>JAUMJK010000391.1:0-600000 GCA_033558105.1 Coccyzus lansbergi | reverse complement strand
CGAAGCTGACAAACTTCATTTTTAGCTCTCGTCTCAAGACCGCACGCTGCAAAGCGCAGGGAAATTAGTGTCATTAGTGAGGAAAGACAACAGAAGGACTCAGGCCAGTTGGGAGATAAACTCTTGGCTCGCAGGTTCAACTCTCTGGCGGTGCCTGGTAGCAGGGTCTCATTCAATCTGTGTCCTAAAGGAGCGTTTTATGCCTGTCTCCGAATCAGAGTTACACCTTTATCCATAAAGAAGCAGCAAAGTCCTGCAGAGCATCTCCATTTCCCTTGGAATAAAGAATTACGCCAATATAAAGTATTTCTGTAAGGGAATGTGCTACTTGCATAGTTATTAATTCATTACTGGTCATGGCTAAACTCACTTCTCTACTAAGTCATCTATTAAATGAACCAAATGAAATTTATTAACACAGCATTGATCATTTAAGTCTTTTAGCATAAAGCATAATGGAATTCTTCCCTGGCTTCTGGTTCACGTCTTGTGCCCGGAGCCCTGTGTTACAGCTTCAATTGTTCCTGGAGCCTCTTCCCAAACAGGCGTGTCGGAGCAGCTGTGGGGGACTTGCTGGATTTGAGTTTAAAGACAATGTGAGTTTCCCTTTTGACTTGCCCTGAAACGACTCTGAAAACTGAATCAGGAAAATAGAAGCAAGCCTTTAAATAGCTCTGAGGACTGGCTAGCCAGAAGGAAGATGTTCTTATATGAACCATGATAGCGGTGTCAGATTTGCGCTCAGAGATGCCAATTGCCCACCGGAAGCAGCACCCAAGCTCTGTTCTTGTAGGACCTCACCTCTTCATATCATAAAATCACAAAATGGTTTTGGTTGGAAGGGACCTCAGAGCCCATCCAGTCCCACCCCTGCCATGGGCTGGGACACCTCCCATTGGATCAGGGGCTCCAAGCCCCATCCAACCTGCCCTTGAACCCCTCCAGGGTTGGGGCAGCCACCACTGCTGTGGGCAACCTGGGCCAGGGCCTCCTCACCCTCACAGCAAAACATTTCTTCCTAACATCTCATCTCAATCTCTCTTCTTTCAGCTGAAAATCATTCCCCCTCATCTTACCCTTGCAATCCTTGATCAAGAGCCCCTCCCCAGCTTTTCTGGAGTCCCTTTCCATACTGGAAGCTGCTTTAAAGTCTTCCTGGACCTTTCTGGTCACCAGGCTGAATGACCCCAACTCTCTCAGTTTGTCCTCACATGGGAAGTTCTCCAGCCATCAGATGATCTCTGTGGCCTCCTCTGGACTCTTTCCAACAGCTCCATGTCCTCCCTGTGCTGAGGACTCCAGAACTGGACGCAGGGCTCCAGGTGGGTCTCACTCAAGCAGAGCAGAGGGGCAGAGTCCCCTCCCTCCCTGCTGCTCCCACTGCTCTGGATGCAGCCCAGGACATGGTTAGTTTCTGGGCTGTGAGCTCACATTTCTGGCTCATGTTGAGCCTCTCCTCCCCAAGCACCCCAAATCCTTCCCTTCTGGCCTGCTCTCAATCCATTACACCTCACCTGTAATTGTAATAAATGCCCTGACCTTGCATTTATTAAAATGCATTTGGATTTATTATAAATAGAGGAGTAGAGGCTTTGCGGGAAGTCAGACAGGGTCTGGGCACACAGCAGGGATCCAGGTCTCTGTGCTGGGCTGGACGCCAGGCAGCTCCTCGCCTCCACTAGAGGTTGCCCCAGTGTCACTTTTTCGGGAGGAAACGGCGCATCCCCCGAGGAAATTGTCTAATCACCGTTTTGTACAACTAGACTCAGTCTTTATGAAACTCCGATCGTTTATGTTCATGAAGTTCATTTCTACTGGAGATAATTTAGTCTCGAGGCATGTGGGAATTTTTGTGGGGTTTCTGGTTCTGAATTAGTTTATGAGGCCACGTGGCTCTGTTTCCCTCCCACTGTCCCCCAAATTAAGAGGGAATCAGAAATACATTTCTGAGGTGAGGTAGGTCTGGAGCATCTTCACTGCAGACCAAGGGGCCTCCCCTTTAAGAGCTCTTGAGTGGTGTTTGTGAGAATCACAATAGCATCTAAATCTTACACATTTCACTACATAAAATGAAAGGTGGGTCCCTAATGTTGGGCCATGTCAACAATGCTCGAAGCTTTCAGCTCCTAATGAAGTTGAATAAGAGTTAAACCCAGAAGGCCAACCCTATCCTGAGCTGCAGTCATAAGAAATGAGACCAGCAGGACGAGGGAGGGGATTCTACCCCCCTCCTCCTCTCTTATGAGACTCCCACCTGGAGCCATGTGTCCAGTTCTGGAATTCCCAACATAAAAAGGATATGGAACTGCTGGAGTGGGTCCAGAGGAGGCCATGGAGATGATCTGAGTGCTGGAGCACCTTCCATACAAGGAGAGGTTGATAGAGATAGGGTTGTTCAGCCTGGAGAAGAGAAGGCAGCTGGTACTGAAAGGGGCTCCATGAAAGCTGGGGAGGAACTTCTTACAATGACATGTAGTGATAGGCTGAGAGAGAACGGTTTTAAATTGGAGGGAAGAAGATTTAGATTAGACATTAGGAAGAAATTCTTCATGATGAGTGTGGGGAGGCCCTGGTGCAGGTTTCCCAGAGGAGTGGTGGCTGCCCCATCCCTGGAGGGGTTCAAGGCCAGGCTGGATGGAGCTTGGAGCAACCAGAACCCATGGAAGGTGTCCCTGTCCATGGCAGGAGGTGGTGCTGCATGGGCTTTGAGGTCCCTTCCAACCCAAACCACTCTACAATTCTATGATTCATGAGTCTATATTACCCTAAACGGGACCTAGAAGATTAAGCCGTGCAGACACAGGGGAGCACAGTCTGTTCTTCCTTCCTGTCTGTAATTCAGCGTGGGGACAGAAAACAGGGACGGATGCTTGCACAGTGGGGGCTCCGCCGTGTCTCCGGGAAATAAGTGTTCACCACTGGCATCGCTCATCTGGTGACTCACCCTGGCTCTGAGAAGAACAGCGCAGCATCGCCCGCTCAGGTCAGGAGTGTGGCAGCAACTTGGTGTAATAGAGCTATCATGGTCAGAATCCTCCATCAGGTACTTGCAGCAAAATGTCATATTAAATCTAAGTGTGGGGGAGAGAGGGACAAAACACCGAGCCCCTCAAGAATGAAAGCATCAATTAATCCCCTGTTTTCACTCGTGCGTCAGCTCGAAGCCCAGGGGAGCCTCCTCCGCCCCTCGCCAGCAATCAGCCTATATCAAAGCGTCATTAACCATTGTCAAGTCAAAGACATCTCGATTATAAACGAGTCCTAGCCCAGGCTTGGAAGCCTTTTGCCATTCACAGCGTGTAGCCCTGACATGGAACAAAGTGATGCATGAATTTCTATCCCAGAGGCTCAGAGCAATGTGTGGGATTTACCCCTTAACCCCGACTCCTCTGCTGCTGTGTGCGATCACGTATTTACTTACTGGTGGCCTATGAATTGTAAAATGCTAGGAGAGGAAGGCTGGAAATTCCCTAAAGAAGTCATCCACTCCATCTCTGTCCACAGCAGGATCAGTGCTGCTTGTACCGTCCCTGACATATTTTTCATAGAATCATGGAATCATTAAGGTTGGAGAAGCCCTTTAAGCTCATCGGGTCCAACTGTCAGCCCAACCTCACCATGCCTGATAAATCCTGTCCACAAGTGCCACAACTACGTGCTTTTTAAACCTCTCCAAGGACGGAGACTCCACCACTACCCTGGGCAGCCTCTGCCGGTGCTTCATCACTGTTTTCATCTCACCACAATCTCCCTTCCATCAGTTGTAAACAGCCACAAGGTCTCCCCTCAGCCTCCTTTTCTCCAGGCTAAACAGCCCCAGGTCCCTCAGCTGCTCCCAGAACCGCCGGGCTCCTGACCCTTCCCATCTCTGTTCCCCTTCTCCAGACACGCTCCAGCCCTTCAAGGTCTTTCTTGCAGTGAGGGACCCCAAAACTGAACGTAGGATTGGAGGTGCAGCCTCACCAGTCACTTCAGAGCTATTTCCTGACTCTTCATGCAGACCTTCCGTGGTGGAGTCAGCACATTCTCCATAGCTCTTCCCATCACTATCCTTGCTCTTATCACTGGTACATGTTGTTACTATCTGACTCTGTGTCCATGCAATTTAAATAAGCTCCACCTTGTCCAGTTGATGAAGGATTTTGCATTTACTGGACAACAAAGGGTTGTCACAGTTCACCATTGGCATAGGCGGGTTTACCTTTCCCTTCAGTGGAGCTCAGGAAAGGCTGCAGCCTGAAACGAGCATTGATTTTCCATAGCGTGTCTGGGTTTGCTTCATGTTATGGGTTTGTCTCACACAAGTTCAATGTATTTAGAAACCCAAATCTCTCAGCAGTTTACTGATGTCCTATTGGACTTACTGATGACTTCGGCTTTTAAAAATAAGATATTTAAGCAAAAATTTACTTTTTGCATGGAAATTTTAATCAGGACACAGGTTTTCTATTCTTTGAGTTAAACCTTTTAGATGAAATCCTTTGAGTAACAAATCAAGAAGGTCTACAAGTGTGGAGATGTGTGGAGGAGCACAAGTTTGCACTAAAACTTGCAAAAGTTAGTGGGGAAAGGAGGTCTCTAAATTCACATTATAGCCATTAAGATAAATATCCTGATTTCAGAAGTAGGAGACACGCAGGATCTCTCTTCGAGTGCCTTCTGTGAGTAAATGCTCAAGAAGATAAATGGAGGTTTCCCAACCGGCACCTTTCCTGACTTCAGAGGAGCCGTACACTTGGTGAGCTCCTTGCTGACCTGGACTTTTCATTACTTGTGAACAGCACTTTTAAAATTAGGGCTGTAAACATAAACCCTCTCATGCCCTTTTTCCCTGCCCCTTCTGGAGATGCAGGCAGAGCTTCAGCAGCCTTCTGCCCATCCTTGGTTGAACGGCTGGGGCAGAGGGATGGGTTAAGCACAAGACATCATGGTGTTTTATGGAGGAAACGTCAGGAAGGAAACCTTTTATGAAGGAAACGCTATCTCTGTCGTGAGATAGCGCCTGGGTAACAACTGGTGTAAGAGAAGCCCAGGCAGCCAACCACATCCTGGGCTGCACCAGTGGGACCAGCAGGGAGGGAGGGGATTCTGCCCCTCTGCTCTGCTCTGGTGAGACCCACCTGGAGCCCTACATCCAGTTCTGGAGTCCTCAGCACAGGGAGGGCATGGAGCTGTTCGAACAAGAGTTTGAGATGGTATCTTAGGAAGAAATGTTTTGTCACTACAGTGGGGAGGCCCTGGCCCAGGTTGCCCAGAGCAGTAGTGACTGCCCCATCCCTGGAGGTGTCCAAGGCCAGGTCGGATGGGGCTTGGAGCCCCTGATCCAGTGGGAGGTGTCCCTGCTCATAGCAGGAGGTGAAACTGGGTGGGCTTTGAGGTCCCTTCGAACCCAAACCATTCTGTGATTCTGTGACATTGAGCTGTCCCTGACACAAAGCCCAGGCAGGTTCTTCTGTCCCACAAAACCAGTCTGAGCTCCCCCAGACTTAAAAGCCAAGGACTAAATCTCGCACACCAATCATCTACCTGTGGCTTTCTGCTGTTATCAACAAATCCTCTTCCTTTGTCACTGTACCTGTAGCAGAATTGCAGGAAACATTTACTTGGAAATGTTACCAAACTCACAAAAAATAGCAGAAAATCACTTTTTCTGAGAGGCTGAAAGTCTGGAGCATGGAACCTTGCTTGTTATTTATTTGGGTGAAAAAAAAGCACATTGACATTTTTCTTTGCAGTAATGAAGTGAGAGAAACAGTCCAATGTATGAAAAACAGATGCTTTCCCTTCCGGCTGCTGAAAACAGCTCCTATGTTTGTATCCTAAGGTCAGGGATTTACCCGTGTGCAGAGATGTGTGTGTTCAACAGCAGCAAGGAAAGGCTGGATGTGAACAATTTCAGAAGCATCCCCTGAGTCGCGCACAGGGAGATTTCCCCAAAGAGCAGCTTCTCTGAGCTGTGGCTCACCAGGCATCCTCTGCCAGTCAACCAAACCACAAGTGATGATGCGTCCTCCTGGAGGCATCTGTAGAACTTGTATTTCAGAAGCGGCTGTCGGGCAAGACAGCAGAGCTGGGATAGCGTGGGAGGGATAGCAGCCTGCGTGGAGCTGATCGCAGCTGAGGTCATTTGAGGATATAATTACCAGGCCTAGAAAAGGGCTTTGAAGCACCCAGTTTCTCTTCTGCTGATCTCCAAGCTGTGTCCAAATGGGTGGTTCATGCTCACCCTCTCTCTGACCAGGTTCTGCTCAGATGAGGATGGAGGTAGGTTTGGATGGGAACTTGGCCTAGAGAAGAGGAGGCTGAGAGGAGACCTCATTACTCTCTCCAACTACCTGAAAGGAGGTTGTGGAGAGGAGGGAGCTGGGCTCTTCTCCCAAGGGACAGGGGACAGGACAAGAGGGAATGGCCTTAAGCTCCACCAGGGGAGATTTAGGCTAGAGATTAGGAGGAAGTTTTTCACGGAAAGGGTCATTGGGCATTGGAATAGGCTGCCCAGGGAGGTGGTTGATTCACCTTCCCTGGAGGTGTTTAAGGCACAGGTAGATGAGGTCCTGAGGGACATGGTTTAGTGTTTGATAGGAGTGGTTGGACTCCATGATCTGATGGGTCTCTTCCAACCTGGTTGTTCTATGATTCTATGATTCTTGGGATGCTGAGCAGCAGCTCTGAGTACTGCTGGTGCCTTCCAGCCAGGAGTCTGGGGAAGTGGGTGGAGAAGGTCCATTAATGTCTCCATGGCTTGGGAAAACCCTGAGGGGTTTAGTGTTTCCTCAATGGCCTCAAGCTCCGCCAGGGGAGGTTTAGGCTGAACATTAGGAAAGTTAGGATGTAGTGGAGAGCATTGGCTCGGATGCTGGAAAACATTACAGTAAATATTAAAAATAAATTATCTCATCAAGTAAATGAGCCAAACCCAATTGTTTGATACATCACCCAGCTTTTTGCTAAGGGAATTATGGATGTGTACACAACAGAGTAATTTGAATTTAGGGTTTTGGTTTCTTTCCCCAAGGTGCAAATTGCAGGTTGTTCAATATGTGTGTTTTTGAAAAACAAAAAGGAACAAAATCTATCTTTTCTTTTTAAGAAAAGAAGCTTTTCACAGAATCACAGAATCACAGAACAACCAGGTTGGAAGGGACCCATCGGATCTTCTAGTCCAACCATTCCTATCTAACACTAAACCAAGTCCCTCAAGACCTCATCCACCCGTGTCTTAAACACCTCCAGGGAAGGTGACTCAACCACCTCCCTGGGCAGCCTGTTCCAATGCCCAATGACCCTCTGCGTGAAAAACTTCCTCCTGATGTCCAGCCTAAATCTCCCCTGGTGGAGCTTGAGGCCATTCCCTCTTGTCCTGTCCCCTGTCCCTTGGGAGAAGAGCCCAGCTCCCTCCTCTCTACAACCTCCCTTCAGGTAGTTGTAGAGAGTAATGAGGTCTCCTCTCAACCTCCTCTTCTCCAGGATAAACACCCCCAGCTCTCTCAGCCGCTCCTCATAGGTCCTGTTCTCCAGAGACACCTGGAGGACACCAACTCCCCCTCCCCAGCTCTGTGTGAGGTTCTCCACTGCTGCAGCCTTTTGCCAACCATTTCCAGTAGGTCTTTTCTGCAGGGAAATCGCACTGGTGGTGCTCAGTACCCTCTTGCTGTGGCTGGAAGTCACAACTTAGGGTCAGACCTTGGACTTTTTGATGGGTCAGCATAGCCTGAGAAGTGGAAGAGCAGGAGGTGGGTCTGCAGGACTGCAGTTTCTGGGTTTATTTTGCTGCACTCTTTCCTCTGTAGCTCGTGAATTGCATTCAGTAGCATGAGTACGTCATCTGAATTCAGTGGTCTCATGGTGCTTATCTACATTTCATGCAAATCAGCCCAAACAGTGCTTTCTGGCTGCTTTCCAGTTCAGATTAAAAGTCTCTCTCTCTTTCACGCTCACACCAGCCTATTGGTGGATGTAAATGTCTGTTAAATAGTCACACGTCTTTGACAGTACAAAAGCTGTCTGAACTTTAGCTGGGAGAGCAAGACCCAAAAGAATAATGAGCTGAGCTGCCCTGTCGCACCTTGGACAAGACCTGTCTCCTCTGAAGGATGAGAGATTTTTGGACCTGGATGAGCAGTTCACAGTATCATAGAATGGTTTGGGATGGAAAGTATTTCAAAGCACGTTCAGTCCCACCCTCTGCCATGGGCAGGGACACCTCCCACTGCATCAGGGGCTCCAAGCCCCATCCAACCTGCCCTTGAACCCCTCCAGGGATGGGGCAGTCAAAGCTTCCCTGGGCAACCTGTTCCAGGGCCTCCCCACCCTCACAGCAAAACATTTCTTCCTAAGATCTCATCTCAGTCTCCTCTCTTGCAGCTGAAAATCTTTGCCCCTCATCCTATCCCTAGATGATCAAGAGACCCTTCTCCAGCTTTCCTGGAGCCTCTTTCAGTTCTGGAAGCTGCTCTAAGGTCTCCCTGGAGCCTTCTCTTCTCCAGACTGACCAACCCCAGCTCTCAGCCTGCCCTCATTCAGGAGGTTTTCCAGCCCTCAAATCATCTCTATGGCCTCCTCTGGATTCACTCCAAGGGATCCTTTGCTGAGGATCATCAATCCCAAGTCTCAGTAGCTCTCCTGGTCCTCTCCCTGGCTTATCTCACACTGAGGTACCATGGGTGCCTCTCACTGTGTGCAGTTCTCTTGCTCTCCCAACGCTTGGTTTGTCTGGAGGGTGCTGGGTTGCTGGTGCAGCCTTCAGCAATAATTTCTCCCTATGGTATCAAGAGTGAATCTCAATCCCAGTTTGAACTGGTGTAAATGGAGACCAACCTCATTACAAAGAGCAGTACAAACTATAAAGCATGGGCTTGAGAAGCAGGAGAAAAGCTGTGCTGCTCCAAAAATCCTTCAGGAAATCACCCACTGCTCTGTGCCTCAGTTACCTCAGGTTTTGCCTATTTAAGCTTTGTTTGGTCTCTCTCCTTGCATGTTCGTACAGTGCCAAGTACACAAGGTGCCTGATTTGGCTTCAAGTTCTGCAGCGTTTCCATAATGCGGACAGTAACTCTTCCGTGCCAGTGTTTTAATTGGCAGAATCCCTGAGGTTTCTCTGCACACCCCTAGCAGAAGCCACCGCGCGGGGCTGACCTCTCCGAGCTTGCTTGTTCTGCCTGGCAGACTCTTTTCAATTATTTTCTCCCCATGTTGCTGTTTACATTTTGCACTCGCATCCTCTGCAGCATTTCCAGTCACCTTCCAGCAGCCAGAATGCCTCCTAATCTGAAACATATTTCAGCCTTATCTCTATCAAAGCAGAAGGGTAGGGGAGTCATCCTCATTCCCAGCTGCTCTTCAGAGGCCTGATCCGTAAGGAGGCTGAAGCCATCAGCCGCTCATCTCAGCTTTCACTGGAGTTCGAGTAAGTTGCAGGCGATTCTTCTGTCAAGAGCACTGAGGACAAAATGAAAGTTTCTTTTTTTTTTTTTTTTTCAAGGCTGCACGTTAATCTCCTCTCAACGTGCTTGGAAATGATTGCGTGTCATGTTTCATTTCGGGCTGTCATTGAGTTTACTTAGTCCCCTTGCACAGAGTCTTCATGTGGCGATTCCATAGCCTGGGGGGAGATTGTGGGAGGAGGATCCTGAGCAAGCAGGTCAAAAATCCAGGGCTGGAAGAGCTTTGCTCAAGTAATGAGGTTGGTCTCCATTTACACCAGTTTAAACTGGGATCGAGATTCACTCTTGATACCACAGGGAGAAATTATTGTGAAATAATGTAGTTATTTTGAAAATTTTCGGCAGAAAGAGGGGGAACCGAGATAAGATCTTAGGTAGAAATGTTTTGCTGTGAGGGTGGGGAAGCCATGGCCCAGGTTGCCCAGAGCAGGGGTGGCTGCCCCATCCCTGGAGGGGTTCAAGGGCAGGTTGGATGGGGCTTAGAGCCCCTGATCCAGTGGGAGGTGTCCCTGCCCATGGCAGGGGTGGGACTGGATGGGCTTTGAGGGCCCTTCTGATCCAAACCATTCTGTGATTCTATAGATTATGCAGGAAGGAGCAGCAGAGAAGTGGAGTGGAATCTAAGTGGAGCAGTTAGATTATGTTGGCTGCAGGCTGCACAGAAGAAAACAAGGAAATTCAAAGGGCTCCTCTATCTTTCTGGGTAGCCTGGGTAGGTTAGAGAGTTTCCTAGCATGCTCCTCATCCCAGCAAACCCCTGCATTTTGCAGCTTCTTGAGCATCCAGCCTGGCCTTGAACCCCTCCAGGGATGGGGCAGCCACCACTGCTCTGGGCAGCCTGGGCCAGGGCCTCCACACCCTCGCAGCAAAACATTTCTCCCTAAGATCTCATCTCAATCTCTACTTTTTCAGCTAAAAATCTTTCCCCCTTGTCCCACCCCTGCCCTCCCTGATCAAGAGACCCTCCCCAGCTTTCCTGGAGTCCCGTTCAGTACTGGAAGCTGCTCTAAGGTCTTCCTGGACCCTTCTCATCTCCAGGCTGAACAATCCCAACTCGTTCAGCCTGTCCTCATATGAGAAGTGCTCCAGGCTTGGGATCATCTCCATGCTCTCCTCTGGGCTTACTCCAGCAGCTCCATGTCCTCCCTGGGCTGAAGGGTTTCTTTTCCCACGTTTCCCCCAATCCACAGGTTGCTGTTTATTATCACCTGGATCATTTAGTGCAATTCTACTCTTGAGCAGACTCAGAGGTACAAAAAGCCACTGCAGACAAAACCCTGCTGTCACTCCTGACAGTGCGAACTCACCTTTTGGAGGCAGCAAAAATAAAGAGGTGACAGTGAGCTGAGTGTGCCGAACACGCGCCCGTACATCCACTCGTAACTGTGTAATTACCAGTATCATTGGAGTGATAGGTATAAAGACCTTGTTAGAAGTGGAGCAGGATCATTACCATAAAAACTACAAGCACAAAAATGCACTGAAATGACAAATACAAGGAAGCCGTCTGAGATTTGCATTAAATTAGTGACTGTGCGCGAGATGCTTTTTAAATGGCAGGTGACTAGAAAATTTCTCTCCCTTTGAGTGTGAGAGGCTGAAATGTTCATTTTCATGGTAAACAGTAGCTCCGCATTGATTTCCAGCTTTAAAGCATCGCTGCAAATAGCACTCACAGTAAGTGGGGTTGGAGTCACAGAAATCAGAGGACTGCTTGCCCTAAATGTCTCTGAAACTTAAGCAGCGCAGCTTGAATTCCTTTCATAGAGCTGTTAAAAAAACCCAAAACTTCAGCGACAACAATGAGAAAACCAACAGCTCCGTGTCTTGGGTCAGGAAATCAATCTGCACACAATTATTTAGGAAAGCGATCCGGTGAATCCTTTCAGTCCAGAAATAGGAGTGAGGAGGAATGTCAGGAGCTCGCAGGGAGCTGAACGGGCCCACTGACTGCTCCTTGGTATTATCAGCATCCAGCATTTTAATACAGGAGAACTTCTAAAGTGGCTGAAGAGCTTCCAGAGGTGGGTATGGACTTGATGAAGGATTTGGAGGGGAAGCTGTGTGAGGAGAGGTTGAAGTCACTGTGTGTATTCAACCTGGAAGAGACCGAGGGGGAAGACGTCATCTTGGTCTGCAGCTTCCTCACGTGGGGAACAGGAGGAGCAGGCACTGAGCTCTTCTCTCTGGACCTCAGGGATGGCAGGAAGATGCCAGAGGAGGGTTAGATTGGACATTAGGAAAAGGTTCTTCCCTGCAGAGGGTGGTGGAGCCCTGGAACAGCTCCCAGGGAAGCAGTCACAGCTCCAAATCTGACAATATTCCAGCAGCATTTGGCCAATGCCCTCAGCCCCACGGTGTGAATGTTGGGGTGTCCTGTGCAGGGACAGGAGCTGGACTCGATGGTCCCTGTTGGGTCCATTCCAACTCAGGGCTTTTTGTGATTTCTGTGATCCTCCCTGGGTTTAGCTGGTGGTTCAAGTGACAGGGGACAGGACAAGAGGGAATGGCCTCAAGCTCCGCCAGGGGAGATTTAGGCTAGAGATGAGGAGGAATTTTTTCACAGAAAGGGTTATTGGGCATTGGAATAGGCTGCCCAGGGAGGTGGTTGATTCACCTTCCCTGGAGATGTTTAAGGCACGGGTAGACAAGGTGCTGAGGGACATGGTTTAGTGTTTGATAGGAATGGTTGGACTCTATGATCTGATGAGTCTCTTCCAATCTGGTGATTCTATGATTCTATGATAAGCAACTCGAGTTGAGTTCAACTATGTAATTCCCAGCATTAGTTGAGTGGCTTAATGCATTGTAATCAAAAGAAGGAATTCTGCTCTTAGTAATTAAAGTGGAATGAGTAATTATCTTTTGCTGTCTGTAAGTTCCCTTTCTGACGACGGAAGGAGGAAACTGAGCTTTCAGATGCCTTTATTCTTTCAGCACAGAAGTAGTCCTCATTTGCACCCACAAATCATAGAATCGTGGAATCACCAGGTTGGAAGAGACCCACCAGATCATCAAGTCCAACCATTCCTATCAAACACTAAACCATGTCCCTCAGGACCTTGTCTACCTGTGCCTTATTTGCACACCATCAGTCATGTTGTTCATGGTGAGCTCAGAGTCCCTTTGAAACCAGAGCCCAGCTGAGGAGAGGAGGAATGCTGAGCTGGTGCCGAGTAGCAAGTGTGTGGCCACTCTGCTCTCTCTTTCCTCTACAGGTTTATTTCAAGTACTTAACAAATTTGTACATCAATGAGAAGAGAACACTAAGGGGCAGGGAACTGGTGTAAATCATTTTTAAATGTGGGACTTAAAATTTGCCCTGAAAGGCAAAAATGTCCAGAAGTCACTTGGCTGATGATCAGAGGGTAACAATCGAAAGCCTTAGATCCCCAGCCTGCACAAAGCGACTCTTCCAGCTAGTTATTCTTGATGTGCCAGCGCCACGTTTGACCGCGCCGGTGTCTCTATTTACTTGCTCGTTCTCTGTAACCTCAGCCTGCCAACCCCTGCCTCTGTTTGGGCTGCTGTCAATCACACGTCAATTCTTATTTGACTTGGCTCAAATCAAAGCTGGTGTTTTGACAAAAGGTGGGGGGAAGAGTAGCTGTCAAAGCACTGAAGGCGAGAGAGAAAGGCAGAGATCTAAGAGGTGAGGGGGGGAGAAATGGGGTATTTATTATCCATGAAAATGATGCAATGTTGTGTGGGAGATGTGATGAGTAGGGAATTAAAGTGAGAGCAGTGCTGAGAGGTTCGGAGTGGCTTCCTTGTGTTGTTTCAGGAGGTACAGAAGAGGTGGTGGGGTGAGAATCATAGAATCACCAGGTTGGGAGAGACTCGCCAGATAATTGAGTCCAACCATTCCTATCAAGCATTAAACCATGTCCCTCAGCACCTTGTCCATCTGTGCCTTAAACCCCTTCAGGGAAGGTGAGTCAACCCCCTCCCTGGGCAGACTCTGACACTGCCCAATGACCCTTTCTGTGAAAAATTTTTTCCCTAACGTTCAACCTGACCCTCCCTTGGTGGAGCTTGAGGCCATTCCCTCTCATCCTGTCCCCTCTCCCTTGGGAGAAGAGCCCAGCTCCCTCCTCTCCACAACCTCCTTTCAGGTAGTTGGAGAGAGCAATGAGGTCTCTCAGCCTCCTCTTCTCCAGGATAAACACCCCCAACTCTCTCAGTCATTCCTCATAGGACCTGTTCTCCAGCCCCTTCCCCAGCTTTGAAGCTCTTCTCTGGAAGAGCTTCAGGGTCCCACATGCAAGGTCTGAGCAGGGGGGCAAGGAAGGATGAGAGGAAAATGTCCCCCATAATCCTCTCAATGAGCCACTGCTTCACAGATTGAAGGATATCAAAAAACTCCTGGAGGGTTTCCAGAGGAGATCACAAAGTTGGAGAATGGTTTAGAGGGGAAACCATATGAGCAGTAGCTGAAGTCCCTTGGTCTGTTCACCCTGGAGAAGAGGAGACTGAGGGGGGACCTCATCATGGGCTGCAGCTTCCTCACACCCAGAGGAGGAGGAGCAGGCACTGAGCTCATCTCTCTGGCAACCAATAACAGGTTATGAGGGAATGGCAGGAAGATGTCAGGGGTGGGTTAGGTTGGACATTAGGAAAAGGTTCTTCCCCCAGAAGGTGATGGAGCCCTGGAACAGCTCCCAGGGAAGCAGTCACAGCTCCAAGCCTGACAATATTCCAGAAGCATTTGGCTAACACCCTCAGCCCCACGGAGTGAATGTTGGGGTGTCCTGTGCGGGGACAGGAGCTGGACTTGATGATCCTGGTGGGTCCCTTCCAACTCAGGATTTTTTTATGATTATATGAATTCAGGCTCATGCTGATGGTTGTGCCTCAGTGGCTGGAGCTGCAGACCTCACAAACAAAGATTCAAGGTGGTTGGTTTTGGGACCATCTCATGGTGGAAATAAACCAGACCAGATGCTACTGTAGAGATCAGGGAATTCCTGAACACGGATTCAGGGGCACAAGCTGAAGCAGGAGGTGTTTGGGTGCTGATGTATGGAACTGTTCACTGATGTGCTGCAGGATGGTGATTCTTTCATGGTAGGGAGAGTCGCTGGGAGCATCTCTTTGTACCTGGGGGGGACATCAGGTTCATAGACATTAAAGAAGCCCATACAGACGTTGTATTGACTTTGGACTCAAGTGACATTTCTCCTAATAGGGATTTTTAAAGCATGTAGGAATATATTTTGCCCACTCTTAAGAGATTTCAGAATTTCTCATTCATCTCTTTCAATACTGCGATGGGTTTTTTTTTTTTTCCCCCATGTTTCCTGTATAATTCTGAGGAGATACGATAGCTTTGGGGATTGCTCAAGCCTTTTGGGTTTAATGTCTGCAATGTCTCCCTCCTATTTTACTTTTAAAAAGTCAATAACATTTTAATAGCAAGGGGGGAGGGGGAGAACTAAAATGAAAAATCACTGCGAAATGGAAAATCAAAACAGTTCCACTCTGTGGTTGGTTAGGGTTTTTTTTGGTTTGTTTTTTTTTTTTTTTTTTTCAAATGAAGTATGATTGAAGGCAACACGTTCCCGAGCAACGTCTCACTCATCCAAAAATGGCATCTTCTGACAGAACAACATATTTTCTTAAAATGAGCACTCAGTCTAGGATTCCTGGGTAATGACATTAAATGTGAGTACTTGGTGGATCTGAACGTAGAGAGAAGACGCAAATTATAGCCACACTAAAACAAAATAACTTATAATCATCCAGGGTAGCTGGAGCTTCTGCTCAGCATCTTCACAAACACAGCAGGTACCGTTAGAAAGCTGGTGCTGCCTCCTGATGATGGGGACAATGAACCAAAACTGAACTGAAATCATAGAATCATGGAATGGTTTGGGTTGGAAGGGACCTCCAAGCCCACCCAGTTCCACCCCTGCCATGGGCAGGGACACCTCCCACTGGATTAGGTTGTTTCAAAGCCCATCCAACAAAACATTTCTTCCCAAGATCTCATCTCATTCTCCTTTCTTTCAGCTGAAAATTGTACAGTTTTAAGTTAACCTGAACTGAAAATTTTCAAGTTTTGCAGTGAAGCAAAAAGTTGAAAAAAAATCAATGGCAGATTGCTTTTTCTTTTAATATTTTTTTTTTATTCTTTTCAGTTCCATTTCTTTTTCTACTACTTTCTGGGGAAGTTGCAGAGCCTCTTTCTTCAATACCAACCTATGGTTTTGTAGTGCAAAACCAAAGTTTTTTCTTGAAAGTATTTTGCGTCTTGCCACATGGTTTGAGGGAATCATAGAATCATAGAACAACCAGGTTGGAAGAGACCCATCGGATCATCGAGTCCAACCATTCCTATCAAACACTAAACCATGTCCCTCAGGACCCCATATACCCGTGCCTTAAACACCTCCAGGGAAGGTGAATCAACCACCTCCCTGGGCAGCCTATTCCAATGCCCAATGACCCTCTGTGTGAAAAACTTCCTCCTAATCTCCAACCTAAATCTCCCCTGGTGAAGCTTGAGGCCATTCCCTCTTGTCCTGTCCCCTGTCATTTGGGAGAAGAGCCCAGCTCCCTCCTCTCTACAACCTCCTTTCAGGTAGTTGTAGAGAGTAATGAGGTCTCCTCTCAGCCTCCTCTTCTCCAGGATAAACACCCCCAGCTCTCTCAGTCGTTCCTCATAAGGCCTGTTCTCCAGCCCCTTCACCAGCTTCGTGGCTCTTCTCTGGAATTGCTCCAGAGCCTCAACATCCTTCTTGTGCTGAGGGGCCACAACTGAACACAGGATTCAAGGAGTGGCCTCACCAGTGCTGAGTCCAGAGGGAGAATAACCTTCCTGGACCTGCTGGTCACACCATTTCTGATACAAGCCAGGAAATGAGCTTAGACCTTCTTGAGGTGTGAATTTCATGAGCTGTGTTCAGACAATAAGGTTGACTCAGCTCAGCTGACGGTCTGTCCTCTGTCCTTGATGGGACCCCTTTATTTTCTGCTATTGACACCCATTGGCGATGGTTTTCCAGTGATGCTGGTGCTCCCAAGGTGCCCTCGCAGACAGATATTGTGAGGACAGGGCTCTTCATTCTGGTTTTCAGTGTTCTCAATGAGGTGGTTGGGTTTCGAAGCATCTCACAGTGGAAATAAGGCAGCCCAGATGCCAGAGTAGACATCAGGGAATTCTTTCATGCTGGTTCGTCTGGGGTTTTCTCTTCTAACGAGGCACTTTTAATTACACCAAAATGTTCTGTGAGTCCACACTGATGTTACGGAATGTCTCGCTTTGAATTATTTGGAAGCATTAAGAAGCCCAGCTCCAGGGTTTGCGGAGCTTTGCTTCCTCAAATTTCCTTTCAGAAACTGTTTTACATTTACCTGCTCTGCCATCAAAGGAGTAGGAAGCAAAACATAACAATTCTCTTCTAGGTCACCATAAACCATATTTAATTCGGAATTTTGAGTGCACCAAACACGCAAGAATTTAGATCAAACCCTTAACCAGGTTGTGCTTCAGCTTTTTCTGAAGTTACGGAACACCCAGCCAGCCCAAAGCAAAATATGTGACAGGAGACAGGATGAGAGGGAATGGCCTCAAGATCCACCAGGGGAGGTTCAGGCTGGACATTAGGAAAAGAATTTTTCATGGAAGGGGTCATTGGGCTCTGAAACAGGCTGCCCAGGGAGGGGGTTGAGTCACCTTCCCGGAGGGGTTTAAGGGATGGGTGGATGAGGTGCTGAGGGACATGGGTTAGTGATTTATAGGAGTGGTTGGACTCAATGATCTGGTGGGTGTCTTCCAACCTGGTGATTCTATGATTCTATGTTTTCCACCCAGATCTAGTCATGGGTATTGACAGGGTCAACTGCATTTTGCTCACTCACTCTTACCCTGGTGCCCGAAGCTGCCTGCAGCCCAAACCTGGCTGCAAGGGAGATAGCACAGGAAGCCCCAAGAGTTCATCTTCATCTTTTTGAACATGATATTCTTGAGGGTACATAATTATGAGGAAGTTGCATACATTATTTAAGCAGAGACCTTCTGATTCCTTGCCTTGATGGGCTGGTGACATTTCCAAGGGAAATTTGGTTGCATACCAGGGTAGAGCTCCCACTGTTCTTTGACAAGTTTAATAAGATCTCCATTGTTAGCAAATAATCTGACCTTAGCTTTCTCCTTACCACCAGGGGAAGGGATAGCTGGATTCTAACAACTCCGTAACATGAAAGTAACAAAAACATAGAATGTATACTTTAAGGGAATTCACATGATAGAACAGCCCAAAGTGGTGGCTTCTTGCAAGGCACTTGGAGCAGGGCAGGTTAGAATCAGAGTCACAGAACGTCCCGAGTTGGAAGGGACCCACAAGGAT
This sequence comes from Coccyzus lansbergi, assembly GCA_033558105.1. Lineage (NCBI taxonomy): Eukaryota > Metazoa > Chordata > Aves > Cuculiformes > Coccyzidae > Coccyzus > Coccyzus lansbergi. The sequence goes on along the minus strand of JAUMJK010000391.1, from coordinate 582,206 downwards.
CATCGGGTCCAGTTCCTGTCCCTGCACAGGACACCCCAACATTCACACCGTGGGGCTGAGGGTGTTGGCCAAATGCTTCTGGAATATTGTCAGGCTTGGAGCTGTGACTGCTTCCCTGGGAGCTGTTCCAGGGCTCCACCACCCTCTGCGGGAAGAACCTTTTCCTAATGTCCAACCTAACCCTCCTCTGGCATCTTCCTGCCATTCCCTCAGTTCCTGTCATTGGTGACCAGAGAGAAGATCTCAGCACCTGCTCCTCCTGTTCCCCACGTGAGGAAGCTACAGACCATGATCAGGTCTTCCCTCAGTATTTGGTCTGCCCTAGCAGATGGTTCTGTTCTGCTCTGCTGGGCTGGGGATTATCTAATTAAATGTCCAAAAAGTATGAGATAAACTCTAAGCTCCAACATTTCTCTTTAGTGAGAGGCAAGGAATGGAAAACTCCAAGAGTTCCTTCATCCCTAATATTAGTCAAAACCCCTTGCAGTGCACCTGGACTGTGATGAAATGAGGGTAAATACAGTATCTATAGTTATAAGCCAGTGTTTCCTCAGGAAGACTCAAGCTGGCTTAAGAAATGATGTCCAGGATCCCTTAGAAATGACAGTCTGTGTTGCCTTTGGAATAAGAACCAAGATTTCTTAATAATCAAGATCTGGATGAGCACTGGAGTCCAAAGGCAAGAACCTGTAGTCAAGGCAATGAGGTCCACGCTTACCCGAGAATTAGTAAATTAATAAGTAATAAAGTGCCCAGTAAATCTTGAGACATTTGATTGATCCATAATCAGGAGTGAGGATGGAGAATATCTTGAAAATTATTCCAGGACTGCAGCTTGAGCTCTGCAACCAGGCCAGTTTGTCCCAGTGTCTGGGACTGCAAAACCTAAGGAGCTTTTTAGGTTTTTTAATAGTTTGCCTGATTTCAGGCTTTAGAGCCCAGTTCTGCACTTAATCCTGTCCTGAAGTGGCTTCTTCAGACACAGCTGACATTTGGAAGGATTTTAACTTGCTGCTGTGCAGACCAGACTGTTCCTTGTTTGTTTTGTTTTCGGAGAGGTTTCCTCTTTATAGTATTTAGCATTTAAATGGAAAATGCAAGGGGGAAGAAAAGCAGCATTTTGGTATCTCACAAACCAGATGCCTGAAACAAATCCTTGCTTCGTGGCCAGCTATTAGTGAGCAGGGCTGGATAAAGACGCGGTGCAAAACTTCTAAGTCCCTTTACTGCTCAGAACATGTTTCTGAGGAGCTTCACAGCCTTTGTTGAGACCCACAGGGATGGGATAAAGTAGCAGCAAGCAAGTCATTGCCCAGCAGGAATCCTGAGAGCAGCAGGAGGCTTAGAAATGAGGAGGGATGGAAGACGTAGGCTCACAGCTGCACCAAAACAGGTTTTAGCAAGGTGCTGTACTTGCAGAGAGGCAGAGGGGTGCCAGTCACCAGCATTTGCCATATCAACTGCAGAGATCTATGTCAGAATTAATAGGGTGGATGAGTCGCGTCTGCCCTGGGACCTGCTCTCTGTCTGCCATCATCTGATGTGTTCTTTAATGACATGGATAGAGGAATAGGGATTTGGCTTGTGGAGATTGTGAGCTATGGGAAGGGATCCAAATCATAGAATCACCAGGTTGGAAAAGAACCACCCAATCATCGAGTCCAACCATTCCCATCAATCACTCAACCATGTCCCTTAGCACCTTGTCCACCTGTCCCTCAAACACCTCCAGGGAAGGTGACTCAACCCCCTCCCTGGGCAGCCTTTGCCAGTGCCCAGTGACCCTTTCTGTGAAATTTTTTTTTTCCTAATGTCCAGCCTGAACCTCCCCTGGTGGAGCTTGAGGCCATTCCCTCTTGTCCTGTCCCCTGTCACTTGGGAGAAGAGCCCTGCTCCCTCCTCTCCACAATCTCCTTTCAGGTAGCTGGAGAGAGCAATGAAGAGAACATCACCTGTGTGTAAGGCAAACATGACCAACTGGAGAATCAAGCTGAAAAAGCTCAGCCGTGTTTGAATAAGGACAAGTGTCAAGCCTGCACCTCTGCAGGGTGATCCGCAATTGTAGGCTGGGGAACAGCTGGCTTGGCAGATGTTGTGCAGGGAGGGATTGGTAGCTGATGTAAAGCTGCACATGAGTCAGCAAAGCCAAGCGCAGAGGCAAAAAAACCCACAAATGTAGAGGGAAGTGTAAGTAACAATATCAGCCAGGAGGCACATGGGTGATCCTTCCCGCGATAAGGCTGCATGTGTGCCTGGGTTTAATGCTGTGCTCTAAGGAAACTGGCTCAGCGGGAGGGCACTCGGAGGACAGCAATCACAACTATCAGACACGCTCCAAACATGGTGTAAAGGTAAACTGAATAAAGAGGAACTGTTTAGCCCAAAGAAGAGATGGCAAGATAACAATCTTCAAACGTGAAAAAGGCAAAGAGTAAAGGATGAGTTTATTCTTCGTGCCCCTGCTGAACAAGTGAAGAAGAAATGGGCTTAAATTGCAGCAGGAAAGATTCAGGTTAGGCATTAGAAAGATTGTCTTTAAAGCTGCTGGTGTGAAGTGCTGGAGTTGATTGCCCAGGGAAGGGGCAGAGCTTCCACTGCTGAAAGGCTTCGGGAGGTTACCCGAACGTCGATCAGAGGGCTCTAGGCAGCATTTTCTGGCTTGAAGCAGAGGAAAGACCCACCGACCTCCTGAGGTCCTTTCTGGCTTTTTTCCCCCCTTGCAGATAGAAGTTTCTGCTGTTACCCAGGTCAGTGGGACTCCTGGACAAAGCACTGCTGTCAGAAAATCAGCTTTCCCCTCTTGTTTATCAGAGGGAGCGAGAAACCACAGTACGACCAGCATTTCACATGTGATTTTACTCAGTAGTCAGTACCTGAAACATCTGAGGCTTAAATATAGGTTCAAACCTAGTTATTTCGGGTTTCAGAATTGCCGTAAACACAGATGCCCGCGTGTTGTGAACTGCCCCACAGAGAATAACAGGCTTTGTTTAACTCGTGTCTTGTGGTGCACAGTTCACCCTGCACGGTGCAGTTCAGGTTAAACACACAGAAATAGAGGTTACCCACTTCTGATCTGGGCAAAGAGTGGAGCTCTTACCTCTCCGGGAGCTGTACTGCACTGCTGAGGTGCTCAGTTCTTTGTGGCCACAGAAAGGATTTTTTTTTTTTATTTTGGTTTTGAGATGTTTTTACATCTCCCTTGAACTCCTCCCACATAACAAGCAATGGGATGAGAGGAAATGGCCTCAAGCTCCACCAGGGGAGGTTCAGGCTGGACATTAGGAAAAATATTTTACAAAAAGAGTCACTGGACACTGACAGAGGCTGCCCAGGGAGAGGGTTGAGTCACCTTCCCTGGAGGCGTTTAAGGGACCGGTGGACGAGGTGCTGAGGGACATGCTTTAGCAATTAATGGGAATGGTTGGACTCGATCTGGTGGGTCTCTTCCAACCTGCTTATTCTATGATTCTATGATTGGGAGAAATTTCTTTACTGAAAGAGTGGTGAAGCACCAACAGGGACTGCCCAGGCCAGTGGGAGAGTCCCCATTGCTGGAGGAGCTGGAAAAAACCTGTAGCCATGGCACTTCGAGATACGGTTTAGTGGGCACGATGAGGATGGGCTGATGGTTGGACTGGACGAGCCGGGAGGTCTTTTCCAACCTTAATGATTCTATGATACTACACAGTCATTTCCACTTCCTAACTCAGTTACAATCTATGGAAAAATATGTGCCCCGAGGTTGAAGCTCTTATAGCTTGAAAGCTACTCCCTGGAAGGCACACGAAACCCTGGTGGGGCAGGGCAACCTCCCAGACGTTCACACACATCCCCTATGGAAACCTAAGGAATGGAGAGCTGTGAACTGTTCAGCAAATCCAGGGAAGAAGTGATTCTGCTCCAGATCTCAGTTATTAGACCCTCAGCTTCCAAAGCAAGCTATACAGATGCCTGCTTTTAACCCAGGGGTTGTAGCTGTCAGGTTTTATGTTTACGATGTCAATAAAACTTGTCCTGACAGCACTGGATGAATTCTGTAGAAATACCTGGGATTTAAGATTTGAGATCCCAGGAAAACTTGGATATTTCTGCCTTAATCTTTCTTTCTGGCTATCACAATAACCTAAAATTCTAGAAACATGATTACAAACAAATTAAATAGCTCAAACTGGAAGATTTCAGAAGTAATGAAAATTATGACCGTGTTCCTTTGAAGCCACTGAAGCTGCTCGCTCCACTCCTGTTGAGTCATTTTGTTTTGATGAAGTCAGACCCTGTTTGGTTGAGCCTGAAACGGAAGGTTTCACATCTGAAATTCTGTGTCTTTCCAACAATAAAGGGATCCTAGAGAATGAAAGTTTAAAAGGAAACTGAAACAAAAGCAGAAAGTTGTAATGAGCCGTTCTTGTCTCATCGCAGCACTCAGATCTTTGAAACAAAACGAGCAAATGGAAACACGGGGTTTCAAAATCTTGTGTGTCAGAAGTGTAACTGCAGTTGATGTGTCCCTGTGAAATGTTTAGATCATGGCCAAACCGTGTGTTCTGGTTAGAGCTCTGCTGTCAAACCTCTTTAGACCAGCGCTAGCACTGAGGTGCAGTGACAAGCTGGCCTCGGGGGCTGACGTGGCTCGGGAGTTACTGGAGGAGTGGTGCACCCTGACTTTGCTTTGATGCAGCAGAGAGACTTGAGTCCAGGAGATGATGTGAGCCAGCAGAACTCAGTGACAGAGATGGGAGACAAGAAGAGAAACATCAGTGGTACCAATGGGCAACAAAGCTGGTGAAGGGGCTGGAGAGCAAGTTGTATGTGGAGAAGCTGAGGGACCTGGAGCCATTTAGCCTGGAGAAGAGGAGGCTGAGGGGAGACCTCATTGCTCTCTGCAGCTCCTGAAAGGAGGTTGTGGTGAGGTCGGTGCTGGTCTCTTCTCTCAATTAACAAGGGATGGAATGAGAAGAACCAGCCTCAAGTTGCACCAAGGGAACTTTAGATTGGATGTCAGGAATACTTTCTTCACTGAAAGAGCTCTCAAGCACTGGCAGAGGCTGCCCAGGGAGGCAATGGAGTCCCTGGAGGGATTTAAAAGATGAGTCTACTAGGTGCTTGAGAACCTGGTTTAGTAGTGGACAGGGACAGTTGGACTCAATGATCTCAAAGGTCTTTCCCAACCAAACATTTCTATGAAACATCACACAGGGACCAGACTGGGCAAAAATCCTCGATCCCCACCATGTTATGAGCACAGAGGAGGAGGATCTTGGAGTGCTGCACACCCAGGGGCATCCCGCAGCCACCACAGAAGCTCCTTCCCTCACTAGGCGGTAAGGAGCCCATTATGGCTCTGAAATCTCCTAGGAAGGCATTTTTGGCTGTGCATTGGAAGCCTGAGCTAAATGCTGGGAGCTATTAGCAGACAATTAAAGCTAATGTTGCAGCCAGCAGAAACACCCCAGTTAGTGACTTTACTCAATTTAAAACTCTGGAAATTTTCACAGTTCTAATCAAGGAATAAAAAGGAAAATACATATCGATGTGTGCATATATATACATCAGAGCATTAACTTTCATTTTCAAATCAAGTCAAAAAATGCTGAATGAGGTAGATACGAGGAGAAATGTAATAGACTATTACCACAATAGAGCTTGTGGCTTTCATCTTCAAATATATTCGCACAACCCTCGCCTCCACACAAACGCACTTTGGGATACTTAAGGGAAGAAAATAGCGAGGTATGAGATGGATAAAATAATCAAGCAAAAGACGTAAAAATCTACAGTGGAGGAGGTTGTAGGGGGTTGGGGTTTGGGCTAGGCGTTTGCTGGCAGGTTGATTTGTTGGAGGTCCTTTCTTTTTCTGGAGACAAAATAGAAGAGCATTGCATCAGTCTCAAGAGAGAGACTAGAATAATAAAAGGTAAATGTAAAAATGGGTGAGTACATGGATAGAAAGGCAAGAGGGAGAACATGAGTTGGATGTTAAGCTGAAAGAGGGGAGACTGAGGTGAGATTGTTTTGCTGTGAGGGTGGGGAGGCCCTGGCCCAGGTTGCCCAGAGCAGTGGTGGCTACCCCATCCCTGGAGGGGTTCAAGGGCAGGTTGGATGGGGCTTGGAGAACCTGATCCAGTGGGAGGTGTCCCTGCTCATAGAAGGGATGGGACTGGATGAGCTCTGAGGTCCCTTCCAACCAAAACCATTCTGTGATTTTATGATATGAAGAGGTGAGGTCCTACAAGAACAGAGCTGAACTGTCAGAGCACAGAAAGCAAGAGGGGAAAGGTGGGGCAGTGTCCTCCAGATGGATGAAGCAGCTTTTGGTCCTGGTGAAAGCTTTGTCTTTGCAGAGAAGAACCAGAGAAGCGAGCAGCCTGCATCTTCTTGACAACCCAATGTTCCTGGCTCTCAAGGTATTTTGCACATCAGGAATTTTGGCATGAAATTACAGCTCAAGGAACCAAAGAGCTTTCAGTGCTGAATGTCATTCCCAGAACTGGCTGCTCCAAGAACCTGGATGTGGGCAGCAGAATATCCTCCCTGCTCAGCACATGGCCCAGATGCTGTAGGCTTTGGCTTGGGCCAGGTTTGGCGTCGTGATTAAATGTAAGAAGCCTCTTCATTGGCTGAAAGTCAGAGTTGGGGAGCAGGTTCAGGGATTTAGAGAGATGTACAGCGGCAGGTTTGAAACCACATGGATGAGTTATTCAATCGGTTCATCACCACCTATGCCTGGAACAAACAGGTGGGAACATCAGAAGCCAACCCATGGTACAGCCAGGGACTGGGGAAGCTCACTGGCAAAGCTCCAGTCTTCCTGGGAGAAACACGGTTGTTAGCAGCTCTCCTGAGGAGCTGTGGGAGATGCAGGTTCATTGTATCAGCACATTTCAAACTGTCAGCGGCAATTGAAATCAAATGCTGCAGAGCTGTAACGGGCGCAGGAGTGGTGTAATAATAACAGTAATATTATAATGGAGTTAAGTGCCTGCATTAAGACACTGTACTCACAGGGCACACCTGCTCGAGGAGCTCACCTTTCTGCTCACTGAGTGCTTTCTTTGAGAGGTTAATGCTGATGGAGCATGCCTGACCCTCAGGGAAGGGTGGACAGCGCTCTGCAGGTGCTAAGTCTGATTTGGTGATAAGATTTGGTTTCTTATCACCATTCCACCCAATTAATATGCCTTCTCAAGCCTGACCTTTCCTTCCCTGCCACCACCAGCTTGTCAGGGAGTCTGTTTCTCAGCCTCTGTGAACATATTCCCTGTCCCACAGAGGTGATTCCTTACAGCTCTGGGTTGAGTCGCTTGCTTCTTCTGCATCACCCTCCTCATTCCTTGTGAGAGTAGGGAGGCCCTGGCCCAGGTTGCCCAGTGAAGTTCTGGTTGCCCCATCCCTGGAGGTGAATGAAGGCCAGGATGGATGTGCCTTGGAGCAACTTGGTCCAGTGGAAGGTGTCCCCTGGCAGGGGGTGGAACTGGATGGGCTTTAAGGTCCCTTCCAACTCAAACCACACTCTGATTTTAAGTTCTGTGTCCAAAATACATCACCCTTCCTCCCTCTTTGTGCTCACTTCCAGGAATGGAGCAGTGAATGTCCCACAGATTGTGTCATTTCCCAGCTCATCCCATGGTGTTGAGAGATAGAAAAGAAAAACCGTTAGACTGTTCATAAAGCAGAGTGAGGTCATCTCGCTTACTAAAATGCTTAGGGAGAGGGATGCAGAAAGCATTTCTGTTAAATGTTCCCAGTATCTCCCAGCTGTTTTGACAGAGCCACAGAGGTAGGGCTAAAGAAACAAAGGCAGCAAAATCTAGATTAAAACCTGTGATTATCAGAAGGTGCAAAGATATTGAAGCGTGGTCTGGGAGAAACAAGACAATCAAGTTCAGCTGACTGAACATGAGCCAGCAGTGTGCCCAGGTGGCCAAGAAGGCGAATGGCATCCTGGCTTGGATCAGAAATGGTGTGACCAGCAGGTCCAGGGAGGTTATTCTCCCTCTGGACTCAGCACTGGTGAGGCCGCTCCTTGAATCCTGTGTTCAGTTGTGGGCCCCTCAGCACATTAAGGATGTTGAGGCTCTGGAGCAAGTCCAGAGAAGAGCGATGAGGCTGGAGAAGGGGCTGGAGAACAGAACCTATGAGGAGCAGGTGAGAGAGCTGTGGGTGTTTATCCTGGAGAAGAGGAGGCTGAGGGGAGACCTCACTGCTCTCTACAACTACCTGAAAGGAGGTTGTGGAGAGGAGGGATCTGAGCTCTTCTCCCAAGGGACAGGGGACAGGACGAGAGGGAATGGCCTCAAGCTCCGCCAGGGGAGATTTAGGCTGGAGATTAGGAGGAAGTTTTTCACACAGAGGGTCATTGGGCATTGGAATAGGCTGCCCAGGGAGGTGGTTGATTCACCTTCCCTGGAGGTGTTTAAGGGACGGGTAGATGAGGTCCTGAGGGCCATGGTTTAGTGTTTGATAGGAATGGTTGGACTCGATGATCCGATGGTTCTCTTCCAACCTGGTTGTTCTATGATTCTATGATTCTATCCTGCAAGTCCCCCCCTGTCACACCAGCTCTTCTGTCGTTCCCAGCTGGACATGGAACAGGAAAGGAAGGGGCTGAATGTTGAATGAGCAACAGCAGAGCACTCTCAGCATTGCCAGTGTTTGGTGCTGAGGCAGGGGTATTCGCTGGGTTTCAGGAGGTGGCTTTGACTCAACACTCAAACCTTTCTCACCCACTGAACTCACGGTTTATTTGAGAGGATACCAACGGGAAAGAAATATATATTCTTTGGTGTGCAGAGAGCTTTGAAGGGAACATCCAGGAGAAATGCACATGAATGTGTTTCACAGGGTTAAGGTGCAAAGCCACACACTTCAGACAGAAAAAGCACCCGTGGCTTTGTAGGGAAAGGGGAGACATGGCATCCTGCTGACCCATTACAGGGAGACCATACTCGGATGTTAACGAGGCCGTGACTTCTCTGCTATCAGGCAGGCATTTGAAGGGCAGGATGTGTCTCTCGTGCATCTATCATGCAGGTCAGCGACCTGCTGTTACATGCAAATGTGCCAGGGAAGAGGTCAACAGGGGAGCGAACACCGAAGGGCTGTGGGAGAAGGAAGGAAGGATCCAGCTGAATGTCAAGAGCCAAGATGAACCTCCTGTTTTCCAGGCAGAAAGGCTGAGAAATTACCCTTCTTCACGCCTACAAGAACTGGTGCCGGTCACGCAGATGACGGGATGGCTGGGCACAAAGAAGAGAAGTATCGACCGGTGGATTCTTCAACGATGGGAATAGCAGAGGTCCATCAATCCAAGTCACCAAGGGAAGGAGAGTTATTGTCTTGCACATGCTTTTGCTCAAACACGTACGGAGAGACTTGCAGTTGTTTGCCAGTTTGGCTCTAGCCTTCCACTGACTCACAGACCAGCTACTTAATCATTTCTAAGTCAGGGGCTGTCAGAGCATCCCACCAGCTTGATGAAGCAAATGCTTTGGTCTCGCATAATCCAACCAAACCTTTCTGTTCAGGCAATGCTAGGATCAGGCTGTCTCTGCTCAGTGGAGCAAGAGGTGGGTTTCTCCAGGGTGTGGCTGATTCTTTCCTAACAAAGTTGCTTAAGAAATTGTGGCTGAACTGCTCTTGGGATGTCCCTAGAGAGCCTAGCTGGCCAGCTTAGACTTGGGTTTCCACTGGAGCAGTTGATGTTGCTCTCCAAGTGATGCCAGTAGTCTTCATTCAATAAAATATCTTTTTTTCCCCTGCTCTTTGCATTTCAATGTAGCTTCAGGGAAGAGAGGTGTTGCTTTGGGGTTACTGCACGAGCTGCCTCAGAAATCATGGATTCTTTTGGTAGGTCTTCCACTGTTTTCTCCTCTGTGTCCCTAGATCCTGCCACAACATGATGGATATTTTCATTTCCCACCCTTCTTTTGTTTCCTGCTTTTGGATGACATGAATGCAAGGCATGCTCAATGTAACCACAGAGTTATAGGCTCTTCTCTCATGCTTTCATAGAATCATAGAACAACCAAGTTGGAAGAGACCCATCGGATCATCGAGTCCAACCATTCCCATCGAACACTAAAAAATGTCCCTCAGCACCTCGTCCACCCATCCTTTAAACACCTCCAGGGAAGGTGAATCAACCACCTCCCTGGGCAGCCTCTACCAGTGCCCAATGACCCTTTCTGTGAACACTTTTTACCTAATGTCCAGCCTAAACATCCCCTGGCAGAGCTTGAGGCCATTCCCTCTCGTCCTGTCTCCTGTCACTTAAGAGAAGAGCCCAGCTCCCTCTTCTCCACAACCTCCTTTCAGGTACTTGGAGAGAGCAATGAGGTCTCCCCTCAACCTCCTCTTCTCCAGGATAAACACCCCCAGCTCTCTCAGCCATTCCTCATAAGGCCTGTTCTCCAGCCCCTTCACCAGCTTCGTTGCTCTTCTCTGGACTTGCTCCAGAGCCTCAACATCCTTCTTGTGGTGAGGGGCCCAGAACTGAACACAGGATTTGAGGAGCAGTCTCACCAGTGCTGAATCCAGAGGGAGAATAACCTCCCTGGCCCTGCTGGATTTAACACCATTTACCACCACTCTTTGGAGTTCATGGCTTGGTTTTGCTGGGTTCTGTGATTCTGACAGGAGGCAGTCCTACACTGTCTGAGCACAGCAGTGTCTGGTCACCTGCACCCAGCAGCGCTGCTCCAGGCCTGATGTCCTTCTGGGAAGCAAGGCTCACCTGTGCACTAGTTTTTCCCCTGTTCTAAACATGAGTGTTATTCCTGTGGGATCAGCATAAACTCACCCTGAATGGCTGTTATACTCATAAAATAGCTTTTTGAATTAGAATTATGGGAGCAGGCTGCCCAAAGTCCCCTGGCTGGTGTGGAGAACTCCATTAACACCCACCAAATGCAAAACCCACCTTATTTTGTTGATATATGACAACACTTTCACCACCAGAGACCTTCAAACTCTACTAAAACTGCAAGATCTGAGTTAAGAAAGACCCCAGTTGCTGCTACCCATGTGATGCCTCCATTGCCTTCCACTCAGCAAAGGTTTTCTGTACTTGTTCAAGGCTCTTGAACCTCTTGTTCAAAAGGAGGTTGAGAGGAGACCTCATTGCTCTCTGTGAGTACCTGAGGGGAGGTTGTAGAGAGGAGGGAGCTGGGCTCTTCTCCCAAGTGACAGGGGACAGGACAAGAGGGAATGGCCGCAAACTCTGCCAGGGGAGATTTAGGCTGAACATTAGGAAAACTTTTTCGCAAAAAGGGTCATTGGGCACTGGAACAGGCTGCCCAGGGAGATGGTTGATTCACCTTCCCTGGATGTGCTTAAGGCACAGGTGGACAAGGTGCTGAGGGACATGGTTTAGTGTTTGATAGGAATGGTTGGACTAGATGATCCGGTTGGTCTCATTCAACCTGGTTGTTCTATGATTCTATAATTCTATAGAAGCAAGAATGGTCCCAAAGGCCATGAAGGGACCTTTCCTCAGACAAAACCTCCATTGGCTCAGCAGTTTGGCAAGGTAGCCATGCTCCACTGCCCGGGGAACACTCTCCTGTTTAAGACTTGCTGAGCAAGCCCTGTAAAAATTAACACGTCTTGCCAGGGAGGCATAGGGGGTGATTAATAAACACAGCCAATGAAAGGGGGAGGGGGAAACCAGGGGAATAAATTTGCTAAATTGACAGCATATAAAATGTTTGTTTCTGCCTGAAACAGCAAGGTCGGCAAACCCTATCATGGGCCAGGAGCTTGGGTTAAGTGGGATGGTCATGGACCCGTAAATTGTACATCATCTCTATTCAGATATACAGGCTTGTAGCCTCTCTGGTCCAGTGAGCCCAGTAATGAAGAACTTAAGAGCTGCCCAAGACATAAGATCGAGCACTCTGGTTGTTCTAGCTCTGATCAGATGAGCATTAATTTTATTAATGACCTTTTCAGTTCATACCTTTCCTTCTTGTTCGCGGGTTATCATGTGTACTTTCTGCAGAAGTGAGAACCTTGAGGGATCTTCAAGAGAGGCTTTCATCCCGTGACTGAAAGCAGAATAACTGAACAAAGCAAGGGAGCATTTGGTATCAAATGATTTGACCCCAAGAAGGATACAGCATCATGCAAATCTTGTCCAAAACCATTTCTAGTGCTATTTTTAATTACGAGTTTTCACTCAGAAAAATGAACAAGGAGTCTGCTGAGGCACTTGGTTTTTCCTCTGCTGTGTTTAGCTCAAGTAGATGAAAACTTTCTATCAAATCTTTTCTCCCCGTTTTAGGAGCAGACATCTCCTTGGCAGCAAATGTGAGCAGATCTCTGTTGTGGGTAAGCAGGAGAGTTCAGCTGCTAATTTGTTCTTGCAGAGTGTTTCGTAATCATCAGCAAGTGCTGTCCACGCAAGTCCTCACCACTGCTCGTGGCTCCTGCCTCCCTTGCCTCCCACAGAGGGGTCCTGGTGGGACGAAGCACAATGTCTGCAGTGCTGGGGTGGTCCTGGCCACACTAAGGGCTGTGCTGCCTCCTCCTCCTGTCTTCATGCTGGATGCTGCTGCTGCTGTCTAATGTTTTTCCACACATGCTCCATGGTGCAGAGGCCTTGGTGCTGCTTGCTCACTCCTGAAAGCAGCACCGATTCTTCCAGGGATGAAAAATTCAACAAGTTACCCCCTCCAGGCATTAAAATATCTTCCACCAAGTAGATTCTTTCTTGACTCCTGGAGGATGGACATCACTGTCATTTCCCCCAGACCCATCACTCCAGGACTTCACCTTCATCTCTTGATCAGAGGTTGGGCAGACAGTGACATCCACAGAAGAACGTTGCTGGGTTGCTACTCAGGGGCTGGAGGGCCACCCCCTTGCATCTCTTATGGGCAGTGACTTCCCTCATTCATTAGGTCTGACATCTGCTATTGATAGCAGTTATGATAATTAATGAAACATTTCCCTGTCTATGGCTGGCGTTCAGCCAGCAGTTTCACGCTGAAGTCTGGCTGATGGTATTAGTAGTAGCACAAAGGGTTTCCTTAGGTAGTTCTGCTGGATTAGGGGAGCAGTGGGGTCAAAAGATCTCATTGCCATTTCCCTCTGAAAAAGCAGATGTGAAGGAACAGGAACCTGTAGAGATGAAAGGAGGTTGTGGAGAGGAGGGAGCTGGGCTCTTCTCCAAAGGGGCAGGGGACAGGACAAGAGGAAATGGCCTCAAGCTACCCCAGGGGAGGTTTAGGCTGAACATTAGGAGAAATTTTTCCACAGAAAGGGTCATTGGGCAGTGGCAGAGGCTGCCCAGGGAGAGGGTTGATTCACTTTCCCTGGAGGGGTTTAAGGGACAGGTGGATGAGGTGCTGAGGGACATGGGTTAGTGTTTGATAGGAATGGTTGGACTTGATGATCTGGTGTCTCTCTTCCATCCTGGTGATTCTGTGATTTTATGTGTTGGATGGAGCACCTGCACTACAGCAGCAAAGGGAGGAGCTCCAAGAAAATTAATTTCCCCCTCTTCCCCCCATTCTGCTTGTCTATAAAATGTCTTAGAAAAATCACACAGCCTTGAGTCCTCCTCAAAGGAGGCCAAGTGATGGCTCTTGATTTATCTTGGCATTGGGCACCTGGATTACTCGGGCACCTTTGAAGTTTTGTTGAGGTGTCTCCCTGCATCTTGTGACACAGAATCATAGAATCATAGAACAACCTGGTTGGAAGAGACCCATCAGATCATCAAGTCCAACCATTCCTATCAAACTCTAAACCATGTCCCTCAGGACCTCATCTACCCATCCCTTAAACACCTCCAAGGAAGGTGAATCAACCACCTCCCTGGGCAGCCTATTCCAATGCCCAATGACCCTTTCTGTGAAAAACTTCCTCCTAATGTCCAGCCTAAATCTGCCCTGGCGGAGCTTGAGGCCATTCCCTCTCGTCCTGCCCCCTGTCACTTGGGAGAAGAGCCCAGCTCCCTCCTCTCTACAACCTCCTTTCAGGTAGTTGGAGAGAGTAATGAGGTCTCCTCTCAGCCTCCTCTTCTCCAGGCTAAACACCCCCAGCTCTCTCAGCTGCTCCTCATAGGGCCTGTTCTCCAACTCCTTCACCCTGACAGCCTCCCCTCACAAAATCAAGATGCCCAGCTCCTCCTGCAGAGCAGCAAACAGCAAGTGTGCACAGGAGCCATCCAGGGCCAGCCTATTTTAGGAAGTGACTTCATCATTAGGTGTGCTAAGGACAGAGAACTGCTTTTCTGCAGAGGAGTACATCTTGAAGCCCCTGGGGTGCTTTTGAGTATGCCACACACCATTCTCTGTAGCTCTGTCAGATCTCCCAACCTGTTTTTCTGCAGAAAAGCCTCCAGAGGAGACACTGTGCCTTGCCAGCACAAAAATTATTTGTTTCAGGATCTCAGGAGGCAGACAGGATCTGAGCTGTCCTGCTGCTCTTTGTATAGCAAACACAAAGGGCTGGTTTTGTGGTCCTTGCAGAGGAGAAACATGGAGTGCAGGACCCCTGTGCATCTCTGCAGAGCCCCCTTGGAAAGAAAATGGGTTACAAAAGGGTACATCGTTCATAGGATCATAGAATCATTTGGCTGGAAAAGATCTTCAAGATCATCAAGTCCAACTGTTCCTGTCCCCTACCAAACCATGTCCCTAATCACTACATCTACGCATCTTCTAAACCCCTTCAGGAATGGTGACTCAACCACCTCCCTGGGCAGCCTCTGCCAGTGCTTGAGGCCCCTGTCCATGGAGAAATTTTTCCTGATATCTAATCGGAACCTTCCCTGGTGCAACACAAGACAATTCCCTCTCATTCTATCCCCTGTCACTTGAGTAAAGAGCCCAGCACCCATCTCACAACAAACTCCTTTCAGAGAGCTGTAGACAGTGACAAGGTCCCTCCTCAGCCTCCTTTTCTCTGGACTAAACAGCCACAGGTCATAGAATCATAGAATCACCAGGTTAAAAAAAGATCCACTAGATCATCAAGTCCAACCTTTCCCATCTATCACTAAACCATTTCTCTGCAACCCCTTAAACCCCTCCAGGGAAGGTGACTCAACCCCCTCCCTGGGCAGCCTCTGCCACTGCCCAATGACCCTTTCTGTGAAAAATTTTCTCCTAATGTTCAGCCTGAACCTCCCCTGGCGGAGCTTGAGGCCATTCCCTCTTATCCTGTCCCCTGTCACTTGGGAGAAGAGGCCAGCTCCCTCCTCTCCACAACCTCCTTTCAGGTAGTTGTAGAGAGCAATGAGGTCTCCTCTCAGCCTCCTCTTCTCCAGGCTAAACACCCTCAGCTCTCTCAGCTGTTCCTCTTGTTCTCCAGCCCCTTCACCAGCTTCGTTGCTCTTCTCTGGACTCACTCCAGTGCCTCAACATCCTTTTTGTGGTGATGTCCTTCAGCCACTCTTCATAATCCTTTTTCTCCAGCCCCTTCCCAGCTCCATTCTCTTCTCTGGACGCTCTCCAGCCCCTCGAGGTCCTTGGAGCAAGGGACCCAAAACTGAACCCAGGATTCACGGTGCAGCCTCCCCAGTGTTCCTCTGCATTCACCCAGACTGGTCACTGTCAGAACCTGCTCCAGCTGGGACTTCTATTTTTTTTTTTAAGTTCCTGTGACCTTTATTTTGTCTCTTTAGTTTCCCAAGTAATAAAACTGTAAGGAGCAATATGGGATTTGAGGGGCTTTTTTTTTTTCCCCCTCCCGCTTGAGACAGAATGGTATTTGAAGTCACAAGGTGAATGAGGCAAGATTTAAGCTGAAGAGACGCTGTAGCAGTCCTGGAGCTGACTGATAGCAAAACAAGCAGTCAGTTATTAGAAGACACAAATCACTCTAAAAGATTAAGTACTGAAAATAATAGGCATGCAAACCTTGAAGGAAGGGATGGCAGAGGCAGAGGTCATTAATTGACTGGTGAGATTCTGGGCTACAAGTTACTGGGGAATTATCTCTTTTTAAGCGAAGAAAAGCTCTATCTGGTTCTATTATCAGTGGCAGTGGTGGTGTGCGGTGATTGCTGTTGTTGACTGTTTCTAGGTTCGGTGTTAATTCACTATTCCAGTGGATCCAAAGTAATTATTCTTCCTTGCGATTTTTTTTTCTATTCTGTTTTATTCGTGCATTTGGCATTTCTATAGCCACACTCTTGCTCTCTATCTGAGCACAGAGCAAGATTAAAAATGCTCAGCAATTAAGAACCCTGGGAGATAAATGAAGCGTATTTAATCTCACAAACTGCCTGGATGTGCTCCTCAGGTGAGGTGGATGAGGTAGCTGGATAGAAGCAGCTTCTCTCAGTGCTTTGCCAATACCCACAGCAAACCCTTTTGCTTTGCCACCCTACAGCAAGGCCCCAAGCAACACTACCAAACACTTTGGGGGCCAGAGGTGAAAAGAAACTAATGAAAAATTAATTTTTTGGGTTTTTTTTTTTTTAAATGTGCCTTTCAGTATGAGGGTTTGGAATGGCTTAGAAGTCATAGAATCATAGAATAACCAGCTTGGAAGAGACCCACTGGATCATCGAGTCCAACTGTTCCTATCAAACCCTAACCCATGTCCCTCAGCACCTCATCTACACGTCCCGTAAACCCCTCCAGGGAAGGTGATTCAACCACCTCCCTCGGCAGACTCTGCCAGTGCCCAATGACCCTTTCTGTGAAAATTTTTTCCTAATGTCCAGCCTGAACTTCCCCTGGTGGAGCTTGAGGCCATTCCCTCTCATCCTGTCCCCTGTCGCTTGGGAGAAGAGCCCAGCTCCCTCCTCTCCACAACCTCCTTTCAGGTACTTGGAGAGAGCAATGCGGTCTCCTCTCAGCCTCCTCTTCTCCAGGATAAACAAACCCTTCTAAACAACATCTTCTGAACCCCTGCCAGGATGCAGACTCCCCCAGTGTTCTGGGCAACCTCTACTTCCCCACTCTCTGCAAAGAAATTTTCCCTAATATCCAACCTGAACCCCACCCCTGCACAGCTTGAGGCCATAAACATCCAGACACCTAGAAATTCTTCAAAGATCTTCTCTTGATTATTCCCTTCTCATGATGTGTTTGTATGATTTTTGCATCATTTGTCCAAGTAGAGGTGATACTTTTGATCCTTGAAGATGTGATTCTGCTCTACACTTGCAGCAGCATCACCCGTACAGCCAGCTTCACCAGCAACTCCAGATGGAGACATCTGGGATGAAGAATCTACATCAGTTAAACTCTTTTAAACTCTTCTAGCTCAATGCTTTTCTCCCATGATGAAGTGATCCAGTGGGTCTTTTCCAACCTGCTGATTCTATGATTCTATGAAGTGGCACAAATCAGTGTCCATCCATTCCGGTTACCGAGGTTTTCAATTCGTGGTGAAATTACAACAAATGGTAACAATTCCTAGGAGATCATAGAATCACCAGGTTGGAAGAGACCCACCGGATCATCGAGTCCAACCATTAATCCCCTGCTCCGCAAGGACCCCCAGAGTGGGGCCAAGTTCTGTGCTTTTAAAGCAGAGCAAGCAGCAGAAAATTATTCTAAAACACATCAAAAATAATCACATGGAAGGAAAGTACATTATAAGTTCACCCCTTCCTGTTCCCTGCGTATCAACAAGCCCAAGGACAAGCAAGCTAAATTTGGGCTGCTCTGCTCCCAAATATGAGTGTTTACACAACGATTTAATGCAGTTTAGCTAATCCACTTTAAATCCCCAAGCTTAATTAATTGCAGTTATTAACTAGTGGATTAAATTCCTCAGCACCCCCTGTGGAGATGGAACTTTACGTGAAAAACCTTTCAACCGTGTCGTGTTTGTTGTGCAAACGACAGACAGGAACTGGGGGGGAGTTGGTCTAAGGGAGTCCTCCCAAACCTACTTCAGGTCTTACTTTCTCCTGCTTTGAGATCTAGACAACTTCTCGGGCCAGATCCTACAATTTCATAGAATCATATCACAGAATCATAGGATGGTTTGGGTTGGAAGAGACCTTAAAGCTCATCCAGTTCCACCTCCTGCCATGGGCAGGGACACCTCCCACTGGATCAGGGGCTCCAAGCCACATCCAACCTGGTTTTATTCTACTCACTGCAACATTCATCGTCTTGCATTATGCATGAGCAGATGTTTCCTGCCCCAAACTCCTCAAGAGGTGCTTTCTACTGCTGGTGACAGCACGTTGACTTTTTCATTCACCATATATGCGTCTTTGGGTTTAATGAGACCTCACCTCTCACTCTTAGTTACCATGTGTCATTAGAAGTTAGAAAATAATCATTATTTTTCTAAAAAAATGTAGACATGAACAATATAACTATAATTTAATTCTCATTTTTCATTTTGATACTGCTCAGAGCTTAACCATTTGAATTAATAAGATTACTTTTTGTTTCACTTCTCATCTAGTCCTCTACTGAGAAGAAAACCTAGGAAAAGGAAATAGAAACCTCAACCAGATCTTCGTTTTATTTCAGTGCAAATCCATTTCAATCTAGAATCATAGACTCATAGAACAACCAGGTTGGAAGAGAACCATCGGATCATCGAGTCCAACCGTTCCTATCAAACACTAAACGGTATCCCTCAGAACCTCATCTACCCGTCCCTTAAACACCTCCAGGGAAGGTGAATCAACCACCTCCCTGGGCAGCCTGTTCCAATGCCCAATCACCCTCTGTGTGAAAAACTTCCTCCTAATCTCCAGCCTAAATCTCCCCTGGTGGAGTTTGAGGCCATTCCCTCTTGTCCTGTCCCCTGTCACTTAAGAGAAGAGCCCAACTCCCTCCTCTCTACAACCTCCTTTCAGGTAGTTGGAGAGAGTAATGAGGTCTCCTCTCAGCCTCCTCTTCTCTAGGCTAAACACCCCCAGCTCTCTCAGCCGCTCCTCATAGGGCCTGTTCTCCAACTCCTTCACCAGCTTCGTTGCTCTTTTCTGGACTTGCTCCAGAGCCTCAACATCCTTCTTGTGCTGAGGGGCCCACAACTGAACACAGGATTCAAGGAGCAGCCTCACCAGTGCTGAGTACAGGGGGGCAATAACCTCCCTGGCCCTGCTGGTCACACCATTTCTGATCCAAGCCAGGATGCCATTGACCTTCTTGGTCACCTGGGCACACTGCTGGCTCACGTTCAGTCGGCTGTCGACCAACCCCCCCAGGTCCCTCTCCGCCTGGCAGTTTTCCAGCCAGGCTTCTCCCAGTCTGTAGCTCTGCATAGGGTTGTTGTGCCCCAAGTGCAGGACCCGGCATTTGGCCGTCTTAAACCTCATCCCATTGGACACTGCCGAGCGCTCCAACCTGTTTAGATCCCTTGGCAGAGCCTCCCTACCTTCCAGCAGATCCACACTTCCACACAGCTTTGTGTCATCTGCAAACTTGCTAATCTAGATCTATTTTCTTTTTGTTTACATTGAAACTGAAACTAACCTAGACACTTCTATAAAATATTGAAATACATGGATTACCACAAATATTTTTTTTTTCTTCTGAACACGCACATACTGTTTGCAGTTCTGTTTTTCATCGGGGAATCCATCAAACCAAAGGAACTTGCCAGCTCTGGAGAGGCAAGTGTGTGGTAGTCACATATTCGCTTTTCATTTCATGCTGTTCAAACATGTGCTAAATACTTTATAGAGCAAATAGAAGATAGGCAGAACCATTTGCCCCTGTGAAAACAGGAAAAACCCAGGGATTTAAAACAAAATTTCCTTCCGTCTCTGTTCCAAAGTATTTCGAACTAAGGCTCTTTTCAGTGTGCACACAGCGAACGGGAGTCAATCCCCATCAAAGAGAATAAGATCAAATTGCAGGTCTAGAGCCTGCGTACTTGACAGGTATTAGTTCTCAGTCTGAAACATGAAGTATTTTCTAGCCCTGCTAATACTGAGAAAGCTGATGATAGATTTGTTCAAATATTCCGCACTGGAAGAAAATATATGTTGAGCTTGACTGGATTGACTTCCTAACTCAAGTAGAATAAATTGAATTGTTTTGTCTGGGAAATGCGAAAGCAATAAAACCAAAATATGACTTGTTTAGTTTGAATCAACTAAATATTTCAGAAATTCATTTATATTGAATTTAATTACAAAAGGAAAACAATAAATGAAGAGCAGTGGTGGCTGCGCCATCCCTGGAGGGGTTCAAGGGCGGGTTGGATGGGGCTTGGAGGCCCTGATCCAGTGGGAGGTGTCCCTGCCCATGGCAAGGGTGGACCTGGATGGGCTTTGAGAAAAAGTCTTCTTCTGTGTCCTTCACAGATCTGGAGAGCGTTTCCGGCACAGTCACAGCAGGGCTGAGGATGCTCCACTGTGGTTGCACTTCAGGTTAGCAATTGCATCAGAGAGCAGCTTTCTTCTTTCCCACCACAAGGACAGAGCAGCAGTCATGAGGAGCAGCTGAGGGACCACAGGCTGTTTAGACTGGAGAAGAAGAGGTTGTGGAGAGACCTCATCGCTCTCTGCAGCTCCTGGAAAGGAGGTTGGAGCCAGGAAGGTGCTGGGCTCTTCTCACATGTAATCATAGAATCATAGAATCATAGAATAACCAGGTTGGAAGAGACCCATCAGGTTATCTAGTCCAACCATTCCTATCAAACACTAAACCAAGTCCCTCAAGACTTCATCCACCTGTGCCTTAAACACCTCCAGGGAAGGTGACTCAAACACCTCCCTGGGTAGCCTATTCAAATGACCCCTTCTGTGAAAAACCTCCTCCTAATCTCCAGCCTAAATCTCCCCTGGCAGAGCTTGAGGCCATTCCCTCTTGTCCTGTCCCCTGTCCCTTGAGAGAAGAGCACAGCTCCCTCCTCTCTACAACCTCCTTTCAGGTAGTTGGAGAGAGCAATGAGGTCTCCCTTCAGCCTCCTCTTCTCCAGGATAAACACCCCCAGCTCTCTCAGCCGCTCCTCATAGGGCCTGTTCTCCAGCCCCTTCACCAGCTTCGTCGCTCTTCTCTGGACTTGCTCCAGAGCCTCAACATCCTTCTTGTGCTGAGGGGCCCAGAACTGAACACAGGATTCAAGGAGTGGCCTCACCAGTGCTGAGTCCAGAGGGAGAATCACCTCCCTGGACCTGCTGGTCACACCATTTCTGATCCAAGCCAGGATGCCATCGGCCTTCTTGGCCACCTGGGCACACTGCTGGCTTGTGTTCAGTCGGCTGTCGACCAACACCGCCAGGTTCTCTCCTCCTGGCAGTTTTCCAGCCAGGACATGAGGAAATAGCCTCAACTTGCGCCAGGGGTGGTTTAGGTTGGATATTAGGAAAATTTCTTTACAGAAAGAGTGGTGTAGCCCTGACAAAGGCTGCCCAGGGCAGTGGGGGAGTCGAGTGTGGCACCTTGGGACAGAGTTTAGCAGGCACGGTGGTGTTGGGCTGGCAGTTGGACTGGATAATCTTGGAGATCTTTTCCAACCTTAATGGTTCTCTGATTGCATGCTGCCATGATTTCCTTTTTTAATATATATTTTCTTTCCCGCTTATCCTTTGTGTTTGAACTTCTGCATGAAAAAATGTAAAACATTTGAAAATGTTGTTAAGGGAGGAAAAGAAATCAATGTCTGTGACCTTCACTTGGCAGCCTTCAAAAGAGGTAAAAAGCATCAGAACCAGGAAGCCTTTAGTGTGTTTAGTTGTGATTTGTAGCTCATCTTCTCAACTCCCAACTACTCCATGAGTTTCATGCATAATGCAGCAGCAGTTTTGATTGAAGTCAAAAAATCTGCTGACAGAATGTAGTGTCAGGCATCTGGGGAGATGTCTAATTAATTATTATAATTGACATCCACACCAGATGTCTGATATACGACGGTCTCTTTGTTGATAAAAGGTTTGGGTAATTCTGTTTGAACAGCACTTTCAGAACAATATGTTTTCCATTTAGGTCACAGGGAAAAAAAATATGATGTATTTTTTTTTTCAGGAAATTGGATTCTGTGGGATAGCAGCATTCTTTTGTCTTGCCTTCCAACTTCTAACCAGTCTTGAAAGTGCATGGGATGAAGGATGCAATAGAAAAGCATTCATCAGCGTTGACCACTGATCAAAAGCACTTAGCTGGGAAGTGCAGGATCTGCCATCGTCTTTTCTTCTCTGGAGTCACAAAGAAGAGGAGCTGAGCTGACATCGGTGCGAAAATAATAATAATAAAAAAGTGAAAAGCTCAATCAAAGAGCCGTTCTCCAATGGAAAGCCGATATGTTAGGCTATCAAAGGAGGTCAACAACTTTTGAGTTCTCTCAAGTCATTATAATACTTCCAGAGCATCTCATATTGAGAGGGTACAAAGCACACTGTAACCTGCACCTTTTGGCCCCAAATTCAAACCAACTCTCAGCCCAGAAACTTTTAGGAGTAAGAAATAGCTTGCCTAGCTTTCTGCCTTAGTAATCCACATTCTTCTGCGTATCTCTGCTTTTCTTCTTGCTTGAACCTGCTGAGAAAAGGTCTTCTTATGGTGCACTCACTCTGGATAGAAGCAGGAAGCGCAAATCCCTCAGAAAGTGCAGTTTTAATGAGCTTTCTAGAGTGTTTGAGGGATCTCAGAAGTTCCATATCAGAAAATGAACACCTTGCCTTAGGACATGGCTGTGGCAACCAGACTGCTGAACTGTTTAAGCTTCATAGAATCATAAAATCATAGAATGGTTTCAGCTGGAAAGGACCTTAAAGATAATCCAGTTCCAACTCCTCTGCCATGAGCAGAGGTTCATCCACTGCTAATTAACATACTGCAATAACAGAAAATCATCTTTTGCACATGGCTTCTTCAGCATACCAGACAACTGCCTTGACGTCTGGCAGTGCTTAGGAAGCCACCCTGCTAAGCCAGCAGCGCTCAGATGGTGCTCAGTTCATCCTCATGCTTCACGAGCTGGTAGGACTGACTTCAGCCATTCCCAGAAGCTTCTGGGGTGGAACAAGACCTCATCCTAAAGAAAGAAAAGAGGGTTCCTGCTTCCCCCCGTCACCTTAAGCTGCTTCTTTTCCTTACAGCTTTGTAATAGGTCTGTGGAAACTTGGGGTTGGGACATCAGAAGTTCTACCTGTGCTTCTTCCGGGTGTGAGCCAGCTCTGAAGCAGCATGTGTAGATTGTCAGGATAACATGGATGTGCACTCAGGCCAATAAACACTACCCAGTTTCTAACCCATATTAATGAAAGTCAGGCTATCCAGTTGCCTATTTCAGCAGAAAGCCTCTTAAAATGAAAGGTGGTTGACAGTCACGCTGATTATTCCAGGTCAGTTCCAGGCACACTAGTTATTGGCAGGATTTTTCAAACCATCTGGTGGATTTGACCTGATTTGGTGTAAGAGTAGGGCAGTCAGATGAGAGCTTTTACTATCACTATCACAGAATCACTAGGTTGGAAAAGACCCAGTGGATCATGGAGTCCTACCATTCCTATCAATCACTAAACCATTACCCTCAGCACCTTTGGAGCCATTCAAGGCGTTACCTGCTCTCAGCTGCAAAATGCAGCTTTTAACCAGGACATTGTCGCTAACTCATCCCTTCTGGTGCAAAATGAGACAGATCAACTTGAATAACAAGTCTTATGAGGAGCGGCTGAGAGAGCTGGGGTTGCTTAGTCTTGAGAAGAGGAGACGTTATTGCTCTCTGCAACTACCTGAAAGGAGGTTGTGGAGAGGAGGGTAGTGGCTTCTTCTCCCAAGGGACAGGGGACAGGACAAGGGGCAATGGCTCCACCTGGGGAGGTTCAGACTGGACATCAGGAAAAAATATTTCACAGTAAGGGTCATTGGGCAGTGGCAGAGGCTGCCCAGGGAGGGTGTTGAGTCCCGTTCCCTGAAGGGATTTAAGGCTCAGGTGGACGAGGTGCTGAGGGACATGGTTTAGTGATTGATGGGAATGGTTGGACTTGATGATCCAGTGGGTCCTTTTCAACTTAGTGATTCTATGATTCTGTGAATTGCCTGCCCTGTCCAGAAGGAACCAGATACCCTGCAGGTATTTCAAGGTATTTTGATGCCCAGAGAAGCCAACAGGCTCTGATCATACTTTCAAGTGCTAATTTGCGTCGTGGATACCCAGTTTCCTCCCAGAGTCAGGGCTATGCAGTCCTCTGAGCTCTGACACATCTAAACAAGAAACGATTTTAATGGGAATGTAGGCACTTGGTACAGGGTTTCATTTCACCGCGCTTCAATCATCTGAACTTTAAATGTCTTTCCTTGGCGAGAGTCCCTTTACAGCTGCTGAAGAGTGATTTATAGTTCTTATGCTGTACAGTTAAATATGATGCCCCCACTCTGTGTGGGAGTTAAAAGCCTCCATACCTTTGCACGTTGGTCCCTAAGGGCTTGCATCTCTCCTGGAAACAGGACGCAGACATCGGTGGTTCCCAAACCTCCTCTATGTATTTTCCAGGGGAACCAAACTAGACCAAAGCTTAACGTGAGAACAAAGCCCTAACATGAAACCAAGGGAGTGACACCCCTCGCAGCGTGAAGATGCTGCATTTCCAGTTGAAACAGCAGCTTTATGCTGAGTTCATAGCAGATTTTTTGTTTTATGGATACCCTTACTTGCTTAACAGAATAAAGGAAGATAAAGTGCTCGGATGGGGATGTATTGGCTTCTGTTCTGTTGGTAGCTATTTGAAACCTTTCGCTCCTGTGATGTTAATGTCACTTTTAATATTGCAAATTTGCTAAGATGCCCGAGCGAACAGCATTTAAATAATGTCTTTACGGGACCGATGCATGCGTGAGGTTTCGGGCAAGGACGGCTGCGGCTTTTTTACTGGCATCCTCGCAAAGCACGGAGCTGCAGCCTCTTGCCTTAATTTCTGATATAAATGTAAATGGTAATTTTAACATTTTCGATACTAACTTGATTTCATCTAATTTTGGCAAGGCACGTGCCTCGTATTTTACAATTTAAAGAAATCAGGTTGGGAAATGTCAGCTTGCATGAGCAGACGGGCTGTGTCGTTTCCAGCGGATAAGGCGGAGCGGGGCTAAGGAGGCAGGGAGGGAGTGTTTGCATTGGAAAGATTCTAAAAGGGAACGGGAAAACTGTAGGTTGTCTGGCTGCCTCCATATGAAAATCTGAATGGAAAGCTGTTCAGCAACTTCTGGCACCACAACTGGACTGCACCTTGGCTACCAACATGCTAAGCGTTTCATAGTTGGATGCAGCCTGCAAGTCCCACTCTTATCACCAGTGTGAAAGGTCCCCTCGCACAGACAGATAAATGCAGTCTGACCCCATTCTCCATCAGGAATATCTGTTAACTGGCAAGTTAGTGGCCTCAAACAGCACCAAGGGAGGTTCAGACTGGAGATTAGGAAATATTTCTTTATTGAAAGAGTCATCAAGCATTGGAACTGCTGCCCACGGAGGTGGTTGCATCTCACCATCCCTGGAGGTGTTTAAAAGACAGGGAAATCATAGAATCATAGAATCATAGAACAACCAGGTTGGAAGAGACCCATCGGATCATCAAGTCCAACCATTCCTAGCAAACACTAACCCATGTCCCTCAGGATCTCATCTACCTGTGCCTTAAACACCTCCAGGGAAGGTGAATCAAACCCCTCCCTGGGCAGCCTGTTCCAATGCCCAATGACTCTTTCTAGGAAAAACTTCCTCCTAATCTCCAGCCTAAATCTTCCCTGGTGGAGCTTGAGGCCATTCCCTCTTGTCCTGTCCCCTGGGAGAAGAGCCCAGCTCCCTCCTCTCCACAACCTCCTTTCAGGTAGTTGTAGAGAGTAATGAGGTCTCCTCTCAGTCTCCTCTTCTCTAGGCTAAACCTGTCTGTAATCAGGATTTCAGAAGCCTGTGTGGCTTGGAGAAAGTGGAGAGGGGTTGGTTCACCAGAGCCCCTTCCAACAAGGACCTGGGAAGTGCTTAGGGGATTTTGTAGGGAACCTACTAACCTAGGTTCCATTGGACCTCACAGTCTCGAAGGTCTTTTCCAACGTAGTGATTCTGTGATTCTAAGTGAGGAACAGCCTGAAGTCCTGAGCTCTCACAGGCATTAATGAATCGGCATGTTCAGTGCCAAGTCTTGTTTTTTCATTTTAGATGGATCAAGCCTAAGAGGGCTGAGCTGGGGAGCTGCTGCCCACAACCACCGTGGCCAGAAAGCACTTGGGCAATGGGGTTCAATAAATATTCACTTTCTCCTACGGATGTGCTTCACCTCCTGTGTAGATACAAACTATATTCCCAGCCATCTCCAGAAAAGTACTTCTGCTCCTTCTGCCTCCTCAACAGTCAGATTATAGTATCACAGGATCATGGAGAGGTTTGGGTTGGAAGGGACCTCGGAGCTCATCCAGTCCCACCCCTGCCAGGGGCAGGGACACCTCCCACTGCATCAGGAGCTCCAAGCCCCATCCAACCTGCCCTTGAACCCCTCCAGGGATGGGGCAACCACCTCTGCTCTGGGCAACCTGGGCCAGGGCCTCCCCACCCTCACAGCAAAACATTTCTTCGTAACATCCCATCTCAGTCTCCCCTCTTTCAGCTGAAAACCATTGCCCCTCATCTTCTCCCCGCCCTCGCTGATCAAGAGCACCTACCCATCTTTTCTGGAGCCCCTTTCAGGACTGGAAGGTCCTCTAAGGTCTCTCTGGTGTCTTCTCTTCTCCAGGCTTCCCCAGGTCTCTCAGCCTGTTCTCGTATGGGAGGTGCTGCAGCCCTTGGATCATCTCCATGGCCTCTTCTGGACTCACTCCAACAGCTCCATGTCCTCCCTGTGCTGAGGACTCCAGATACTGTGCTCCATGGAAGGGGTTAGCAGACCTGCATCCCACAGCACGAACCTTCAGAAAACTGTAAGTGAATGACATATTCCAGCACCTGGGGACACCTGAATGGTGTTTCCATCCCTCCTTGTGCATCTCTCCTCTTAGAATCTGCACGTTGGAAGAGACCCACTGGATCATTGAGTCCAACCATTCCCATCAAACCCTAAACCATGTCCCTCAGCGCCTCGTCCACCTGTCCCTCAAACACCTCCAGGGAAGGTGACTCAACCACCTCCCTGGGCAGCCTATTCCAATGCCCAATGACCCATTCCATGATTTTTTTTTTTCCTAATGTCCCACCTGAACCTCCCCTGGCAGAGCTTGAGGCCATTCCCTCTCATCCTGTCCCCTGTCCCTTGGGAGAAGAGCCCAGCTCCCTCCTCTCCACAACCTCCTTTCAGGCAGTTGGAGAGAGCAATGAGGTCTCCCCTCAGCCTCCTCTTCTCCAGGATAAACACCTCCAGCTCTCTCAGCCGTTCCCTGCTCTGCCTGTCCTATCCTCCCTCTCACTTCAGACTAAGGGCTCACATTTTTAGTCAAATCACCATGGTTTTACATGCTACTGGCAGCCAGGTTGAGCCCATCTGCAAGCAGACACAGCCCTGTGTGGACCTCACGCTGCAGCCAGAGGTTCAAACAGAGCTTTGCATTTTCTTAGCACTGCTTGGGAAAGTCCTTTTAAACAGCTCTACCAAACAAGTTAATGTAGGTTTTCGTGTTTAGGAGGACTAAGCAGGTGTCCCTGAGCTCTGGGTGTGATGGGACTGGAAAAAGAAGCGGTACCAGGGTCCCCATCACCCACCTTTCATGTCTCACTGATGCTGGAAAGGTGGCACAGCAAGTACTGAGAGAAGGACAAGCAAAGTTTCTGAGGGATGCAGAAAGGAGCAGAGAGCTCTTTTCTGTGCACAGAAAAGTTTCCCTGTCAGACAGTCGCTCCTGTGGACTTTTGGTGTGCAGGCTGTTAATTAAGAAACCAGAGGCCTGAAATCGTTGGCTTTTATCCTGCAGTTTTTCTGTTGTAAGGATCTCCTGGGGTTGGGTTAGTCAGCACATTGAGGGGATTAGAGAGCCCTGGGAGATACCTTCAGAAATGCTAGGGAGCTAATTAAAGCAGGCAAGGGCCAGAGAAGCAGTTCCACATATACACAGGCATTCTAAGGCACAGGAGGAAATGCAAGACAGGGAGGAAGACAGGGTGTTAAAGAGAGACAAACGAGAGAGACAGCGGAAGGGAGACCACCTGTAAGGAATAAGAACTATTATCAACTTCTTTCTTCACCAGCAGCCCTGTTTTCCCTCTAGATTTTGCCCACATGAACAGCACTGTGGGTATTATGGAAATTTTACCTAAACCAAGAGGAATTATTTGCTCGCTTCCAATCATTAACAGCTCTGGTGCTCACACTTGGCTGCTGCATGAGCCCACAAGGCAGTGGGAACTGGCAACACTGCCTTTCCTTTTGGTTCCTGAATATTTCCCCTTATGATATTTCCTGAATATTTCCCCTTATGAGAACAGGCCTTATGAGGAGCGGCTGAGAGAGCTGGGGGTTTTTATTCTGGAGAAGAGGAGGCTGAGAGGAGACCTCATTACTCTCTACAACTATCTGAAAGGAGGTTGTGGAGAGGAGGGAGCTGGGCTCTTCTCCCAAGTGACAGGGGACAGGACAAGAGGGAATGGCCTTAAGCTCCATCAGGGGAGATTTAGGCTGGAGATTAGGAGGAAGTTTTTCACACAGAGGGTCATTGGGCATTGGAATAGGCTGCCCAGGGAGGTGGTTGATTCACCTTCCCTGGAGGTGTTTAAGGCACAGGTAGGTGAGGTCTTGAGGGACATGGTTTAGTGTTTGATAGGAATGGTTGGACTCGATGATTTGATGGGTCCCTTCCAAACTGTTTGTTCTATGATTCTATGATTCTATGATCCTGCTTTGCATAACTCATTAGAGCACCAGAGAAGTTGGGATATTTGGGCTCACATTTTCCTTGATATTTGTTTGCAACAGGAAGAGGACAAAGCAATACTCACTGTGTCTGAGAAAGGAGCCAGGAAAAGAAATTGGTTTCTAGAAATATCTGCCACAATCCCTTTAAAGGCTCTTGCTGTTTGCAGAAGGAACCTAAAATTTGGAGGCAACATCTGTTTTGCAGCAAAGATTTGGCTTTACCAAATCCATTCTGCTTCCACTGAATTGTAAGCCAAAAAGGAATCCCTCTTCACATGGTCATAGAACTCCGTCTGTCGGAGCCTTTTTGTCCTCTGCAGTGACAGGAAGGGTGACATGGAACAGCCAGTCCTAATGCAAGGCAGGAAGGGGCTTAGAGGGCCTGGGAGTGTTCTAAGACCTTCTTGAGTTGGCAGCAGTCCCACAGGCTGGGCAGAGGGACGGCCAGACATCCCTTCCCACCGCTGCCTCTGGTTTTATGTAGTGACTAGCTGAGTCCATCTATTGTCTCTTATCTCCAGGGGCCAGCCTGCCAAAAAGATAAATGGCCCAGCAGTGCTGCTGCCTGCTCCCTTTGTCCAGCCTCTGGGATGTGATGGGATTGCTCAAGGCTTTAGAATTAGTACTTAGAAAAGGTGACAGGGAGGGAGAAAGGAGTGAACGTTTAGAACTATAGAAAAGCATATTGTTTCTGTAAAGTCAAATGCTTAAAAAAACAGGTGACAAGGTACAGGATGAGAGGGAATGACCACAAGCTCCACCAGGGGAGGTTCAGGCTGGATATTAGGAAAAAAATTTCACAGAAAGGGTCATTGGGCACTGGCAGAGGCTGCCCAGGGAGGGGTTTGAGTCACCTTCCCTGGAGGGATTTAAGGGACGGGTGGATGAGGCACTGAGGGACATGGGTTAGTGATTGATGGGAAAGGTTGGACTCCATGATCCAATGGGTCTCTTTGAACCTGATGATTCTATGATTCTAAGATTCAAAGCAGCAGCCATGAGGGTGCCGTCCTCTTCCTCTCACGCTGGAGTTTTACACCAGCCCACAAGTGGGTCCTGAAGTGTTGATGCTGATGCTGCTCGAGGCGAACCTCAGCTTTAGGGAGGAGATGAGTTGGCTCACTAAGAACAACACCGCAGCTCAGAAATGCAAGTTCAAGTGCTCTCCTTGCTGAGAGGGTCCCCAGCAGCAGCGGCAGAAGGGCAGTGAAGCAAACCACGTTGGAGAGGAAGGGTTCACTCTGGAGAGGCTGAGGGAAAGCAGCAGTTAGCAAAATAATAAATAAGCTCTCGGGTTTTTTGTGAGAGGAATGGTCACAGCTGAGCAAATGCCTAGCAATGGGCTGTCTGGTGCGAATGATGGATAGAGAGAAGAACGAGGCTCCATGAGGTTTCATGAGCAATGTAAATACATAAAAGCAACCACTTGGCAGGAGAGCCGTGATGAGTGGGATATTTGGAGATGTTTCTCTCAACACGTGCCCCTTAGCAGGGAGAGGCTCTCTCTGCTCATAACAAGCCCGTGGAATTGCATGGATTCAGGAAGGATAAAACCTTCTGGGTCAACTTTTCTAAATGATTTTGACCAGCAAATAGAAATAAAAAAAAAAAGAAAGAAAAGAGAGAGTGCTTTGACCCTGCCGTTTTCAAACTGGCGCATTTGGACCATTTCAAAAAGCCACTGCTTTCATTTCAAAATGGACTTGGATGCTTGAAGAGTGAAAATAATCACACAATTCAAGCTGAAATGAAGAGTTTTGTTTTGCGGCAGGCAAATGCTGCTAGTCAGCTCTAACCTTCGCGAGGCTTGGAGAGGGGCTGATTCATACCCAGGAAACATCTCTAATATTAAAGACCAAAAATTAACTATTTTTGCCACATGAAATTTTGCCATAGAATATTATGGGTTTCAAAGGCAAGTAGGCAGTCAAATGGGGAATGAATCCATGAAGGGATATTAAGTACAAAAGCATCAATAGGCAACTGCAGGATGAAAATGCTTGGGAAAACAACAAAACAAAGCACTCACCCTGTTCTTACACACATCTCTTGTGTCTGTATTAACCACTTTGAAGACAGAAGCCTGGATTAACTGTGGGTCAGACCTGTAATAGCTGCTCTTCACATCATAAACTAAAATTGTAAGCTGAAAATGGGGAGATGGAGATGAGATTGTAGGGAGAAATGTTTTGCTGTGAGGGTGAGGAGACCCTGGACCAGATTGCCCAGAGCAGTGGTGGCTGCCCCATCCCTGGAGGGGCTCAAGGGCAGGTTGGATGGCGCTTGGAGCAACCTGATGCAGTAGGAGGTGGAACTGGGTGGGCTTTGAGGTCCCTTCCAACCCAAACTATTCCATGATTCTCTAATTTTTTTCTAAACTCTACTTTTTCACTTGCAACAGAGAACAGTTTTTTCAAGAAACGCTGTCGTTTCCTGGAAAATCAAAGGTTCCCACTTTGACAAAGCTGTCGTGAAGCTTCCCTCGTGCAGTGACAGGCAGGGTGAAGAGCTGCTCCCCAGGGCCCGGGGGTGGCACAGAGTCTTTCTCCTGCATCCTCTGAGCAAGGCAGAGTCAGCACTGCCTGCACCTTGCTCTGCTCATCGGGGTATGCAAATAGATAAAGGCCCAGTGGAGATTCAGCTTGTTATCTAAAATTGTTATCTCCCTGTCTTCCCAATCCCCAGGACCTCATTTGCTGATGACAATACTGTAATGAAAAGCTGTACTCGTCCCTTTTGTTAAGATTAAAGAAACTGCAAGCAGCATTATGTTCTGCAGCAGCTTGGTTCTGCAGCCTTGGCTGGGCGGCAGAGCGGGTGACAAACAGCAG
The DNA here is from genome assembly GCA_033558105.1 of Coccyzus lansbergi. Taxonomy (NCBI): domain Eukaryota; kingdom Metazoa; phylum Chordata; class Aves; order Cuculiformes; family Coccyzidae; genus Coccyzus; species Coccyzus lansbergi. The sequence continues at coordinate 550,661 of JAUMJK010000391.1, read as the reverse complement.
CCTCCAAACCCAAACGGCTTCTTATTCTGCTGCCCTTGTATCAAGGAAATGCCAGAAATGAGTTTTGATAAGCTCTTGTGGCCACAGCAGAGGACAGATGCCACGAGGTGATCTTTAAGTTGAGGTAACTTGAATTCAGGGAGCGTGTGGCTCTCACTTTGGTCCATGTTGGTGAGTGGAGAAATTCCTCTTAAACACCAGTAGGGTTATTTCTTATTCTGCTCCTGTACACAAGTGAATATACAACCCCAGTTGTGTTATTTCTTACTCTCTTCATGTCCTTCATGGGGTGGGGGTGTCAGCCCACTGCCTGCAGCTGCAGGACTTGCCTGAGACTTTCTTCTTGACCTTTTTTGCAAACCTCCTTGCCCATACGGATCCCCAGTGATGGGAATAACTCGGGGCTCTGGGTTTGGGCTTCCCTGCTGAGTAGGTCTGCATGATTCAAGGCCTGTTCCTCTTGAAGTCACCTTCTGGTGATGTTGTGGCTGATGGCCATGTTGACCCTCCAGTGAATGCAGCAACACAAAGTGGCTTATGATGTTTTTATTTCTCTGGCCTGCAGGTCTTTATTTCAGTCCATTTCACTGGGACAGGCTGCCCAGGGAGGGGGTTGAGTCACCTTCCCTGGAGGGGTTTAAGGGACAAGTAGACGAGGTGCTGACCGACTTGGTTTAGTGATTGATGGGAATGGTTGGACTTGATGATCAAGTGGTTCTCTTCCAATCTGGTGATTCTATGCTTCTACTACATAGAAACCAAGATATCATTTCATAGAATCATAGAATCGCCAGGTTGGAAGAGACCCACCGGATCACTGAGTCCAACCATTCCTATCAAAGGAATTATCAAATTTGTAACACAGTGCTTCTCCAACACCAAAAGGTTTCACAGAACAACTCTGATGAGGCAATTCCAGTCCTCCAAGGGAGCCATAATTCAGTAACCGAAACTCAGTATTGGTTAGGCAGCCGTTGCTCTGAACAAACTTCTGATCGCTACCTTTATGACATTGTAATTCCAGCAAGCGTGTGGTCAATAGACGGCTGGACAGCAAAATACCACAGCATTACAAGTAACGGGATCGTAAATGGTCTTCCCAACTCGCTGAGCACAGTGCAGAGCTCCTCAGGGTTCAGTTGTTCGAGAACCCAGCCCAGCAGCATGGGAGAGGGCCAAATTACTGCCGTTCTGAAATTGTTACCAAGAGACTCACAAGCAGTAGAAAAGCATTATGTGTTGCCATGCACGGGACAGAACAGATGTCTTCAGTGGTGAAATCCCCCCTGTGCTGCAGGAGCTCGGCTGGAAGGCGATGGTGATGGCTTAAAATCAGGGGTAGCAGGTCAGAGTCAATATCTGCCCGTATCTAATCAAAGTCAACTATAGAGGTCTAAAGGGAGAATCAAAACAGGATATATGTGAACTGATAAGGTCCTGCAGCTCAGTCGGGACAATTTGAACTACAAATACAGGCTGGGCAGACATTGGATTGGGAGCAGCCCTGGAGAGACATTGGATTGGGACCAGCCCCGGAGAGAAGAACTTGAGATTCTGGTGGAGGAGAAGCTGCAGCATGAGTTGGCAATGTGCACTTGCAGCCTGAAAGCCAACGGTGTCCTGAGCTGCATCCAAAGCAGTGGGACCAGCAGGGAGAGAGAGGGGTTCTGTCCCTCTGCTCTGCTCTCATGAGGCCTTACCTGGAGCCCTGCATCCAGTTCTGGAGTCCACAGCATGGGAAGGATGTTGAGCTGTTGGAGTAAGTCCAGAGGAGGCCATGGAGGTGATCTGAGGACAGACTGAGAGAGGTGGGGTTGTTCAGACTGGGGAAGAGAAGGCTGTTAGAGTGATGGGCCTCAGTTGCCCAGAGCAGTGGTGGCTGCCTCATTCCTGGAGGGGTTCAAGGGCAGGCTGGATGGGGCTTGGAGCCCCTGATCCAGTGGGAGGTGTCCCTGCCCATGGCAGGGGTGGAACTGGATGGCCTTTGAGGTCCCTTCCAACCCAAACCATTCTATGATAGTTCCCCACCTTATTCTAGTCTCTGGTAACTCATTCCCTGGAGATATCCCAAGGCATAGGTGAGGTCTTTGTAGTTCCTAAGCCTCGATCATCTTTTTACATCCATGAATTTGTGGAGGAACTCTTCGAAGCCTCATATAAATGCATCCACACCCTCTTGCTTCTGCTTCCCAGGAAGAGCATAATCATCTTTTCAACTAAACAAGCAGTTTTCAGCCACCTTCCCCTGCCTGCATGATCGTAGGTGTCAGCTGAGGGGGACAGTTTGTTTAACCATAAGGTGCTTGAACCTACAGGTGAATGCATAGCTAACAAGTAGTGAAGGGGCTGGAGAACAAGTCTTAGGAGGAGCGACTGGGAGAGTTGGGGTTGTTTAGCCTGGAGAAGAGGAGACTGAAGGGAGACCTCATTGCTCTCTCCAACTCCCTGAAAGGAGGTTGTGGAGAGGAGGGAGCTGGGCTCTTCTCCCAAGTGACAGGGGACAGGACAAGAGGGAATGGCCTCAAGTTCCACCAGGGGAGGTTCAGGCTGGACATTAGGAAAATGTTTTTCACAGAAAGGGTGATTGGGCAGTGGCAGAGGCTTCGCAGGGAGGTGTTTGAGTCACCTTCCCTGGAGGTATTTAAGGTGCAGGTGGATGAGGTACAGAGGGACATGGTTTAGAGATTGGTTGGAATGGTTGGACTTGATGATCGAGTGGGTCTCTTCCAACCTGGTGATTCTATGATTCTAAGTAGAGCATCTCTTCTTGATCATGGTTGGCTTTACAAGGAGACTCTTGTAAAGGTTCCATCAAGGGAAGCCAATAGGACATGAAATAGTCAAAGTCTCTTTGGAGCCACGCAAGGGAACAAGATTTGATAGCAATCAGAGCATTTATTATCTCTCAGAGGATTAGGACCGTCAGTCAAACCCAAGGCAGCAAGGTGTGAGTAAAAATAAAATTAGAAAAAAGTAAAATAGGAAGGAATAAAAGTAGATAAGGAGTACGCTAGAGGAGTTGGCTAAGTGCTTTCATTGACTTCACTTTGAATTGTGAACTGCGTCCAAACTCTATATGGTTTTGAGAAGCCATTTCCTCAGAGAGAGCACAAATAGCACCGAGGAGATGCTATTCTGAGCAGCACTTGTCGCTCTATTCATTCAAAGTTGCAGCAGTGAGTTCCGCCGGGATTTTTTTTTTTTTTCAGTCCTGCTAATTCTCCGCCAGCTCTCTCCTTCAAGGTACCCAGCTCCATCTCAGAGTATGAAGCCATTTAAGAAACTGAAATGCTTTTGGTTCTTAAAAAACGGTAGTAATAAAAGTATGAAGAATATAATGTGGGAGTGGATGTAGGAGTTGTTATTGTAGGATATTAGGAAGAGATCTTTTACACTGAGGGTGGTGAGGCCCTGGCCCAGGTTGCCCTGGGAGGTTGGTAGTTGCCCCATCCCTGGAGGTCTTCAAGGCCAAGTACAGAGCAGATTATATGTAGCTTATAGATAATAGATACATATCGATTATGGGTAATAGGTGCATATTGATCACAGACAATAGATACATATAGATAACAGATAATATATTTTCACAGAATCACAGAAGGGTTTGGCTTGGAAGGGATCTTGCAGCCCATCCAGTTCCACCCCTACCATGGGCTGGGACACCTACCACTGGACTGGGGGCTCCAAGCCCCATCCAACCTGGCCTTGAACATCTCCAGGGATGGGGCAGCCACCACTGCTCTGGGCAACCTGTTCCAGGGCCTCCCCACACTCATCGTGAAGAAATTCCTCTTTATGTCCAAGTCTAAGTCTGCCCTTCTCCAGTTGCCCCTCATCCTATCAGTACAAGCCTTTAGGAACAGCCTCTCCCCAGCTTTCTTGTAGCCCTTTCAGGTACTGGAAGGTTGCTGTAAGATCTCCTTGGAGCCTTCTCCTCTCCAGGCTGAAAAACCCCATTTCTCTCAGCCTGTCCTCATATGGGAGGTGCTCCAGCCCTCTGATCACCTTTGCAGCCTCCTCTGGACCCATTCCAACAGGTCCGTGTCCTTCTTGTGCTAAGATGTATAGATTCAAGACAAGTAGATACATAGTCTAGTTGATATTGCACATGTAATAATATACATGGATATTATACATGTGATAGCATAACTATATTTAGATAAAGAACCTTATGAATCATAGAATCATAGAACAACCAGGTTGGAAGAGACCCACCAGATCACTGAGTCCAAACATTCCCATGGAACGCTAAACCATGTTCCTCAGCACCTTATCCACCTGTGCCTTAAAACCCTCCAGGGAAGGTGAGTCAACCACCTCCCTGGGCAGACTCTGCCAGTGCCCAATGACCCTTTCTGTGACAAACTTCCTTGTACTGTCCAGCCTAAACCTCCCCTGGTGGAGCTTGAGGCTATTCCCTCTTGTCCTGTCCCCTGTCCCTTGGGAGAAGAGCCCAGCTCCCTCCTCTCCACAACCTCCTTTCAGGTACTTGGAGAGAGCAATGAGGTCTCCTCTCAGCCTCCTCTTCTCCAGGCTAAACACCCCCAGCTCTCTCAGCCGTTCCTTATAAGGCCTGTTCTCCAGCGCCTTCACCAGCTTCATTGCTCTTCTCTGGACTCGCTCCAGAGCCTCCACATCCTTCTGGTGAGGGGCCCAGAATCAATATGGACAATATAAATCAAGGTATTCTTTCTATGCAGCAGACAGCCAGGATTTCTGAGACACCTCAGCACCACTCCTCCCACTCCCAGAGCAGGGGTGATCATAGACTACAACCCATCCCTGTGCCAGGTTTGCTCTGCGCGCCTCCAGTCTGTTAGAAGGAAGCCACACCAACATGTGTGCAAACACCCCAACACACACTGCGCTTTCTGCTGGGGACTTGACTTTGATTTCTACCTGTTTGCTTTAATACGAAGTAAAAGGTCATTTGAGAGTAGCATTCTGCAGTATTCGCTGTTTATTCTCAGTTGGAGATGTAGCATCTCTCTTATCTGACATTTCCACGACAAATTAAGTTCCTCAGACACCTCTTTAGGATGCAAAATGATTAATATCTAACACAACTCTGAAATCTAATAACTCTGCCTATCACTCCTTCATCTTGCACGGTTTTAATGCGTTTCTCCTCAGGGCAGCTCTGCGGTAGGGCAGACCTTCTTACCCTTGTTTTACACATCAGGAGGGGGTTCGCAGGCTTCAGAACTCAAAGAGGATTATCTCATTTATCTTAAACAGCCCTCACCTTTAAAAGCATCCATCTCTGAGGGTGCCTAAAGACATCTACACCAGCTGTGTCCTGGGCTGTATCAAAAGAAGCGTGACCAGCAGAGCGAGGGAGGGGATTCTCCCCCTCAGCTCCACTCTCCTGAATCATAGAATCATAGAACAACCAGGTTGTAAGGGACCCATCGGATCTTCTAGTCCAACCATTCCTATCAAACACTAAAGCAAGTCCCTCAAGACCTCATCCACCCGTCCCTTAAACACCTTCAGGGAAGGTGACTCAACCACCTCCCTGGGCAGCCTATTCCAATACCTTCCAAAGAACTACTTGCTCCTGGTTGAGACCTCAGAGGTTGTCATTGACTCTGGAAAAGCAGAGCAAAGTGAGAGTTACTGGAAACACTGATGGAAGCTGCTAGGAAGGAATATTGCCAGAAACTGCTTTGAGGAGAAAGTCCTAGAGGCACAGGAGTCCCCAGTGCTGGAGCACAGGACAATGCAAAGGCAGCATCATTATTTTGTCTGGCTGGAGACAGAAGTCACTTGTCTTATTTATTCTTTTTTTCAGTTTTAGAAGGAATCAGAGGTTTCTTCCTATATAACCAAGTGTCTGTCTACCATGGAGAGATTCGTAAAAGCTCATCAAGATTAATTCTGGAAATGGATAAATGAAAGCACATTAAACAACCTATGTAGACACACTCATTTGGAATTAAAGGGTCCATAATTAAGTTTTACTTAATTCACTTTTGAAGTGACTTGCGCCAAATTGAATTAAGGCCACTTTAATTTTAAATGAAAGTATCCAGACTTGGGTTTAATGTAATTTAACTAATCCACTTGCAATTCACACCACTACTTAATTTTGGATTAATTTCCCCTTGTAAGCAAGCTCTTAAACAAGCAGCAGGAATGCAACTTTGTTTTCCCTTTTCCACGAAGACAGAGTTCCACAGAACTTCCCTTCCCTCCAGAAATGCTTCTGCTCTGTGCAGTTTAACCCTTTTTCATGCAGAGTAACTCCTCAACTCAGGTTAGGGTGAGCCTGACCCAGGATGACATGTGCTGTGACATTCTCTGCTGAAAGATGACAAAGATGTTCTTCTGATGGTTCTTATGAACCATTGTAGAATCTTGGAATGATTTAGGGTGGAAAGAGTTTAAACCCCATCCAGTCCCACCCCTGCCATGGGCAGGGACACTGGATCAGGAACTCCAAGCCCCATCCAACCTGCCCTTGAACCCCTCCAGGGATGGGGCAGCCACCACTGCTCTGGGCAACCTGGGCCAGGGCCTCCTCACCTTCATTTTAAGAAATCTTTTCCTTGTATCTAGGCTGAATCTCTCCTTTTATGCTTCAAAACTGTCCCCCGTTGTCCTCTCGCTACATGCCCTACTGAGGAGTCTGTCCCCAGCTTTCTTATAAGCCTATATTTTTTAGGTCTGCTTTCAAAAGCATTTTGGGAGTTGAGCAGTTTGTCCATCTAGTAATCCTCACTGGAGTCCTAGATCCAGATTTTACTGGGACCTTCTCCCCATAAAGTCACCTCCTGTAACACCTTTAGCATCTGCCAGAAGCATTAAAGGTTCTCTGGTGTCTCTCCCCCTTGGTGACATGGAAGAGGGGAATAAGAAGCAATGAAGCTGGTGAAGGGGCTGGAGAACAGGCCTTATGAGGAATGGCTGAGAGAGCTGGGGGTGTTTATCCTGGAGAAGAGGAGGCTGAGGGGAGACCTCATTGCTCTCTACAACTACCTGAGAGGAGGCTGTGGAGAGGAGGGAGCTGAGCTCTTCTCCCAAGGGACAGGGGTCAGGACAAGAGGGAATGGCCTCAAGCTCCATCAGGGGAGGTTTAGGCTGAACATTAGGGAAAAAAATTTTCACAGAAAGGGTCATTGGGCATTGGAACAGGCTACCCAGGGAGGGGGTTGATTCACCTTCCCTCAGGGGTTTAAGAGATGGGTGGACAAGGTTCTGAGGGACATGGTTTAGTGATTGATGGGAACGGTTGGACTTGATGATCTGGTGGGTCTTTTCCAACCTCATGATTCTATGATTCCTCCAGGCATTGCATTACCTGGAGTTAGGAGTGAAATTCAGGAGAAAACTTCTCCAGGAACAGAGCCGACATTGAAGCTCATGCAACTTTCATCAAAGATGAGAGCTTTCCTTGAGCTGAATTCAGAAGCTGCCTTGCTTTCCAGCCACAAGCCAGAGCAGTTTAACCGAGGAATCCAACCAGGGAGGTACAGCTTGGCTCCAGGGTGCCTCCACCCTTCCCTGCAGCACCTTTGATTTCCTAAATCAAACTACACTTCCCAGCAGGCGCTTTCCCTGGCAGTGCCTCCAGGCAGGCCCGTAGCTAGGGCTAGTTAGAGTTTTGTTTCTCAGGTGTTTGAATTTTTCCAGCAAGATGAGGGAAAAGACACATTTTGTAAAGATACTTAATCAAAAGAAAAGTGATTCTTATGGGAAAAGAATACCAAAAAACCCTCTTTTTCGTTGAGAATGGAATATTTTTAACCAGTCTGCTGCTATCTATCCCACTGCTCCCTAAAGCTGGCTCCTTGCCTTTTCCATAAGCAGGTTGCCTGGAGCAGGTGGAGATGTTCAAGGGCAGGTTGGATGGATCTTGGAGCCCCTGATCCAGTGGGAGGTGTCCCTGCCCATGGCAGGGGTGGGACTGGATTGATGTTGAGGTTCCTTGCAACCCAAACCATTTTATGACAAGCAGCAAATAGGCAGGAACTCCTGCTGTCAGCGTTTTCCTTCATCTCTGACCCACCACCTCTTTTCAAATAAATCCCCATTGAGTTATCTGAGGCGAGCAGGGAGCAAGGGAGGGAAGGGATTCAGGCTTGGAGGATAATGCAGAAGTTATTTCAGCTGGAAGATGGAGTGCATTGCATCAATTTAAAAAATCATTTAAAATGGTGAAAAAGGTGTTCTGAACTTGGGGGGAAGCTGATGACTGATTTGAATTTGCACTCGCACACCCTGCTGCAATGAAAGGCTCTCTGGGAAAATCAAAGTCCCCAGGGAGATCTCATGGGGCTGTGGTGAGTGTTACAAACCAGAACTGGGGTTGTTCATCCTGGAGGAGAGAAGGCTCCAGGGAGACCTGAGAGCAGCTTCCGGGATTGAAAAGGGCTCCTGGAAAGCTGGGGAGAGGCTTTTGATCAGAGAGGGTAGGGAGAAGATGATGGGCAATGGTTTTGAGCTGCAAGAGGGGAGATTGAGATGAGATTTTTAGGAAGAAATGTTTTGCTGTTAGGGTGGGGAAGCCCTGGCCCAGGTTGCCCAGAGCAGTGGTGGCTGCCCCATCCCTGGAGGGGTTCAAGGGCAGGTTGGATGGGGCTTGGAGCCCCTGACGCAGTGGGAGGTGTCCCTGCCCGTGGCAGGGAGTGGAATTTGATGATCTATAAGGTTCTTTCCAACCCAAACCACCCTATGATTCCATGGCCATTAGCTACCTGCATCAGCCCTTGTTTCTGGCCTTCATTTTCCTGTCTGCGGAACAGCGCTGACAAAAAATATAGACCCATTTTTGTGATTGATTCGAGCTCTCTGGGTACAAATTGCTAATAATGGCAAATATTCCTGAAGGTACTTTAAAGAAACGTAGATAATTCAGTTTGTTTGTACTGCGCCTCGCTCATGCTGCTTATGTACACACACGCATGTGTTTCTGTTTCTTCCTAAGATTCATTTCACTTTTAAGTGCATATGAGAAGTGCGCAGAGTTCAGCCATACATCTCTTATTATTGATGGGCTTAAAAAGTAAATAAGTGTGTGCTATTATGATTCCATCTCCTGTGCAGGAAAGCAGTGTGTATTACTCTGGGAGACCTGCCGTGTTTATATCCCTTACGAGAGACGTCTTTGTTTTCCGAGGCGCAGAGAGTGTCTTCTCCATTTCACAGCACACTAAGGATTAGCACCCAAAGCGTAAAACGCATTGTACTTCCCCTGTTAATCTGTCACATAAAACAAACCAACCAAGCCCCGCTCGCCTTCTCTCCCTTCCCTCCTTTCTGAATTTTTAAGCGTATTATTTGGAAGACGATGGAATATGTCAAGGAGGTGGGTGATGTTCTTGGGTGCCTCCAAGCGGTACCACAGGTGATCCAAATTGTGTATAAACTCCATTTCATGCTGTACCCTAAAAGACAGATTCCTGGCAGCAGAGGATAGCCTTAGGCTTGGGAAAACAGGTTTGAAATCTTAGAATCAATCATAGAATGGTTTGAGTTGGAAGCGACCTCAAAGCTCATCCAGTTCCACCCCTGCCATCCAGCCTGGTTTTGAACATCTCCGGGATCAGGCAGCTACCACTGCTCTGGGTAGTCTTTCATAGAATCATATTAAAACCAGGTTGGAAGGGACCCATCGGATCTTCTAGTCCAACCATTCCTATCAAATACTAAACCATGTCCCTCAAGACCTCATCCACCCATCCCGTAAACACCTCCAGGGAAGGTGAATCAACCACCTCCCTGGGCAGCCTATTCCAATGCCCAATGACCCTCTGTGTGAAAAACTTCCTCCTAATCTCCAGCCTAAATCTCCCCTGGTGGAGCTTGAGGTCATTCCCTCTTGTCCTGACCACTGTCCCTTGGGAGAAGAGCCCAACTCCCTCCTCTCCACAACCACCTTTCAAGTAGTTGTAGAGAGTAATGAGGTCTCCTCTCAGCCTCCTCTTCTCCAGAATAAACACCCCCAGCTCTCTCAGCCGCTCCTTATAGGGCCTGTTCTCCAGCCCCTTCACCAGCTTTGTTGCTCTTCTCTGGAATCGCTCCAGAGACTCAACGTCCTTCTTGTGGTGAGGGGCCCAGAACTTTCAGCTTAAAATGATTTCCCTTCATACACACCCTACACCGCAGCTTTCCTGGAGCTCCTTTCAGCACTGGAAGCTGCTCTAAGGTCTTCCCACAACCTTCTCTTCTCCAGGCTGAACAATCCCAGCTCTCTCAGAGTGATCTCATAGGGGAGGTGCTCCAACCCTTGGATCATCTCCATGGCCTCCTCTGGACTCACTCCAACAGCTCCATGTCCTCCCTCTGCTCTAGACTCCAGAACTGAACCCGTAGCAGAGCAGAGGGGCAGAATCCCCTCCCCCACCTGCTGGTCCCACTGCTTTGGATGCAGCCCAGGACACGGTTGGTTTCTGGGCTGTGAGCTCAGTTTGCCAGCTCATGTTGAGCTTCTCATCCCCCAGTACCCCAAGTTCTTCTCCTCTGGGCTCTCAGTCCATTCTCCCTCCAGCCCTCGTTTGTGCTGGGATTACCCTGACCCAGATCCAGGTCCTTGCGCTTGGCCTGGTTGAACCTCATGAGTTTTCACAGCCTCATCTCCCCAACCTGTCTGGGTCCCTCTGGATTGACTCCTTTCCTCCAGCATTTCAACTACCCCACACAGCTTGGTACCATCAGAAATCTCTTCTCTTCCTGTAAAAGCTTAAACAAATGAGCTTGTGCTGCCATTCGTCCATTCAAGGCAGGTACTGTTAGACCCCTCCAGTCTCATCAGGACTTTCTGTGGGTCTTGGATCTTAGGACAAAATAGTGTGTGTAAATAGATGATATGGGGAGAAAATGCAAGCCCCAGCTATTTCTTGGTTTTGAAAGAAAAGAATGCCTCTGGCTTAGGAACCAGCAAAAAGTTAGTAGCATTTTATATGAGCCTGGCTTGCCATGCGGGGTTTGGAGTGAATTTTACATAAAGTTTGTCTGGAAATCTTCCAGTCTGCAGCAGAAAATAACACTCTGCGAAGGTACCGAACCTCGGTGACTCAAATCTGATCCCAGGCTGAGATTTCTCACAGCTGCAGAGGAAAACTGGTCAGCAGAGTTCACATTCATTTTAACAAGTATGGGGCGTTCAGATCCTGTGGGTGATAGCAGGGGCTGTCGGCTTCCAAACCCGTAGGAGCCCCAGCCAAGCAGTTCTGCAGAGCCCTGACAGCTCTAAATACCTGTCGGAGCCAGCGAGAGCCAGCGTGGCACACAACCATCTGCGTACATGTACACAAGTGCCTGCTCCCACAGCACCGCCAGAGCCTTCCAGAAGCGATGGGAATGGGGTTTCGCCTGTATATTTTGAGGTAATCTTTTTTTTTCAAGCAGGGATTATCTGCAAAATGTGTTCATCTGGCTAAGGGAAAGCTATCAACATGCAAATTCCAGTTCAGTGCATTATTATGCTGCTTGTTAGACCTCTTCTTTGAGCAGATCCCAGCGGCGTATGGCTTGATGCTCAGGAATTTCTTAGTGGGCAAGAGTCAGTATTTATGGCAATGCTGAGAGGCACTTTGGTTTTCAGGGGATGAAATGCGGGTTTAGAAGTTCAGACCATTCCCTAAATCAGCCTTTTCACTCAGACTTGCACAAGGAATTAAAACACTGGTGAGCACAAAACTTCTGTGAGAACCTCACGTTGCCACTGTCTGTTGATGACAGGTTTCCTAGTGAGGTTTCATGAGAACTTCTTAGGGCTTTTGGGCTCAGTTGTGGTTCTCCTATTGCGCTCCATGAAGTCAGATGTGGGGATGTGTCACAGCTGGCACCAATGTAAGGATGCAGGAAGGGAGTCAGCAGTGCCTGGCACTCAGTTCCTGAGTCCTGCTTGGTTCCAGAGACGTCCTTAGCCACATCCTTCCAGTATCCAGGTAGAACATCAATAAATGTTATAGAAGCCTTCAAGTACCTAAAGGGGGCTCACAGGAAAGCTGAAGAGGGGCTCTTGATCATGGAATGAGGAGATGGGACGAGAAGGAACGGTTTGAAGCTGAGAGAGGGGACATTGAGATGAGATCTTAGAAAGAAATGTTTTGCTATGAGGGTGGGGAGGGCCTGGCCCAGGTCTCTGAGCAGCAGTGTTTTCATTCAGGTAGGAACCTGCTGAATCTCCTAAGCTTGCTGGAGCGCACTAGACTATCATGACCAAGTCCTTAGTGCCAAGTTCTGAGTGGTTTCTGGCCACACTTTTCCATGTTGGTCACTCACCGCGTTCCCCTTGCGGGTAAGCAAGTCTGGACATAGAATCATAGAATCACCAGGTTGGAAGAGACCCATCAGATCATCAAGTCCAACCATTCCCATCAATCTCTAAACCATGTCCCTCAGCACCTCATCCACCTGTCCCTTAAACACCTCCAGGGAAGGTGACTCAACCACCTCCCTGGGCAGCCTGTTCCAATGCCCAATGACCCTGTGTGTGAAAAACTTCCTCCTAATGTCTAGCCTGAACCTCCCCTGGTTGAGTTGGAGGCCAATCCCTCTTTCCACGACCTCCTTTCAGGTAGTGGTAGAGAGCAATGAGGTCTCCTCCCAGCCTCCTCTTCTCCAGGCTGAACAACCCCAGGTCTTAACATCTCCCAGGTCGGAGCAGAAATCAAAAGCTGGAGGAGCTCTGTCCAAGAAGAGGTCCATTCCTGGTCAGAGTGACCTGCCCAAGGTCAGACTGGGAGCTGCAGCCAAGAAAACAGCTGAAATGTGTTTTTCAAATTCTAAGCAAACAACTTAAACAGAGCACCTTTCCTTCATGCTTGTGCTTGCGAGGGACAGGTTACAAGGAACAAACTGCTCCAGCAGTTCTTCTGATACGGTGCTTTCTGGAAAGCCACTTTTCTTGCCAAAAATGCTCCAGCTTGGATGTCAGCGTTCATTTGCCAAGTTGTGTTGCCTTTAGATGTTGTTCATATACTTATCAAAGTCATTTTCCCCCGAGCTTTCAATCAGATCGCCCGGTGCTGAGCAAACAGGAGGAGACACTCCTTAAGTCCTCAATTACATTTCTTTTCTCCTCTTCAATTCCAACACAGACAAGAGGTGATAATACCGAATCTTTCAAATATTTGATATACAAAGAGAAGAGCTTGTTAAAACGAGACCAATTAATGCATTTTTAATCCACATTTAAACACATGCAAAGATCCTGAATACTAATGTTGTCATTTAAATTCCAGACGGGGAGGGCTGGTGCACCAGGCTGCATATCTTTCGATCTCTGCTTTCCTGCCTTGTTTGAATCAAGCAAGGTCGACTAGGCACTGCTACTTATAATAAAAAGGTGTATCAAGGCTACCACCAGTATTTCTTAATCACCTGATGATGTTCGTGCAGCCACTGATCATGTTGTTATTTTTCTTCCCCAGTTGTCTTCTTCTTTTTATTCCTGAAGTTCAAGGGCGTTTTGAAAACCCCTGGGTGTGCTGGGTGAACACAACCACACAAATCGTTTGAGCTTCTAATGTTTCCCTTAATGGTACAATACGTATGCTTCAGGCTGGAGCACCTCCCCTACAAGATCAGTCTAGGAGAGTTGGGGTTGTTTAGCCTGGAGAAGAGAAGGCTCCAGGGAGACCTTTGAGCAGCTTCCAGTGCTGAAAGGGGCTCCAGGAAAGCTGGGGAGAGACTTTATACAGGTGATGGAGTGATAGGGTGAGGGGAAATGGCTTTAATTTGTAAGGGGAAAGGTTTAGATTAGACATTAGGAGGAAATGTCTCCCTCTGAGGGTGGGGAGGCCCTGGCCCAGGTTGCCCAGAGCAGGGGTGGCTGCCCCATCCCTGGAGGGGTTCAAGGCCAGGTTGGATGGGGCTTGGAGCTCCTGATCCAGTAGGAGGTGTCTCTGCTCATGGCAGGGGTGGAACTGGTTGAGCTTTGAGTTCCCTGCCAACCCAAACCACCTTATGATTCGATGATTCATTCTGTTTTCTGTGACACCTCTCAGAAGCACCAGGTGTACTGCCCTGGCAGAAGCGATTCACACTCTGAAATATGAGTGATGAGTTGCATCTCAGTTCCTGGCCACGTGCACACTCCTACCTGCATCAAAGTGGAACGCAGTTCTTTAAAGCAGATATCCAATCTCTTTAATTAGCATCCAATTTGGCAGCGCCATCCGCACAGAAGCACGGGCGATTTGTTACTGTGGTTCAGCTGGCAGGTGGCAGCTTCCTACGCAAAGATACAGTCAGGATTGGTGACTGCATTGACTTTGTTTTACCTCTTCCCCTTTTTCCAGGTACTCTGAAAACTTTTTGGGCCGAAAAGTTGATATACATAGAAAGTTGGGCTACAAGGGCTGGCAAGTGCAACAGAAATAGAAGTGATGCCTCAAACAAATAACCTTTGCCTATGTCCATGTCCCACTTGAGCAATCAGCCTTGTTAACAGTGATGGAAGAAGACAAATAATCATGGAACCATGGAATGGTTGTGGTTGGAAGGGACCTCAAAGCCCATCCAGCTCCACCCCCTGCCATGGGCAGGGACACCTCCCACTGGATCAGGGGCTCCAAGCCCCATCCAACCTGCCCTTGAACCCCTCCAGGGATGGGGCAGCCACCCCTGCTCTGGGAAACCTGGGCCAGGGCCTCCCCACCCTCACAGCAAAACATTTCTTCCTAACATCTCATCTCAATCTCCCCTCTTGCAGCTGACAATCATTCCCCCTCATCTTACCCTTGCACTCCTTGATCAAGAGCCCCTCCCCAGCTTTCCTGGAGCCCTTTTCCATACTGGAAGCTGCTTTAAGGTCTCCCTGGACCTTTCTCTTCTTTAGGCTGAACAACCTCAACTCTCTCATCCTTTCCTCATATGAGAGATGTTCCAGCCCTTGGATCATCTCCATGGTCTCCTCTGGATTAGCTTCAACAACTCCATGTCTTTCCTGTGGTGAGGACTCCAGAACTGGACACAGGGCTCCAGCTGGGGTCCCACCAGAGCAGAGTAGTGGGTCAGCATCCCCTCTCTCACCTGCTGGTCCCACTGCTTTGGATGCATTTTGCTATTGAAGTTGGAAAAGCAGCTACAGCTCTTAAACTCGAGCTAATCCTGGAGGCTGCATTGTCTCTCGCTGCGGTACAAGATGTTAATGGGAGGAATGAGTATGCCTAGGAGTCATTTGCCAAAAAGAATTTTCATCATAACATGTTGATTCATCAAAGTCAGAACATTTCAGAGGGAAGGACCAATTTCAGTAGATTTTTACATTTGGGAGAAAATGGAGAAAAGTTTTTAAAATTATGAGCAGGTCACCATGACTCCAAGAAATGGAGCTATTCTATTTTGCTTCAAATTTACTTTTGGCTTTGAAATGTAAGTTCAGATACAGGACGGAAAGAAAGATTGAAATGGAAATTAAACCTTTGGAAATTACCAAACTGAAATGTTTCTGTGAAACCAGACAGTGCTCTTTTTTTTTTTTTTTTTTAATTAATTTTTTAGAGTCTTCATTTTTTTAAGCCTCACTTCAGATTTCTAGCTTCTTTAGGGCAAGATTGGGTAAAACCACTCCTAAAATCCTGAAGTCTTTCAGTCTGCAGGGAGAATGTTGAATGTAACATCAGTAGTAAGCACAGAAGCGGCTGTTTCTCTGGTCCGAACAGATCTCTCTGAGGCCACCCCTTTTAATCAGCTACATCCTGCCTCCTTGAGATGAGTGATTACCCTGTATTTAAAGCTTTGGCCTTGAACTTGCACTTGGGGATGGTGTCTCTCAGGTTTTTTTACCCTTTTCTTAATTAAGAAGCTGTATTAAATATTCAGAAATCCTGCTCTGTGACTTTCCTGGGAAGCACAAGGACATTGTGGAGAGACAAATCACTTTCTCATTAACACCTAGCCAGGCCACTGCTCTCCTTTTGCTCTTCTCAGTCCTGGTTCTGGTTCCCCAGAGCCACAAAACTGCTGGAGAGGTGCGGAGAGACTTCCTGAGCTGCTGGAAATGCAGCAAGGGCTTTCTTTGACACAAGCTTAGATCAGCTAAAAGATTGGCTCTTTGGGCACAGGAGCAAAGGAACAGGGCACAGGAACAAAGCTATTGGGAAGATAATGCTGATCCAGGCATCTCCAAATGGTGCTGACTTTTCACGTATCCACAGGGCAGGTTTGTGTTTCCCAGAGCAGTGGTGGCTGCCCCATCCCTGGAGGGGTTCAAGGCCAGGTTGGATCCCCCTGATCCAGGGGAAGGTGTCCCTGCTCATGGCAGGGGTGGGGCTGGATGGGCTTTGAGGTCCTTTTCAGCCCAACCCATTCTGTGATTCTGTGCAAGGAGGGCTTATAAAGAACAGGAGGAATTCAAATCCCAGCCTGAGCATCATCAACACCACATAAAACAGCCTACTCTGCTGTGTGAGAGACAGCCAGCGCACCCCTCCTTGTGTGCTGCTTGTCACCAGGATCCTAACAAGACCCTATTGATTGGGACCATCGACACCACTACAGCATCTGCAAGCCAAGGGCAAGCTCGCTGCATCCGCACAGGCAGAGCAGACGGCACAGTCGCAGCACAGTGCCTCTTTGGGATGATTTATTTGCTGCCGGGAGCTGGATTAAACTGTTCTTTCCCTTTTGTTTCCCATTTTGTTTTGTGTTGTGGCCTGTCAGTTCTCCAATATTAAAGAAATATTTTTCAATCGAGTGAGGTCCCTGAGCTCCTGCATTTAATTACTAATCAGAACCATGCAGCCGTCAGTAAAGGTGCTGAAAAGCTGCTCTTTATTGGCCATTTGCTCTTTTTTTCCAAAGTGTTGGATCCTGGGGGTGATAGGTGCTACAAGTTGATATCAGGCGGGAAATGCTCGAGTTCTTTTTAGAATCATGGGGTGATTTGGGTTGGAAGAGACCTTAAAGTCCATCCAATCCCACTCCTGCCCTGGGCAGGCACACCTCCCACTGCATCAAGGGCTCCAAGCCCCATCCAACCAGCCCTTGAACTCCTCCAGGGATGGGGCAGCCAACCCTGCTCTGGGCAACCTGGGCCAGGGCCTCCCCACCCTCACAGCAAAACATTTTTCCCTAACATCTCATCTCAATCTCCCCTCTTCTAGCTGAAAACCATTCCCCCTTGCCCTGTCCCTACATGCCAAAAGAAGAAACAAAAAAACTCATAGGTCTTGTTTTAATGAAGATACGGAGCAACCACAGACCTCAGTTTCTTGTGGTTCTTCTAGCAGCCCCCTCGCAAGGGACAGGCCAACTGCAACTCCCGTAGTCTGAAACCCCAAGCTTTGCCTAAAATCATTAGCCTTTCCCTGCCCAGGGCAGGCAACCAAGGTGTCCTGGCTTTTCCACCCCCTTTTGTTGCTCCTGCTGCTGAGCTGAGCCTCTTGGGAGGCTGGTAGAGCACTGTGGCTTGTCCTTTCTAGGGCCAAGAGGACAGAGAGCAGCCAGCCCTCTGCCATTAGCAAACTCATTCCATCTGTGCCTTGTTAGTCTTTCCTAACGAGACTAAATAAAGCCTTGCTGGTCTCTGTAATGATGTTGGACAGGAGCAGTGGCAGCTGGTGGTGGAGAAGATGAGTATCCAGGCTCTGCAGGTAGGTCCTGAGGCCACTTCTGTGCTTTTCTTTTCCTGGTAAGAAAGATGGACAATGGAGAAAGTTGTGTCATATAGTGTTACTCAATTTGGCTTTAGAGCATGAAAATTATTGGTGGTGTTTGAGCTTGTTTGCTGTGAGGAATCTGAGTGGTTGGTGCTTAGGAAATGTGGCCTGAGAAAGGTTCACTTGTAGCTTGGTTGAAAAGAGTAGATGCGTAAGCAGGTTAATGGTGCAATAAGGGAGCTTCATTTTAGGTTCTCTAAACGCTCAAATTCAAGCGATGAATGTGACAGCAATAGGTCTAAGGCAGGTGTGCAGTCAGTATGAAAGACTGATGATTGAAATGCTTCTAGCTTTTCTTTTTTTTTTTTTTTTAAACTAACAAAAAAAGCTGTTCCTGAATCCTTCCAGAGCAAGAGCTCAGTGGAAGGAGATGTTGCAGAGAGAGTCCAAGCGTGCTGCAGCACCCTCCATAGCCCCACATGAGGCACAGACACAGCTGCCCCACTGATGTGGGTCCCTGGTGCTCCCTACTCTGGACATAGAGGGGTTTTATGCCCCTCAGTACAAGAAAGATATTGAGGGGAATGGAGCTGGTGAAGTGTCTAGAGAGCAACTGAGGGACCTGGGACTGTTTTGGCTGGAGAAGAGGAGGCTGAGGGGTGACCTCATCCCTCTATGCAACTCCCCAAAAGGATGTTATGGGAGGTGGGTGCCAGGCTCTTCCCTCAAGTAACAAGTGATGGGATGAGAGGAGATGGCCTCAGGTTGCAGCAGGGGAGGGCTAAGTTGGATATTAGGAAACACTTTATTGATAGAGTGGTGAAACACTGGCAGGGGCTGCCTGGGCAGTGGTAGAGCCCTCATCCCTGATGGGGCTCAAAAAGTATGTAACCATTACTCTTCAGGATGTGGCTTAGTGGGCATGTTGGAATTTGTTTTGATGGTTGAACTGGATGAGCTTAGAGGTCTTGTCTAACCGTAATGATTCTATGGTTCTCTCCATTCCCCTCTCTGAGCTGGCCAGCAGTGATCTCATTTGGGAGATGATTAGAGCAAAACCAAGAAACCTGGCCCTGAATAGGCGGTGTATGGTTTAACATGTGGTCTGTGGAGCAGTACTCTAGCTCTGTTACAATCCCCCATGGGACACAGGTTTTCAAACGTGCTGGGGAACCTCTGCCTTGTATGGTAAGGGCTGTATGTACATGAATGGAATAGCCACAAATGACTACAGTCATTCATCTCCCTATGTGGTGTAGGACTCTTGATTGTCTCTAGAAGAAGCAGGTGAGAAGTAATATGATAATTGATGGGTGTTTCAAAATGCCAGCAGCTGTTTGATGACTTTCTCTTATGAAGTGTTTGTAAAGTGTTGGAACACATGGGGTCTTGGTTTCTGTTGGGTTCCTGGCACTGCTGTTCACTGGCAGCTGTTGGATTTGCTTCCTGCATCTCCTAAGGATGAGCTCTGGCTCTGCTACCTCAAAGCAGAGCATCCCCAGGCCTGAGCCAAGGAGGGGTGGGGAAGGCTTGGTGCACAAGGCTGAATACCAGTTGGAGACCTTCCAAGCTGCTGGGGTTAAAAGTTGAGGTCTCCTTGCTTTTGCCTCTTTCAATACTCAACCTGAGAGATCTTACAAAAGTTCTTTGTCAAGGTCAGAGATGTATCCTAGCAGATTGCTTTGTCCTTATTTACCAGTAGCTGCACACTACTTGAGACACCTTGGTGTGCAGGTTTGCCTGCTCATGATCTTGAATGAGATTGAAGCCCAGAACACTGATGCCCTTTTCTTTACATCTAGAGGTAAAAGTGAAAATCCTTCTGATCCTCCTCTATAGAAGATCTAGGAGACCTGACCCAAACCTCATTGTCATGCCAGAGGACAGAGCTCTCAGCTTTGTTATCCCAGTGCTGGAGTCAACTCGCTAACGAGGCTGGCAGTCCCAGAGCAGCCAATGACCTCCTCCTCCTTTGCCAGTTCCGTTTCTTCTGCTGAAATTCATACATGGGAAGCTTGGCATGGTTTTCTTCTGCTGGTCCATGTCCTGCTCCCACCACTGGCCTCGGGTGGCTCTAGCAGCCCTCTCCCCACACTCCCATCCTCGTGAGCAGCAGTTTTTATTAATTGATCCGTGTTGCGGCAGGAATTGAGGGGGGTAGAGGAGGGAACGGGTGTGCTCAACGGCAGCGATAGCATCTGCTTTGTACCAGGCAGCAAGCAGCGGGTTATTGTTTGTTAATAGATTGCTTTTGAAAAGCTGCTCGTATGGGACCAGGCGAGTTTCAGAGGTAATTAAAACTCTGTCTATGCAAAAGGCAGGATCTGATTATTTCCTTTCCAGAGCAGGCAGATTAAACCAGGAAGGTTTATTTCTCTACTTCTAAGAGTGCAGGGTTGCTTTGAATGAAGTTCATAATACAGCAAGTAACAAATAAAACTCTTCAGCTTCTTTTATATTAAAAACCACAAAAAAACCCCGGAACTCAAATATAACTTTTCTTTTTAAACCACCTTTCTCCTTCATTCTCCCTTGGATTTGTGCAGAGGGCATGTGTACCCATGGAGCTTTGTTGTTCCAAAGCTCATTTCTTGTCTTCTAAACATGCTTCCTCTCATCCTAAAAGGCTCTTCTGCACCAGGACTTCATCCTACCTGAAACAGAAAAGTCATTGTGGGTTGGTGAAGAAGCTCAGAAATAGCAGCAAAGTCTTCCTATCACCTTTCTTTAATAAAAAGAATGGAATTAGGTACATTAAAGGTAATCAAGATGTTTCAGAACCAGGTTGATGTCTGTAATTACCCACACTGTGGTGTTGCCAGAGGGATTCGGTCTCTGCTCTTGTCTTCAGGCTCTGCCCATTCTATGTTTTGGAGAGTTGACCTTCATGGAGCCTCAGGCGAGAAGAAATCTGGGTAGAGATTTGCAAAGCTATGAAGGAGAGGGTTGGAGAAAAAGGATGACTTTGTTATCTGAGATCTTTGATATTACCCTAACAGTTTTCTCATGATGCTGAAGGGTTTACGTTGGCTGAGATGGCAGGAGAAGTGGCCAGGTGAGTGAGCATGGGCTTGCAGCTGGAAGGTAGCATCCCATGGAGCAGCAAAAGAGCACAAGGAGACATCCCTGTGCTTGGAAGTGGTTCCCCCAGTGCCTCTGTGACAAATATCTGCAGTTCCTAGTAGCTTGGTTGAGCTTTGATTTCTGGGAGCCCCTGCGTGTGCAAGGCCAGTCAGACAACTCATGTCTGAGGGGCACGAGCGTTTTCCAAGCTCTTTGCCAGGTCTGTGTGGGCTTTATCTTGCAGGAATACGGTTAGGGGAGCAAACAGCTGCCCCCATTGGAGTGAGTCTTGCTCTGCTGCCTTTCTGTGACAAATAATGGTCAACGGTGGTGAATCCATCAGGCTCTGAGGGACAGCGATGGGAATCTGGGGGGGGTGAAGGACTCAAGGGAGTGTGGTCAGTAGGAAAAAGGGAAAAACAGCCTTAAGAAAAAAATTATCAGTAGCTTAAGCTGTTTTTCCTGGCTGCATCCACCAGCTCGGAGTCCAGGAGGGTTTGCCTGTAAATCCTAAGCGAAGTTGCCAGCTGTGTTTATGCCCAAACCGAGCAGCTGATGGCAGAGCGTTTGCAGAGTCGGGCTGGGGGCAGACCTCCTTTCCTGGATATTGAAGCCTACCAGCAGCAGGAGCTTTTTTAGCTGAAAAGCAACGTGGAAAGGCTGACTGTTATTGCAGGGACATGTCAGCAGCATCGTGACTGCTCTCCTGCTTCCACGCCAAGGTCGCTGGGGTCTGCGCAGCACAGACAGCTGATTCTCCCCACCTATCAGGTGTGACAGCAGTGTAGGACAAGGGAGTTTTGTGGTCTCTCTGGTTCCTAGTGAAAAAACATCTTAGTTTTAAGCAGCGCCAGCAGAAAAGGACCAAAAGTCTGACTATAAAGGGGTTAATAAAGCTTTTGTGCCCCTTCTTCACCTACAGCCTGTGTGCATACCCTCCAAAGTGCACGATGTAGACTACGCAGATCCTAAATTAGGAGTCACCCTTGAAAATCCTGCCTGCTGGTCAAGCGAGGGGATGATCCATTGCACAAACTCTTTGGCAGGGCTGGATGTCTTTGTGGAAAGAGGTGACTTGATGCAGAAATTACAGGGTGAAATGACACGGCCGTTGTTTCATAATGGATTGAAGTAGCTGATCATAACTGCTTTCTGCTGTAAAATGGGTCTGGCATGGGTAATACTCACATATGTTTTATGAGCACATGGATCTCTTCACGTGTATTTAAGCCGAGCGCATGTAAGCCTGCGTCCACATATTTCACTGCTGATAGGAAATGAAACCTCAGATTAAGAGACATTAACGAAGATAAAAAAGTAACAGAATCTAATTTCAATTGTCTGTGGCAGGAACCCAATTTTCAAATTATAATTACAATAATTAAAAATTCCCTTATCAACAGGCACAAAAATGCTACGCGTTGGCAGGCAGGGACGATGAACGAGGCAAGCGTGGACTCCTCGATGCAGAAATCAATTTTCAGAAGTTCAAACGAGCCCCAGAACAATTCCAGTTCTGTTGTGCCTTTTCCTCCTGGGGGTCGAAGAGACTTTCCCTGCGCGTGTACACACATTCCCCTTTTTTTTTTGTCTCACTTATCCACAGAACCACATTAGCTGGAACAAAAATGAAAATCTCATGGAAACAAAACTCTTGCTGTACAAGTGCAGTGTGGGGAAAGTTCAGAATCGTATCAGGCCTTACCAGTTTTGGCTTTACTTCTAATGATGGATTATCTTTAGAATTAACAAATGCACGCGCTCAGCTTTTGGAGAATTTACCAAGGCAAGGCTCTTGAAGCAATGTGTGCTGAGCAGTCGTGGGTTTCTTTCCTGACAACTCCTTTTGCCATTGACCCCATGTACAACTGGGGAGTTAATGAGCAGAAACTGGACTCTAATAAGTCTTGCATTTGGTTCTGCAGTCATCAACACGGGAAAGATTGTTGGAGTGAGTCCAGAGGAGACCACAGAGTTGATCCAAGGGCTGGGGCACCTCCCATATGACAGGCTGAGCAAGCTGGGGTTGTTAGCCTGGAGAAGAGAAGGCTCTGGGGAGACCTCTAGAGCAGCTTCCAGTGCTGAAAGGGGCTCCAGGAAAGCTGGAGATGGGCTCTGGGTCAGGGAATGCAGGGAGAGGATGAGGGGGAACGGGTTTGAGCTGCAAGAGGGGAGATTGAGGCGAGATCTTGGGGAGAAATGTTTTCCTGTGAGGGTGGGGAGGCCCTGGCCCAGGTTGCCCAGAGCAGGGGTGGCTGCCCCATCCCTATAGGTGTTCAAGGGCAGGTTGGATGGGACTTGGAGCCCCTGATCCAGTGGGAGGTGTCCCTGCCCATGGCAAGAGATGGAACTGGATGGGCTGTGAGATCCCTTCTGACCCAGACTATTCTATGGTTTAAAAAAAAATACAAACCCAAACTCTACCTTCTAGATGCACATCTGGAAAATGAATGTTTTTGCCCAGGGTGATCTGTAAATGATTTCTGTAAATGTGCTTTCCAAAACTGACAGCCAAAACTGCTCAAGTTTTTATTTTGTAGAGTAAAAATATATTGTATAGGGTTTTAGGTGCTTTTAACAACGTAACAGGCATCCAGGCCCCTACCTATCAAGCTCTGACTCTCTCTGGATGAGACGGGACTCTAAAAAGATCTTGTTTTTCAGCCTTGGTAATTCTCAGGGAATGGAAGACAAGAGAATTCCTTGTGATGGAGCAGAGCTTTGCTTTCTGCAGGTTGCTCAGTCAAGGCCTTTGGGGAAGTCCTTGCTTCAGCCTTACGGCATTAGTCAGTGCCTTGTCATAAACTCTGGATCCAACATGATGTATTCACGAGGAGATGACAATTCTCAGTGCGTGGTAAATGTATTAGCACTCCTTAAGCAGTTTTAATTGTATGTAATTAGTAGAGAGGATCCCCGAGCAGAAAGTTTGGCTTTCTAAGTCTTCCCAAATGTCTTCGTTGTCATATGTTTGAGTTCAGGATTTGGGGCTAGCAGACTTCACGCTGAGACTTTTTATTTGTAGGGGCTGGCATTTCGCAATTTTCCCATCATACAGTGAATTCATCCTTTCCCCTGAGTAAGTGTTTGTGCTGTCGGTTCTGTGCTGTACAGGCTGTGTAGAGTCACCTGCTGCTCTTTCTCCTGCTGCCACCTCAGTGGCTTGGGAAAATGCTACAGAAAGGATCTTATCCTTTATTCAGTTGTGTAGGTGGTTCTAAAGCCACTCCAGTTTTATTATGGCTGGATTCTACATGAATGGGATTTGTACTCCTTGGAGAAGCCATTATTCATGTTATGGTCAATGAGAATTTTACTTATCAGTTAAATGAATGTGAAGATGGAGAATTGTCCTGGTTGTCTCTTTCCTGGCTTTGAGAACTTGCAAGGTGAAGGAAGGAAGAGAAATGAAAAAAAACATTGCTGGGTTGAGGGTGGACTAGATCCATCTCTGTGGAGGTCAGTGGAGTGGAGACTTCTTCTGCCAGTGTTTTTCTTGTTTGGTTTGTCTCCCACAGTGGCTAATGAGCCTAGAGGTGGGAAGAAGCATCTCAGCTGTAAATGGTTGCACTCGATGATCTCGTGGGTCTCTTCCAACCTAGTGATTCTATGATTCTATGAAATGTCCATCCACTTGGAATCACCCAGGAGGAAAACCTTCCATGGTGTGTGATTCAGAGCCACCATCTGAGGGCACAGCAATAAGGGGAAGCCAGTAGGAGTGGAGAGGGCTTGTAGCAACGAGGTTTCATAGGAGTTTTGGTGTTAGTAACATAATTTGAGCTTCTCTGGGTCTTTCCTCAGAGTCTGGCAAAACCAGGTCCCAGGACAGCAGTGGGACTTGTGCCAGGTAGAAAGCAGTTTTGCCTTCAGAAAGGAGTGAGGTTTCCACTAATGAGGAGGAGCTTTTGTACCACTGAAAGATTTTGATTCTCCAGTAGCAAAGTTTATACAACACTAACTGAAAGGGCTTGTATTTCCCTTCCATTAGGAAAGAAATGATGGCTCTGCAGAGCTGGCTGTGTGCAGCAGCAGGCTCCCAGTTGGGTGATGCAGCCAAGACCATCATAAACTTCAGTTACACTCACAGCATCTCTTGAGAGAGGGTCTTGAGTCACCACAGCCTTCATGCCAGCTCTGGAATTCCTCTGTGCCCTCTTGGCAGCCTCAAGGTGAGAGGACAAGCGTGGATGAGTCCAGCCCTGCCAAGCTGTGCTGTTCCAATAACTACCCACTCCGCTGGCCCCAGGCAGGACTGACGTCTTGGTGGGAGCAGCGTTGTCAGAGGGGCAGAGCTCAGGGTGACCTCAATTTCTTAGCTGAGATATTCAATTATTTCTGCAAGGAAAGGGATCTTTTATTATTTAATAATGGCTGAGGCCCTCCAAATTATTCATCAGCACAGGAAGGGAGTCGCTGAGATGCGCAGAGAGGATGTGGTTGGTGTCGGGGAAGGGTTGATGCAGTCTGAGCTCGGTTGAAGGGAGGCCTTCTGACTGCTTCACCTACTGCCCCTTCCCAGTGCAGGCAAAACCTCTTCTCTCTGGGGTCTTGTCTAATCGTGTGACTTGAAGGAAGATTTTATTTCTGCATTTATCTTGGGTTTAAGCTGGCACATTAGTTTTTACAAGGAGCCTGGGTGATAACTGAGCCTGACCCTGTCAGTGGGTGATGCTGTGTCCTTGTAGGTGGCGTAGGGTTGGGATACCCATCAAAATGGATGATGGGGCTGTCTTATGTGGGTGCCAATAACATGTAGCCAGGCTACCAGTGTCTCACCAGCTTTGAGCCATGAAGCTGGTGAAGGGGCTGGAGAACAGGCCCTGCGAGGAGCGGCTGAGAGAGCTGGGGGTGTTTAGCCTGGAGAAAAGGAGGCTGAGAGGAGACCTCATTACTCTCTACAACTACCTGAAAGGACAAGAGGGAATGGCCTCAATCTCTGCCAGGTGAGATTTAGGCTAGAGATTAGGAGGAAGTTTTTCACACAGAGGGTCGTTGGGCATTGGAATAGGGAGGTGGTTGATTCACCTTCTCTGGAGGTGTTTAAGGCACGGGTGGATGAGGTCCTGAGGGACATGGTTTAGTGTTTGATAGGAATGATTGGACTCTATGATCCAATGGGTCTTTTCCAACCTGGTTGTTCTAAGATTCTATTAGGCTTTTCCTTGCTCATCCAGAGATGCTGGCAGTAAGCTCCTTCTGCAGTGAAGGTGTCTCTGCAGGGTTGTACAAGCAACTCTTTATCCCAGTTGCAACTCCATCCCAATTTCTAGGCAGCAAGACGTGGGTTTCCCCCTGGAGCTCCTCTAAATGATATTTGGGTGGCAGAGCAGTTGCTGTGCTGTGCGATGCCGCTGGCTTGGTGCAGAGCTCTGCTGGGATGTGCCCTCTGCCCACACGTTGCAAATAACATTTTTCCACTCAAGTCAGAAGGTGAACCTGTAAAACGCTGGAAACTGCCCTGTGAAAGCACCATACCTTTGTTTGAAAAGAAAAAAAGCAGCCTTGCTTGCATATTTAATTGTCAGATTATCATATAAATGTCACATTACTTAGGATGCCAGAACTCAACTGATATTTAAAATGTTTCCATGTTTTGATTTCATACAAGTCAGCCTTTTGCAAACCTAATTACAAAGGGAAAAATCACTGATGACATTTTCTTCACCATCTTTGGAGCTGAAGGGAGTTTCCTGAGACTCAAAGAAGTTTAGCTAAGTTTTCTTTGTGGAGTGGTTTTTTTCCGTCCTTTCATGGTAGTGACAGGAGTTCCTCCTGCTGCTCCTCACTGGGATGAGATGGATTGCTGTTAGCAGAAACCATGGAGCAGGAGCAGCACAACACACATTTAGGTTATTTCTCCAAAATTATTTCCGCAAAATAAACAGAAAAGCCCATGCCAAGTTGAAACCCTTGGGGAGGCTTCATGCAAAACAGCTTTCAGCTTCAAAATTTCCTTCCATTTTATTGTAAAAGCAGCTGTCTAAAAAGGATCAAAATCAAAGTGAATAGTTGAGACTGCATACGGCGTTCTTTGACGTTTCTAGTGCATTGACAATGCCTGCTTTCAAGTCATGTCTAATACTTGTTTTTATATTAACACTTACAAACAGGCTGATGTCCCTCTGATGGCTTCTGTGTGCACCAGGCCTGCAGCTCTGTGCTCCCCAGGATCTGCACGACAGACCTTTGCACCAGCCTTTCCCAAGGCTGTGTGAGAGACAGACCCAGCAGCTGGCTGCATTCTTGATGTATGGAAAATCCTTCCTGTCACCAAATGTGATGGAAATAGTTGTTCTCTTAACTCTTTTCTCCCACAGACTTGGGTAACCTCTTGGCATTCACTCTTGTGTCTCTTTGAGAGTCAATGGATGAGATGAGAGCATTGCCAATACGAGGACAGGCTAGGAGAGTTCAGGTTGTTCAACCTGAAGAGAAGGCTGTGGGGAGACCTTGGGGCAACTTCCAATGCTGGAAGGGGCTGCAGGAAAGCTGGGGAGGGACTCTTGATCAGGGAGTGCAGGGAGAGGATGAGGAGGAACAGTTCTGAGCTGAAAGAGGGGAGATTGAGGTGAGATATTGGGAAGAAATGCTTTGCTCTGAGGGTGGGGAGACCCTGGCCCAGGTTGCCCAGAGCAGGGGTGGCTGCCCCATCCCTGGAGGGGTTCAAGGTCAGGTTGGATGGGGCTTGGAGCCCCTGATCCAGTGGGAGGTGTCCCTGCTCAGGGCAGTGGATGGAGTTGGATGGACTTTGAGGTCCCTTCCCACCCAAACCATTCCATGATTCTATGAAAAGGACATGAAATCCTTCTGTCTTGAGCAAGTTTAGACACCTCCATACAGATCTGGTGGAAGGAGCAGTCTTCAGCCCTTCTAATGCTGTTTGGAGCATGGAGAGACAAGCTCCAGTCCTTGCTGTACAAGCAGACAGCTGGTGTGAGGAACTGTTCTGCATCCCAGGGCTGACAGAGCCATTTCAGCAGCTGTGTTTCAGAGCTGCATCCGGAGCAGCAGATATTTCTGTTCCCTCTTCAGCATTCTAAGTACATCCCAAACTCCTGGTTTGCAAAGAGATGGAGAATAGGGGAGCAGAGGATGCTTTGCTGGAGTCAGTAAGACTGGAAATTGGCTCCTGGTGCTGTGGGTGTGTGAGGAGTAGCAATGTGTAGTGCCCAGGCTCTTCTGAGGTGGCTGAAGGGTTTCGCCCTCAACTTCAATCTATTTCCTCTGTTGGAAGCAGAGTCTTGTTTCAATTCTGTTCTGCACTGATTTTTCCGGACCTCCTCTCACCAGTGGTAGTTTTGGGGCTGGAGCTCCTGATTCCCATCCTCCTGGTGTAGCATAGCTGCTCCCCTGCCAACCATTCCCTTCTCTGTACTTTTTAGGTGTGAGGTGCTGTTTGTTACCGATTTTTTTCATGATTTTTTTTTCTTAGCCTGAAGCAGAGGAATCAAACTTATATCTACTAATCCAGACATTTAAGACTACGCAGCCAAGGTTAATAATCCAGTGACATCTGAATTGCACGTACTGTAAATAATCAACATCTTTCCCAAAGAGCTGCTGAAGGATGTAGAAGAGGCTAATTACAGAAATATGAAAGCGAAGCGGCCCCATTGATTCGGCACATTGCTAAACAGAAAGGCAATTTCATAAGAGACTGGGGGTGACACTGATGTGCAAAACTAGGTCTGTTTAAAGTGTGTGTGTGTGTGCAAAGCAAAGTTTAGGAAACAAAGACCTTATTTTTGCTTTAATATTGTTTTCCTTCATAGTGAAGATTGTGTTTCTCAACTTCTTGCTCTTAAAGAGCCTGACTAGTCCACACTGGTGACACTTAGAGTTCCAGTTAGGTTACCTTGGGTCTGTCCAGCTTGCCTGGGCTTGCAGAGCTGAGGCTTTGACTGCTGGAGAGCTGGGACTTGATCCCAGGCTTCTCATGTGTTCTGGGCATCTTGATCAAGGTGGTTCTTGTTTGGAGTTGTGTGGTTGTTTGGGTTTTGGTTATGGTGGTGTGGTGGCTTATTCTTTGCTTTCCATCCCACCTCTTGTTGAAGCCGTTGTGCTCCCTGGTATGTTTTTCAACTGCTGTAACTTTGGTCAGGGTTTCATCCTGGATGCCAAAGCCAAGATGACCCTCTGGGGTCCTTAGCTGCTGCTTTTGGAGAGCCTCTTCTCCACCTTTGGCTTTGCAGTCTTGGTGGCAAACTGATCTCATTCTAATCATAGAATCATAGAACAACCAGGTTGGAAGGGACCCATCGGATCATTGAGTCCAACCATTCCTATCAAACACTAAACCATGTCCCTCAGGACCTCATCCACCTGTGCCTTAAACACCTCCAGGGAAGGTGAATCAACCACCTCCCTGGGCAGCCTATTCCAATGCCCAATGACCCTTTCTGGGAAAAACTTCCTCCTAATCTCCAGGCTAAATCTCCCCTGGCGGAGCTTGAGGCCATTCCCTCTCATCCTGTCCCCTGTCACTTGGGAGAAGAGCCCAGCTCCCTCCTCTCTACAGCCTCCTTTCAGGTAGTTGTAGAGAGTAATGAGGTCTCCTCTCAGCCTCCTCTTCTCCAGGCTAAACAACCCCAGCTCTCTCAGCCGCTCCTCATAGGACCTGTTCTCCAGTCCCTTCACCAGCTTTGTGGCTCAAATACATCAGCACAAAATGATCTTGTGTGGAGGGATGGGGCTTGTTGGGACAGGACTAAGGTTAAGAGAATGTCCCCTTGCAAGGATCAGAGTCTGCTGGTATTATTGCATATCAAAGCATGCCCAGCATTGTGTAAGAGTTGGGACAGGTGCCTGATCCACCTAGGAGGCTAAAGTAGCCTAGATACGAATTGCAAAGAGAATGGAGCTGTGATTTTCCTGTCAGCCAGTGTGCTCTGCACTCCTGGCACCCTGCTGATAAGCTTGTCTTAATGGCAATGGGATACAAAGCTATATTGACCATGTTTCCCTTTGAGACAGGCAGCCTGGAAAGCTCTGCGTTCCCCAAGTTTTATGACTTGAAACTGTCAGGCACTGAAGGGTGAGATGGGGAAAGCTGTGATGGATCCATTCTTCTCCCTTATCCCAGGGCTACACTGCACCTTCTGCAAATATCAGCGTCTTGAAACTCTGGGAAAGACAGGGGAGGAAGAACAAGCCCCAGATAAATGGCCAGTGTGTGCAAAGCTTTGTTGCAAATGATAACAGCAGCTGAAAGGACTTTATTTAACCGCCTCTGCTTGACTCTGCTCTTACACTTTTTCCTCGCTTTCCCTCTGTCCCATTTCCATTCTTATTTGTTTGTTATTGCCATTAATAGTTATTAATTAGGGCCAGAATTTACATAAGCTTGCAGAAGTTTAGAGTATTTCATCTGTGTTCCTTCCTTCTGTGGGGTTGTCTCCCTTCCCCAAAGCATAGAATCGTATAATCATGGAATCACCAGGTTGGAAGAGACCCACCGGATCATTGGGTCCTTGATCATTCCTATCAATCACTAAACCAAGTCCACCTCATCCACCCATCCCTTAAAACCCTCCAGGGAAGGTGACTCAACCCCCTCCCTGGGCAACCTCTGCCAGTGCCCAATGATTCTTTCCATGAAAGTTGTTTTCCTAATGTTCAGCCTAAACCTCCTGTGGTGGAGCTTGGGTTGTTGTGCCCCAAGTGCGGGATCCAGCATTTGGCCTTGTTAAACCTCATCCCATTGGTCTCAGCCCATGGATCCAGCCTGTTCAGATCCCTTTGGAGCCTCCCGACCCTCCAGCAGATCCACACTCCCACACAGCTTAGTGTCATCTGCAAACTTGCTAAGGGAGCACTCGATGCCTTCATCCAGGTCATTGATAAAGACATTGAACAGGGCTGGACCCAGCACTGAGCCCTGGGGACACCACTTGTCACTGGCCTCCAGCTGGAGTTAACACCATTTACTACCACTCTCTGGTGGTGGCATCTCTCAGCCCTGCCCCACCTCGAGGTGCCTTCTCCAGAACCTGAGAGCTGCCCGTCCCTTTCCCATCCATCTGAGATGCTTGGTCTCCCAGCACAGGCAGGGATTGAACAGGGTTGTTTAAGGCTGGATTTGGGCAGCAGGAGACAGCAGAGAGTTTAACAAGTCACAAATCAGGCACTCTCAGCTTTAGCAAGCAGCCTGCATGGGCTGAAGTTCATCCTGTCTGAGGTTTTGCGTCTTAAATTTCAAATGGTCACAGAGCGGAAGGAGAAGCAGCTTTAATAAAATAAATAAATAAACCACACCAAAAAAGGGTGTAAAAACTGTGTGAATTGAAACAGTGAGATCAGAGTGATGGTGATGAACACTCTGGGATGAAGCAGGCTGACCCTCAAGGGACTGACAAGGCCAGGAGGCCAGCACACTTCTGCGTAGCCTCAGCAGGCATTAAAACCTCGGGACCTGCTTTCTCTACAGCAGGGAGGGGGAAGGAAAAAGAACAGCTACAAAAGCCTTTAAAGCTGCTGCTGCTGCAAACACAAAACTGCCTGGAGAAGAGAAGGCTCTGGGGAGACCTTAGAGCAGTTTCCAGTGTTGAAAGGGGCTGCAGGGAAGCTGGGGAGAGGGTCCTGATCAGGGAGGGCAGGGACAGGATGGGGTGAATGGTTTTGAGCTGAAAGAGGGGAGATTGAAACGAGATATTGGGAAGAAATGTTTTGCTGTGAGGGTGCTGAGCCCTGGCCCAGGTTTCCCAGAACAGTGGTGGCTGCTCCATCCCTGGAGGGGTTCAAGGGCAGGTTAGATGGGGCTTGGGGCCCCTAATCCCATGGGAGGTGTCCCTGCCTATGGCAGGGGTGATCTAGATGGGCTTTGGGTTCCCTTCCAACCCATACCATTTTATGATTCTCAGCTGATTTACACAGTTGAGGTATATTTTCCAGGACTGGATCCAGACTGGAAAGCCTAAATGAACTGTTTTATTTTGAAGCTTTTGTTTTCCTTGAGGATCTGTGATTTGTGGTGCTGTGTTTTGGGGAGGGTTATGGGGCCCTGGCAGCTTCAGTCCTGCAGGCTCTGCATTGCTGAAATCTTTCATGTTGCTTTGTTGCAATAGGAGGATTGGAGGCAGATTAAATGGATCAGGGTATGGGATACTTGCAAAAGAAAATACCAGGAGAGTGAAAAGGACCCAATTCAGCAAAATACTGAATCCTTTCTCTGTCTTGATTGAGTTTCCAGGACACTGAGCTCTTGTTGTTGGGGTTTCTGTTACAGGCACAAGCCCTAATGAAATCCTGCTCTGGTTTGTTGAAATGTTAGCCCTGTCTAAGAGGAGAGGGAGAGGTGATCATTTTCCAACTTGATGTCTCCAGGGGAAATGAAGAAAACCCAGAAACATAAGGATTTGTTTTACAATCATGAAAGCAGCTGGTACACAACAATTAGAATCATAGAATCGCTGAGGTTGGAGAAGACCTAAGCTCATCCAGTTGAACTGTCAGTCCAGCCCCACTGTGCCCACTAAGCCATGTCCCAAAGTGCCATGTCTACGTGATAGGTTTTTTTTTTTACCCCTCAAGGGGTGGGGGCTCCACCACTGCCCCAGGTAGCCTCTGTCAGTGCTTCATCATTCTTTCCCTAAAGAAATTTTTCCTGATATCTTCCCCTGGTGCAATTTGAGGCCATTTCTTCTTGTCCTATCCCTTAGGAGAAGAGCCCAGCACCCACCTTGCCACAAACTCCTTGTGGGAAGGTCTCCCCTCAGCCTCCTCTTCTCCAGATTAAACAGCCCTGGGTCCCCCAGAAGATTCTGGGTTTTTTCCATACTCTTCCCCTGCTTGGCAGCTTTCTCCTGGGCAGAAGCTGGAGACTGGAGCTGCAAGGAGGTTTGTGGTGTTTGGTTCCTATGAAGTGTTAGAGAGTTATTTAGCATTGCCCAGGGGGATGGATCCAGATCTGTCAGTGGCTGGTCCAGGTCCATCTTCCTGGCTGTCTGTATCCATCCCTCATAAAACCCAAGAGGCTTTATCGCTGTTTTCAAGTTTTGTAAGCAGGATTTGTGAGGGGGAAATGCTTTTAATTTGGATTGATTAGCAAGAACTGTGAGTTTCCTCACTGGCTGTGCCCTGTAAATCTCTCTTGCCCCTGATTTATTTATTTTTTTTTTTAAAGCTAAAAAACTGGAGTATAACCCCAGCGAATCTACTTTAACATATGTAAATCCATCTCTGCTGTTTAATACAGCAAAAAAGCTTAAGCTCAAGTTAGAGTGGCTTCAAAACTGGACCTTTTCCTTCCCCTCTCTTACACTCAGAAATTCCTGACAGCTTTTATTAATCTCCACAGAGGACAAACCACTCACAAGCTGTATTTATGGGTGTTTGTGTTAGCATGAGAGCTTTGCTTACCCAGAACCTTCGTCGCAATCGTGCCTGAGCCCATTTTCTGCTCACAGCCACAGTTTTGTGCCCTGCTCGAGGAGGTGACACGGGAGCTCCCATAAAACCGAGTACACGAGACCTTTGAGAGGAGCTCGTGGGCCAAGCTCGGCTCATGGATGTAAAGCCACCAGAGCTCATTCGAGTCAGTGTAGCTCTCCTGATTTACACCAACAAGAGCATGCAGCCCTTAGCACGGGTTACCAGATGGTGTTTTATAAGCACAGAAATTATTTAGGAGTGCGGCTATTACCCCAGTACTAATGAAGTACAAATAACTCCTTCAGGAAAGCCCCTTTGCTGACTAAGAAACGTGTCCCAGAGATAAACTAACTGTTGAGGTTTAAAGGGTCAGCAATTTTTTAAAAATATATTTTATTCCTTCTAAGTTTAAGGGGCCCAGAAATCTCCCGCTTGCCTCATTAGCAAATATTACCCAATTTTTCTTTCACAGTATAGCAGGGGGGAAGAAAAGCCTATAAAATAAACACCTGGCAGGAGTGCATAATCTGCATAAATTCAAGTGGTTATGCTCTTGACAGAAAACCAAACCAAAATGAGACTTTCAAAGCTGGCAGCGAGACCTCGGTGATGATTTGTTGTCACACTGAGAGCGCATGGCTGCAGTTTTATCGAGTAACCTTACAAATCCTGGTGCTCTGGTCCCTCTGGACGGACAAGTCACGGAATCCCTTGAGTTGGAAGGGACCTGCAAGGATCATAGATCCAACTTCTGTCCCTGCATGGGTGACCACTCCTAATTTGTGCCATTTCCCTGTTAGCATCTAGTACAGCAGTGATGATCATAGAGTCATAGAATCACCAGGTTGGAAGAGTCCCACCTGATCATGGAGTCCAACCATTCCTATCAATCACTAAACCAATGTCCCTAATTGACTCATGCCTTAAACCCCTCCAGGGAAGGTGAATCAACCACCTCCCTGGGCAGCCTCTGCCACTGCCCAATGACCCTTTGTGTGAAAAACTTCCTCCTGATGTCCAACCTGACCCTCCCCTCATGAAACTGGAGGCCATTCCCTATCGTCCTGTCCCCCGTCCCTTGGGAGAAGAATCCAGCTCCCTCCTTTCTACAACCTCCTTTCAGGTAGTTGTAGAGAGTAATGATGTGAACCCTCCAATGGTTTGGTGTGCAGGACATGGGTTATGGTAGGACCAACACAGGAGGGGCAGGTTGTCAGACATTTTCTCCCCTCTCCCCCTGCCTTTGTAGCCTTGGCAGAAAGTTTCTACTATTTCATTCACCCTCTGGCACAAGAAGCCTCCTGTTTCCCAGGAAAACAATTTGCCAAGCTGTTTATGCAAATTGGCATCTAACAACCTCTTGACACCATTGTGCCTGCTTATTTTCAAGCTTTCTTTCTCCTGGCAGGTGGCTGTTGTGGTTTAGGCGATAACTCATGCCATCTCACCCCATCTTATTCTTTAAACTGAACAATGTTTAATCTCTTACTACACCAGTACCACACTGGAGACTGTGTTGAGGGCAGTGTTGGTTCCATTCCTGCTGGCAGGCTGGTTCTTTTCATTTGCCTGTATTTCCTTACTCTTCCAGCTGAAGGAGGAGAAAATAGAATCATAGAACGACAAGGTTGGAAGACACCCACCAGATCATTGAGTCTAACCATTCCCATCAATCACTAAACCATGTCCCTCAGCACCCTTGTCCACCACTTCAAAGCACTGAGAAACCGTAAGGGTTTCTTTTTCTTGTTGGTTGATTGATTTTTTTTTCCTTTTTGCTCAATGTCACCTGGAACCTGCCTGCCCAGGGGAGGTGGTTGAGTCACCATCACTGGAGGTGTCTTAAAGGCCAGTAGAAAAGGTGCTCAGGGATATGGTTTAGGAGTTAACAGGTATGGTTGGGCTTGATGATCTCAAATATCATAGAATCACCAGGTTGGAAAAGACCCACCAGATCATCCAGCCCAACCATTCCTTTCAGTCACTAAACCATGGCTCTCGGTGCCTCGTCCACCCATCCCTTAAACCCCTCCAGGGAAGGTGAATCAACCTCCTCCCTGGGCAGCCTCTGCCAGTGCCCAATGACCCTTTCTGTGAAAATTTTTTTCCTAATGTCCAGCCTGAACCTCCCCTGGCGGAGCTTGAGGCCATTCCCTCTCGTCCTGTCAAATAGGACAGAGAGATGAAGGAAGGTATATTAACTGTGAGAGGTAACAGGAGAGGGGGAGAAAATATTGATTGTTGAAGGCAATGTGAAGTAGACCTTGTGAGGTCCTGGAGAAGAGGCTGAGGTAGATGTCCCCCCTCTCCTTGCGCTGATAGTTCATTGCACACACAGAGTGCATGCAGGTGTGCAACAGCCGCACGCTGATCCTGTGTGCAAGATAAAATGTTTTCTGCAGGCAGGTGACTGAGCAGGTTAGGACAGAGGGGGGAAATTTGTAGGGTTCAACAGATTCAAATCTTGGAGTGAGTTTTTTTTATATTCCTTTTTATCCTTGTTTTCCATCTCCGACTAGAGATAGAGAAGACATTTTTTTACGACGATGGTGGTGAAACAGTGGAACAGGTTGCCCTGAGATTTTCTAAATGCCCCATTCCCAGAAACGTTCAAGGTCAAGTTGGGTGGGGCTCTGAGCAACCTGATTGAGGTCAAGATGCCTTGATGCCTTGCACCTTGCTCACTGTAGAGGGGCTGGAACTAGATGACGTTCATGGTCCTTTCCAACCCAAATGGTTCCATGATCCAGGGAGTCAGGAGGAGCTTGAGATGGGGTGAGAGACAGGACTGGAAAGGCTGGGTCCTTCTAGGAGGCAGGAACATAGAGACTTCAGGATGGGTCCAG
This sequence comes from Coccyzus lansbergi, assembly GCA_033558105.1. Classification (NCBI taxonomy): domain Eukaryota; kingdom Metazoa; phylum Chordata; class Aves; order Cuculiformes; family Coccyzidae; genus Coccyzus; species Coccyzus lansbergi. The sequence goes on along the minus strand of JAUMJK010000391.1, from coordinate 514,825 downwards.
AGTCGGATCAGGAGAGCAAGGTAGGGGTGGAGGAAGGCCTAGGTAAGGCTGACCAGGGCCGTCAAGGTTTGTGATTGATAGGAACGGTTGGACTCGATGATCCGGTGGGTCTCTTTCAACCTGGTGATTCTGTGAAATGGGGTCCACGTTGCAGCTGCTGAGGATCTCCTGGTGCTGCAGGAACCTGCAGGCAAGAGCTTTGCAGCCTGTTTGTGCTGGACGCCTCTCATGCCAACTGAGTTTCCCAAGAGGGAAGTAGAAGCTGTTTCTCTCTAAGCGTGTGTATCCAATTGGTAAGGGGACACAATCTTAAAGCAGGCTGGAGAGGAGCCCTCACCATGCCAGGAGCACTCATGGCTTTCTACAGGTTCTCTCTTGTGTAATTACCTGAAAATTAAGCCCACTGTGGTAACTGAGGCGCTTCAATAGAATCATAAAATTGTTAAGGTTGGAAAAGAACTCTGGGATCATCAAGTCCAACTGTCAGCCCAACCCCACTGTGCCTGCTAAACCATGTCCCCAGGTGCCACATCTACACATATTTTTCAACCCCTCCAGTGACAGCGACCTCACCCCTGCCCTGGGCAGCCTCTGCCAGCACTTCACCACTCTGGGTAAAGACATTTCCAATCCAAACCTCCCCTGGCATAACTCACGGCCATTTCCTCTTGTCTTGAATAGTATGAGGCAAAGGGGCAAAATGCAGAGGAATTATCTCTAAAAGGGGAAAAAAAGTGTGTTAGTAAATTTTTAATGCTCGATTAATTTTAGGTGCCAAACAACAGATTTGCAACAGAGCTGGTCTCGTCAGAGTAATAGAAAATCCATGTTCGCCGACATAAATTATTGATGAGGGTTAACAGGGCCATGTCTGTCCAGGATGGCGCAATGTGGTGCTTCTTCCCCTTATATGTCTAGTTTTCTATTTCTTATGTCTAGTTTTCTATTTCTTTCATTCCTCTTTTTCTCACCTTTTAACCCCAGTGCTTTAAACTACTCCTACCCCCACCATGTGTTTCATAGAATTGTTACAGTTGGAAAAGACTTCTAAGCTTATCCAGTCCAACCGTCAGCTAAACCTCACAGTGCCTGATAAGCCATGTCCCCAGGTGCCACATCTACACATATTTTTAACTACTTAGAACCATAGAATCACCACGTTGGAAGAGACCCACCGGATCATCAAGTCCAACCATTCCTATTAAAAAAAAAAAAAAAAAAAAAAAAAAACAACAAAACTTGAGAATGTAGACTCCACCACTGCCCTGGGTAGCCTCTGCCAGGGCTTTAACACTCTCCTGGTAAAGAAATTTTTCCTGATATCCCATTTAAACCTCCCCTGATGCAACTTGAGGTCATTCTCTCTTGTCCTATTGCTTGTTTCTTGGAAGGACAACCTCCTTTCAGGTCATTGTAGGCAGTGATGAGGTCTCCCCTAAGCCTCCTTTTCTCCAGTTTGTGTGGCAATCAGTATGGAGGATGGAGTCATTCATGTCTGGGCCCATCTCCAGCTACGCTGGACACACACAGCACTGCCAGGTCTTTCATTTTGCAGTTTTAGGCTAATGTTTTCATTCACTTTAGGTCCATTCTCTACTTTCCCACCTACTGATAGGAGGACATCAGCAGGACAAGGGCAGCTTCTGGCTAGGATTTCCGCTCTCGCTCCCTTGGGGATGTGCTTTGGCAGGAGCAAGCTAATTATTCCTTCGTGGCAAGCTGCAAAGGACCACAACAAAGTTGAACTTGGGGCATGGAGGGAAACAGAACCTGCTGGTCTCTTGGAGGCCTGAGCAAGGCTGAGGATGTGTAGCAGTGTTCTCCAGCTCTGAGAAGGCTCCAGGCTCACCCCAGGTGGGATGATACAGTGAGAACGGGACTATGTCCCGAAAGAGCATTGCTGATTAAGCCTGTCAATCCAGCAGCTGCCTGTTACAACAGTAACAGTGCAATCTTCTTGGCCAACACCATTTTACTGCAATTGTTTCATGTTTTCTTCTTCCAAGCAGCAAAAATACCTCTTGTAGAATTATAGGATGATTTGGGTTGGAAGGGACCTTAAAAATCATCTAGTTTCAACCCCCCTGACATGGAAGAGACCTCAAAGCCCATCCAGTTCCACCCCTGCCATGGGCAGGGACACCTCCCACTGGATCAGGGGCTCCAAGCCCCATCCAACCTGCCCTTGAAGCCCTCCAGGGATGGGGCAGCCACCACCGCTCTGGGCAACCTGTTCATAATTGTGGTTTCTTCAAGGCAGGGAAGAGATAGAAGTTTGATTTCTTCTCCTCACATCCAAAATACATATTTGAACAAAGACTAAGAAAAAATCATATGCAGAAACATTGACTTGCCATTAATTATAGCCTAAAATTAGCCTAATGTGGCAATGATTGCTTTAGAAGAACAAACACCCACTCTGGTCCATCTTCGTTTTGTCACGGGTTGGACAATTTTCTACCATTAATAGGTAAATTCTAGCTTCCAATAGCTCCAATTTCCCTTTTTAAAATAAAAACAATAAGCTCTTTTCTTTATTATTATACGTCCCAGTAGGTATTGGGCATTAATGGTTGTTTTCTTGTCACTTGCTGGGTCTGTATTTGAAAAGCAGAGTAGGCAGTTGGCAACAACCATGGCTACTCCTGACCTTGTGCCTTAGATGAGAACTCTGAAAGTTCATAGCGATGAATAGCATGGAGTAACATCAGTGACCCACAGAGTCGAGGGGTGTAACTTGTTTGTATTTGTGAGGAGAGGGGGGGCTGGGAAGAAGTGAGGAAACAGCATGGATTTCTTACAAAATCTGTGAAATTCCGTGCTGAGGGATGTTACTGTGGCCTCATGATTGCTGCTTCTCTCCCCGAGCTGCTCTGGGTCACGCTGCAAGCTGGGCTTCCTGGGTTTTATTCATCACTTGTAAATTGTCCAAGAAAAAAAAAAAAGCCATTATTCTGGTCAGAAAGCGCTTTGGCTGAAAGGCTGCATTTTTTATTATTTGTCTGTTGCAGTCCACAAATAATAAATAAAACCTTGGGTAATTTAGCTATAATTATGTTCCCTGGTTTCATTGCTGTGCAGTGTTCGAGGTGTGCCAGATCCGTCATCCTGTCTAGTTACTCTATTGCTTCCACAGCAAAGTGCATTGAGTTATTCCACCTTTGTGCTTCGGTGATGGGCAGCAGCGCTTCTCTTGGCTCTGCTACCAGCCTTTGGCTCACTGTGGAATGAATCCGAGATCATAGGATGGTTTCAGCACTGGAAGCTGCTCTAAGGTCTCCCCACAGCCTTCTCTTCTCCAGGCTGAGCAACCCCAACTCTTTCATCCTGGCCTCCTATGGGAGGTTCTCCAGCCCTCAGATCATCTCCGTGGTCTCCTTTGGCCTCACTCCAATGGCTCCCCATCCTCCCTGTACTGAGGACTCCAGAACTGATCACAGAGCTCCAGGTGTGTCTCTCCAGAGCAGAGGAGCAGAATCCCCTCCCTCACCTGCTGGTCCCACTGCTCTGGATGCAGCCCAGGGTGTGAGTGGCTTTACCCCAGGCTGGAAGAACTGTGGAGGCCCTGGGAGGTGGGAAGAGAGCCAGCTTGGGGAAGGACCCAAGCAGGGTTGCTCAGGGTGGTTGTAGCTGACCCTTCTCTTCCCTCCTTGCAGGAGGTGCTGGGTTTTTGACATTGGAACTGTTCACAGAAAAGAGTTGATCCCTGCGTATCTCCCCCTTTAAAAGGAGAGGGAAGCATTGAAACATTTGAAATAACCCTTCCACACCTTCTTGAAGGGAAAATATTATCTCTAAGGGTCAACATTAATTTCCATTTAGCTGTTTAGCTAGAAAAGAGAAAGGAAACAGGATGGCTGACATCCGAAGAGCCACCTCCCCGGCAGTGATACGAGCGCTCTGCACTGACCCAGCTGGGAGGGAGTGGTTTTAGTTGTCTCATTTTCTGGTTTCTCTATTGATGGTGCCTCTTGCTGCACAACGATCTTTGCAGAACCAGGAGAGCTCATCCAGCTGGCAGAGCTCCGTGTCTAACCAGAGACAGTGCAAACGCCCATGTCCCTCAGGGACTCCGTGAGGGTGCTGGTGATTTCTTCGCTCCTCCAAGTCCGCATTTGTGAATATTTTGGAATATTTTTAATAGCCACAAATGTGGAGGAGTGCTGATCCTGGGTATTGCTCTCATGTTTTCCAAGAGCAAGGCTTTGCAGTTTTCCTACTTGCAGTTAGGCATTTGGATCACCTCTGCGCTTTGGGAAGAGTTCCAGGTCCCCTCAACAGAGAGCTCTCTGTCCCCAGCTGTGTCACCTTCCCTTCTTGGCTTTGCGAGCAGCCTTGTCATGAAGGAGCACGGCTGTCATGCTTGTTCGCAGATCAAAATCCACTCTTTGATCTAAGCTGGAGTTCGAGCCATGAACTGCATTGAAAATGAGGACTGTGACCTTAAACTGGCACGAGCAACTGCCCAAAACTCAGTGGGGGAATTGGAGCCCAAATCTGACGTCCTTGCAGCAACCTGAGCCGAGGACGAGCACGCAGCTGCTGGAGCAGAGGCAGTTTGTGCAGCAGCTGAATAATTGGATTTTTCCATGTAGGTCGTTTTTTAGAGATCACAAAGGAGATCCCGAAAACACTGCCCAAGTGTTGTTCCTGTGGCTTAGAGATGAAACCTGAGCAGGGTATCTGTCAAACATTGATGGAGCCCAGCAATGAGACAGGAATCCTGGTGCTGTGTGTCACAGGGTCCTTCTGCTGCCTTCGTGCAGAGCAGGAGTTTCATGACGTGGCACACGATGGCCCTTGGCCACCAATGCCAGACTGGGGCAGAGGTTTCACCTCGTGCTTCTGATGGAGCAGGGTTACCAGGGGGTTACTCATCATGGCCACCAATTCACAGGCTTTGTCCATGTCTGTCAGGGTGTTTCTTCTGCACATAAATTCTTATTAGGCATGTTTTGCATGTGGTGGAAAGATCTCTGTGCGTAGCAAGTCAAGCACCATAAGCTTTAAGGGGCATTTAATCAAAAAACTGGTGGTAAATTCTAGCTTCAGCCCATTCCCAGCTACTTTACCCCATGGATTTGAAGCAAATAAATGTGCAAAGGAGTTATTTACCCTATGGTGTCCAACAAGCAGTGACTGAGAACTGGGCAAGACCCTAGGATCAAGCACAGGTTCACCAGAGCAGCAGTGGCTGCCCCATCCCTGGAGGGGCTCAAGACCAGGTTGGATGGGGCTTGAGGCCCCTGATCCAGTGGGAGGTGTCCCTGCCCGTGGCAGGGGTGGGACTGGATGGGCTTTGAGGTCCCTTCCACCCCAAACCATTCTACGATCACCTGCAGACTTCTCCTGGCTCCAGTTTCCAGTTGGCTGTGCCATTTTCATGTCCCTGCCCTCTGCAGGGCATCACCAGGACCCACCACTGCACCTGTTCAGCTTAGATCCACCAAGAAACTATGAACCTCTCCTTGCCTGTGTCTGGGGAAGCAGACAGGTTGTATTTTTCAGGGTGTAAATGTAGTGGGGTAGGGGCTGTCTACCACTCTGCTTCATCAGAGGAAGGAGCTGGGCTCTTCTCCCAAGTGAGGGGTGACAGGACAAGAGGGAATGGCCTCAAGCTCCACCAGGGGAGGTTTAGGTTGAACATTAGAAAAAAAAAAATCATAGAGAGGGTCATTGGTCACTGGCAGAGGCTGCCCAGGGAGGGGGTTGATTCACCTTCCCTGGAGGTGTTTAAGGGACGGGTGGACAAGGCACTGAGGGACATGGTTTAGTGACTGATGGGAATGGTTGGACTTGATGGTCCTGTGAGTCTTTTCCAACCTGGTGATTCTGTGATCATCATCAGGCATGAATATTTTGTGTTCTTGTCTGACCCTTCTGCACCATGGACCGAGCTTAGGCTGGCAAAAGGACGTGCCCGAGCCTTGCACTGGGAACTGGCCACACTCACACATTGGTACTTTTATTGGAGGTTTCACAGTATTATTATTCTAGTGTCTCGATCTAAACAAAACGAGGCTTGAATAAACATACCAGTGAGCTCTGCTGTTCCTGGTCCCTGCAATGACTTTAGCAGTCAGTTCTCACAAGGAGATCTCTCTCCCCCAGCGTGCTGGATATAAACCTTAAATTTACATCTCTAGTTAAATAGCAGATTCCAAGACTAAGGCTTCAGTCTCCAGTGACAAGAAACATGTCCCCCATTAAAAATTTCATCATTTTTTTTTTTTCTGATGAGAAACTATGCTGTGCAGGCATTTTTATAGGTTCCCACAGAGGGGGTCGAGCTGCAGCGTTAAATCTTTGCCGTGTCAGGCTGAGAAGTCGCTAGAGATGATGCTTAAACACCACATCCCTACCCTTGCCATTAAAAACTCCTTCACCGCTGGATCACAAGCGGGAGATTAAAATCAGCGCCTGCCATGCATCAAGTGGGGAGGCGAGACGGTGGAGTGTGGCACCTGGGTTCTTTCCCCACCACTGGCACTCGCCTGCTGCATGAATGGGGCAATCAATTTGTGCTACTCTTAGGGTCTATTTTCCTCTCCTGTTTGTTGAAACAATGAACCTGCTGGAGCAGGGGCTGCGTCCGTGTGCTGCAGATCATAGAATCATAGAACAACCAGGTTGGAAGAGACCTATCGGATCGTTGAGTCCAACCATTCCTATCAAACACTAAATCATGTCCCTCAGGACCTCATCTACCCATACCTTAGACACCTCCAGGGAAGGTGACTCAACCACCTCCCTGGGCAGCCTGTTCCAATGCCCAGTGACCCTTTCTGTGAAAAACTTCCTCCTAATCTCTAGCCTAAATCTCCCCTGGAGTAGCTTGAGGCCATTCCCTCTTGTCCTGTCACTTGGGAGAAGAGCCCAGCTCCCTCCACTCTACAACCTCTTTTCAGGTAGTTGTAGAGAGTAATGAGGTCTCCTCTCAGCCTCCTCTTCTCCAGGATAAACATCCCCAGCTCTCTCAGCAGCTCCTCATAGGTTCTGTTCTCCAGCCCCTTCCCCAGCTTTGTGGCTCTTCTCTGGACTCGCTCCAGATCCTCAACATCCTTCTTGTGGTGAGGGGCCCGGAACTGAACACAGGATTCAAGGAGCAGTCTCACCAGTGCTGAGTACAGAGGGAAAATAAGCTCCCTGGACCTGCTGGTCACACCGTTTCTGATACAAGCCACAATACAAGATCACACGCTCCATGCAGCTCCCCAGTGTAAGCCCAGTAATGCCAGTGTATGGCAAAACCTGCAGCCCTGCCTGGCCTCCCCAGCCTCTGTGGGCACTCTAAAAAACACTGTGCAAAAAAAAAAAATGTTGTTAAAATAGCATTGCTTATTACTTAAAGCCTCGTACTGCAGAATTAAAAGCTCTTCTCCCCTGCCCCGTAACTCACCTAGCTTTATGGAGCACATATGGCAGCCTGGCCACCCACTGCTCCGAGATTTCAGCAATCCAGGAGCGCATGGGGGCGGGGGAGTGAATTAAAGATGAAGTGGCAGCTGGAACTGTGAAGTTCCTGGCTTAATATCATTTTCGGAGGAGTTCGGTGCGTTTGATAATATGTTCCGTGCACATGGTTATTTCCTTGAATTAGGTAAGAGTAGATAACACAGTGATCACAATCTCCCTCCACCTCACCCCTTTGCTTGAAACCTGGCATTACGCATCGCCAACGGAGTCCTTGCTTATCAGCTCTCGGATGGCTTCCTCGGGAGCTCTCACTGGCAGCTCTCTTTATTTAGATATTGCTCAGATTACTGCGGATGGAAATGAGTGTCTGCTGGCAACCAGTGCTGCCCACAAGGTGTGAGGCTGGAGATAGCCTGGGTGCTGGGGCTGGAGAGCAGCGCCTGCCAGCTGCAAAATGCAGGTAGTCTCGGGGTGGGAAGGGGGAGGAGGGGGAGGAGGGGATGGCCAGGACTGGATCTCCGAAGGAAGTGGCTGGAGAACAGCTTTGCTGGTGAGGTTATGGCCTCAAGCTCTGCCAGGGGAGATTTAGGCTACAGATTAGGAGGAAGTTTTTCACACAGAGGGTCATTGGGCATTGGAATAGGCTGCCCAGGGAGGTGGTTCATTCACCTTCCCTGGAGGGGTTTAAGGCACGAGTAGATGAGGTGCAGAGGGACATGGTTTAGTGTTTGATAGGAATGGTTGGACTCGATGATCCAATGGGTCTCTTCCAACCTGGTTGTTCTATGATTCTGTGAGGTTCCCTACCACTACCGGCTAAGCCCACAAGACGATCTGTCTTGTGTTCTCTAGGTACAAGATGCTTGTCCTGCATCCACTTCAAAGCACTGAGAAACCATAAGGGTTTCTTTTTCTTGTTGGTTGGTTGATTTTTTCCTTTTTACTCAATGTCACCTGGAACCTGCCTGCCCAGGGGAGGTGGTTGAGTCACCATCACTGGAGGTGTTTTAAAGGCCAGTAGACAAGGTGCTCAGGGATATGGTTTAGGAGTTGACAGGTATGGTTGGGCTTGATGATCTCAAATATCATAGAATCACCAGGTTGGAAAAGACCCACCGGATCATCCAGCCCAACCATTCCTTTCAGTCACTAAACCATGGCTCTCGGTGCCTTGTCCACCCATCCCTTAAACCCCTCCAGGGAAGATGAATCAACCTCCTCCCTGGGCAGCCTCTGCAACTGCCCAATGACCCTTTCTGTGAAAAACATTTTCCTAATGTCCAGCCTGATCCTCCTTTGGTGGAGCTTGAGGCCATTTCCTCTCGTCTTGTCCCCTGTCCCTTGGGAGAAGAGCCCAGCTCCCTCCTCTCCACAACCTCCTTTCAGGTAGTTGGAGAGAGCAATGAGGACTCCCCTCAACCTCCTCTTCTCTTATCTTTTCCAACCTAGCAATTCTATGACTCTGGCACTGGAGCAGTGCTGTAGCAGCATTGCATCAAGGGAAGGGCTCCTTGGTGGCTGCAGGGGGACATGTTTGTTGCACCAGGGGAGATTTAGGTTGGTTAATAGGAGGAGTGGCTTTACTGAAAGGGTTCTCAGGCACTGGCAGAGGCTGCCCAGGGAGCCCACGGTTGAGTCACCATCCCTAGAGGGGTTTGGAAATAAGTAGATGTCCTACTTGGGGATGTGATCTGGTGGCGGACTTGGCAGTGTTGGATCAATGGCTGCACTTGATCATCTTAAAGGTCTTTTCCAACCAAAATTTTTCACGGAAAGGGTCATTGGGCACTGGCAGAGGCTACCCAGGGAGGTGCTTGAGTCACCTTCCCTGGAGGGGTTTAAGGGACCAGTGGACAAGGTGCTGAGTGGTATGGTTTAGTATTTGATCGGAATGATCCAGTGGGTTTTTTCCAACCTGATGATTATATGAAAACCATTTTGTGATTCTGAAAAGGCTGCATGAGCTCCGGCTGTTGATTCCTGTAACCCTTATGGCATTCCAACAGGCCAGGGGCAGGAGGGCATTAGACATATAGGTAAATCCTTTACAGCATCTTCTGACTAGAGATGTGCAGTAAGTGAGTAAGTTACCTGATTTACAGAGGCAAACTCAGCCTCTCACCTCCTTGTCTTTTGGCACAGCCCAGCAAGTGCTGGGCAGACGTGGGAGCTCTGCCCATCGCCAGACCTCGTCAGCCCCTTCCCCAGCCGAAAGCTTCCCCTGATGAAGGAGGGATGCTGTTTATCTCTGGCAGAAATGGTAGCAGGATTCTGGTATTTATGTATCGTTTTTCCCTGCTGGCATTTAATGGGCGTTTTAGTAGCACAAATAGAAAATGCTGCATATTCATCTTCCGTGTCACAGGCATTGAGATGGGGAAGAGTGAAAGGAGAAGCGCCTCGGGCTCATTGTACCAATCTTGTCCTCGGCAGCAATCTCGAAGATGAAGAATAACTTAATTACCGCATATCATTTCGTCTCCTTTATTTGCTCTTTGTTGCTCTCCTCCGATGCTGGTGCCCACACTGACACGCGAGCAGCAGGCAGGCAAATCGCTGTTTGATTAAAATGCTGGTGGACTGCCGGTCCCTGACCCACTTAGGGCACCCATGGAGCAGGAGAGGGGTGATGAAATATGGGCTGCACCTAGAAAGATAAAGAAATTAAATCCATTCCAGTGTCAACAGTGTTGACGGTGCAGCCTGGGCTGCAATGCACTCAGCCGACCATGGGCTGGCTGCTCCTGGGAGCATCTTGGAGAAGAATATAAGGGGGTTGTGGATGCATATGTCTTGTTCAATTTGTTTCAAGAAGAATGTGGACACTGAGCTTGTTTGAATGAAAGGAGAAGGGAGCCAGGAAGAGCGATTTTTTAAGGGCCACCCCAAACTCAGATATAGGAATCGGGATTGCTCCTTGGCTGAGGGTTGGAACTGGATGATCTTTAAAGTCCCTTCCAACCCAACTCATTCTATGATGGAGGTGGTTGAGTAACCTTCCCTGGAGGTGTTTAAGGCACAGATAGATGAGGTCCTGATGGACATGGTTTAGTGTTTGATAGGAATGGTTGGACTCAACGATCCAGTGGGTCTCTTCCAACCTAGTGATTCTATGATTCTATAGGTGTTTATATTTTGAGCTGTGTGGTATGAGCACTTAGCAGTCTCATCCAGGGCTCTGTGTGATGCGTGAGGTACAAAGTGAGGGGGAAAAAAGATGCCCCCACAACATTAGGATAAGGAGAGGCTCTGGATAAAGCAATGCTTATGGCCTTGGAGACCACAAAATAGCCACAAAGCTCAACCCTGCAAGTTCCCTGTCACATATAAGGCAGACAGGGGCACAAATAAAAGCTGATGTTCCCTGCTTTGACCTGACCAAGGATTCTTCTGTTAAATCACCCTGACTTTCAGTGTTCAAACCCGCACTGAGATGCCATGTTGTTTTCCCCAGATTGCCCCACAGAGGTTCAGTGAGGTCAGGGAGACAAGGGCAGTGGGAAGTCATGGCAACGCAGTCAGCCAGGAGATGCATGGGTAGCATGGGTGAAAAACTCCATTCTCTGTCTGTCTCGAGCATTTATGAGACATGGGCATGACCTGGGAGGCTCAGTTGCTTAAGCACCCTTGTTTTCACAGGGTGAAGAGCACCAGGAGCAATTAACATGTTTAAAATAACTCACAAAGACCTGCTGTGAGGTTACGAGGTAGGGAAGAAGCCAAAATCCTCTGAGAATAGGATGCCCATCGGCATCTCCACCGAGGGACAGTCCTAGAAATGCTTTCACAGGTCTGGAGCAGACAGCTGGAGCCAGATATCAATATACCCATTTTCTTCCACAACATGTTGTTTTCTTTCTGTCCTTAAGAACAGTCTAATTGCTATATTAATTGTCCTAAGAAAGCACAAGGGATTGAGCTCTCTGCTGCCAGGTACCAGGGAGTTAAAGGAGGCAGCAAAATGAGCAGAGCTCATTTATGCTTTTTTTTTTTTGTCAGTGCCGATCCTTGTGAGCGTCCCAGGTGTTTTAGGTAAATGTTTCATTGCATTTGGAACATGCAGGTAATGAAACCTTGTCTTCATCGTTCTGTGATAAAAAAGAAACAGAGCTGGGCTAAATACGCTCTCTGCGAAGAGCCACGGCAACGAAGGCTCTTAGCAATAAACGTTAAGCAGGACAACTATATGAGGTCCCAGTCTGCAGTAATTTGATCAGAAGTATGAGGTCTTGGTGAAATATCGGCCTCATTTTGTAGAATAATGTGGAGCTAAACAAAGCAAACAGGTAGAGAGATCGGAATTTAGTGATGCAAGGATGATGGAAGGGGAGGGCTTTGTGGCTTCCTTAGGAATCTCAGGACTTGCAGAGTCTCAGTGAGAGAGAGCAGGGGATGTGGAAAGAGATTAAATCTACTAGCAAGCTCCCCCTGAGAGCTGCAGTCACACCAGCTGGGGCTGGGGGAGGCAACTGGTGCTGTGGGATTGAGCCATACTACAGCAGTGGGGACCTGCGGGTACCACTGCCCTGTCCTGTGGGCACGACGTGGCCAGGGGACCCCAAGCTCCTGAACGGGTAGTGGAGTTTAATCTCCTCTGCTGCTGTCCCTGCTCCCAGGCAAAGACTGACTTGCCTGTGGCAATCATCCAGTTAAACCAGGTATCCCTCAGAAAGGCTCCGGGACCAGCACCTCATCATGGATTGTTGTACATAAAACCAGGAAAATTAGCCTGAAGATTGCTAAGGCACAGATGAGAGTAGTGGGGTGATGTAGCTGGAGGTGTCTTATTTTAGTTACTTGAGAGAGAGGAGGAGAATGGAATGGAAAGGGAAAATAGAAGGGAAAAGAAAGGAAGGGAAAGGAGAGAAAAAGGAAAAGAAAGGGAATCATAGAACAACATCCCTTCAGGTAGTTGAGAAGGTATTAGTAGGAAGAGAAGGTATTGGGGGGAGGAAGGGTAAGGAAACAAGAGGAGAGGGGAAGAGAAGGGAAGGAAAGTGAGGGGACGATTTTCATTCTCTCTGGTAACTGTGAGTTTGTGTGGTTTGAAAAAGAAGAGCCCTCCACATATGTGGTGACTGAGGGGAGAACTCATTGCTCTCTCCAACTACCTGAAAGGAGGCTGTGGAGAGGAGGGAGCTGGGCTCTTCTCCCAAGGGACAGGGGACAGGACAAGAGGGAATGGCCTCAAGCTCCACCAGGGGAGGTTCAGGCTGGACATGAGGAAAAAAATTTTCACAGAAAGGGCCATTGGGCCCTGGCAGAGGCTGCCTGGGAGGGGTTTGAGTCACCTCCCCTGGAGGGGTTTAAGGGACAGGTGGACAAGGTGCTGAGGGACATGGATAGTGATTGATGGGAACGGTTGGACTCAATGATCCAGTTGGTCTTTTCCAACCTGGTGATTCTATGATTCTATGTGCAAGTTCAGATGTGGGTGTTTAATTCTGCTGAGACCTCACTAGGTGGGACTTGACTATTATTTAACCCATTCCAAGTTCAGCTGATGTTCTTAGAATCATAGAATGGTTTGAGTTGAAAGGGACCTTAAAGATCATGTAATTCCAATCCCCTGCCATGGGCTGGGACATCTCCCACTGGATCAGGTTGCTCAAAGCCCCATCCAGCCTGGCCTTGAACACCACCTTGACAAGGCATCCACAGCTTCTCTGGGTAACCTGTTCCAGTTTTATATGCATGCTTGCACAGCAGGAAGGCGCTAATTATTAATTAATGCTAGAACCATGTTTGCACACTGTCATGGCCAAAGCTCCAGCTCCAGAATTTGCACAGCGCTGTCAACGTGCAGCAGATTTTTTTGCCACACAGACTCATTTCAGACAAACAAGCCTTGCAAAACAGTGCTCTGACTTGCCCTACAGAAAAGAAAAGCCGTGCATTGTCTTTATGCCACATGCAGAAAATGGCATGTGGGTAATGTAAACTGTTCTTTGGGACCATCTGGAAATACACTTAAAAGCATCGTAAGAGGGTAGTAAATGTCATGCTGGATTTTTATGTGGGAGAAGGCGTACAACCTACAGTCACTGTAACTTGCTTTCGTGAACTCAAAGTGACTGCACTGTCTTCCAAATCCCCCACCTGCCTCCCTGGGCTCTGTCCCAGCTCAGAGCACAGGGGACCCAGATCTGCTTTGTTTATTCTTTTCCTTTCCAGAAGGAAAAAAAGGAACAAAAAGTCTGCGTTGCTCACAAGTAAATCCTATTCAGAAGTTAGTATTTGAGTAGATTTTTTTTTTTGGAGAAGACACCTTAGGAGCTGTGTGAAAGTCAGCAAATGCCATTTTTCACTGCAGCTGCTCCTGCATTTGGAGATGTTCAGGCCATTTGAGCATCTGGGCCAGCCTTGTTATAAGAGGTTAATGAATGCAATCCAAGCTCTCCAGTACTGCACCTCATCCAGCACACGTTATTAAAAGACAGCTTCCAGGAAGGCATTTAATCTTGGTCTGAAGTCTTTCAGGACATGAAGAATGCCCTGCTTCCCCAAGTCATTTGTTCCACTCTCTCCTTTAATTTAATAGCCAGCCAGTCTGGTGACCACCAGCCACACAGAAGGGATGGGTTGGTGCTCGCCAGGGAGCAGAGGGAGACTCGGAAGCAGAAGTGTCAGGATGGGAGCCTCAGCATTTAGCTCCTGCTCTGCTGTGGTGGCTGAACTGTTCGCTCTGTGAGCTGGCTGCAGGCACATTTACACGAGTGGCTGTGCTTGAGGAGCAGGGCAAAGGGTGTTGTTCATTTGATGCAAAACTTTGCTCCGCAGTCAGACGCGAGGCTGGTTCTCTTGCTAGTGAGAGATCATAGAATAACAAGTTTAGGTTGAAAATGACCTTTAAGATCATCAAGTCCAACCTTTAAGCTAGCACTGCCGAGTCCACCACTAAACTGTGTCCCTAAGCACCATGATATCTACACATCTTTTAAACACCTCTAGAGATGGTGACTCCACCACCTTCCTGGGCAGCCTCTGTCAGTGCTTGACAACCCTTTCAGTGAAATAATTTCTCCTGATATCCTATCTCAGACTCCCCTGGCACAACTTGAGGCTGTTTCCTCTCATCCTACCACTTGCTGCTTGGGAGAAGAAACCAACACCACTTTACCACAATCTTCTTCCCAGGAGCTGCAGAGAGCAATGAGGTCTCCCCTCAGCCTCCTTTTCTCCAGGCTAAACAGTCCCAGGTCCCTCAGCTGTTCCCAGAACCCCTGGGCTCCAGCCCCTTCCCCAGCTCCATTTCTTCTCCAGACACACTCCAGCCCTTCCAGGTCTTTCTTGTAGTGAGGGACCCAAAACTGAACCCAGGATCATTCCTTGCTTTTCCAGTCTCTTGGGTTGCACATCACTTTTCCCATGTTTCCTTCCTTTTATGCTGCTCTTCCTGCTGTTGTTAGATTGTGTGTCGAGGGGGTTTTAATCCACATGAAACGACGAGCAAATGTAAAATATTATGATATGATGAATATGATTTTATATTGTAGTTACCTCTAGGCATTCACTTTCTTATTTCATTGTGATCGTTATAGTTCTTTTATTTCTTTCATAAAGAAAAACATTTAATATAAAAATAAAAGGAATGATGATGATTTGGGTGAATTGCAGTGCTCAAGGCTTTCCTCCACATGTGCTTAAAGATACGTATGTGCTTTAATGTGCAAGCCTGCAGAAGAAACACCTCATCTCAGTCCTATCAAAGGCAGTAGGAATTTGATCACAGGGCAGAAGGAGGCAGAGTGGCTTCAAGTGGGGAAAGGAGGGAATGTCATTACCTTCATGGTTTGGGCCGAGCTGGAAATCATGGAGTCATAGAATGTCCTGAGTTGGAAGGGACCCACAAGGATCACAGAGTCCAGCTCCTGTCCCTGCACAGGACACCCCAACATTCACACCATGGGGCTGAGGGAATTGGCCAAACGCCGCTGGAATATTGTCAGGCTTGGAGCTGTGACTGCTTCCCTGGGAGCTGTTCCAGGGCTCCACCACCCTCTGGGGAAGAACCTTTTCCTAATGTCCAATCTAAATCTCATCTCAGCAGAGAAGAGCCTGTGGCCTGCTGCTCCCTCTCCCCTTGTGAGGAAGCTACAGACCATAGAATCATCAGGTTTGAAAATACCCACCGGATCATCGAGTCCAACCATTCCCATCAATCACTAAACCATGTCCCTCAGCACCTCATTCACCCGTCCCTTAAACCTCTCCAGGGAAGGTGAATCAACCCCCTCCCTGGGCAGCCTCTGACACTGCCCAATGACACTTTCTGTGAAAAAATTTTTCCTAATGTCCAGCCTGAACCTCCCCTGGTGGAGCTTGAGGCCATTCCCTCTCATCCTGTCCCCTGTCACTTGGGAGAAGAGCCCAGCTCCCTCCTCTCCACAACCTCCTTTCAGGCAGTTGGAGAGAGCAATGAGGTCTCCCCTCAGCCTCCTCTTCTCCAGGCTAAACACCCCCAGCTCTCTCAACTGTTCCTCTTGTTCTCCAGCCCTTTCACCAGCTTCATTGCTCTTCTCTGGACTCACTCCAGAGCCTCGACGTCCTTCATGACGTGGTCTACCCTCAGTCTCCTGTTCTCTAGACTGAACAGACTGTGTGACTTCAGCTGCTCCTCACACATCTTCCCCTCTAAACCCTCTACCAATGTCTACCCAGCCTGGGGCATTTAGAAGGAACAAACTAGTTCACAGGTAGAAGCTTTTCCTGCAACATTAACTGTTACTTCAAGCCATCCAGCAGTGCTGGTGTGACCAGAGCTGTCAGAGGGGCTGCTGCAGTCCTTCCCCGGCACTGCAGACTTTGAATCCACAGATGTGATTAAATCTGGTGCAGGGGCTGAGTCGGGCCCTGAGGTGTCAGAGGAAGAGTGGCCTTAATCGGTCAGGAGCAGACCGAGCGCATCCACTCTTTCAGCGTCGCGAGGCTCCATCAGGTTTCCTCCACAGATTTCACTCTTGGTTGAAAAACCCATTAGGCTTTAGTGGTGTGATTGCTGATGTAGTTTAAGTCTTTCAGATGCTGTCTGTGGATAACTACAGGGCTCAGGCCATTTAAAAGGTCCTTTAAAGCCAGCTTGTGATATGGAGAGATAATCAATGGGTCTGGAACTTGCTGAAAACCTTCCCAGTGGGATTTTTTCTTGAATGTGCTGGTTTGAGATCCTTGCCGAAGGTCCTGCTGCCATTAATCCCACTGTTTCTCTGCACACCAAGATTACAAGGTCCCTGTTAGCTCTGCAGATCCTTCTGAATAAGGTGACAATGAGTCTGAGAAAGAGGACAAGTAGCTTCCTGGTAGGAGTTGGAGTGGGAGTGGGAGTTGGTCTTTGTGCAGGGATATAAATATATCAGAGTGTGAGTGCCCAGCAGCATCCTCGCAGCAGCCCCTCTTGGGTCATGGGAGAGCAGCTTGCAAATCTCACCCAGCCCAGGCCACTCAGGGGTCTGCACTGAGCAGCTCTCACCCACAGAGAGGAACACCCACAGGGGGAACAGCCTGTGCCTTCAGAGTCGGTCAATGAGGTGATACCAGGACCCAGAGGAGAGCAGTTTGTTAGAGGCCGTGAGCACATCAGCTCATTTGTGCCCCAGCACAGGAGTGAATACAGGTGCAACAGGCAGCAAGATGATCATGGTGGTGGAAGGGGATGTTGTCCTCACGTCCCCTTCGCTGCATCAATAAGTTGGCATCACAGGGCAGATTTTCCCAGCCAGTTGGCTTTGGAGATGAATAACACCTTTTATTATGGCTAGTGGCCTCGTCAAGAAATGTTCTTGAAAGAGGCACATGGAACAAGTAGCTGCCCAGCATCTCTAAAGAATGTCGGGACCAGCCCCTCTCCAGAAGGTGCAAGAGCCAGAGAACCTGCCCTAGAGGGAACAGGGCACTGCTGTTCCTTTAATGCAGGAAGGACGTTGAGGGGCTGGAGCGCATCAGGGGAACGGAGAAGGGGAAGGGTTTGGAGAACAAGGGTTATAGGCAGTGACTGAGGGACCTGGGGCTGTTTAGTCTGGAGAAGAGGAGGCCAAGGGGGGAACTTCATCACTCTCTGCAGCTCCTGGAAAGGAGGTTGGAGCCAGGAGGGTTCTTCTCCCATGTAATACATGATAGGACAAGAGGGAAGAGCCTCAAGGTGCACCAGGAGAGGTTTAGACTAAGTATTAGGAAAAATTTCATTACTGACAGAGTGGTGAAGCATTGGCAAAGGCTGCCCAGGGCAGGGGTGGAGTCTCCATCACTGAAAGGGGTCAAAAATCATGTTGAAGTGGAACTTTGGGACATTGTTTATCAGGCATGGTGGGGTTGGTCTGATGGTTGGACTGCATGAGCCGAGAGAACTTTTACAACCTCAATAATTCCACGATTCTGTGATTAGTCAAAGACTTTCTGTGTGCAGATGAGAGTCATTCCTTGGTATAAACACACCAGCCAGAAAACATGGATTTGGTTTTGGTTTTGGTTTTTTTTCCAAATTGAAGCTACTTAGCAGGAAAGGTTCTGGAAGCTGAGGAGTTCATGGTGGGAGCCAGTGAAGTCATTTCACAGTGATCAGTAACATGGTCACTAAATTCTCTTTGAATTTATGTTCCTGGCCTGAACCCTTCAGAGATGTCCCCAATGAAACAAGCACCCGAAGACCCAGGGATATTACTTGCAGGAGAGTATTTAGGGAGTTTGTTTTTCATCCTGTGTGGAACAGAATATTGTTCCACTGAGCATTTGGAGCTGGGAGGGGCAGTGCCTGTGCCTTGAGAGCACAGCTCTGGCTGAGCCCGAGGAGGAAGCTGTGGTTTCAAAACTTCTAAGAGACCGTCACAGGCAATAATAAGCCTAATACAAAGGCAATTACCAACTATTTTTAGAAAGCCTTTGACAGCATCCCCTCTTCAAACCCGAGGATATTTATTCATTATATTCTAAATCAGCTCGCTTACCCCGAGGTTGATTCACATGTCACAGGCGCATAATGTTATCAGCCTCGCATCAGCAGTGGCACTCACCATACCCGCCTCGACTGGGGAGGGTTGCAGACAGGTCACCACTCATCAATATTAGCAGTGCTTTGAGTGACAATTAAGCACTAAACGTGCGCTGAGCAGGGTGACACGAATTTTGGAACTATTCAGGTTGCTGCAAAGTATCGATAACAATAAATCCACACGTTCCTGATACAGCTGGAGCCACCTGGTTGGAAAAGAACTTGTCCTGAGCATAAAAGGAGCATCAAAGTGAGAAAAAGACAGTCGGATGGGGTGTGCTAAACAACTGGGATGTGAAGGGTCTGTTGTTTCATCGCTCGGTGTGTGGATTCGTTGAACACCCCTAAATGGGTAGAACAGACTTGTTTTCTCTCTGCTCGGCAGAGGAGTGAACAGGCAGGGGAGGAACCAGCACTGGAAAATCAGGCTGTTCAGCACCAGCACCAAGTGCTGCCTCCCAGGCAACTTTCATAAAATCATAGAATCACGTGGTTCGGCTGGAAAAGAGCTTTGAGATCATGGAGCCCAGCTGTACCTGTCCACTACTCAACCATTCCTAAGCACCACCTCTACTCATCTTTTAAACCCCCACAAGGGATGAGGACTCCACCACCTCCCTGTGCAGCGCCTGCCAGTGCCTGAAAACCCTTTTGTGAAGGTATTTTTCCTGATAGTCAATCAGAACCTGCCATGGTGCATCCTGAGACCATTCCCTCTCATCTTACCACCTCTCACTTGGGAAAAGAGCCCAGCACCTGCCTTGCTACAACCTCCTTTCAGGCAGTTGCAGAGAGTGATGCGGTCTCCCCTCAGCCTTCTCTTCTCCAGACTAAACAGCCCCAGGTCCCTCAATCGCTTCTCATAATTCGTGTTCTCCAGCCTCTTCACCAGCTCCATTCCCTTCTCTGGACATGCTCCAGCCCCTCCATGTAGTTATTGTGTGAGGGGCTTGCATGTGCTTGCCTCATTTGGCCCAAGTCTCACTAGCAAGGCCCTGGAGAGGGGCACAGAGCCATGTATGACCTCCCCCAAACTAAACTTACTCTTACTTTTAAAAGCTTGAAGGCCTAGGGCCAAATTCCACAATGATGCTCTGTGTGGCTTAAAATTAAGACTCCCCTTACTCTTTCTCCCCACTTAGAGGCTATTTTAGGCTGGGAGTTATTTTAACTTACACCTTCTCTTCGGTGCATAAATTAAACTTGTTTGGATTACTTTATGCATCAGCAGACCCGGTATAAGAAGTGCCCAGGGAGCCTTAGCAAACCTGAGAGGCTTTAAATCACACTGCTTTAGACAGCACCTCTGAATTTGCCCCCTGGCATCCAGTGTTGCTGTGAGCATCATGAGTGAAAGGGCCAAGGTGTGATATGGATGTGGTTATCACACAGCTCCTAATTTTCTGACCCATGTGAATAGTCATGGAATCATTGAATGGCTTGTATCAGAAATGGTGTGACCAGCACGTCCAGGGAGGCTATTCTCCCTCTGGACTCAGCACTGGTGAGGCCGCTCCTTGAATACTGTGTTCAGTTCTGGGCCTCTCACCGCAAGAAAGATGTTGAGGCTCTGGAGCAAGTCCAGAGAAGAGCCACGAAGCTGGTGAAGGGGCTGGAGAACAGGCCCTATGAGGAACAGCTGAGAGAGCTGGGGGTGTTAAGCCTGGAGAAGAGGAGGCTGAGAAGAGACCTCATTACTCTCTCCAACTACCTGAAAGGAGGTTGTGAGAGGAGGTTGCTGGGCTCTTCTCCCAAGTGACAGGGGACAGGATGAGAGGGAATGGCCTCAAGCTCCACCAGGGGAGATTTAGGCTAGAGATTAGGTGGAAGTTTTTCACACAGAGGGTCATTGGGAGCTGGAAAAGACTGCCCAGGGAGGTAGTTGATTCACCTTCCCTGGAGGTGTTTAAGGCATGGGTAGATGAGGTCCTGAGGGACATGGTTTAGTGTTGATAGGAGTGGTTGGACTTGATGATCCGATGGGTCTCTTCCAACCTGGTTATTCTATGATTCTATGAATGATCATCTAGTTCCAGCCCTGCCACGGCCAGGGACACCCCCCACTGCATCAGGTTGCTCCAAGCCCCATCCAACCTATCCTTGATAATCTCCAGGGATGGGGCAGCCACCACTGCTCTGGGCAACATTTGTCAGAGTCATGGTAGAGTGTTTCTTCCTAATATCTGATCTAAATCTCCTTCTTTCAGCTTAAAACCATTCCCCTTCATCCTATTCTAGTGGAAGGTGTCCCTGCCCATAGCAGGGGGTGGAATTTGATGATCTTTAAGATCCCTTCCAACTCAAACCCTTCTGTGATTCTATCCCTGCCCTCCCTGAGTCCATAAAGTCCTAGCCAGAGTCATAAAGTCTATTCCTGGGTTTGGTAGAGGCCGAGCAGAACACGCTGAGACTGCTGACTGTTGTAAGGCTCCTGCCAAGGATCACATGGAGGTGTCACCAAGGCTGTACCGTCACACAACTCCCATGAGTTTCACAAATACCCTTACTGAGAGGGAGAAAGAGGGTGCTGCTGGGGGCATGAAGCAACCTGGGACGTCCTTCTGCTAAAGGAGAACTATCTAGATATATCAGTGCATGCAGTGCTACTGACTAGGAGAAGTCTGTCTAGACAGCTGCCTGGAAGAGAAGGACCTGGGGGTGTTGGTTGACAGCGACTGAACATGAGCCAGCAGTGGCCCAGGTGGCCAAGAAGGCCAATGGCATTTTATCTTGGATCAGAAATATTGTGGCCAGCAGGTCCAGGGAGGTTCTTCTCCCTCTGGACTCAGCACTGGTGAGACTGCTCCTCACCACAAGAAGGATGTTGAGGCTCTGGAGCGAGTCCAGAGAAGAGCAACAAAGCTGGTGAAGGGACTGGAGAACAGGCCTTATGAGGAGCGGCTGAGAGAGCTGGGGGTGTTCATCCTGGAGAACAGGAGGCTGAGAGGAGACCTCATTACTCTCTACAACTACCTGAAAGGAGGTTGTGGAGAGGAGGGAACTGGGCTCTTCTCCCAAGTGCCAGGGGACAGGACAAGGGGAAATGGCCTCAAGCTCCACCAGGGGAGGGTCAGGCTGGACATCAGGAAAAAATTTTTCACAGAAAGGGTCGCTGGGCACTGGCAGAGGCTGCCCAGGGAGGTGGTTGATTCACCTTTCCTGGAGGGGTTTATGGGACGGGTAGACGAGGAGCTGAGGGACATGGTTTAGTGTTTGATAGGAACGGTTCAACTCGATAATCCAGTGGGTCTCTTCCAACTTGATGTTTCTGTGATGCTATGATCAGGTGGTGTGAGCAGCACCAGGCAGGCATTACCAGCTCAGGAGTGCAACTGCTGCTCAGTAAAACCTACCAGTCATCTGAGCTTTGCACTCCACTCTTGCACCAGCAGAGCACAAACCAGACCAGCAGCTCCAGTGACTGGGGTCACAATGCCCACGGATGCCTGTCTCTCTGGTGACGAGTGATGCAGCGCTCAGAACCTAGTGACAGCGAGCAGGGAACGCTGCTGCAAGGCTGAGAAATGAGATAATGTCTCTGCAGAAAAGCTTGTGAGTACCAGCAGCAACCCGGTGAGAATCGAAGCAGGGAGGCGCGTCGGACGTGCTGCTCAAAGCGCTGCAGGAGAGAGGGCAGCGTTTGGAACGCAGCGCTGCAAGCCTTTGCGCTGCAGACGGACCGTGCACTGAACTCTCTTTTGTACCTGACTCGCAGCATATCAGGGTGGAACTTCTTGTTAATTAAGGCTACGCCAGAGTGTCGTGCTCTAGTTCAGCAGCAGTGATACAGATCTGGCTCCCAGCTCGGCTGTAGCAGCGGAACAGCTCTGATCTTGCCTTTGCAACAGCCCCAGTGACTTTCTCTGCCCTGGAAAATACTTTTGGGTTTGAGGATAGAGCATTGTTGCTTGAAGAGGCATCATTTTCTTGTTATAGCTGAGCCGAAGCTATGTGGCAGAGATATCAGAGGTGAGCTTTGTTTGAGGTTTTAGCTCCTGCAGGCTCTTAGAATCATAGAATCACCAGGTTGGAATGGACCCATCGGATCATTGAGTCCAACCATTCCTATCAAACACTCAACCGTGTCCCTCAGGACCTCATCTGCCCATGCCTTAAACACCTCCAGGGAAGGTGAAAACTTCTCCTGCTGGCCAGGAGATTGAGGGGCTGAAGTGGGCCACAGCATTCACCTCAGGCTTTCCATGCTTTACCCTTGCTGACAAAGCTCATTATGAACCCGGGCAGCTAATTAACCTTCCCACACCTGCCTACAAGAGAAAAAAAAAAAGGAACAAATGATATATGATATCTGATACCCTTTCGCTTGAGGACCTGTAACCCTGTTTTCCCACCTGGGCACCCAGGTTACATGCTCCATCTCTCCAACCCAGTTAATACTCAAATGCTCCTTTAGAGAGGGCATTGTCTGCAAGGAGATCTAGAAAACCACAGCTCGGAGTGTCAGGCCTGCACACAACCAGCTGAGGCAGAGACCCAGCAGGAGCCTAACTGCCCTCTCAATCTGTGAAGGGATTTGTGTTCAAATTCCAATAGCAGGGAGTGTTTTAGGGCACTCCTGACTGTCCTGGGGCTGCAGTACTGGGTGCCTGTGCCCACAGCTGGTGGCAGTCTCTGTGAGGTCTGGTGGATTTCCATAGGGCTGCTCCATCACCCACTCCTAAACAGGCTGAGAAGGTTCCTGTCCCCTCCTGCCCTGGCAGAGTTACCTGCTCTGTGGCCTGAGGGACATGGAAACAAAATGGGAGGAGTTAACACGTATTTGCAAAAGCGAGTTGCACTGGGTTTTGCAGTGAAAGCAAAACCAATAAGGCTTTTAATGCAGGACACGTCTGCAAAGAAGCTTGGAACTGATTGCAAGCTAAAACCTCCTTTAAAACCCAATTGTTTTGTGTTTGCTTCTCTTTTGTAGCAACTAGTTAAAGTGTAGTTAGCTGAGCCAAGTTAATTAATTCTCCTCCTCATCATGCATCTTACCTTAAGGTGCTGCTAAAGGCCATCTCTAAAGGTCTAACTCAGTCCTTCCCAAGGCCAAACTCCTATTTTTCTCCCTGGTTAAAGCTCTGAGGGTTTGACCCCATGATCAGGATTTGCAGCCTTCCCTCTGCCTGGACTTGTTTAATTCAGTGTGACAATTCCCAGGCACTCCAACAGACTTTGGATCGAGCCACATTCCTGCTGAAAGTGCTTGCATCAATTCTTTTCTAACTGTACCCAAGTTTTAATGTTTAATATTTAAACATGAAAGTTCCTTTTGAGACGTTTAAAGTGGAATTATTAACAGCCCCGTGTAGAACTGACAGGTTAACAGTGCGACAATTAAAAAGAAAGGTTAAATACATTTTCTTTTCAGACCAACTGCTATTGCTTAAGACTAATAAATCCACCAGGAGATGGTTTTTACAGAGTGCGAGGGGCTGTGTGTCAGCTTTTATAGGCTTGAGTTTTTCAGAAATCACCACACTTCTCTTTCCAGGCAGCTACAGGTTTCAGTCTATATTTAGCCAACCAGGCTTCTTCCAAAGGCTTGTGTGAGTCAAGGTAGAGAGGAAAAGAAGTTGGAATATAGAAAAGGCAAAACCTACCAGCTGTGGGACTTGCTTGCTGTGTGCCTCACTTTTTTAATTTGTCATTATTCTCTGTTGCCATGACTTTGGAAACAGAGGTACCGGAAAACAGCAGAAATTCTGACCCAGGTTCTCCAAGGGATCATTTCCAGCACTGAAATCCTCTTTCTCCTTTGGAAACCAGCTGTCCTTGCAGGCTGTCTGGGCATGGCCCCAGTGTAGCAGGGTGTCCTTCCTGGGGGCATCCCCACTGCTCAGTGGCACCCAAAGCGCCCCTGGATGTTTGTAGCCAAAGTCTGGATCTTCTGAGAGACATATTTCATGTATTTGTATGTGTCCAATCATATAAACATTAGCTTAATGAAGTTTTTCACATAGAGGAAAGTTTTTCACACAGAGGGTCATTGGGCATTGGAATAGGCTGCCCAGGGAGGTGGTTGATTCACCTTCCCTGGAGGTGTTTAAGGGACAGGTGGATGAGGTCTTGAGGGACTTGGTTTAGTGTTTGATAGGAATGGTTGGACTAGAAGATCCGATGGGTCCCTTCCAACCTGGTT
Source organism: Coccyzus lansbergi (assembly GCA_033558105.1). NCBI lineage: Eukaryota > Metazoa > Chordata > Aves > Cuculiformes > Coccyzidae > Coccyzus > Coccyzus lansbergi. The sequence continues at coordinate 490,283 of JAUMJK010000391.1, read as the reverse complement.
GTTCTGTGATTAATAGTGTTTTTCACAGGCTTTGATTTACACTGCGGAATAGATTGCTGCGGGGTCAGAGGGAAAATCACCTGAAGGAGGAGGTGGAGCAGGAGGTGGGACCAGGTGACCTCCAGAGGTCTATTCCAGCCGCATCCACCTTGCAATTCTGTGATAGAATCATAGAATCACCAGGTTGGAAACGACCCACCAGATCATCGAGTCCAACCGATGGAGGAGCAGGAAGTGACCGTTAGGTTAAACCCACCCGTGACTCATGTCGATGAGGACCTGAAAACCTTTGGCTCTCTGCAGACCCTCAATGTGGTAGTGCAAGGTGGACAAACCAGGGAGGAAGCCAACCTGGCTGCCCTCTCCTGTACCATTCCTCCCACGCATCCTCTTCTGGTCTCTACACAGGGCTCAACTCTCTCTCACTATTATTGTTCTTATAATTATATCACTTTTACAGCTCCTTTCTCAAGCCACGGGAGTCCTTCCTTGCCTTTGATGGACATTGATTTGGCAAATTTGCAACCGTGAAAGGTCACGTGCCTTACAAGTACAGAGGAATATTTACTCACCCTGTGCTTTTAGCAGGTTAAAAAAAATACTAGCTGATGTTTTAAATGAGTTACCGACAGCACCGGCGGATGTTACAGATTATTATAAGCACATCAGTGCAAGGTATTATAAGATGGCTGTAAGCCATGGTTATAATCAACCTGGTTTTGATTTATTGGACTCTATAGCAACCCATATAAATTGATTAGCCATTTATTAAAATGGCTGATAATCATGGATTATCTCTTTGTACAAATTTAGAAAACTCCCTTGGTTACAACCAGACTGGAAGACGGAGGTGCAAACAGCTTTTTCGTAGAATCATAGAATTACCAGATTGGAAAAGACCCACCAGTCCAACCATTCCTATCAAACACTAAACCATGTTCCTTAGTGCCTCGTCCACCCATCCTTTAAACACCGCCAGGGAAGTTTTGTTAAAACTTCGGGGATGTAGCTGAGCTCTTTTCAGGTTATATCTTAAATTTCCCTCTTCCTCTGCTATTTGAGCTATGCAAAGTGGGCATGGAGTGACCTGGCTCCAGGTGCTGCTCTGCCCATGAGGTTCCAGCAGCTGCCTGGAGCTTTCTGGCATAAACGGACACCCTGCAGCACACACACAAAGCAACGTCCCTGCTGAGCCTGGGACAGCCGAGGTGTCCGATAGCTCAGCTGCAGCCCTGGCAGCTCCTAACGATCATTAAACCGACTTGGGAGCTGCTGATGCTTCAGAAGCCAAGAACAGAGGGTCCCCTTTTTATTGTCCATATATATATTTTTTAAAGGTCAGTTTGACGGCGTTATAATGGACTGGGGGATATTTTGCTCTCTGCCTAGCCTCTCTGCTATCTGTCAGCCGCATGCTCTGGTGTCATCCTTTCCACCGACAATATATCTTCATGCACCAGCCTGTACCCGTCTTCCTCCCCTCCCCGCATCCCCCATGAATATATAACCACCAAATGTGATAGGAAGAAATTACTATTGTAATAAAACTGGTTCATTACATCCTTCTAGTCAGAGGCGTTTAATGAGCACCAGGGCTGCCTAATGCTGTTATGTTCCCTTTGAGCCAGATGCAAATGTAATATGTTTCATCGTATCGTTTAATTTACTCTTTGGAGCTGTAGAAGGAAGCAGGCAAGTCCTTCATGCAGTGGGCACCGGTGGATGAGCCAAGCCGTGCAGAAATGCTTTGACCCTCTGCAGCGTGGTGGTGTCTTGGGTATAGTGCGATGGTAATTGGGTTTCCAGTAGGAAGTTGCTGCATATCCAGATGGTTCAGAGCGTCTGAAGAGTTGGGCTTGTCTACAGCACTGACAGCTACCGGGATGCTTTGGTTCAGCAGAGATCAGCACCTTCAGAGAGAGGTTTTCTTTAATTTCTCTAGGGTCTGTAGCACAAATTGTATGAAGAGCAGCTGGGGGACCCAGGGCTGTTCAACCTAGAGAAGAGGAAGCTGAGAGGCAACCTCATCACTCTCTGCAGCTCCCAAAAGCAGGCTGTGGTGAGGTGGGTGCTTTTTCCCCCAAGTGAAAAGGGATAGAATGAGAAAAAATGTTCTCAAGGTGCACCACGGGAGGGTTAGATTGGATATTTGCAAAAATGTGTGTGATGAAGCACTGGCAGGGGCTGCCCAGGGCAATGGTTGAGTCTCTATCCCTGGAGAGGTTAAAAAATCCTGCAGACATGGTACTTTGGGACATGGTTTAGCAGGCGCGGAGGTGTTGGGCTGATGATTGGACTGGATGAGCTTAGAGGTCTTTTCCAACCTTAATAATTCTATGATTCTGTAATCCTAAAATAGGCGTTTAAGTTGGGGTGTAGGAAGGGATGATGTAGGTGAACCTAAATCATCAGTGAGAATTGCAGTTTTAACTTATGGACAGTGTAAAAGCTGACCAAGACTTTCATTTGTCAAGATTTGACTAAGAAGATCTTTCCCGACTCCGGGAGCCTTTGTGCTGAGGTGTTAATCAGGGCATGGTAGAAGCAGCAGACAGCAATTTGTGTTTTACTTACTAAAAGCCTCTCACAAAACCAGGCATTAGGGTTGGAAACTCTTCATTGAATTCAGATTAGGGTAAATTCAACTGCCTTGGCAGATGAAAATGCTGGACAAGTTCCAAAAATTGCATTTATTTTGTGTTTTCAAAATTAATTGTTCACATTACAGTCCACAATGGCACTTCTCATTTAGAGTATGACGTTCTTGAAGAAAGCAAAGAAAACAATGTTTCCAAAAGGATTAATAACCCAAACAAGGGTCATGGTTTAGTGTTTAATGGGAATGGTTGAACTTGATGATCTGATGAGTCTCTTCCAACCTGATGTTTCTATGATTCAAATAGGAGCAAAACTCTTTACCTGGAGTGGCAAATAACTCCATGTTGGTTATGATGTCAAAATCTGGGACTTCCTCTCCCTTTTTCACTGCCTTTGCCAATTTGATTCAGAGTAACTTAACCTCTGAGCACCTCGGCCCTATCCCAGCCACTCCAAGAACCCAACACCCAAATGCACATGTGATTTTGCCTTGGATAATGATGATGCTACTACATAGAATCATAGAATCACCAGGTTGGAAGAGACCCACTGGATCATCAAGTCCAACCATTCCCATCAATCATAAAACCATGTCCCTCAGCACCTCGTCCACCCATGCCTTAAACCCCTCCAGGGAAGGTGACTCAACCCCCTCCCTGGGCAGCCTGTTCCAATGCCTAATGACCCTTTGTGTGAAAAACTTCCTCCTGATGTCCAGCCTAAATCTCCCCTAGTGAAAACATATCACATCCATGGTGTCCTGTGCCTCCCTCTGAGCATCAGGGAGCTCTGACGTGTCCTACCAGACAGCCACCACCCCTGGGCTCCAGCTCCCACTCTCACACTGACTTCTGTTCAACCACTGTTGCCCTTTATAAGCACCCCCTGACTGGGGATGCTGTGGTTCTTCCAGAGTCCTATGCACCTGCAGAAGCTGGTTTTATTCTAAAAGGCAGGAAGAACTCATCTCCACACATCACAGCCCCAGGCCGTGTTAGTTTAAAAGCCCCGCAGAGGATGAACACAGCCATCTGCCCCAATCCCCCATGGCCCTTTTTAGCAGAGAAGGGTTTTCTTCGCAAGGATATTATTCCTCAATATTTCCCGTTGTTTTCACCCAGCTTGTTTATGGCAAATAGGCCCTTGAGATCCAGCCCTTTTGTCTGGGAAAGCTGTAATGATCTCGCAGTCATTGTGTTGGCATCAGTTTAATTCCAGCTGCTCGAAGCTGGCAAGCTGATGGGAAGAGCTGTGTTGATGGGATCTCCGGCTATTTCGCTAGGGTGCAGGGTGCTGGGCGAGCACTGGCTTAGAGAGCTGTTAATTACAACCACTTGGTAAAGATATCGCTGATCATCTTCAGACACGAGAGAGGAGAGCCCTGCCGTGCTGTGGGGCTTGTGTCTTTGGAGATGCCATCGTCTCCGGACTGGGATTTGGAGCATTTCCTTGTGAAATCCCTTCTGGCAGTGGATTTTATGGTAGCTTTTTCACCTCTGAGCCCCATTGGCTTTGCCTGGCAGATTATTCTGCCTCGCTGAGAGTGCAGCATCATTTCCTACACCCCAGCTGCTCGGGGGGTTCGGGGCAGCTGTGTAACCCGGTTGTCTCCAGCAACGGCTGGTGCTTTAATCGGGGCTGGATGTGAGGATGGGGAGGCTGGAAGGGTTTGCAGGCAGCTGTGTAACCCAGTTGTCTCCAGCAATTGTTGGTGCTTTAATCAGGATGGGAAGGCTGGAAGGATTTGCAGGCAGCTCTGTGGTCTCTTGCCCATCGTTTAGCTGGGAGCATGTACCATGGCATGAAAGAGGGAAAACAAAACACATCTTGGCCAGTTCCAACCAGTTTGTCTCTGTGAGCCCCACGAGCTAAACCTTGGCTGCTGCCAGGCTTCACAGAAGGCTTGACCACGCAGGGACTCTCTGGAAAATTAATCTGAATTAAGAAAAACCTGAATTTCCATTGGATTTGATAAACTGTATTAAACCCCAAAGTGAATTTTGCTAAATGGAATTAAGACTCCATTAAAGCACGCTCCCATGTGTGTTTGAAGATCATTTTCATCATCATGGAGAGCTCTCTGCAGACGAATCTGGAGGGGAAGCTGGGGAGTGTATGTGCCCTGCACTCGTGAGAAAATGTGGGAGTTCTCTGCGCAAAAAGGGAGGAGGTTTCCCACCTTGAAAAGCTGTAGGGGAAGAAGAATGCAAACCCTGTACCTCTGGACAGTGACCCATGCCCAGAGTTTAGGTCTGGACTAAATTATGGACCTGGAGCAAGTTGATGCGGTGGAAGGTGTCCCTGCCCATGGCAGAGGGTTGGAACTGGATGGGTTTTAAAGTCTCTTCCGACCCAACCCATTCCATGATTCTATGACTAATGAATTCCAGAAGGTCTCTCTCCGATGCTTGGAGGAGCTGAGCACCCTCAGCCCGTGCCCCACACTGCAGGGAGCAGTGTAGCAATATCGCAGTCTCCAAGGAAGAGCAACACAGAGAATTTACTGAGAACTCCCTTCCCTCACCCTAATCTGTGTCACTTGAAGCACAGCAGAGAACCCAGTCTGACAGCTGTATTAGTTTACCCCAGCAGAGGAATCTCCATGGGAAATAATCGGGGCTTTTAAACCCTGTTTATGTCCCCAAATGAAAGCAGCATTAACTCCCCGAGGGCAGAAAACAGCCTTATTGACACAAACGCACTTAGATGGGGAAGAGGAACAAGCTGTGTTACTAGAAATGACTTTACACCTTCTGACTAAATCCACGGTTGCCTTTGTGCTGATACAACTAATAAGCAGTTAATATGCAGTCCCATCAGCACAGGGAATAACAAAGCCCCATTTCCTTAAGATTGGCATTTCATGCTGGATCACCAGCTCCAATCAAACCTTTTTCCTGCCCTTTGAATGGGGGGGTTCCTAAATTCTCTCCCCTGGTGTGGAGTCTTGGATGTCTGATAAGGTCAAAATCCACGCAGTGACTCGTCGTTCAGGCAAGAGATGCTGATTGGGGGCGTTGAGAGGCTTTCTCTTCTCTACCTGAACACTGGTTTCACAGTATGTATAAAAGCTTAGCTGTATGCGAGATTGTTTTCCTCCTCTATCAAATCTGCTGCCAATGGGTTCAAAAATTATTAAGGTCAGAATAAACAGCAGAAACGCACACGCATTCGTTACATGATCATATGAGCTTAATTTCCTCAGGCAAGCAGACTAAAAATATCCCACATGCCCAGAAGAGGTAATTACACTGGTATGAAAACTCTGTCGGGTCGTGCTGGTTTCCTCCGCTCTCTCTACACTTTGAAGCGATGTCCTGACATATCCAACGTGCCTCTGCCCCCACCACCCCACGCACTTCCCACACCCACCAAGCATCTTCCATCCCAAAAGGAGAAAAGGCTGAATTATTCATTTCCATTTGCATAGAGCGCAACTCTACCACACCGTGCCAGGATGGGCAAGGAAGCGCTAAACCCTTGAGGTGGCTCGAGGAGATGTCCTCTTGTATCATCTCCTCACACCCCCCGGAACAAAATGCTTCTGTCAGGCTGATTTTTGGAAGCAAAGTGCTCTAATGATAACAGACAGTTCCAGATCATCTCCTGCAAAGCTGCATCCTGGAGAGTTGGCACTTCTCACTGGGCCACCAAGAGGCTTTCCAGGTGATTGGCATGAAGAGAATGCAACACCAACTCATGGGCAGCTGGAGCTTGGCTGCTCCCAGCCCTCCCTGCTGTGCTTACCCCTTAGCAGGGTGGAGAGTCTCTGTTCAAATGAAGTCTAGTTGCACCCAAGCAGTGCTAGATTCAGCTGGGCTTTCTTCTCAGGGAAAACAAAATCATGCAATAGTCAGACCTGGATTCATGTGACCACTTCATGGAATTATGGAATCATTAAAGTAGAAAAAGAACTCTTAAGATCATCCAGTCCAACCATCAAAATAACCCCACCTAGCCTACTAAACCATATCCTTGAAGCACCACATCTACACAGTTTTTGCACACCTGCAGGAGCGGTCACTCTACCACTGCCCTGAGCAGCCTCTTCCAGTGCTTTACCACTGTTTCAATGAAGAAATTTTTCCTAGTATCCGGTCTAATACTATCCTGGCACAACTTGAGGCCATTTTCTCTGGTCCTATCCCTTGTTACTTGATGGAAGAGACCAGCACCTACCTTGCTACAACCTCCTATCAGGTGTTTCATTGCATCATAGAATGATTTGGGATGGAAGAGACCTCAAAGCCCAACCAGTTCCACCCCTGCCATGGGCAGGGACACCTCCCACTGCATCAGGTCACTCGAAGTCCAATCCAGCCTGGTCTTGAACCCCTCCAGGGATGGGGCAGCCACCACTGCTCTGGACAACCTGGGCCAGGGCCTCCCCACCCTAACTAGGTGTAGAGAGCAATAAAGTTGCCCCTCAGCCTTCTCTTCTCCAGGCTAAACAATCTGATGAAAAATTTTCTCTTAACATCTGTCTCTTGGGCACCAACATTTAAGCACATCAATTGCTGGCAGGCTGCATGAGCAACTTTTCCAGTTGCTTGGAGGAAACAGGTTATGGAATCTTTTCTTTTCACGGGGCACGTTCATAATTCAAATAAAACAAATGATAAAAAAAAAGAATTAGAAATCTGCAGCACAGCTCTGGACAGGATTAAAATTGGGCAGGTTGATTATAACCTGTCATAGTTACAAGCTAATGAAATTCCATTGACAGGACACGAAGGGCCCTACACCTCCCCAAGACAAGTTTTGAGGCCTTTCATCTGAACTCTAAACTTTGATCATCTGCCTGATGAGGTTTCGCTCAGCTCCCGTCAGCTGCAGACAGGCTCATTTCCATCCGCTACCACCGCACCAGCCGGGAGAATTGAACTGTTGACAAGTGAACTGGTAGGTGAAGGTCGATGTGACAGATGCGGTGGGTCGGCGCTGGGCACACTAATTTGGACGCAGTGCATCCGCAGTCGTGATGATGCTCTGAGTTCAGTTTTAACCACACGTTGCATTTTACTGAACTGGACAGTTTCAGCACCTTGTGGGGAACTTGTCCCACGGCTCTGAAATCCCAGCGTGTCACAAGAGGTTTCTTAAGCCTCGCAGGGAACTATTTATACAAGATAAAGCTCGAACTCTGATCCTTTTCTAGGGAATTTCCATAAATCATGTTATTTCTGAATCTTCTTCTCTAAGAATGAAGTCTAGAAGGGATCGTCTGGTTTCAGCTTTTGCTTGGCAAGGGATTTTTTGCAAGTCAGTTTTATGGAGAGCTCGATCAGTTTATGTGATTATACGGTTTAATGCAAAAGAGAATCCTTGTGCGTGTAGTCTGGGCATTGGCTTAAGTTTTGAAAAAGGTGAAAGCTCTCAAGGAACCCTAAGACCTGCCAAGCAATATAAACTTCAGAGCTTCTTTAGTCGAGAAGATCTTTTCATCCCAAAGTGAATTTCATTTAGTCATAGAATCACTTGGTTGGGAAAGACCTTGAGATCATTGAGTCCAACTGTATCTGTCACTACTGAATCATCCCTGAGCACCTCATTTACCCAACTCTTAAATACCTCTATGGATGGGGACTCCACTACCGGTTCCAGTGCCTCATAACCCTTTCAGTTAAGAATTTTTTCCTCATATTTAATCTGAATCTCTTGTGGTGCAACTTGAGGCCGTTCAACCTCTCCTATCGTCTGTTACTTAGGAAAAGAGACCAACATATACCTCTACAACCTCCTTTCAGGCAGTTGTAGATAGAATCATAGAACAGCCAGGTTGGAAGAGACCCATTGAATCATCAAGTCCAACCATTCCTATCAAACTCTAAAACCATGTCCCTCAGCACCTCGTCCACCCGTCCCTTAAACCCCTCCAGGGAAGGTGAAACAACTCCCTCCCTGGGCAACCTCTCCCAGTGCCCAATGACCCTTTCTGTGACTTTTTTTTCCTAATGTCCAGCCTAAATTTCCCCTGGTAGAGCTTGAGGCCATTCCCTCTCTTCCTGTCCCCTGTCACTTGGGAGAAGAGGCCAGCTCCCTCCTCTCCACAACCTCCTCTCAGATAGTTGTAGAGAGCAATGAGGTCTTCCCTCAGCCTCCTCTTCTCCATGATAAACACCCCCAGCTCTCTCAGCCATTCCTCATAAGGGCTGTTCTCCAGCCTCTCACCAGCTTCATAGCTCTTCTCTGGACTTGCTCCAGAGATAGTGATAAGGTCTCTCTTCAGCCTCCTTTTCTCTGGGTTAAACAGCCCCAGGTCCCTCAGCTGCCTTAGGCTTGTACTCTAAATCCTTCACCAGCCTTGTTGTCCTTCTCCCATTTGATCCTGTTTATCTCATTGCCACCACATCTTGCAGCAGTGACCTCAACACTCACCAGCATCAGTGCTTCAATTTATGATCACATGCAAACTCACTGTGGATACAGGACAGCTCCTTTTGTGCCTCTCCCAGCATCCCTTCCTTTCTCCTTTAAATGTTTGGGAACAGTAATTTATGTGCAGAATGCAAGAACTAATTAGTGTGTCTCTTGCTTTCTGAAAGCGAGCGAAAACCATAGCAAATGACATTCCAGCAAAAACAGGGTCAGCTTGGATTAAACTCTCTTCCCATTTATCTTTGGTCTTTAGCATTAAATTTACCATACATATTAGAAACAAATTTTAATTTTCCACAGCATTGGGCAATATCTTTTCCTTAAAACCTAGAAGAACATTCATTAGCATCCTCTCCCTCCAGTTCAGTACGACTGTCTCCTCATTTGCACATAAATTTGAAGCTTGCTGCCTGGGCAAGCTTGCCTGAATGACACCAAAGCTCCTGCATCAATACGCAACACACACAATATACACAATGAAGCTTCCACCAACACTCACATACGTGTCCTTTGCTATTCTTGACTTGAAACAGTGCCCAAAAGCACTTGGAAGAAGTGATTGCTGCTAACACTAGAGCGTGAGCATCTAGAAATAGAAGTGCATGCATCTGTTGAACTTCCTAGCTAATAAAAGTGGACTTCCCACCTTAAACTTAGGGCGTAAAGTTAAGCTATGCCTTGACAGGCAAGAGTAAGGAACGGTATTTCAGAAGGGCAATTCACCCCATCTGAGCAGGGGTTGCAAGCTGGTGAAGGGACTGAAGAACAGGCCCTATGAGGAGCGTCTGACAGAGCTGGGGTTGTTTAGCCTAGAGAAGAGGAGGCTGAGAGGAGACCTCATTACTCTCCACAACTACCTGAAAGGAGGTTGTGCAGAGGAGGGAGCTGGCCTCTTCTCCCAAGTGACAGGGGACAGGACAAGGGGGAATGGCCTCAAGATCCACCAGGTGAGATTTAGGCTGGAGATTAGGAGGAAGTTTTTCACAGAAAGGTGATGAAGTGAGATGAATTTCCTGCCCATCTCACTGCAAAATACTACGTTTTAATAAATATATATCACTTTCTCTATCATTGCACCTCAAAATGGGGATCTAGGTTGTGGTGGAGCATTCCCCATCTGTACGAGGAAAATAATAGCACTTAGCTATCCCTGGACTCACTACGAGAATGAATATACCACAGAGAGCGAGATGCTCTGATACTGTGGTAATCAGGTGCTATCTCAGCACACCAGAGAGATAAGAGCCTACAAAGGACAGGTGGCATTTCCACTACAAATCCCCGGCGAGTGGTGTCATACAAAAGCTGCCTGCTAAGTTCAAGTAACCCTCCATTTCTCAGTCAGGTCTCAGTCTGTTTTCTTCTGCTGTAACATCAGTACAGGTAGCAACACCCACCACAGCGAAGGGACAGCAGCTTTGACACCAAGGGTGATTTTCCAAAAGGCTAAACCAGGTGTAAGCATCGCAGCCTGCGCTGACATTTAACAATGTATTGACCCGCTCAATAGCAGCCGAATGTTTCTTCTCCTGACTTCAGCATTACTGAAACAAACAGGAAAATGACAGCAGTTTCTCTCCCGGAGCTACCAGGGTGCCGAGGCCTTCCCAGAGGATTGCAATGAACTCCACCAGCAGGATAAGGGGATGGAGAACAGGCCCTATGAAGAACGGCTGAGGGAACTGGGAGTGTTTAGCCTGGAGAAGAGGAGGCTGAGGAGAGACCTCATTGCTCTCTCCAACTACCTGAAAGGAGGTTGTAGAGAGAAGGGATCTGGGCTCTTCTCCCAAGGGACAGAGGACAGGACAAGAGGGAATGGCCTCAAGCTCAACCAGGAAAGGTTTAAGCTGAACATTATGAAAAAAAGTTTCACAGAAAGGATCATTGGGCAGTGACAGAGGCTTCGCAGAGAGGGGGTTGATTCACCTTCTCTGGACAAGGTGCTGAGGGACGTGGTTTAGTGTTTGATAGGAACAGTTGGACTCAATGATCCACTGGGTGTTTTCCAACCTGATGATTCTATGATTCTATGTCAGTGTCTCTTACCCTGATTTCATCTCCAGGTCTCCTGCACATGAGTAGCTGGTGCCCTGGCAGACAAGAGGGCCAACCATGTCCTGGGGTGCATCAAGCACAGCATCGCTGGGCAGTCAAGGAGGGGATTGCCCTGCTCTGCTCCACACTGGTGCAGCCCCACCTTGAGCACTGTTTGCGGTTTTGGATGCCACAGGATAAAAAGGATGTAAAGCTACCAGAGAGCGTCCAGAGGAGGCCCCAAAGACGGTGAAGAGTTTAGAGGAGAAACCGTGTGAGCAGTGGCTGAAGTCACTGTGTGTGTTCAGCCTGGAGAAGAGGAGACTGAGGAGAGACCTCATCACAGGCTGCAGCTTATTCACACGGGGAGGAGGAGCAGCAGGCGCTGAGCTCTTCTCTCTGGACCCGAGGGAATGGCAGGAAGATGCCAGGGGAGGGTTAGGTTGGACATTAGGAAAAAGTTCTTTTCCCAGAGGGTGGTGGAGGCCTGGAACAACTCCCAGGGAAGCAGTCACAGCTCCAAGCCTGACAATATTCCAGCAGTGTTTGGCCAACACCCTCAGCCCCACGATGTGAATATTGGGGTGTCCTGTGCAGGGACAGGAGCCGGACCCGATGGTTTTTGTAGGTCCCTTCCAACTCAGGGCACTATGATTCAATGATGCTGTGAAAAGAGGTCTGAGCATTGGGTGCCAACTGTCCTTACTCTCCCCTTGTAGAAGAGAGACTGGAACACAGAAAAAAATTACTAGACTAGATGGTGCTGAGATATGGAGAGCAAGAAGCCTGGGAGGAGATAACAGATAGATGAGATAAGCCGCGATGGGCAGAGCTGATGGATAGAGAGGGAGTGCAGTTTTCCTTTCCCAGCTCACTCTTTTCAATATTGATCTGGAAGCTTTCTTGGATCCATATCAGTGAGCTCTGATTTACATTCCCATCTCTGCCTGCCTGTGCTCTTTTCCCAGTGGAAATTCAAAGGTCTTGTACCTACAAATACCCATTTTCCACTTGGCCAGAGAGCTGGCAGATGCGAGCGCCGCTGCATGCCAGCTGTGCACAGATGTTCATGGGCTTTGCCATGTGCAAAGCACGGGATGATGCTTTCTCCTCTCATGGTGCAGTGGGTGGAGGAAGGCAGAGGGCACTTCTGATACCCTTAAAAGAAGATTTTATTTGATTTTCTTTCCCCACCATCCTTTGATCTTTCTCTGGCTTGTGGTTCAATCCAAGGAATGCTGTTTAACTCCCTTTCTGTGCCGTTTCCACAGGCCAATTCGTACTTGAGGAATTAGGTTTCTCGTATGATTTCAAAGCCAGGTTTAATGACTGCAAAGAGCAGCCCAGCTGTGGCACTCCAGGTACAAGATGTCCCATCTCAGGGATTGTCAGGCAATAAAAGAAGCATTCACGGGTAGAAACATGTTACACATCACCCGCACTCTCGATAACTGTGCCTGCTGCTCTCAGAATTGACTTCTCTTCCTCGTGCTCCGAATGATTCTCTGAATCGAAATACTTCCACATCTGAAGGGTGGGGATGGGGGAGAAGGGAAAAAAAAAAAAAAGCATTCCCTGAAGATAAAAAAGTGTAATAGTCTATTTTATTTTCCACTTTCCACATCAATAATGAAAAGTTCTCCTCCGGGGACAGCCAGGAACATGCTCGACTCTACCTCTTATGCATCAGCAGCACAAAGTGTCCCTTGACGTTGAGGCTGTGATAGAAAGCGCTGGGCGGATCAGAGCTGGGGCAAGGAGGGGAAACAAGGGCAAAGCAGAGGCTGCTTCCAGCCCGAGGCAATCCCGTTCCCCACTGACGAGTGTTGCCACCGAGGTCATGCCTTGAAGTCGTGTCTAAAAAGGAAATGGAAACAGAGTGGCTCTGGTTAGACACCAGCACCCACCTCCCAAAAAATTAAATAAATACAGGGAAGAGAAGAGAAAATGGCAGAAAAAATGCAGGCAGAAGCTGTCAAACAAGGGGAGATTTCTTTTTAAAGCAAAAATAGATAATACATAAATAAGGCTTCCTGCTGTTTGCTGATACAAGAGTTGGCCAGGAGCTCGAATGCCTCAAGGAAATAGGCTTTGTTGGTTTGATTTCTTCTTCTGACTACACCTTTTATCCTTCTGTCTTCCCTTTTTACACCAGCTTCTCCCTCAGTTCTCAGCGTACAGTAACATTATACCCCTCTGAAGAAAATCACCCCCCTCCTTCTGGGCCAGCACTGACTCTGGGATTGTTCCATGTTGTCCTAAACTACTGCTTTGGAGACAATATCTTCAATTTGCCTCCTCGACTGGCAGCACTAACTGTCAGGCAGCAGGACAAAGATGTGACAGGGCTGTTCCAAGATCTCTAGCCATCTTCACCCTTATTTCTTCCACTTGTATAATGATCATCTCCAAAATGATTTCCTCCAGAATGAGTGATGCTCACCTGACTGGTGTCAGCGTCCAGATCAGGATCATAGAATCATAGAATCACCAGGTTGGAAGAGACACACTGGATGATCAAGTCCTACCATTCCTATCAAACACTAAACCATGTCCCTCAGGACCTCATCTACCTGTGCCTTAAACACCTCCAGGGAAGGTGAATCAACCACCTCCCTGGGCAGACTATTCCAATGCCCAATCACCCTCTGTGTGAAAAACTTCCTCCTAATCTCTAGCCTAAATCTCCCCTGGCGGAGCTTGAGGCCATTCCCTCTTGTCCTGTCCCCTGTCACTTGGGAGAAGAGCCCAGCTCCCTTCTCTCTACAACCTCCTTTCAGGTACTTGGAGAGAGCAATGAGGTCTTCCCTCAACCTCCTCTTCTCCAGGCTAAGAATAACAACAACATCGTGCTTCTGGCCTCAGCAAAACTGGGACGTGTCTCTTTTTTAGCAGAACACTAACTTTGGCATTCAGAGACCCCTCAACCTTCCCTGGGGTCTCCTTTTTGCCCTGCAATTGATATTTTTCAGCTAGAGGAGTCCCAAAAACACATTGACACAGCATTAGCAGCCTTGTGCTCCTTGCTAAACACCCGTAAATTTTCCAGCCAAAGCAGGCAATCATTCTGGGCAGCTTAATCTTTGACTGCTTAAATTAAGATCTTTTACAAGGGCTTTATTTTCAAGGAAAGAGTGATCAGCTTGTCCTGAAAATGAGATTCTTTTAAAGTGTTTCATCTGCATTACCCGCATCTGACAAGTTTGACATGATGGAAGCCCTGTTTGAGTGTGTACTTAAAGGGTTTGGCGTAAATTCTGGGCAGGCTTCGCAGGGAATGGGTCTTCCAAGTTCTTCCACAGTTAATTGCAGATGGTGACCCACCTCTTCTGCTTTCCGCAAGCAAATCAAACCCGAATTTGTTTTTACTTTCCCATCCCTGTGTTTTTTTCTCTGAGATTAAATGCTGCTTTTTTTTATGGCTGCTTCTAGTGCCTCAGTGTAAAATATATCATTCTACAGCAGAAGAAATGGTTTCACATGTAGTCCACAGACTCACCAAGTAGCCAAGAAGCTGTCATGCCGGTCAAGCCAATAAGGCACATGCATAGGACTCGTTACCCATGAAAGCAATCACATCCTGTTTTATCAAGGTGAGAGGGAAAGTTGATACCTTCGTGTTCAATGAGGAGGTAACAAAAATAATAACAGCTATCTTGGTGAATGACAATAATGGACACCCCACCAACAGCCTATCGGGAAACACCAGCCAGGCGGAAAATGCAAGTAACAAGCATTTTACATATTCCAATTTGTTCTTCCATTTTCCTCTCTTTAATAAGGGAGAGCGAGTGCTCTGCATATGGAATGGAAAAGAGAAATCAGGCGGCCACAGTGCCTTTCCCAGTGTGCTCCACTAACAGGGCTGTGATGGATGGGGCTCCTCCCGTGTCCCAGCAGGCATGACAGGAACTGTCGCCGATCACAAGTAAAACTGGAGTAACTAATAGTGGGGGTACCACCATCTTTCACTCTTGTGCTCTTGGCTGCTGTTTAAATAATGAGAATCTTAATTTCTTGCTTCACTTGTGCTGTGCATGATTGTTTGTAAGATCACTCTGGCCAGAGGTGAAGGACCTCCTTGGGCAGAGACTAACCACAGGGACACTGATTCCTCAAGCAGAATGCTGGGTACTGCTCCGAAACGATCACTGTTGCCACAGCCAGGACCTTCGCTGCATCCTGGTTCCATAAATTATCCATGTCCTTTTCCTTTCTTTCCTTCCTTTTTTGTTTTTTTTTTTTCTCCTGAATTAACTGGAAGCTGCAGCAACAAGCTCAAAATGTTGGCATTATTTATTATACCTGTGTAGGGAGTAGAGCTTCTTTCATTGCAGTATAGAAAAAAAAATACAGAGCAAATTTGACTCAAATCCAAAAGCCGCTTCAAGACCACTGTCCTCCAGAAAGCTCAGTCCAGAGGAGGATGAGCTGCAAGAAGACAAATGGCAGATCTGGAGATCAAGGGAGAAAGGAAAGAAGGAATGCTCCAAGAAGGCCAAAGGATCTGACCTTGCCAGTCCTGTCATGTTGTTCAGATATTCCCTTGCTACAACCTCTGAGATCTCAGCTGGAGCCCTGCTTCAGTTCTGGAGTCCTCAGCACAGGAAGGATATGGATCTATTGGAGTGAGTTCAAAGGAGGCCACAGAGATAAGCCGAGGGCTGGAGAACCTCCCGTACGAGGACAGGCTGCGATAGTTGGGGTTGTTCAGCCTGGAGAAGAGAAGGGCCCAGGGAGACCTCCGAGCAGCTTCCACTGCTCTGGGATTCCAGAAAAGTTGGGGAGGGACTCTTGATCAGGGAGTGCAGGGAGAGGACGCGGAGAATGGTTTTCAGCTGCAATAGCGGAGAATGAGATGAGATCTTAGGAATGGAGCTTTGAGCAACCAGATTCAGTGGGAGGTGTCTCTGCCTGCAGCAGGAGGTGGAACTGAATGGGCTTTTAGGTTCTTCCAGCTCAAAGCATTCTATGACTGATTAATCCACAGTGGGACTTGCCCAACGTGTTTCTGGATTCCAGGGAGTCCATCCAGGGATGCTGAGAGTCCAGCCTCGAGTCCCACACAAGCTGGTGGTGCATAAAGAACCTGTGCAGAAGAGGGAGATCTGCAATATATCAGCCTAGAGTGACAAGAAGTGCAGGAGAGTAAGAGAAACCAAGAGTGTAGTTCTGCCTGCTCCAGCACCAGATCCTTCTCACCACTGATTGTCTATCACTTCAGCCTAATGGAGCATCATCAACTTACCTCAACGAGGCACTTAATCGAAAGAGCGTTTATACCACTTGGATTGCCAGCTGCACTTTATGACAGCTCTTTGTGCAAGAGATGTCATTGTGCATTTACTTCTTTGTTAGTCTAGATTGGAGTTATCAGCGGTTGAGTAAACTCTGCCACTCGCTGCAACACCCTGTGTACGTTTTCAGGACAGAAAGAAATGGAACAGGAGAAAAGACAGAGCTGGCACAGACAGGTAAGTCATGGTCGATAAGGAGATGCAACAAAGCCATTTTCTGGAAAAACTAGGGGATTTGGGCTGTATGTTTAACTGGTGCCATCTCCATGATGGGCTGCATCTGCACCCCCATCAGTACTACCTGTGTTTCAGCTAAAGATCTCAGAATTGCTTTAGTTGGAGAAGGCTTCTACAGTCATCAAGTGTAACCATTGATCCAGTCCTGCTAAGTCTGCCACCAGACAGTGTCCCCAAGTACAACATCTACTTGTCTCCTAAACTCCTCCAGGGATGGTAACTCAACCACCTCCCTGGGCAGCCTCTGCCAGTGCTTGAGAACACTTTCCATGAAGAAAACCCTCCCAATATCCAGCCTAAATCTCCCTTGGCACAATGTGAGACCATTTCTTCTCATTCTATCACTTGTTACTTGGGAGAACAGACCAACCTCCACCTTGCTACAACCTCCTTTTGGGTAGTTGTACAGAGCAATAAAGTCAATAAAGTAAGTAATTCAGCCTAGTTAGCAAGCAAAACATAACACGATTCTCAATCCAGCAAATGGAGAGTGCTGCAGCCTCTTATTTTCCATATGATCTGAATTTGGCCCTCACTGTGGCCTATAGGACAGACTGAGAGTGATAGCTCTTAATCATGGAATCATAGAATCACCAGGTTGGAAAAGACCCACCAGGTCATCGAGTCCAACCATTCCCATCAATCACTAAACCATGTCCCTCAGCACCTTGTCCACCTGTCCCTTAAACCCCTCCAGGGAAGGTGACGCAACCTCCTCCCAGGGCAGCCTCTGCCACTGCCCAATGACCCTTTCCATGAATTTTTTTTCCTAATGTTCAGCCTAAGCCTCCCCTGGTGGAGCTTGAGGCCATTCCCTCTCATCCTGTCCCCTGTCACTTGGGGGAAGAGTCCAACTCCCTCCTCTCCAAAACTTCCTCTTAGCTAACAGTAGGTTTCTAATGTCCCTATCAGTCCCTTGGACTGTGCCAGTAGCAGGTGTCCCATCCACCTGCAGTGCTACAGCAGATGATCTCAGCACAACCCCCTGTGAGCTCACACCGACCTAAGAAACCTCCCCCGTACAACACAGGCTGCCATTCTGCCAATTAACTATAAATAACTTATTTACAAATACAAAGGAGGGGAAGGAAAAAAAACCTCACAGCCGGAGCAAGACAGCTACAGGATACAAGAAGGTTTGAGTCCATTCTGCCAATTCCTGTAAGGAAACAATTAAGAAGAAATCAGAAGTAATAATTGGTCTTGCTTCCTGAAAGGAGGCTGAGACATATCCTGAGCTGGAGGAAGAAAATATAGAGTGAAAGAGTCTGAAGAGACAGAAGTTAAAAAAATAGTGATAGAAACATAGTATGGTTTGGGCCGGAAGGGACGTTGAAGCCCACCCAGTTCCACCCCTACCATGGTCAGGGACACCTCCCACTGGATCAGGGGCTCCAAGCCCCATCCAACCTGACCTTGAACCCCTCCAGGGATGGGGCAGCCACCACTGCTCTGGGTAACCTGGGCCAGGGCCTCCCCACCCTCACAGCAAAACATTTCTGCCTAAGATCTCATCTCAATCTCCCCTTTCACCTTAAAATCTTCCCCCTTTGTCCTCTCCCTGCACTCTTTGATCAAGAACCCCTCCCCAGCTTTCCTGAAGCCCCTTTCAGCACTGGAAGCTGCATAAGTTCTCCTTGGAGCCTTCTCTTCAGGCTGAACACCCTCATCTCTCTCATCCTGTCCTCCTACAGGAGGTTCTCCAGCCCTTGGATGATGTCTGTGGCCTCCTCTGGGCTCACTCCAACAACTCCATGTCTGTCTTTTGAGGGATATCCTCCATCTCTCATCATCCCTATCTCTTCAGTGTCAACAGCCCGTGTGTTCCACTCCTCTTAGCCCAAGAAAATTCTAAAACCAGGCAGAACAAGTGGCTCCCATTTCCTTAGTGCACTGGCAAAAGAGCCATGGCTGGTGGCCTAGGGAAGAGCTGGTGGAAAGACGAGAGTTTTCACACTAACCCGCAGGGGGTTTATTTGCCTCTGTTGAAACCCAGTGTGTAATTAACTGATCTCTGATAACATTTGCCTTGTCAGGATAGAATTCAGATCTTATCTTGTCTGACAGCAGCGTTTATGCTGTTAATGCTGGGAAAGAAAGGGGGAAGCTGTAATTGTGGAAACCCTATTTAATTTGAGGATTCTGTTATCTTGTCACCAGGGCTGAGATTTCACTGATAGATTCTGACTCCGGGAAAATTATATGCTCAAATAGATGGGATTTTAATAGACAAGATCCCATTGATATTTATGTGAAAACACAGTAAGCTGCTCTGAGCATTTCGAAACATGGCTTTGATTTCAAAAACTGCTAAATTTAATCACAGAAACATCGAATCGCTTGGTTGGAAAAGGTCTTTGAGGTCATTGAGTACCTGTCCACTACTGAACCGTCCCTGAGCATCTCATCAGGTGACAGGTGACAGGGATGAAAGCTCAACCATAAGGTGATTAAAAGATCCTACCAAGTGCTGCATCCTTCCAGGGTGGCCCAGGACATGAAAAGGAGGTTGTGGAGAGGAGGGAGCCACCCACCTGAGGCTGGAGAGATGGCATTCAGAGGTGCAGGCTTGTGGAGAGGTGTTTTGCAACAACGACGAACGTGGGAATCTCATGTTCCACCTGCATGGCCACCCCTGAGCTCAGCTGCTTCCACATCTTCAAGACAGATTAGCAGAGCACAAAGTGGTTGCATGGAGAGGCAACAGAAACCACCACCAAAGTCATCATCACCTCGTTCATTTACCACATCACGTATGATCCTTGATGATCTAACTTGTGTTTACAGGCATAGTTATTTCCCAAAATTACCTTTAAGTACTGGAAGGCTGCTCCAGGGAGACCTTATGGTGGCTTTCCAGTACTGAAAGGGGCTCCAGGGAAGCTGGGGAGGGGCTCTTGATCACGGAATGCAGGGGCAGGACAAGGGAAATGGTTTGGAACTGAAAGAGGGGAGATTGAGATGATATTTTTGAAAAAAATGTTCTGCTGTGAGGGCGAGGAGGCCCTGGCCCAGGTTGCCCAGAGCAGGGGTGGCTGCCCCATCCCTGGAGGGGTTCAAGGGCAGGTTGGATGGGGGTTGGAGCCCCTGATCCAGTGGGAGATGTCCCTGCCCATGGCAGGGGTGGAACTGGATTGGCTTTGAGGTCCCTTCCCACCCAAACCATTCCATGATTCTGTGATTCTATTTCCCTAGAAGAGCAAATCCTCAGAGTATCTACAGTGCCCTTTGCAATCATGTTAGCTAATGGATGATCAATTATTTCTATTTACGACAAAATCATAAACTCTAGACTACAGAAACCCACTGCATCTCCACCAAGACTATTGATTATCTTGCAGCTTGCTAACAACTGTTCTTAGGAGACCTCCCCCCTCCCTTCAGTCCAGCACAAAGCTTGCAGAAACAGGTTATTTGTGTGTGTCGTGTGTGCGCACACAAGGTTTTGAGAGACCCTGCTTGCTCCTGAAAAATATTTGCCTGGAAACCGAACCAGTGATAAAGCTGCTGGTGCTTGCTATCTGCCAGGAGCAAGAAGCAGATGTCTGCTCCAAAGCACTGAAATGCTCAGGTCCAATAGCATAATCCAACCATGCTAGATTTACCCAACATTTTTTATCTTCCTTACTGTTTTTCCCCCCATTCCCTGCATGAGATAAGAGGAACACTGAAAAAAAATACAAAATAAGTGCACAAATAGTCTTGGTAGTAGATATTGGAGGGGTTTATTGTTATTATTTATTTATAGTTGATTAATTCTTATCGGTGATGGCAGCTGTCAGCAAGACAAATGTGACACCCCATTAACACCTGGTTCCCGGGAATGCTGCACCTATGAATGATGTTTTTTTGGTGAGGCACTCATTTGATTTGGCTCAGGTCCCAAGGTCCTGGCTATCTCTCTTCCCCAGGAGCTCTCCCAAGCAGGGATGGAGAAGGACCAGCCCTGGTTCCCCTTCCTTCCCTCTTTGCCTTCCTTCTTTGCCCTGTTGCTTGTGTCGCTGGAGAAGGTGATACAGAGAGGGTGATAAAGAGAGGGTGACACAGGAATGCAGAAGGCAGAGAGAGATTTCATCCTGCAGAACAAATCCCCTGTTGCTCCCACAAGTAATAACTTTACTTTCCCACCACCATCCCTTTTGAACATGATGAGGAAGGCATCTCCATGAGTTAAAGCCAGGATAGAAGGGTGACGGACTGGGAAGCCATCAGGACAGGCTCTGCAGCATTTACAGACCTTGTTTGGATTTCCCCCCCCCCCCTCCCCCCCCCGAATCTGTTTAGAAATGGCAGCTAATGGAAAACAGCTCTGGGGCCTTTCTTTAATAAGTAGTTTGGACTGATTTTTTGCTTTGTAGTGTAGCCCAGTTTCGTCTACAAGAAGAAGGGAATGGAGCTCAGATCTGGGCAGTGGATGGGGTCCTGCAAAGGGCAGCTCGCCCAGTGCACCAATGCCGTTCAGCTAACTGGCTGCTCCTGTTAGGAACTGCTCTCTGTTCTCTCCACCGTCTCGGAGGGTGCTGGGAAGACATCGATGGATGATTCCAAGCTGCCCAGCTAGACAGGATTTATAGAATCATAGAATCAGCAGGTTGGAGAAGACCTAGCTGATCATCGAGTCCAAACACTCCCATCAATCACTAACCCATGTCCCTCAGCACCTCATCCACGCGTCCCTTAAACACTTCCAGGGAAGGTGAATCAACCACCTCCCTGGGAAGCCTCTGACAGTGTCTAACTACCCTTTCTGTGAAAAAATTCTTTCTGATATCTAGTCTGAAACTCCCCTGGTGGAGCTTGAGGCCATTCCCTCTTGTCCTGTCCCCTGTCCCTTGGGAGGAGAGCCCAGCTCCCTCCTCTCCACAATCTCCTCTCAGGAGAGGAGAGAGCAATGAGGTCTCCCCTCAGCCTCCTCTTCTCCAGGATAAACACCCCCAGCTCTCTCAGACGCTCCTCATAAGGCCTGTTCTCCAGCCCCTTCCCCAGCTTCATTGCTCTTCTCTGGACTCGCTCCAGAGCCTCAACATCTTTCTTGTCGTGAGGGGCCCACAACTGAACTGATTCAAGGAGCGGCCTCAGCAGTGCTGAGTCCAGAGGGAGAAGAACCTCCCTGGACCTGCTGAAAATTGCAGCAGTGAAACGTCAAGGACTCTGTGCCGTTTGAGTAGACTTGGTCAGGCTGCTCTCTAATTCCAGACAGCTGCTTTCAGGCTCGTGCTTGCCCAGGCGCAGACAAATGTATCTGGAGCATGAGGGAGCTGCAGGCTTGACTGACCTGGCAGGAATTCCTGACCTTCCAGAACACCTCATCCTGGCTCTGGGTCGCATTTTGGGGATAACCATAACACATCCCTCCTTGCAATCATCCCACAAGGAACCTGATTGCCCTGGAGATGAAATGGGCTTTAATGTTTTGCTGACCTCTAGGAGCCTGGGCATAACCATCACAAAACAGCTTTGCAGATCTCATCCTGCGCATGGGGATGTGGAGCTCACATAGACCTCAAACTGGTCTGTTAAGTGTTATCTTTCTGATTCCCTGTATGTCAATGGATACCTGATTCCCTTAGCCAGCTCTGAAAATCCCACACTCAGCCTGTTTACGTGTGTTCCTATCCCCCGTCACATCCATCTGACTGCAAAAAAGTTTTGGTTTAAATATTCACTTTATGCCATGCTGAATCAGTCCTATCTCTTATGCTTCCACTTCTCTGAATTTCTAATTAGAATACAAATATTCATCTTCTTCACCTCGTTGCTGTGAACGAAGCTTAGCATCTTCGTGTTTGTTTACTTGCCGAAGCTCGCTTGAAATGTGTTTTAAAAGTTCAACTTAATCTGCACTACGATTCTTACATGTCGAGCTCTACAGATCGTGGTTAGAAATGAGATTTCCTCGTTACAACATAAGCGTTGCCACAGCACAGAGCCCCTCTTGTGCTGCTCTGTGCTGAGATACCACCGATCATAGAATCACAGAATCATAGAACAACCAGGTTGGAAGGGACCCATTGGACCATTGAGTCCAACCATTCCTATCAAACACTAAACCATGTCCCTCAAGGACCTCATCTACCCATGCCTTAAACACCTCCAGGGAAGATGAATCAACCGCCTCCCTGGGCAGCCTGTTCCAATGCCCAATGACCCTCTGTGTGAAAAACTTCCTCCTGATGTCCAGCCTAAATCTCCCCTGGTAGAGCTTGAGGCCATTCCCTCTTGTCCTGCCCCCGTCCCTTGGGAGAAGAGCCCAACTCCCTCCTCTCTACAACCTCCTTTCAGGTAGTTGTAGAGAGTAATGAGGTCTCCTCTCAGCCTCCTCTTCTCCAGGCTAAACACCCCCAGCTCTCTCAGCCGCTCCTCATAGGGCCTGTTCTCCAGCCCCTGATGCTGCAGGTAAATTCTATCTTTAGACAATCTGGGGGTCAGCTTTTCAGACTGATCTCAAAAGGCATAAGGGAGCCTGACGTATTCTTCACAGCCAGCTCAGTGGGTTGCTTAGCCTCAACCCCCCGCCTCCTACCTCCACACTACTGGCATGGTTTAGTATTTGATAGGAATGCTTGGACTCGATGATCCGATGGGTCTTTTCCAACCTGTTGTTTCTATGATTCTGTGATATCCCCATCCTCACTGTCTTGCCAAGAGTGTTGGAGGATGAAAGTGCTGCTGGCTCTTGAGCAAAGGTTTCAGACAATGCTGCTTCTGAAGGAGGCAGGTTGCCCTTGTGTGTAGGGCTCCTGCAGCTCAGCTGCTTTCTTCTTGTTTCTCTTAGAACTTTTACCTTTCCATGGCTCAAGGAAAGAAGTTCTGAAGGGGTAAAACCTTGGGGGAAAAAAAGACAAAAATAAGAAACATTTCTGCAAGCCCTTGTTATCTTAGAATCACAAAACGACCTGAGTCAGAAGGAGGCCTCAAGAATGCGGGCTCAAGAATTGAGTCCAGCTCAGGACACCCCAACATTCACACCGTGGGGCTGAGCACATTGGCCAAGCGCTGCTGGAATATTGTCAGGCTTGGAGCTGTGACTACTTCCCTAGGAGCTGTTCCAGGGCTCCCCCACCCTCTGGGGGAAGAACCTGCTCCTAATGTCCAACTTAACCCTCCCCTGGCATCTTCCTGCCGTTCCCTCAGGTCCCATCATTGGTCACCAGAGAGAAGAGCTCGGTGCCTCCTCTTCCTCCCGATGTGAGGCAGCTGCAGCCCAAGATGAGGTCTCCTCTTCTCCAGGCACACACTATTCACAGGAGGCATCCATTTACATCCATCTCTACAACTAGCTGAAAGGAGGCCATGGAGAGGAGGGAGCTGGGCTCCTTTCCCAGGGGACAGGGGACAGGACAAGAGGGAATGGCCTCAAGCTCCACCAGGGGAGGTTCAGGCTGAACATGAGGAAAAATATTTTCACAGAAAGGGTCATTGGGCACTGGTAGAGGCTGCCCACGGCGGGGGTTGAGTCACCTTTCCTGGAGGGGTTTAAGGGGCAGGTGGACAAGGTGCTGAGGGACATGGTTTAGTGATTGATGGAAGGGTTGGACTCCATGATCCAGTGAGTCTTTTCCATCGTGGTGATTCTATGATTCTAAATAGCCGGACTTCAACAGTAAGGACTTAAACCTCTAAACAGTAGGACTTGGGTTCCTCAGCTCCCCAGTGCAGCAGGACTCCGCAGAACACATGGTGGTAGGAGAAGCAATGGGAGAGACCTTCTCCATCCTGCTCTCAGCAGTGCAAGGAGAGCCAGGCAGCTAAATAGTTTGTACTGTCTGCAGAGTTTCAGAGTGACTTGTGCGTCATGGAGTGAGTTTTAAATAGCCTTGGGCACAGCAGTTGTCTCCTTTATTGGTCCGAGGAAATCAGGTTCAGGATGGAGGCAGCCTGAACTGGTAGGACAGGAACGGTGATTCACAGACAACTCGAGCAAGAGGAGCTTTCATTTTCATTGGAAACATGTCAACATTTTGGCACAGCATCCTGCTTGAAAACAAACAAAATGTCAACCAAAAGCCAAGGATTTTTTTGTTTTCCCAATGAAATATTGAAATTTGCAGCAGGAGGCTGGAAAACCTCATGGAAAAAACAATATAAGACTGTCAAAAGCTTAATAAATTCCAGCCTTGGTAAGGAAACGTTCTGACCTTTCTCTCCGAACACTAGTCCCATAAACCGTGTTCCATCTCACCACAGCGTGACCTGCTCCCGGGAGCAGAGGTGGAGGTTGCAGAGAGCTGAGTCTCACTCAGAAAAGCCTCAGAGCAGCCAGAAGGGCTGTGTCACTGCAAGCAGGAGAGGGTTTATGGGCAAACCTTGTTGGAGGTTGTAAGTCGTGTGTCTTTGAGCTGCCTGATCGTGGTTTTTTATCCCTTGGGAAGGAAAAGCCTGTTGGTTTAGAGAGTTTCTTTAATTCCACTGAGACAAAAATCACGTTAAACTCCCAGTAAAATCTGTTTTATGCTGCCTGCTGCTTCCCCATTCTCTCTCTAATGGAATTGCCAAGATACCTTTGAACAGCACAGAGCCTTATCTTAACCTTTGCTCTCTTTTTGGGAAAGATTTAGTGCAGTTCTCTTATCTGGCTAGAATTAAAGACCTTATGATGTGTTTTTTCCACTGCTTTCCACTCGTCCTCAGCTCCTCTAAAACCTTTAAATCATTAGAACATTAAAAAAAAAAAAAAAAAAAAAAAACAACCAAAACCAAACAACCTTTACTTTTGAAAGCAGAAGTTATTCCCAACAAAAGCCAGTTGGTAAAATATTGTCCTTCTGTGCAGGGGGGTTGGAAAAGGGAACGAGGCGGCTGGCAACAAAACGAGGAAGGAAACAAAAAGCTGCTCGTGGGGCAGAACTGCTGGAAAGGCTTTTGAGAAATGGCCTGAGCTGCGGATTAACTCTGTTTGGTTTGCGTTGGGTATTGTCTTGCCCGCTCGCCGTGGGGGCTGCTGCAGCCTTTGCTGGATGCACGGAGCTGTTTGTTTAGCTGCGCTCTTGTTTCTCCAAGCCCTTCCACTTAAATGCCTCCAGTTTGTAACTTTTCGTGGAGCGATTGTCTTTCGCAGCGCGACTATAGCGCACTCGGCATTGCTGGGGAGGCAGTGTTGTCTCAGGAATAAAGCACTCCATGCCAACAGAATTCAAGATACAGACCTCTTCCCTTTCCTGTTTGTCTCCCTTATCTGATGGATCAGCTCTGTTATTGGACGGGGCTGCACTTCTGAAATGCAACCCTTGTGTGATAGAGATTTCTGCCAGTGTTGCTCACCCGGCAGCTCATAAACACTTCCTGAAAGCATTTCTTTGTGCAAGTGAAAGGACCTCTCAGCTCCTCTCTCCATCCCTAACCTGCTGTGTGATCTCAGACACTTCACCTTTCTCCATTTCTTTTCCCACACCACCTTTTGACTCTCTTGTTGGGAACTCCAGTGCTCTGGAGCATCATAGAATCATAGAATCACTAGGTTGGAAAAGACCCACTGGATCTTCAAGTCCAACCATTCCTATTACTCACTAAACCATGTCCCTCAGCACCTCATTCACCCATCCCTTAAACATCTCCAGGGAAGGTGAATCAACCACCTCTCTGGGCAGACTCTGCCAGTGCCCAATGACCCTTTCCATGAAAAATTTTTTTCCTAATGTCCAGCCTGAACCTCCCCTGGTGGAGCTTGAGGCCATTCCCTATTCTCCTCTCCCCTGTCACTTGGCAGAAGAGCCCAGCTCCCTCCTCTCCACAACCTCCTTTCAGGTAGTTGGAGAGAGCAATGAGGTCTCCCCTCAGCCTCCTCTTCTCCAGGATAAACACCCCAGCTCTCTCAGCCGTTTCTCGTAAGGCCTGTTCTTCAGCCCCTTCACCAGGACTCGCTCTTCAGCCCCTTCTCTGGACTCGCTCCAGAGCCTCAACATCCTTCTTGGGCTGAGGGACCCAGAATTGACCACAGGATTCAAGGAGCAGTCTCACCAGTGCCGAATCCAGAGGGAGAAGAACCTCCCTGGCCCTGCTGGTCATGCTGTTTCTGATCCAAGCCAAGATGCCATTGGCCTTCTTGGCCACCTGGGCACACTGCTGGCTCAAGTTCAGTCTCTGTCGACCAACACCCCCAGGTCCTTCTCCTCCAGGCAGTTTCCTGCCAGACTTCTCCTAGTCTGTAGCTGCTCAGGGTTGTTGTGCCCCAAGTGCAGGATCCGGCATTTGGCCTTGTTAAACCCCATCCCATTGGTCTCAGCCCATGGATCCAGCCTGTTCAAATTCCTTAGGAGCCTCCCTGACCCTCCAGCAGATCCACACTTCCACCCAGCTTAGGATTACTTACCACCAGCAGCGTCTCATGTGGCCAGAGCAGAGCGTGAGGGGGTTATTGGAGTGTGATCCAGCTGTAACAAGGACACAGCAATGGGAACACACCTCGGGACTTGGGCAGTGTCTGCAAGGAGCTGCAGAGCATCCGTTTGCCCAGGATGCAGCCCAAAAGTCAAGGTGGGGTTTTTTTTTGTTGTTTCCCAATGAAATACTGAAATTTGCAGCAGGAAGCAGGAAAACCTCATAGAAAAAAAATATAAAACTGACTGTTGAAAGCTTAACCAATTCCAGCCTTGGTAGGGAAACGTTCTCATCACAGTTCCCTCTCCAATTACCAGTCCCATAAACCATGTCCCCCTTTCCTTAAATCCCATGCTGGGGAATTTGCTGGGTGTAGGAGCCCCTGTGCAGTTCTCAGGCAGCTGCCAGGCCATGACGTCTTCCCAGATCAAGGGTGTTCATGGATCACTGGGCACCTCCTTGAAGCCTCAGGAGCAGACCTAGTTTCAGCTTGCAGCAAAACAAGATTTAGCATGAATGGAGGCTTTGTTCCCCACACCAGGAATGCTCTCAGCAGCTCTGCTGAGCAACCCCCAGCCTGCCCTCCACTTGTCTTAGAAAAACCCTTCTGGCTGTCAGCAGAGCCTGGCACCAGCAGGACAAAAAGTAGAGTTTTCACTCTTCCAGCTGAAAATAAACCAACCCAGAGTTAATCCCATGCATTTGGCAAACGTTTGCAGGATGTGACCTCTAGAGAGGGGCTGAAAACAAGTATCCTGCACCCACAACCCACCAGGAACCCACTGCTTCCCTCTAGGTCCTCATCCTCCCTATTTACCTTCACAGTTTCTTGCAGGAGGCATCATCAGAAGAGCAAAGAAGATGGTGAAGGGGCTGGAGAACAAGTCTTACAAGGAGCAGCTGAGGGAGCTGGGGGTGTTTAGCCTGGGGAAGAGGAGGCTGAGGGGAGACCTTATCACTGCCTCCAACTACGTGGAAGGAGGTTGTGGAGAGGTGGGTACTGGTTTCTTCTCCCAAATGACAGGTGATAGAACAAAAGGAAATGGGCTCAACCTGCACAAGAAGAGGTTCCGATTGGACATTGAGAAGAAATTTTTCACCAGAAGGGTCATCAGGCACTGGCAGAGGCTGCCCAGGTAGGTGGTGGAGTCACCACCCCTGGAGGTATCTAGAATATGGGTAGATGAGATATTTAAGTGGCAGATAGGTATGGTTGGATCTCAGTGATCTCAGGTGTCTTTTCCAACCTGGTGATACTATGATTCTATGATTTCTGGGTGGTTTTCATAGAATCATAGAACAACCAGGTTGGAAGAAACCCATCGGATCATCGAGTCCAACCATTCCTATCAAACACTAAACCATGTCTCTCAGGACTTCATCTACCCGTGCCTTAAACACCTCCAGGGAAGGTGAATCAACCCCCTCCCTGGGCAGCCTATTCCAATGCCCAATGACCCTCTGTGTGAAAAACTTCCTCCTAATCTCTAGTCTAAATCTCTCCTGGCGGAACTTGAGGCCATTCCCTCTTGTCCTGTTCCCTGTCCCTTGGGAGAAGAGCCCAGCTCCCTCCTCTCCACAACTTCCTGTCAGGTAGTTGTAGAGAGTAATGAGGTCTTCCCTCAGCCTCCTCTTCTCCAGGCTAAACACCCCCAGCTCTCTCAGCCGCTCCTCATAGGGCCTGTTCTCCAGCCCCTTCACCAGCTTCATTGCTCTTCTCTGGACTCGCTCCAGAGCTTCAACATCCTTCTTGTGGTGAGGGGCCCAGAACTGAACACAGTATTCAAGGAGTGGCCTCACCAGTGCTGAGTCCAGAGGGAGAATAACCTCCCTGGACCTGCTGGTTTTGTACAACAGTTAGCACAGAGGGGAATTGTGGTCAGTGACGGAGGAGTCAGCGCAGGCTACTTAATAAATATGAATGCAAGAAGAGTGGTTGCTGCGCTGAGATCTCACCTTGAGAGCTGACCCGGGCAGAACTGCTGTGATCGGGTCAGTAACTCTTATGTGCAAAATGCGTGTGAAAATGGCCGTGAGAGTTAAACACCAGATGTCAGGAGATGCTTGATGGAGTCATTAGTGAAAGCAGTGAAGTGGGCAGTGCTTGGGGGAATTAATGAAATCGCTCAGCCCTAATACCGGGAAGACGGGAAGAGGGACGGCGCCTGGGAAGAGGTGGTGTGAGATTTGGAAAGAAATTGAGGAGTCAATGAGGTGGAGATGTGCAGAGAAGCCGCAGAGGAGGTTTCTGCCCTAATTACAAGAACATGGGGTAGGAGAGGGGGGCCAGGGCCCAGCAACGGCTCAGGGGATGTGAGGTGATGACCTGAAACAGAGAGCTGAAAGGCTGTCTCGCATCAGGGGCAGCAAGGAGATGTCACATAGGATGTTCTGCACAGAGGTGAAACTTCAGAGACGTAAAAGAAAAGAAAAAAGGTCATATTCAGAGCAAGTGGGACCCATTGTGTTCCATTATTAAAGCTCCTTCAGAGAATCAAAGAATTATTAAGTTTGGAAAAGACTTCTAAGCTCATCCAGTCCAACCATCAGCCCAACACCATCATGCTGACTAATCCGTGTCCCAGACTGCTATTTCTACATGTTTTTTGAACACCTCCAGGGCAGGAAACTCCACCACTTTGACCAGGGATTACTGACTGAAGCTTCTGTGCAGGTTTTGAATTATTGGCTTTGTTTGGGGTTTTTTTTTTTGTTTTTTTTTTAAGAGTGCATCTCCAGAAGCTCACAAAACCAGCCAGAAAAGTTTGAAGGTTTTTCCTGGAACAATCCCAGCAATTTGAATGATGGAATGACAAAGGGCACAACTCCAGGTGGTAAATCAGTCCAGAATGTGCAGCAGAGTCCCACAGACCCGTTCTCCTCTTCCCCTATTAAGCGCTTTTATAGCCCAGGCCGGGGGCAGATGAATTTGCATTTAAACTTTTCCTCCTCCTCCACGGCAACACTTTCTACCTTCTGCTCCTTTTGAATCAGGAGATGCAGAATTGCCAAAGGAAAATAAAATAAAATGTCATCTTTTTTATTTAATATTTAACTGCTGCTTAGACTCCTCCAAGAAAAGACCCTGATATTACTGTTTGGATTGAATTATGACGGCTCCGCCTGAAAGTTATATATTGCCAGTGCTCCATTATTCATTAATCGTAGCTTTTCCTGTCAGGATCAACATGTACTTCTCAGCTGGTGTCTTGCCTGCGTAATGCCTCAGCTAGGGAGGGAATGTAGAAAAGATGCCTCTTAATTGTTTGGGGATTTCAGACGTGGCTTTTAAAATGTCAGCGACGGTTCCTGAAAGATGGCATCCTTTTCCCTAGGAGCTCTAGATTGCCAACAGATGTTATCAGCCCCCGGCTCCACCCGATACTTTATGAACTATAGAGAAAGTAAACAATATCAGGATCCAGGCAGCGAGGTCTGCTTGGAAATTCATTCCTGGGGAGCAGCAAAAAAACATCCCACACCTGGGATTTGGTGCAGCCTGTCTTGTGCTGGGGGTTGAAAAAGATGTTGGGCTTGCAAAGAGTGATGGAGCTGCCATCAGATGGGAAGTTCACGGAGAAAGACATAAATTTAGGGCATATTCTGGGCTGCTTTGTTCTCCTGCAGCTCCAGGGTGAGCACTCGTGGGTCAAATCCTGCCTCTCCTGGCTTGAGCCACTTGGCATCTCTGTGGTTCAGCACCTGCACTGAATCACAGAATCATAGAATCACCAGGTTGGAAAAGACCCACCGGATCACCGAGTCCAACCTTTCCTATCAAACACTAGACATGAGGCATGAAGGTGTCAGAGATCAGATTGCACGCATGCTCTGCAGGAAGGGTTGCTCCATCCTGTACATTTTGGACGTATTCTTTTGTGTTTCTCCATTTGTATTATTGCTATTTCCTTCCTTAATCAGCTTTTCAGGATACAGGTTCATCAATAAATCCCATCTTCCCAGATTTGGAGAAGCCTGGTTTCCAGTGTTCCCCAGGGCTCAGTGCTGAGTCCAGCCCTGTTCAATGTCTTCATCAATGACCTGGATGAAGGCATTGAGGGTACCCTTAGCAAGTTTGCAGATGACACAAAGCTGTGTGCAAGTGTGGATCTGCTGGAGGATAGGGAGGCTCTGCCAAGGGATCTAAACAGGCTGGAGCGCTGGGCAGCGTCCAATGGCATGAGGTTTAACACGGCCAAATGCCGGGTCCTGCACTTGGGGCACAACAACCCTATGCAGAGCTACAGACTGGGAGAAGCCTGACTGGAAAACTGCCAGGAGGAGAGGGACCTGGGGGTGTTGGTCGACAGCCGACTGAACATGAGCCAGCAGTGTGCCCAGGTGGCCAAGAAGGCCAATGGTATCCTGGCTTGGATCAGAAATGGTGTGACCAGCAGGTCCAGGGAGGTGATTCTCCCTCTGTACTCGGCACTGGTGAGGCTGCTCCTTGAATCCTGTGTTCAGTTGTGGGCCCCTCACCACAAGAAGGATGTTGAGGCTCTGGAGCAAGTCCAGAGAAGAGCCACGAAGCTGGTGAAGGGGCTGGAGAACAGGCCCTATGAGGAGCGTCCTACAGAGCTGGGGGTATAAACACCCCCTGGAGAAGAGGAGGCTGAGGGGAGACCTCATTACTCTCTACAACTACCTGAAAGGATGTTGTAGAGAGGAGGGAGCTGGGCTCTTCTCCCAAGTGACAGGGGACAGGACAAGAGGGAATGGAGAGCAGCTGTGGCTTCACCCATGCAGCTGGAGCTGGAGGCTGGGATTGCAGAGTTTCCCACACCGTCTGTCCTTGGGCAGCTCACCAAGGGCTGTGTGTCTGTCAAAACATGCCACGAGCCGAGAGCTACTCAGAGGAGATATCCCACCCGCCAGCCCTTCTCTAAGCTGCTGATCAAGGTGTCAGTGTGTTGAGAAATATTGTTTCCTTCTGCTTTCTGCAAGCAGGACACTATGACATAAAGTGGTGCAGCCGAGAAATAAAAAATAAGGCTTTCCACCGATCTGGAGCAAGTTAATAACTTGTACTGAGGATGATCTCCCCTATGAAGAGGAACTGAGAGAGTTGGGTTGTTCAGCCTGGAGAAGTCTCCGAAGAGACGTTATTGCAACCTTTCAATACTTACAGGAGGTTGATAAGAAAGATGAGGAAAAGCTTTTTAGCAGGTCCTATAGCAGTAGGATGAGAGGTGATATTTTTAGACTGAAAGAGGAGAAGTTTAGGCTAGATCTTGGGAACAAATCTTTCTTTGCTGAGGGTGGGGAGACCTCAGCCCTGTTTGCCCTGAGCAGGGGTGGCTGCCCCATTCCTTGAGGGGTTCAAAGGCAGGTTGGATGAGGCTTGGAGCCCCTGCTCCAGTGGGAGGTGTTCCTGCCTATCGCAGGGCGGGGGAACTGGATGGGTTTTGAAGTCCCTTCCAACCCAAACCATTCTATGATCCTACAATCTACAGAGCTGTTACTGCAGCCAGGGCTGGAGGGCATCAGCGTCACAGGAAGAAGAAGCAACTCAGCAGCCAACCCTGCTCTTCCCAGCTCTGTTGGATAAAGTTTTACACCTTGAAAATGATACAGAATATTGCAAAAAGAAGAAATGGGTGGGAAGTGCTTATGTTGGTATAGAGCATGTTAAAGATGTTCTGGAATTCATTAATTTGAGAATTATAACAACAAAATACTTATTTTTCCCCATTTTTTACCAGTAGGAATGAGTCTTGGCTGGATATTTCTGCAGAACACTAACCTCATCTCTACCACTTAACCTTAGCTCTTGGCTTAGGGATGGCAGGAACTTCTCATGGAGTGGCTATTAAAAATCTTTGCCCTTTGTTAGCCTTTTAGGCTACACACGTCTATATAAATGCATGCAAGCATCTGCCTACACAAAAACATTTCTATTACTTGGTCTTTGACTGGTGAAGACAAGAATTGGGTTTCAAGGATAAGACTCACTGGAGATCTTGTCTAGGAAGGCAACTCACGGTTTGCAGAGATGGGATTTTGGGGTCCCTAGCAAATTGCTATTTGAATTTTTTGAAAGATTTTTTTTATCTACCTTATGGACTAGAGCAGAGGGGCCTGGTGCAAGGTTTTGGGTGGGCCAGGTCTCTAAAGTGTTGATGGCTTTAGAGATTCAGATGCTTGTGCTGGCTGACAGCTGTGGAACAGGCAAGGCAGCTATTGCGGTTGCCAGCAATGATTCTACGTAGAACTGTGATAGCCCCAAAAAAGCTGCAACGGTGTGTGGGTCTGCAGTGTGCAGCATCCTCGGATATTCACAGGTCCTTACACGGCATCCTCAGACGTGCACACACCAGTGCACAGCACAGTCTGGGCTGCATGGGACTACCTGATGTACCTGTACGTGAGTGGTTCCTGACTTGAAAATAACCCTGCCTGGGAGTTTCTTTGCCTGGCACTGGCACTGCAAGACATTCAATCTGCTCTGCTCCATCCTCTGCCCCTCTGCAAGCTTTGCTGTCCCCGCCGGCAGCAAAGGGAAGGCAGAGCTAAGCTCTGCCCCCTCCCTCAAGGAAAGCACAATGTCCTCAGATGTCCCTCGGACATCGCGGCCATTTCTGCAGTGATTGAACATGTTTATTATAGGGCAGACGGGAATGGAGGATTCAGTGGCAGCCCCGTGCTCCCTTCGCTTGTCCTTCAGTTTAATGGGATACAGGCATAAATCATAGATCTGATACTGCACATGGGCTCTGGCTATATTTTTTTTATAAAGAACATTTGCTCTGATTTATAGAGCACTGGGTTTTGAATTAGTCTAGCTTGAAAACTGAATCAAATCTTTCCATCAAGTCTGTTTTTTTGCATTATGAATGGCTTAGCTGTTTAGTAATGGAATGCCAATCAGCCATTGCCTCTCTCCATAGGCGATGCCGAGAAGATCATTTCGGAACATAGACTCTGTGATTAACTGAAATGAACTGTAAAATTGTATTTTGTTTAAAGGTTTTTCTTTTGCTGGGAGATTCCTGAGCGGATTGTGGAGTCGCCTACGGGCGGCATGACAAGGGTTAAAGGAGGAGGGGGGCACAGAGGGGAGATGCTCATCGCATTATCTCTGCCTGAGTTTTCTCAGGGATGGTCATTTCTTACATCTTGGGGATGTCTTACCAGCTGGGACCAGAGCTGAGGTTTAGCCAACAAATCTGCACAGAAGGGCAACAACTTTTTTTCTTAATTTAAGAGAGGGGTGTTCTCCCTGCTTGTGGAGGGCAAACTGTGCGTGTTGCTCCTGGCAGGCAGATGGCTGGAGCCAGCCCTCATCTCCACGAGCGTGTATTCCCTCATAAACCTCAGCTGCACTTGCTTTCCAGCTTTGCAAGGAGAAGAAGGTGCCACACAGACCTGTACTTCCACAGAACCATAGAATCACTTGTTTGGAAAAGACCTTTGGGATCTTCAAGTCCATATACACCTGCCCACTACTAAACTATCTCTGAGCACCTCCCCTGCCCATCTTTTAAACTCCCCTAGGGATGGGAACTCCACCACCATTCTGGGCAGCCTCTGCCAGCGCTGTTAACCCTTTCAGTGGAGACATTTTTTGCAATCTAAACCTTCCCTGGTGCAACCTGAGGCCATTTCTTCTCAGGAAACAGGCTGCCCAGGGAGGTGGTGGAGTCACCTTCCCTGGAGGTATTTAAAAGACAAGGTGCTGAGGAGCATGGTTTAGTGATTGATAGGAATGGTTAGACTCTATCCAGTGGATCCTTTACAACCGGGTGATTCTATGATTCTGTGATGATCTTGTGGGCCTTTTCCAACCTAGTGATTCTGTGATTCATCTTATCACTTTTTATTTGGGAGAAGAGAGCAGCATCAACCTCACCGCAACCTCCTCTCAGGCAGTTGTAGACAGTAACAAGGTCTTCCCTCGGCCTTCTCTTTTCCAGGCTAAAAAAACCCAGTTCCCTCAGTTATTCCTCATAAGACTTGTGCTCCAGCCCCTTCGCCATGCTGGACCCACAGCCCCACATGGGGCTGGTGCAGCTCCTCATCGTAACTGAGGTATGAGTTAGAGGGCAAGCAAAAGGTTATTCTCCCTCTGGACTCAGCACTGGTGAGGCCACTCCTTGAATACTGTGTTCAGTTTTTGGCCCCTCACCACAAGAAGGATGTTGAGGCTCTGGAGCAAGTCCAGAGAAGAGCGACGAAGCTGGTGAAGGGGCTGGAGAACAGGCCTTATGAGGAACGGCTGAGAGAGCTGGGGGTGTTTATCCTGGAGAAGAGGAGGCTGAGGGGAGACCTCATTGTTCTCTACAACTACCTGAAAGGAGGTTGTGGAGAGGAGGGAGCTGGGCTCTTCTCCCAAGTGACAAGGGACAGGACAAGAGGGAATGGCCTCAAGCTCCGCCAGGGGAGATTTAGGCTAGAGATTAGGAGGAAGTTTTTCATGGAAAGGGTCATTGGGCATTGGAATAGGCTGCCCAGGGAGGTGGGTTGAGTCACCTTCCCTGGAGGTGTTTAAGGAACGGGTGGATGAGGTCCTGAGGGGCATGGTTTAGTGTTTGATAGGAATGGTTGGACTAGATGATCCGATGGGTCTCTTCCAACCTGGTTGTTCTATGATTCTATGAAAAAACATGAGGTGCATGGCTCCTACTTTCCCTGGTACAAGCAGACAGTTCGAGCTGACCCAGGACCCTTGACTAGGACCATCCTCACCAGCCTCAGAGCTGCCTTGGAGCTCCAGCAGCCCCCGTGAAAAACACATCCCACCCCAGTGTGAAAGATGACAGAGTCTTGAAACCCATCACGTCCCCAAGTCAGTCGGGCTACTGTTAATTACCCCCTCCCCAAGAAAAGCACGTCCCTTCTTTTTAATCCGAATTTGTCAAACTTGAGTTTTAATGAACCTTTCTCCACAGAAGGCCCTTGACACCAAGGTGACTGAGCTCTCCACCTTCAGCTCATATTTTTGCTTTGTCACATACACAGGAGCATAAAAATAAGCTGGTTTTCAATCAAACAACCCAAGGTTCTCTAGATCTTTCATATGCAACTGGAGTGAATTATTCAGTGAATTATTTTGCTGTATTTAATGAGTTCCAGTTTGATTTGACTAAGTATAACTTTACAAACTCATTCTGTCTGCCCCCATCCACCTCAACCGCAGCTTTGAGATATTCCTTTAAAGTCATGTTTATTGGTTCTGGGTTGGAACTCATTAATGTGGTAATGATATTATGGAATTGCTCACGTGCTAAATCCATTCTGCAGAAAACGTCAGTGAAATCACTTTAAAGGGGCTTTCTGGGTAACTAGGGGCATTTTGGCTGATGTGATCGGTGTTTTGGTTCCCTCTCCCACCCTTTGTTCAGCCTCCCTGTGTGGGTTTTTCCCAGTTCACTGAAGGCTCAATCCCTACAAAAAGGCATAAAAATAGTAATTCAGTAAAATCAGGAGGAAAATAAAAAAAAAAAACTTACTTGAATATCAGACTCCAGGTTGCCTTTCCTGCAGATTTGTGTCTCATGGGTGACCGTGAGTTCTGGCTGAGACTTTTCAGGTCATTAAATCTTCTCTGTCTTCTCCCTACTAGCTTGTGTCACAGGACATCTGATTCGGTAGGTGCTGGTGCTGAGGTTCCCTCAGGTCATTCGTGGGGACTTTTTCCTCTGCTCTGCTGCTGTTGATAGGAGGTGGCAGAAACATCATGAACATCTACAAGTGCCTGAAAAGAGGCTGCAGCAAGGTGGGTGCTGCTCTCTTCTTGGCAGTAACAAGTGACAGGATGAGAGGAAATGGCCTCTAGTTGTGCCAGGGGAGATTTAGGTTGGATATTAGGAGGGTTTTCTTCATGGAAAGGGTTCTCAAGCACTGGCAGAGGCTGCCCAGGGAGGTAGTTGAGTCACCATCCCTGGAGGAGTTTAGGAGACAAGTAGATGTTGTGCTTGGGGACACATTCTGGTGTGCCATGGGAGGGTTAGAGTGGATATTAGAGGGAATTTCTTTACTAAAGGACTGGTGAAGCACTGGAAATGACTGCCCAGGGCAGTGGTAAAGTCCTCATCCCTGGAGAGGTTCAAAACCCATGTAGACGTGGCACTTCAGGACATGGTCTACTAGGAACTGGGGTGCTGAGCCAACAGACTGAATGAGCTTAGAGGTCTTTTCCAGCCTTAATGATTCTATGATCAATTCCTCTGTCAAATTTGCTTGAAAGTAGCTAACGCATTTCAAAGTTACAGGGTTGGTAGGAAACATAGCTACTTACACATTGCGTGGAGAATCTTTTGAGCTTAAACTCCTTAAGGAAAATGGAGTAAACATCTGCAAAAAGTTTTCCTACGTATAGAATCATGTCTGTGTGTAGGATCTGACCAGGAAGACCATGTCAGTGGCCAACTGACTGGTACAGCAGCAATGAGTCAAGATCATAGAATCACAGAATCATAGAATCACCAGGTTGGAAGAGACCCACCGGATCATGGAGTCCAACCATTCCTATCAAACACTAAACCATGTCCCTCAGGACTTCATCCACCCGTCCCTTAAACCCCTCCAGGGAAGGTGACTCAACCCCATCCCTGGGCAGCCTCTGCCAGTGCCCAGTGACACTTTCTGTGAAAAATTATAGTGATGCCCCGCCTAGGTTTTCCTCCTGGCAGAGAAGGGGTGGTGCTGCTACCTTCCTTTGCAATTGGCATACAGAAGAGCTACCGGAGAGCAAGCCACTCAATATTAACTCACTAGTAGCCCATTTTGTACCTGGGAACAATATGTGTTTGATTGTGCCGGTGCCAGCAGATTGCATTTCATAAGGGTGTCCCTGGAAGGAGCCAGAACTAGAATCTTTCTCAGTGGGAACAGCCATGAGCTGTGATGTATCGCTTCAGTCTGGAAACATTTATAGCATGCTCCTCACAGTGGGCATCTGCAAAGCAGCTTCTTAAGCTTTTATCACAGCAGGGTAATATCGACAACCAATGAACTTCCCCTTTCCATAGCAGTTAGAGAGGGATAGGTATGAAAAAATAACCCTCCACCCACTTGGCTCCCTATTGTTTCAGCCGTGCTAAGCAACCAGCTTGTCGTGGGGTTGTGTCTCACCAGGAGTGAGGTTTTCAGCAAGGTGGAAAGTCAATAGGGGGAATGCAGCAAACCAGCCCCAGCTACCCCAGCCACTGCACATCCTTGGGATGGTAGTAAGTACCCACAGGTTTCCTGGGACCATCACCTGCAGGACAACACCCACTCGTTGCAGCACCTGCCTGCAAAACCCACCTGCGCCCTGTCCAGACCAGTGGGTTTCAGAGTGGGGCTGTCCAGACCATGTGGGGCTATACAGCTTCACTCACCCCAGGCTACCAAATCCCCAGTGGGAGATCATAGAATCATAGAATCACCAGGTTGGAAAAGACCCACCCGATCATCGAGTCCAACCATTCCCATCAATCACTAACCCATATCCCTCAGCATCTCATCCACCCGTCCCTTAAACACCTCCAGGGAAGGTGACTCAACCCCCTCCCTGGGCAGCCTCTGCCACTGCCCAATGACCCTTTCCATGGAATATTTTTTCCTAATGTTCAGCCTGAACCTCCCCTGGTAGAGCTTGAGGCCATTCCCTCTTGTCCTGTTCCCTATCACTTAGGAGAAGAACGCACCTCCATCCCCTCCACAACCTCCTTTCAGGGAGTTGGAGAGAGCAATGAGGTCTCCCCTCAGCCTCCTCTTCTCCAGGATAAACACCCCCAGCTCCCTCAGCCTGAGTCAGGGACCACAAAGTCATCCTTATTCTTAGGGTCTGACAACCTTGGCACCTGGACACGGGAAGGAAGAGGTTGAAGAAGTGAAATAAATGAAATCTGGATGAACGTGAGATGCGCCTTTGATACTTTGCCTCTACTTTCTCTGCCTCTTCCTGTCTGTCTCTTTTCTTTGCTCATGACTTCAGCCAGAGGTCATTAAATCAATAAGCAGATTTCCTGGTATCCAACTGTGTGGGGTCAGGATCTTTCAATAGAGGAGAGGGAAGGTGCCCCTGCGTACAAGCGCGGCATCCAGCACATCGCTGTATTTATTATCATGATCGTTATTATTGAAATATCACTCACAATTCCTTTATCGATTCTGGCACACAAAGCGGGGATTCAAATCTGTGTTAAAATAACAGCTCTACTGCAGTGCTCGGTATTGATGGATGGGGAGTACTGAGGCTTCCTGGAATGAAAGGCTGGGGTGCAGCACGGCATCGTTTTGGAGTAGAATCCTTTGCATGGTTTGGGGGAAATGATCTGCCTTTTGAGGCAATCCCAAACACAGTTACAGGCTGGACAGGGAATGGATAGAGAACAGCCCTGAAGAGAAGGACTTGGGGATAAGAAGCTCAGCATAAGCCATGTGCTCACAGCCCAGAAAGCCAAGTAGATACTGGGCTGCACCCAAAGCAGCAGGGAGGGAGGGGATTCTGCCCCTCTGCTCTGCTCTGCTCTGCTCTGCTCTGTGGAGACCCACCTGGAGCCCCGTGTTCAGTTCTAGATTCCTCAGCACAGGGAAGATACAGAGCTGTTGGAGTGAGTCCAGAGGAGGCCACAGAGATGGTCCAAGGCCTGGAGCACCTCCCATGTGAGGACAGGCTGAACAACCTGGAGAAGAGAAGATACCAAGGAGACCTTAGAGCAGCTTCCAGCACTGAAAGGCGGCTCTGGGGAGAGGCTCATGATCAGGGAGCACAGAGAGAGGACAAGAAGGAATGATTTGGAGCTGAAAGAGGAGAGATTGAGAAGTTATCATAGGGAGAAATGTTTTCCTATGAGGGTGGGGAGGCCCTGGTCCAGGTTGCCCAGAGCAGGGGTGGCTGCCCCATCCCTGGATGGGTTCAAAGACAGGTTGGATGGGGCTTGGAGCCCCTGATCCAGTGGGAGGTGTCCCTGCCCATGGCAAGGGTGGGACTGGATGGGCTCTAAGGTCCCTTCCAACCCGAACCATTCTGTGAGCCTATGATTGAATTATCAGGGAAAGAAGAGGTGTAGCAGCGTGACAGTGCTGAGGAACAGTGAGTAGCTGTCTTTTTGGAGATGAAGTTCCACTGCACAGTTTTGTAAAGAGGTCTGGAAGAGGAAGAGGAACAAGAGTTGGATGGATGTTCCAGTTGGGATGCCCACTGAATGTGCGTGGTGTGGCATTCAGGTCTTAAACATCCCTAAATATGCTTCTTTCTCCCTAAAAAAGTGAGAAAGAACTGTTTCAATGTTCCTGGACCACCACTCCCAAGACAGAGTGAGGCTGCCTCCTTTCCAAAAGCTGCTCAGAACCGATGTTCTCATAGACACGTCTTTGGAGTCACCTCCTGTAGCTGCCACTTTTGGGTGGCTGCAGACAGCCTGGGGACAGAGCGGGGGCCTCGTGTGTGTTGCACGCAGGAGGATGAGGCTGAACAGACTCCAGCTATCCAGTTTGATTCATGTTGTAATTTCAGAGGCTGTAAAATACGGAGTTATTTCTGCAGAGAGAAAAACCCACAGTGACTTTCCCAATAACTTTCCATTCAATGATCCTGCAGGCAGGCCTGAGGAAACGGAACATTAGGAAAAAAATATATCTATTTATATTTTTACTCTTTTTCCCCTCCTCTGGAATGTGTTACCTCCAAAGGCAGAGGCTGAGCGAGCAGGGAAGAGTAGGCAGGTTATCAGCAGCCCTCGGCATGGCCAGGGCAGAGCTGTGGCCTCACAGGGAACAAGGGCAGGACAAGCAATGCTGCTCTAAAAACACAGTGTCCTGACTCCTTTTCATTCTCCACAGGCATCTTTTGCAGGAGAATATAACCTCTCTCTCCACCCTATCCTGAATTCTTTCACTGTCTATCTCTTTACTTCAGTTTCCAGCTATTTATCTACTTGCATCGAACAGATTAGATAAAGATTTAGGTGTAAGGATGGATGGAGATGGATTGGTAGAAAGCTACCCAACCATCCATCTGTCCCTCCACCTATCCATCTCGCTGCTTAAATCTTGATACATTTCCCATCATAGGGAGCGAGCTCTCCTCCTGGATGAAGACTGAGGATAGATGGATGGATGGTTAAGTAGATCTTCATTTAATCTATCCATCTATCTATCCTCCCAGACTGACCTATCAGCCTGTCTTGCCTCCTAATTTTTTTCTCTGCCTGTCTATGCTCCGAAACCCTAATCCATCCAGCCTCAGTTAAGGATTTACTACAGCTTCTGTCATCAATGAGCAAATGTGTTTGACCCTTTTCATTATCCATAAAATTACTTGCACTGCTCCTTGTTTTTGCAATAGTTTTAATGGAGAGAAGCAGAGCTTGAAAGTCAGCAAATACCCATGCGCTCTCCCCAATTAAATACCAGGTTAATCACCACCAGAAAGACAAGCGGCCTGCCTGCAGCCAAGCAGGGTACAACCAG
Organism: Coccyzus lansbergi; assembly: GCA_033558105.1. NCBI lineage: Eukaryota > Metazoa > Chordata > Aves > Cuculiformes > Coccyzidae > Coccyzus > Coccyzus lansbergi. The sequence goes on along the minus strand of JAUMJK010000391.1, from coordinate 449,022 downwards.
GGGGACACAGGGAACACCACCCCAGAAGATTATACTAAAAGTACCAGCAGCTCCCCTAGCATCAGTGGATCCCATCCACTTGGATGGCACAAGCTTATAAATTGCTGGCCTGGTGGGAGGTGTCCCTGCCCATGGCAGGGGGTTGGAACTAGACAATCTTAAAGGTCCCTTCCAACCCAAACCATTCTATGATGTTTATGATTAAAGGCAGGTCTCCACTTGGCAGTTCTCCCATGAAGTTGTGAAGATTTTGTTCTGGAACTTCTTGATGTGGATCTGATTAAACACCCTGCTTCCAAATGCTAGGCCCTGCCCTTGGGGCACAACAACGCTGAGCAGCTACAGACCAGGAGAAGTCTGGCTGGAAACTGCCTGGAGGAGAAGGACCTGGGGGTGTTGGTTGAACAGGACCCAGCAGTGGCCCAGGTGGCCAAGAAGGCCAATGGCATCCTGGCTTGGATCAGAAATGGTGTGACCAGCAGGACCAGGGAGGTTATTCTCCCTCTGGACTCAGCACTGGTGAGACTGCTCCTCGAATCCTGTGTTCAGTTCTGGGCCCCTCACCACAAGAAGGATGTTGAGGCTCTGGAGCCAGTCCAGAGAAGAGCAACGAGGCTGGTGAAGGGGCTGGAGAACAGGCCTTATGAGGAATGGCTGAGAGAGCTGGGGGTGTTTAGCCTGGAGAAGAGGAGGCTGAGAGGAGACCTCATTACTCTCTCCAACCACCTGGAAGGAGGCTGTGGAGAGGAGGGAGCTGGGTTCTTCTCCCAAGGGACAGGGGACAGGATGAGAGGGAATGGCCTCAAGCTCCACCAGGGGAGGGTCAGGCTGGACATTAGGAAAAAAATTTTCATGGAAAGGGTCATTGGGCACTGTCAGAGGCTGCCCAGGGAGGGGGTTGAGTCACCTTTCCTGGAGATGTTAAAGGTGCGTGTGGATGAGTTGCTGAGGGACATGGTTTAGTGATTGAAGGGAATGGTTGAACTCGATGATCCAGTGGGTCTCTTCCAACCTAGTGATTCTATGATTCCATCTTTTCTCTCTCACGCTGTGCTGAGTAATTTAGGACAACTCCCAACCCACTGTAGTGCATTTCCCAGTTGCCCTGGCATCGCTCTTCTCTCCCTGGTATCCACTGAAGAGATATGAGCTCAGCTAGCCATGATCTCTGGTGCCTTGGAAAATATTCCAGCAAGACTATCGCACCTTAAACCCCAAGAAAATTTTAACCTGAAGGCCAATTAAGTTCTCAGCAGAAGGAGAAAGCTGGGACTTTAGAAAATGTCTGTTCATTAAAACTGAACTTTTGTGTGAAGGAGCCTACATCAACCCCCCTCCTTTCTGCCTGCCTCCGGGACATTTTCAGCTCTGTTCGCGTTTCAGCCTTGATATTTGCAAAATAGAAGAAATTTCTGGTTTGAAATGATTCTGCGTTTCACAATGTGGAGTTGATTATCGTGAAATTAATTATTACAAACATAACGTTAACACGGCAGAAATGGAAACAAAAACCTCCCCAAAATTGCCAAGGGAATGATTTGCCCAGATCAAAAGCAATTTACTCTGCCAAGCTTTTCTATTGCAAATGCTATTTGAGAGCTCCTCTCTCCATCCCAGTGTGGTTTGCAGAGGAGGTTTGCTCAACTCAAAACACTTGGCAGGGCAGGATGTCATTTTCCTCATCCAGTTGAAGCGTTGGGTTCCTTACAGTGAGTCTGAGGGGATTTAGCAAGTCAGGGAGCAGAACCCAGCGCAGCCCAAAGAAAGTGCCCAGGATGAGGAAATACTCAAGAAAATGTGAGGGAAGAGGGGCTGGACAACAAGTCTTATGAGGAATGGCTGAGAGAGCTGGGGGTGTTTATGCTGGAGAAGAAGAGGCTGAGGGGAGACCTCATTGCTCTCTCCAACTACCTGAAAGGAGGTTGTGGAGAGGAGGGAGTTGGGCTCTTCTCCCAAGTGACAGGGGACAGGACAAGGGGGAATGACCTCAAGCTCCACCAGGGGAGGTTCAGGCTGGACATTAGGAAAACATTTTTCACGGAAAGGGTCATTGGTCACTGGCAGAGGCTGCCCAGGGAGGTGGTTGGATTCACCTTCCCTGGAGGTGTTTAAGGGACAGGTGGTCAAGCTGCTGAGGGACATGGTTTAGTGATCGACAGGAATGGTTTGACTTCATGATCCAGTGGGTCTCTTCTAACTTAGTGACTCTATGAAATTCTTTTTAAGTTGTACTAGAAGAGGTTTAGATTGGATATTAGAAGAAATGTCTTCAGTGAATGAGTGGTGAAGCCCTGACAGAGGCTGCCCAGAGCAGAGGTGGAGTCCCTATGCCTGGAGGTGCCCAAAAAAAATGTGTAGACATGGCACTTTGGGACATGATTTAGCAGGCATGGTGGGGTTGGGCTGACAGTTGGACTGGATGAGCTTAGAGGGCTTTTCCAACCTCAATGATCCTGTGATTCTGTAACCAGTGTGTTCCCAAGTGCACAATATTGCAAGCACCAGAGTGGGAGCTGAGGGTGGCTCTGCCTGGCTGGACAAGACAGGCGAGAGGCTCAGCAAGGTCGAGGTGCCTCGGGTGCAATATATTTAGGGAACCGCCAGCGACAAAGCCAGGGCAGGGAGAGGGCAGCTGTCTGTCTGCACATCTCCTGTCCCAGGCAGTTTGGGCCTTCATTTCCTGAGCTACAAATTCACTTGGACACATGTTCTGAATTTAGAAACAAGCACATTGAGGGGGAATTCATATTTTATGAGGCTCCTTTTAGGGGCATATTGTAAAAGAAATGGCTAAATCTGATTTTTCCATTTTTTTCTCGTCTCTTAAAACTAGTTAACAAGTATCAGGAAACATAAAAGGTGCAGCTTAGGCTGTGTTGTGAACCTAGAACTCCAAGAACTTATGAATATCCCAGAGTTTACTACGTGCCAGTGAGACATTAAGGATTAAAGGTTGGCTTTTCCTCCCATGACAGTCCAGGAAAGCTTTTCTGTTATCACCCTGAACCAGATTTGGGGAGGAATCAAGTTAAATACTACAGGCCTGGAGGTGCAGGAGTTTGCTCCATCCCAGCTGTGTGGTCTTGGCACTGGGTTTTCCATCTTTTACTTTATTTTTCATTTAATCTCACGAATGGCACACACAGAATTCCATCCAAAAAAATAATAAAAAAAAAAGTTGAGGCTGTAAAGTCCAGCACTCAGACCTTTGACAGCTCAAATATGCCATTCTAACATTTGTAGATATAGAGATATATGCACACATATACACTTAAGCTGTCCACTTAGTGCTGACAAAATGTCAGGGGGTTTCCTTCTCCAGCGACTCAAGGTGTTTCAGCTGCCCAAGCCGATAAACTGGAGAGACATGGATGTGCTGTGAGTGCTGAAAGCAGTAAACCCTGCAAAATCTTCTCCCTGGAAACAGGAAGCCCTCAAAACCACACCTCCCCTTCGAAAATAAAGGCAATATTGGTGTCCTTTACATTATCACAGAATCATAGAATCAACAGGTTGGAAGAGACCCACCCAATCATCAAGTCCAACCATTCCTATCAAACACTAAACCAAGTCCCTCAGCACCTCGTCTACCCGTCCCTTAAACACCTCCAGGGAACATGAATCAACCACCTCCCTGAGCAGCCTGTTCCAGTGCCCAATGACACTTTCTGTGTGAAAAACTTCCTCCTAATGTCTAGCCTAAACCTCCCCTGGTGGAGTTTGAGGCCATTCCCTCTTGTCCTGTCCCCTGTCCCTTGGGAGAAGAGCCCAGCTCCCTCCTCTCCATAACCTCCTTTCAGGGAGTTACAGAGAGCAATGAGGTCTCTCCTCAGCCTCCTCTTCTCCAGCATAAACACCCCCAGCTCTCTCAGACCTTCCTCAAAAGACCTGTTCTCCAGCCCCTTTCCCAGCTTTGTGGCTCTTCTCTGGACTCACTCCAGAGCCTCAACATCCTTCTTGTGCTGAGGGGCCCAGAACTGAACACAGTGTTCAAGGAGTGGTCTCACCAGTGCCGAGTACAGCACTGAGTTTGGGAAGGATGCTTTGGACCGATCCCAGCCCTATCCCATGCTCTGGATGTGGCTGGGATGATCCTGGAAAGCACCTTTCTATCCAGGGGTTTGGACAGGACCCAGTTCATACTCTCCAGGGTGGCTCCAGGGCATGAACCAAACCACAGTTGTTGAGAACACCAAGGAGGATCCCTCCACAGGCACATCTTGATCTCAACCGGGACCCTAACAGAGATGGTCCCCAGTCAGGTCACCATCCCTCGCCCCAGGGCAAAGCTCAAAGGCTTGGAAATCCAAGTGTGCAAAGTTCCTCTCCACTCTCTCTCATCTATAAATCATCCCCTAGCCATTTGTTTGGGGGAAATATATGGTTTCTGCCACAACCACTGTGAGATAAAGCATTGTAAGTGTTACAACACACGGCTAATCCCTTTAATAGATCTCTTGCTATTAATTTCAGTACTTGCTTTGGCTCTGCCAGACCCTGTCATTATTCCCGTGGATTGTGTCTTCAGGGTGGCCCTATCTGCTTTATCCAAACACTTTTCATATTTCAAACTCTGGAGTGCACTTAGCATTCAGCGCCAAGCAGCCAAACACCTTGCGGAGCCACTGAACTAGCGAGGCATAAATCTGCTGCCCGTCTTGCAGCGAAACAAATGGCTGCAAGGGAGAAGGACGAGGGTTTCGTGCTGTATCATTTAGCAGCGATGATCTCCGGTGCAGTTGCAGATAGGTACAATTTGCTCATTCTTTGAATAGCAGGAAGGTGCATATTCTCAGCAGCCTTGTAGGGCAGTTTGGAAAAGTGTAGGGTTGACCTGAGAGTCTGGAGAGCAAACCAGGTGCTGTTTGTGCCATTCTGGTTGACCTGCTTGGGCGTATTGAAGGGCAAGGGGTGAAGTTTCCGAGAAACATAGTCATAGAATCATAGAATAACCAGGTTGGAAGAGACCCACCCGATCATCAAGTCCAACCATTCCTATAAAACATTAAACCATGTCCCTCAGCACCTCATCCGCCCATCCCTTAAACCCCTCCAGGAAAGGTGACTCAATCACCTCCCTGGGCAGTCTGAGTTGGAAGGGACCTCAAAGCCCACCCAGTCCCACCCCTGCCATGGGCAGGGACACCTCCCACTGGATCAGGGGCTCCAAGCCCCATCCAACCTGCCCTTGAACCCCCTCCAGGGATGGGGCAGCCACCACTGCTCTGGGAAACCTGGGCCAGGGCCTCCCCACCCTCACAGCAAAACATTTCTCCCTAAGATCTCATCTCAATCTCCCCTCTTTCAGCTGAAAACCATTCCCCCTTGTTCTCTCCCTGCACTCCCTGCTCAAGAGCCCCTCACTAGTTTTCCTGGAGCTTTCCTGGAGGCTGTTCTAATCATTAAGAGACAATGTAAAGCAGCTGGAGAGCCCTTATATCCTTCCTAGAGGTCAATCAGCTGTGATGCTGGGAGACATCAGATCTTCAAGGATGCGTTTCCAGCTGACATCTCCCTGTCCTTTCATGGTTCCCCAGCACCAGCATCTTTCATCCATGGAGCGTGTGGCAAAGAAGAGCCACCCATTTGGGTGACTGGAATGGCGGGTTTAGAGGAATGAATTCTCACACCTCAGCTTGAACTTGTACAAGTTCAGCAAAGATTAAATCATCCAGCAAAGGCATCAGGAACACAAGCTAAGAGCACAGTGCAGCCAGTTTTGAAATAAGGAGGAATTTTTTCACAGAGAATGTCATTGGGCATTGGAACAGGCTGCCCAGGAAGGTGGTTGATTCACCTTCCCTGGAGGGGTTTAAGGGATGGGTGGATGAGGTGCTGAGGGACATGGTTTAGTGTTTGATAGGAATGGTTGGACTTGATGATTGGGTGGGTCTCTTCCAACCTGGTTGTTCTATGAACCACGTGCGCTATCAACCAGATTTCGGTTTTCCAAAGAAAAAGCTGTGTGGCATCCATTCAGCGGTATTGGGCCAGGCAGAGAAATTGAGCCCTGGACCCTGCCTTTGAGTCCCTCATCCCTCACTCCCTGCTTTTGTTGGGATGCCAAAGCCAATTGGGAGACGCTGAACCTCGGTGGCCTGTGCTCATTTCTGGTAAGTAATGACGATTAGTATTCAGGCCAAAGACCTCGCAGCATTATACAGTTCAATATTTTCTGCCCCTGTAACAAAGACAATCCATTTCGCATGCAGAACGCGGGAGTGCAACCTTTTGTTACTCAAGTTTCTTAAATTTTTATCTCAAAAATCAATGAAGGAATTGGAATTCCACATCTCATTTTATGGTAAGGAGGAAAAGAGGGAAAACACAGGGGAAAACGATGAAAAAGGGGAGAAGAGGAAAAAAAACAACCCTAGATCATCCTGATATGCTCATAAATTCTTTAACAATTCAATTACTGTGCATTTTGTGCTTTGGTTTTAAAGCTTTGAATGAGGGTTTGGGGGTTTTTTGTTGTATTTTTTTTTTCCCTTCAGAGTCTATAGAACTGCTTGTCTTTTTTTAGCTGATCATCTCGGAGAAAGAAATTATTCTCCATCCAATTAATCTAATTAGAATGTAATCAAGTTGTAGAGATCTGTGCAGCAGTGTGAGTGATTAGGAAAAATTACCTTTCCGCGAAGAGTTTAAATTTAATTTTAGACCCATAATCTAAAGCCCAAATAAAGGGAAGTGTTATTTGCGCTGCAATCCTTCGTGCCACGCTGCCTGTTTCCTGGGCAGAAGAGTAAATTTCAGCCATATTCACAATAAATCACCCTTGTGTTTCACAACTCAATCCACATAAAAAAACCAACAGGTTCCATTGAGTCCAATGGGATGAGGTTTAACACGGCCAAATGCCGGGTCCTGCACTTGGGGCACAACAACCCTATGCAGAGCTACAGACTGAGAGAAGCCTGGCTGGAAAACTGCCAGGAGGAGAGGGACCTGGGGGTGTTGGTCGACAGCCGACTGACCATGAGCCAGCAGTGTGCCCAGGTGGCCAAGAAGATCGATGGCATCCTGGCTTGGATCAGAAATGGTGTGACCAGCAGGGCCAGGGAGGTTCTTCTCTCTCTGTACTCAGCACTGGTGAGGCCGCTCCTTGAATCCTGTGTTCAGTTGTGGCCCCTCAGCACAAGAAGGATGTTGAGGCTCTGGAGCAAGTCCAGAGAAGAGCAACGAAGCTGGTGAAGGGGCTGGAGAACAGGCCCTATGAGGAACAGCTGAGAGAGCTGGGGGTGTTTATCCTGGAGAAGAGGAGGCTGAGGGGAGACCTCATTGCTCTCTACAACTACCTGAGGGGAGGTTGTAGAGAGGAGGGAGCTGGGTTCTTCTCCCAAGAGCCAGGGGACAGGACAAGAGGGAATGGCCTCAAGCTCCACCAGGGGAGATTTAGGCTAGAGATTAGGAGGAGGTTTTTCACACAGAGGGTCATTGGGCATTGGAATAGGCTGCCCAGGGAGGTGGTTGAGTCACCTTCCCTGGAGGTGTTTAAGGCACAGGTAGATGAGGTGCAGAGGGACATGGTTTAGTGTTTGATAAGAATGGTTGGACTAGATGATCCAATGGGTCCCTTCCAACCTGGTCGTTCTATGATTCTATGAATATTCGGGTACTTGTAGAAGCAATAAGCTGTAGAAGCGACCTTTGAGATAATCAAGCCCAACCATACCCGTCCACTACTAAACCAGATCCATGAGCACTTCATCTACCCATCTTTTAAATGCCTCCAGGGATGGTGACTCCACCACCTCGCTGGGCAGCCTCTGCCAGTGCCTGGGAATATTTTCAGTGAAGAAATTTTTCCTCATGTCTAAGCTAAACCTCCTCTGGTGCAACTTGAGGCCATTCCCTCTTGTTCTGTCACTTAGGAAAAGAGACCAGCACCCACCTCACCACAACCTCCTTTCAGGCAGTTGTAGACAGTGATGAGGTCTCCACTCAGCCTCCTTTTCTCCAGGCTGAACAACCCCAAGTCCCTCATTAGGCGCGTTCTCCAGACCCTTCCCTTACCTGGATGCACCTCAGGACCTCAATGTCTTTCTTGTAATAAAGGGCCCCAAACTGAACCTATGATTGGATGAGGTGCTGAGGGGCGTGATTTAGAGTTTGATAGGAATGGTTGGACTTGATGATCCGATGGGTCCTTTCCAGCCTAGTGATTCTATGATTCTAGGTGCAGCTTCACCAGTGCCAAGTACAGGGGCAGAATTGCTTCTCTGGTGGAGTAAGATCAAATGAAATCCAGAAGCAAGGACGAACCCACAGGAATTTTCTTATTACCTACATTCTCCAAATAAAAAATAAGAATTAAGGATGTCAAATTTATCTGTGCAAAGAAATATTGTCAGAAGAGTTCTTTCCAGCACATCTGGAGGTTTCCAGGGCCATAAATAGTTCAGGAAATAGGAAAAAAATTAACTGGCACTTTTTGGTAATTTACTAAATTATTCCTTTGGCTTCCAGCCTTCCCATTTCCACTCAGCTGGGACCTTTCACTTTGGAGAGAGCTTTTTGTTCCCTCTGGGAAAGGTTTCAGGGGTGGGAGGTGTTCCACTGCTCTGAGTTCATCAAAGCATCAGCCCGGCTAAGAGGAGAAGCGTTGTGTGTTCGGTCTCACTGAAGCTGGTGACCACAATAGCTGCCTTGCCTGTTCCACAGCTGTCAGCCAGCACAAGCATCTGAATCTCTAAAGCCATCAACACGTTAGAGACCTGGCCCACCCAAAACCTTGCACCAGGCCCCTCTGCTCTAGTCCATAAGGTAGATAAAAACCATACTTCAAAAATTCAAATAGCTCTTTGCTAGGGACATTCAGTCCCCAAAATCCCATCTCTGCAAACCTTGAGTCGGCTTCCTAGACAAGATCTCCATTGAGTCTTATCCTTGAAACCCAATTCTTGTCTTCACCAGTCAAAGACCGAGTAATAGAAATGTTTTTGTGGTGAAGCATGTGAGTAGGCAGATACTTTCATGCATTTATAGAGACGTGTGTAACCTAAAAGGCTAACACAGGGCAAAGATTTTTAATAGCCACTCCATGAGAAGTTCCTGCCATCCCTAAGCCAAGAGCTGAGGTGAAGGTGCGGAGATGAGGTTAGTACCCTGCAGAAATATCCAGCCAAGACTCATTCCTACTGGGAAAAAAAAATGGGGAAAAATATGTATTTTGTTTTTATAATTCTCAAACTAATGAATTCCAGAACATCTTTAACATGCTCTATACTAACATAAGCGCTTACCACCCATTTCTTCTTTTTGCAATATTCTGAAGCATTTTGAAGGTGTAAATCTTTATCCAACAGAGCTGGGAGGAGCAGGGGTGGCTGATCAATTGCTTTTTCTTCCTGTGACGCTGATGCCCTCCAGCCCTGGCTGCAGTAACAGCTGTGTAGATTGTAGAATCCTGGAATGGTTTGGGTTGGAAGGGACCTCAAAGCCCATCCAGTTCCCCCTCTGCAATGGGCAGGAACACCTCCCACTGGATCAGGGGCTCCAAGCCCCATCCAGCCTGGCCTTGAACCCCTCCAGGGATGGGGCAGCCACCCCTGCTCAGGGCAAACAGGGCCAGGGCCTCCCCACCCTCACAGCAAAACATTTCTTCCTCCAATCTCCTTTCAATCTCCCCTCTTTCAGTATGATGAGGACGTTGTCCCCTTAGGACTCCTCATTGAGCAAGACATGACCACTGACCTTTAGCCCTTGAAGGAAAGGGGTGAAGGAAAAGGGAAACAACAGCCAGTGGGAAGAAGAATGTGAGAGGGAGAGAAAAATGAATTGCTTAAAACTTCTATTACTCTTCATTACCTTCTGCTTTATGTAAGTTCCAAGGTTCATTTACCAGCTGTAAGTAGCCCAGTGCCTTTGTGTGTAAGAGTTGTCATGCCTATTGCTCCCATTAATGGACTGCGTGAAACCAAAGGTAGCTCGACTGGCGCTGCGAAGCCAAATCAATGTAACTAATGTTCCTCGTGCAGCAAATCCGTAATCATCTGTTGTTGGACTAGATGGATGGGCTTTGAGTATTCGTCGAGAACAGAGGGAGATTACTGCCCGTGGGAGTAGAAGCGATGCTTGCCCTGGAGCTCAGAAGATTGCTCAGAAGATTGCAAACCTCTCCTTCCTTTGGTGAGACATGACCAGGTGATGCTGTATCACTGGTAAGTTTGAATGAATCAATGGACTTTTTTAAGAGTAAAATGTGCCTTTTGCAGAGAATCATAGAATGGTTTGGGTCAGAAGGGACCTTAAAGATCACCTAATTCCATCTAGATCTAGGGACAACTTCCACTGGATCAGGTCACTTACATCACCTCTCTCTGCACAGACCCACCCGTTGGATACGGCCAGAAAAGCCAACCCCCTGTTTCTGTATAAAAGCAGCAGTGAAGTGAGATGACGTGGTCTGCACACAGAGGAACATTCAGAGTTTGCCTGAGAGAGTATAACATTTTTTTTAAGTTTTTTTCCCAGCATATATTTGTAGGCTTGCTCATACCCTGAGCTCCCTTCCCACAGGAGGCAGCTTGCAGGGATTTTCTTTGGGCTGCTCTTAAGAAAAGAAGGAAGTATTTTTTAAAGAAAATATGGTGTAGCTTGATATTTACATATAGAAAGGAGGTTGGGAGCTCCTGGAGAGCCCAGATTATGCACAGATCCTGGTTTTTCTGGGATCTTCACCCTGCCAGGAGCTCCCAGCGTTGGTGAGATCTCAAGTTCACTTTCCATCTTCCTGCTTTAGGTGCAGTCTCCATGGAAATGAACTGACTTTTCTTGTTTGCAGTCATCAAAATACATCTATCTCATGTCTTGGAATATGTATTTTGGTGAAACAGCATAAATATTTTGGATTGTCATTCATTAAACATGCATTTCTTTGGAGTTCGCTGGGATGGGAGGTTGCAATAGACTTGATCTGTGGGCCCCTGAGGTTTGCTTATGAGGAGAAGTCTGACTCTTTCATGTTTCTTGCCAGTTTTACTGCTTTTCCTCCAAAGGAAGAGCTCTGTGGCACAGAATTATGCAATGGTTTGGGTTGGAAGGGACCTCAAAGCCCATCAAATTCCAACCCCCTGCCATGGACAGGGACACCTCCCACTGGATCACGGGCTCCAAGCCCTATCCAACATGGTCTTGATCACCTCTAGAGATAGGGTAGCCACCAGTGCTGGCCACATGTAGCTATGTTACATTAAAACTATTTTTAGAATTAAAAATAATGTTAAAAATAATGCAATAAGTCCACAGGTTGGTCTGTAAAGTTCCTGGATGAGTCTGGTGGTTTGTGCCGTGAAGGACACAGCGAGAGCTGGTCCCTGCCCCAAAGACCTTGAAAACTAAATGCATAAGAAGTTCAGTGGGGCGAGGAGACATAAGTAATGAGAAAGAGAATGATTTACCCAAGGTCACCCAACAAGCCAAAGGATTTCCCAACCCCCTCAGTAGTCCCTCACAGAACAAAATTTTGTTTTGTTATAATGCCAAAAAAAAAAAAAAAATCCTCTTTTCTATATTTAGCTGCAGAATTACTCCTGGAACACGTTAGTTCTCCAGGCTCCTTGGACAAAAATAATATTATTAGACCCAGTGCTGGTGGAGGCAAAGATGATGTGACATTTCATTGAAAGCTGCACCCAGCACTATTAAGGAAGGGAACTTATTTGGATGCACTGCAGGCACAAACTCTTCAGATTTACGCTTTTCAGTCAGAGCTGCCTGCAACCCTTCTGCAAAACCAGACGAGAATTTTGTACTTTTTCCTCCTCTCTCTCTCTCCCTCTCTCACTCTCTCTCTCTTTACACTGAGACAAATCTCCAGGAAAATTCATTACGCGGTTTAAGTGATGGGATTTATCATTCCATTCAGCTTCTCCAACTCGGAGCTCTCCTCGCTGTCACACCAGCAAGGCAATTCTAATTTGTTTCTTTCATATTTCCTCCGTGAAGTTCGCCTCTGAATGACGGGAAGAAAATAGAGACGAGAGCCTAGAATGGCTTGGGGCGATACGTAGCATCATGGGATGATTTTCTGCCAACTGCTTTGCTGTCTGGGCCTGGGGAGCCTTCCTAAAAGGGGAGACACTTCAGGAGAACCTAATGCAAACCTGGCAGCAGGGCTCCTGCAGAGCATCAGTGCAAATCAGAAGCCTGGATGGGTCTGTCACCTACTCTGGAGGAGGTTTCTCACCCCTGCAGGAGGGCTAAGGGCTCAGCTGGTCCTTGTGTGTATTTCTGTGAGGTCTAGCCAGAGTCAGAGCACTTCTTCCCACCCAGCGTCTCTTCCCTGAAAGGCACAAGGGTGGAATCATAGAATTACCAGGTTGGAAGAAACCCACAGAATCATCAAGTCCAAACATTCCCATCAAACACTAAACCATGGCCCTCAGCAACTCGTCCACCCGTCCCTTAAACACTACCAGGGAAGGTGACTCAACCCCATCCCTGGGCAGACTCTGACAGTGAACAGTGATCCTTTCTGTGAAAACTTTTTTCCTAATATTCAAGTCTAATCCTCCCCTGGTGGAGCTTGAGGCCATTCCCTCTCGTCCTGTCCCCTGTCCCTTGGGAGAAGAGCCCAGCTCCCTCCTCTCCACAACTTCCCTTCAGGTAGTTGGAGAGAGTGAAATAAAGCCCTTCACTCAAAGGACCACTTCACACCTCATCTGCATAACGAGAAATCTCTGCTGGGCAGTCGGCATCACAAGGAGGTCACCATACTCCTGAGAAAGGACCAAAAATGTCTGCCGCACAGGGCTGGGCAGGACCAGCAGCTGGCTTAGTCAAAACCACCCTGGGGCATCATGTAAAAGTCACCCGAGCATGAATAGCCCCAAGGCAGAAGTGTACAGGGTGGGTCCAGCATCCTGTCCACCTGTTATTGCTCTGGGTCCTGATCCCCACTTAGCCAAGGTGACAGCCCCTGCACCCTGCAATCACCATCCACCATCCCTCCCCCAGCCCAGCTTGCCAAGTCTACTCCTCTTTTCTAAGACCCTACCTGGAGTCCTGTGTCCAGTTCTGGAAACCTCAACATGAGAAGAATATAGACCTGTTGTAATGGGTCCAGAAGAGGCCACGGAGATGATCCAAGGGCTGAAGCACCTCGCATAGGAGGACAGGCCGGGAGAGTTGGGGTTGTTCAGCCTGTAGAAGAGAAGGCTCCAGGGAGACCTTAGAGCAGCTTCCAGTCCTGAAAGGGGCTCCAGGAAAGCTGAGGAGGGACTTCTTACAAGGGCACGTAGTGATAGGACAAGGGGGAATGTTGGCAGATTGAGAGGGAAAAGTTTTAGATTAGACATTCGGAAGAAATTCTTCACAAAGAGGTTGGGGAGGCCCTGGCCCAGGTTGCCCAGAGCAGGGGTGGCTGCCCCATCCCTGCAGGGGTTCCAGGCCAGGCTGGATGGGGCTTGGAGCCCCTGATCCAGTGGGAGGTGTCCCTGCCCATGACAGGGGTGGGACTGGATGGGCTTTAAGATCCCTTCCAATCCAAACCATTCTGTATTCTATTCAGCCAGGGAAGCCTTAGGAGAGGGCACTGAGCATCTCCTTTAGACAAGAGCCTGAATATGGGGCCCACATGCAATTTTAAATGTGTAAGCCCTTTATTAGCTCTGACCTTTATATCTAGTGTTAATAATAAATTGATGGTATTTCCTATTAGCCTCATATAACTACATCTTTGGCAAATAAACACTGTGACCATGTACCCAGAGAGTTTGTTTCTATCTGCCTAGAGTTATCACCCCATAAAGCAGAAGCTGCTCCACACACTCATCCAATTGATGTATTTTGCTTGATTCCCAATAAGCTATAAAAAAGGTACGTTCGTTATGGGGAAAACTACAGTTTTTATCATTTTTTTTACCTCATTCTACGGGAGGAGAAAAGGAAGAAATCCACTTTATGTTTACTAAAATATTTAGAACAGACTGTGAAAGATGGAAAACAATTTAGAATAACCCTAAGTTGTACTAATACGATAGTCCGTCCTTGAGAATAAGAAGTAGTCATAGGTAGGCAGGCAGCTATTAAAGAGATAAAGAGATCTTACTTTAAATCGACACGTATCTTATTTGATTGCAGCACCATTCCCATGCAGTTTCAATGTTCTTTCTCCACTAACGCCAAATTAATTCATTTTGATTATTGTTATTATGGCAAATGGCAAAAGGAATTAACAGTGATGAATCAGGCGCTTACTGCGAAGCTCGGGCTGGATTTCCCACCTCCCGTTGAGACACAACGAGACCTGCACACGCTCGCACGGCCATAAAAATGATGGAAGGGAATCATCGGGCAGATTAAAAAGATTCGTTGCAAGGTAACAGCTGCCAGAGTTTGCACAAGACCCAAGATCATCCCTGTGACCTACGAATGGTTGGAGACAGGAGCATTTTTTCCCTGTTGAACTACTCTTTTTGGCTCAAGGGAGGATGGCATGGATGCCTGGGCAAACCAAACAAAGGGCAATTTCTGCAGCTGCCCAGCTGAAAAGCAAATTCCAGTTGCAGCAAATGTGCAGGGCTGCAAAGAGTGGAGAAGGTCTGGGAAACAGCTCCAGGGCCTCTCGGGTCCCATCCTCTCGCCTGTATCACATTTGCAGTTAGCCCTTTGACTTCTCTCCCTCTTTTCCTCATGGCATCACCGGGATACAGGAGGTACCACTCACACGCCTTACACTAAGCCTGTTCTCTAATATTCTCCAGGAAGTTGGTAAACAAACCTGCACTTGGGGCACAACAACCCTATGCAGAGCTACAGACTAGGAGAGGTCTATCTAGAAAGCTGCCTGGAGGACAAGGACCTGGGGGTGTTGGTTGACAGCGACTGAACATGAGCCAGCAGTGTGCCCAGGTGGCCAAGAAGGCCAATGGCATCTTGGCTTGGATCAGGAAAAGCATGGCCAGCAGGTCCAGGGAGGTTCTTCTCCCTCTGGACTCGGCACTGGTGAGACTGCTCCTGGAATCCTGTGTTCAGTTGTGGGCCCCTCACCACAAGAAGGATGCTGAGGCTCTGGAGCAAGTCTGGAGAACAGCAATGAAGCTGGTGAGGAATGGCTGAAAGAGCTGGGGGTGTTTAGCCTAGAGAAGAGGAAGCTGAGAGGAGACCTCATTGCTCTCTCCAGCTACCTGAAAGGAGGTTGTGGAGAGGAGAGAGCTGACCTCTTCTCCCAAGTGACAGGGGACAGGATGAGAGGGAATGGCCTCAAGCTCCACCAGGGGAGGTTCAGGCTAGACATTAGACAAAAATTTGGGTCACTGGGCAGTGGCAGAGTCTGCCCAGGGAGGTGGTTGAGTCACCTTCCCTGGAAGGGTTTAAGGGATGAGTGGACAAGATGCTGAGATGCTCGATGATCTGGTGGGGCTCTTCCAACCTGGTTGTTCTATGATTCCATGGACCACTCCATACCCCAGGTTAGAGCCTGATTTTCTTGTGTTTCTCAGGCCAGTGGGAGCTCAGCCAAAAAGCAGAGAGGAGAACCAGCTCTGCTATCTCTGCCTCCCTGCGTCGGTGTTGCTGCGCAGGGTAGTTCTGGCATTGCTACTCAGCTGTGCAGGGAAAGCAAAGTGCTGCATTTAGGGCAGGTTGTTGGGGACTCCGATGAGCTACATCCAAGTCCCACCAGGACTGGAGAGTCCCAGATGTTTGAGAGTTTTATGTGCCCAGGAAAAAGCTTGCTGGCATTTGTAAGTCTAACAGGACTGTTGGGAGACAACAAAAACCAGAGCACTGACTGACAGACGTGTTGGCAAAAGGGAAAATAAATAAATAAAATTAAACCAGTGCAGTGCAATTGAAGTTTTACCCTGGTCAGAGCATCCTAAAGCTCCAACTTGTTCAAGGAGAGGGTTGAGCTCAGCTGAAGAAGTCCCCACGAGAGGGCATTGCTGCAGTGGCTCTGTGCAGATTAATCTGCTCTCTTAACCCCTCTGCGAGATGGAAGTTGTGAAGACTTTTCTCCCCATATCACATGTGCCTTGGGTCTATTTAGGACCACAGACTGCAAGTGCCTCCATCAGGTTGGCACAAAGCGCTTGCACCTCTGACACAAACATGTGCTCTGACACATCTTAACCTGAGCTCTGCAGCTGCCAAGTTTATATTTTCAAGCTGCTCTGCTCTGATTTCACACAGGACAGACTGAGCATGAGTGGGAGCAAGGAGCATTTCTCCAACGCCACAGCTCACACGTGCACTGAGGGGTGTTGCCTGGCTCGGTGGCATTTCACTCGCTTTCTTCTCTGTGCTCTCTGGCTGTTTGACAGTGTGAACAGGACCATAGGTGGGGGCCCGACACCTCCTGGCATCAAACAGCTCCTGGCAGGGACTCCAGCAGCACTTGCCCTGTGATAACAAGGTGCTGGGCGTGCAGTGCGGCTCTGGAGCATTTGCTGCACACGCAAAAGTGTCACCCAGGCAGGTTTTTGTTGGCATCCCCACAATTAATGTGCCTCTACCTTGAATCCCAGCCAGCACCTTGTCAGGGCTTATGCTTTCTTTTTACTGAGCTGTTAGGGTTTGATGGACTGAGGCTGTGAGCTGAGAAAAATCAAGATGCCAAGCATTGTACAGGGAGCTGTGCACAACTACCTGAAAGGAGGTTGTGGAGAGGAGGGAGCTGGGCTCTTCTCCCAAGGGACAGGGGACAGGACAAGAGGGAATGGCCTCAAGTTCTGCCAGGGGAGATTTAGGCTGGAGATTAGAAGAAAGTTTTTCTCGAAAAGGGTCATTGGGCATTGGAATAGGCTGCCCAGGGAGGTGGTTGATTCACCTTCCCTGGAGGTGTTTAAGGGACGGGTAGATGAGGTGCTGAGGGACATGGTTTAGTGTTTGATAGGAGTGGTTGGACTCGATGATCCGATAGGTCTCTTCCAACCTGGTTGTTCTATGATTCTATGATTCCTTCCTGCGATGCTCTGGGGCACCCATGCCACCCCTCAGCCTGAGGTGGCTCAGAGGGGAGAGCCAGGATCTGTAAGGCAGGTTTGGGCATTAGCTGCTTCATATGGACAAGCAAGAGACATTGAGCTTCACCAGAGGTCGCAGAATCACAGAGTGGTTTCAGTTGGAAAAGACCTTTAAGATCATCGAGTCCAACCAATGATACAGCCCTGCTAGGCCACCACTAGACCAAGTCCCCAAGATGGGCAATACCCAATGGTTTGGGTCCTTGCTCTGCCCTGGGTGGGTTTGAGCCTTTCGGAATAGAGAATTTTGCACTTTCTTGAGGTCATATTTTGAGACTCTCAGAAAAATAGGCAGCAAAAAAGACCCATCTTCATGCCAGATCTGTTTTGGAGAGCTAATACAGAGCACAAGGCAAAGACCCAGTGCAAACCTTCCCCAGTGCAGAGACTTGCCTCCCGGCCACATTCAGCAACCGTGTCCATGTCTACATCCCATACCTCTCCCTGCAGTTAGGGACAGAATCACAGAACAACCAGTTTGGAAGAGACCCACCGGATCATCAAGTCCAACCATTCCCACCAAACTCTAAACCATGTCCCTCATTAACTCGTCCACCTGCACCTCAAACCCCTCCAGGGAAGGCGAATCAACGCCCTCCCGGGGCAGCCTCTGCCAGTGCCCAGTGACCCTTTCTGGGAATAATTCTTTCCTAATGTCCAGCCTGAACCTCCCCTGGTGGAGCTTGAGGCCATTCCCTCTTGTCCTGCAGCCTCCTTTATGTTGGGTAATGTTTCAAAGGTCAAGTCCTCTTGGATACTCAGGATCCTCTCTGTCCACCCAGGAGCTGCAAAACCAATAAAAACTGTAAGGAGCTAAACCCTTCACTTAGCAGGCACCATATATTTGTTTATTTGTTTGTTTGCAGACACTGGGAAATGATGCTGTACTGTTAGCATCTTCAAGTCCTCAGCCGTGTCGAGTGCTCCGGGAAATCGCAGTGCGGCGTCTCCCTCTGTTTGACCCAGCGGGAGAGCAAGAGCTGCTTTAATAGGGAGGATGCGGAGGTGGCTGCGCAGGAGGGAGCAGGGGGAGAGTTGGCAAAGGATGCGATCCCCTTCATGCCAACACCACTGCCTGATCCTTTCCTACAGCTGAGCCAAACCGGGGATCTGGAAGTGCAGAGATGTGGGAAGGAGGGGAGGATAATAGGGTCAGGAGGTACAGTCCTCATCGCAAGGGTGGTGTTCCTCTGGGGTGAGATTTGAGAGGAACTAGAGGGGCTTATTGTAGCAGCAACAAGCAGAGTTTGGGAGAGAGGAGGGGATATGGCTACATCTTCCATTTAACAGTCAGTAACCAGTCTCAGCTTTGCGCAGAGTGACCCAGGCTGATTCAGGAGATGTTTCCTTGCCATCCTAATCACTTTGGGGCTCTATATCCCTTCCCTCCAGAATATCGCAAAGCCTATCTCTATGGCCCACCCCTCCCTCCCCTTTCCCATTTCTAAAGGATGCAGCTATTTCTGTATTACAGGGAGGTTTTAGGAGCCGAATCCATTAGGGGCTCATTTACAGCCGTGCCCTTAGGCAGACGCAAACCTCGCTTCACTGAGATGATAGACTAATCCATCAACCTACTTCACGCTGGCCTGTTCTGTCTGGAAACAGCATTACTGAGCACAAGTACCTAACGCCAGCCTGTGACTGTCTTCTCACTCTCCTCGTAGCCTGGAGATGCTCAAGTGCTCCTGGACCCCTGTGTCCAAGAGTCCACAGAGAAAACCCACGCAGCACCATGCCCTTGAGCCGCACCGCTGTGCTGAAGGAGAGGGTTTTGCTTCCATGAACTAATCCGTAGCTTTTGCAAACATGTGGGCTCTATCCTCCCTGCCGGGCCACAGGGATCAGGTTCAAGCTTCCCTGGGAGAAGGAGAGAGATCCAAATAGTGTCCAGAGCTGGGGCTGTGGCCTGCCTTCCAGCAAGGAACCAACAACAGAATCAGATCCAATCTGAATTTCCTTCCTGCTCCCATTTCCAGAGGAGGCCACAAAGATGATGCGAGGGCTGAAGAACCTTCTGTACGAGGACAGGCTGAGAGTTGGAGTTCTTCAACCTAGAGAAGAGAAGGCTCCACAGACACCTTAGAGCAGCTTCCAGTGCTGGAAGGACTCCAGGAAAGCTAGGGAGAGGCTCTTGATCAGGGAGTGCAGGGAGAGGATGATGGGAAATGTTTGGGGTTTTTTTCTGAAAGAGGGGAGATTCTTCTCCTCTTAGGGAGAAATGTGGTACTGTGAGGGTGGGGAGGCCCTGGCCCAGGTTGCCCAGAGCAGTGGTGGCTGCCCCATCCCTGCAAGGGTTCAAGGTCAG
Organism: Coccyzus lansbergi; assembly: GCA_033558105.1. Taxonomy (NCBI): domain Eukaryota; kingdom Metazoa; phylum Chordata; class Aves; order Cuculiformes; family Coccyzidae; genus Coccyzus; species Coccyzus lansbergi. Next base: position 429,741 of record JAUMJK010000391.1, on the reverse strand, counting down.
GCTGGATGAGTCTTGGAGCCTCTGATCCCATGGGAGGTGTCCCTGTCCATGGCAGGAGGATTTGGAACAGGATGAGCTTTAAAGCTCTTCCAACCCAAAGCATTTGATGATTCTGTGATTTCTGGTCAGTTATCAGAGGCCATTTATGATAAGAAAAGCTTCCTGGATCAGATCAAAAGTCCATCTAGGCTGGTCTCCTGTGCAGTCAGCACAGGAACAGGACAGGCATGTGGCCATAAACCCTTCCCCTTTCTGACCATCTGCAGCTCAGGCCCTTCCTGAGCCAGACGATGGATCTGTAAGTTGTATTTAAAAGCCCTTGATGGTCCTTTTCTGTACATATTTGTCTAATGACTTTTCAAACCCATTTCTGCTTTTGGTCTCCACTGGCCCCAGCAGTGAGGTTCGCAATTGAATTAGGCAATGTCTGAAAGACTACTTCCTCCACAAGGGAAGAGATAAAGTTATTTTGAATTTCATCTGTTGCTGGCATCAATCTGAACTCATATCTTTCCCAAATCTCTTTGAGGAAATGCAAGTCATGCCTGGCCAAAAACTGATAAGTGGAAGGGTCCAGGTGCCCAAGGGATGCATGAAGGAGCTATTGGTCTCCTTGGAGTAATCTGTCCTCATAAGGTGCAGCCTGTCCCTAAAAACTCCCTGGGTGTGTTCCTATCAAGGACCATCCCAAAGAACTGCCTTCTCAGAGATGCTTGTGTGTTTGTCCAAACAACTCTTTCCCCTTCCTCTGAAAACTGCCAAAGGACACTTCAGCTCTGAATCATAGACTCATAGAATGATTATGGCTTAAAACACCTCTAAGCTCATCCAGTCCAGCCATTAGTCCAACCCTCCCAGCCTACTGAACCATGTTGCGAAGTGCCATGGTCACATGGTTTTTGAACCCCTCCAGGGATGGAGACTCCACCCCTGCCTTAGCAGCCTCTGCCAGGGCTCCACCACTCTGCTAGATATGTTGTTATTGGCTACAAGCTAAGCAAAAGTAGAAGCTGTAGGTACTGTAGGTGAATTCTCTGATAGTTTCAAAAGAGAGATGTATGCCTGGAGAAGAGGAGGCTGAGGGGAGACCTCATTCCTCTCTACAAGTACCTGAAAGGAGGTTGTAGAGAGGAGGGTGCTGTCAAGGGACAGGATGAGAGGGAATGGTCTCAAGCTCCACCAGGGAAGGTTTAGACAGGACATTAGGAAATAGTTTTTCATGGAAAGGGTCATTGGGCACTAGAACAGGCTGCCCAGGGAGGTAGTCGAGTCACCTTCCCTGGAGGTGTGTAAGGCATGGGTGGATGAGGTGCTGAGGGACATGGTTTGGTGTTTGGTGGGAGTGGTTGGACTCGATGATCCGGTGGGTCTATTCCAACCTGGTTATTCCATGATTCCATGATTCTAAAATTTCCCTAATATCCAACCTAATCCTCCCCTGGTGCAACTTAAGGCCATTTCATCTTGACCTCTTGCTTGCTACTGGGGAGACGAGACCAACACCCGCCAACAACCTCATTTTAAGTAGTTATAGAGAGCAATAAGGTCCCCTCAGCCTCCTCTTCTCCAGGTAAATGATCCCAGTTCCCTCAGATGCTCCTCACAAGACTTGTGCTCCAGACCCTTCACCAACTTTATTGCCCTAAGGGCACTTCCCACTGGGACGTCTACCTGTAATATCCTTTGCTGATACAGCCCTTATCACTCTTGGGCCATAAACAGAGTTTCAGTGCGATGCTTTGTTTTACTGGTGCTTTCTCCGTGCCCTCCAGATGGTGACAATGCCCCTTTGGGTGGCTTCTGAAGTAGATGACAAGAAAGGAAGGATTGGAAGAAATAAAAAGAAAGTTCCTAACAGCGAAACGGATCAGCACACACCTCCTTTCTCCTGATGTTAAACACTGCTGACACAGGCCCTGCGCTGCACAAATCTGTAGCTTCCTTTAAATTAGCAATTCCACAGGCACAGTAGGAGCTTCCATAAGAATTGTCCATAAAGGGAAGAAAGTAACAGTATCAGCCTAGCATGAAACCTTGGTTTCTGCTTTTTAATTAAGATTTCAAGCTTGTGTCTCCCCTGAGGTGCTGTGGAAGATTTTGCCAGATAGAGCGAGCAGCCGGGGTCCCTATCAGCAAATTGGCTTTTCGTGGGATCCTAGTTCTTCTCCCACACCCTTTAGTGCTGAATTCTTAGTGCTGGATTTGGGGTACAAGAAGGTTAAGCCCAGAAGCTGAGCACTGGGACCCATCCTTGCCGGCTCAGGTCCTTTCATGACTCCTTTTTCTCAGCAAGGTCTTGCAGGTGATACGGGGAAGACACAGGACGTGAGTTTGGGCACACATCACTCTCAGCATTAAACAGTAATGCTGAGGTAACTCTTAGAATCATAGAATCATAGAACAACCAGGTTGGAAGAGACCCACCGGATCATCGAGTCCAACCATTCCTATCAAAATCATAGTATGATTTGAGTTGGAAGGGACCTTAAAGCTCATCCAGTCCAACCCCCTGCCATGGACAGAGACATCTCCCACTGGTTCCGTGTCCTCAAGGCCCCATCCAGCCAGAGATGACGTTTCCAGTGTGAATCTCTGTGTTTATATATTTTAAAACCCCTTCCCCTCTCTTCCAGGTTCTCTCAGTATTCTCTTAGCTTCTCTTTCCTTCCCTGCTCCTGCCTGCCATGCATCCCTGCAGCTGGAAGGTGAAGTCAAGGAGCCATGAGCAAGATCTCTTCCAGCATTAAAGGCAGGTGTTGGCACCTGCCAACGTCCTGGTCCATTCTTCCATCACAACCCGGTTCTCCCACCTGTAATTTCAGACCAGAGCCCCGTGGATCATAAGCCTCTCAAACAAGAAGCAATAGCAAACCCAGGGCTCCCTGTCCCAAAATAACGTCGCAGACACAGGGCCACAACCTAAAATCCCTGTCTCCCTCCCTTTTACATCACTGCCAATTTAGGATTCATTTAGGAGGAAACAGAGACACAAGGGGTACCCCAGCACAGATCTCCCCTGGCGATGGCAGTTTCACACATGTCAGGATACGCTGCTGTGAGCATCCATCATCCTTGGGAATGCTGCCCCTCCATCCGCAACACTTTCCTGGGCAAAGACAAGCTCACATCTAGCAGACGTGACATCTTCCCCTGCCTGTCACTGCTTCCCTGCAGCCAACGTGTGCCAGCAAGGTGTGCTTACAGCCCAGAAAGCCAACCAGGTCCTGCACCCAAAGCAGTGGGACCAGAAGTGGGAGGGAGGGGATTCTGCCCCTTTGCTCCACTCTCATAAGACCTCAACTGGAGTCTTGCATCCAGTTCTGGAGTCCTCAGCACAGGAAGGACATGGAGCTGTTGGAGTGAGTTCAGAGGAGGCCACAGAGATGATCCAAGGGCTGGAGAGCCTCCTGTACGAGGACAGACTGAAAGAGTTGGGGTGGTACAGCCTGGAGAAGAGAAGGCTGCTGGGAGACCTGTGAGCAGATTCCAGTGCTGAAAGGGGCTTCAGGAAAGCTGGGGAGGGGCTCTTGATCAGGGGGTGCAGGGAGAGGATGAACGGGTAGGATTTTAAGGTGAAAGAGAGTAGATTGAGGTGAGATCTTGGGAAGAATGTTTTGTTATGGGGGTGGGGAGGCCCTGGCCTAGGTTGCCCGGAGCAGGGGTGGCTGCCCCATCCCTGGAGGGGTTCAAGGGCAGGTTGGATGGGGTTTGGAGCCCCTGATCCAGTGGGAGGTGCCCATGGCAGGGGTGGAACTGGATGGGCTTTGTGTTCTCTTCCAACCCAAACCATTCCATGATTCTGTGATGGTTAATACTCCAGAGCAGGAACTTCGCTGCATTTGCCCACAGTCTCCATTGGAGACTTTTAGATGCCACCTGCAATTTAAAGGGAGAAACACATCACCGAGTAACACGTCCCACTGCTCCTTGTCACTGCACAGAGGGGACATGGACAAAGATTGCACTGGAAGTGCCTCTAAAGGTTTCACAATTGCTCCCATAAAGCATTTAATGTGCAATAAAAACAGCGAGTAAGTTATCAAAGACCTGCGTGGAGAAGGAAGCTAATGCCTTGCCCTGCAGATGTTCATAAAATATTAAGTAACTTTAAAAAGAAGAGGAAAAGGACGCAGCTCGCTCGACCACTGTTAGAAGCAGGTCCATTCCGCCAAGCACCAGTGAGATGCAGGATTTCTTCAGGACTCATTAACTCCCATGCCAGCGTTAATGGTCCTGTGGCCATTCGTTCCTCTTCCTCCACACCGCGGAAACAGCTTTATTTAGAAGTTGAGATTGCGGCCCAGCTCCGTGAATACGTTTGCCTGAATGTAATTAGGCATCAGCAGAGCAAAACTCCACAGCCGAGAGAGTGGAAATCCAGGTCAGGCAGTTCTCTGCCTGCAGCTACCTCCACCCTGCCTGAAAATAAATGGATTGGGGGAATCTGATGACTTTTCAAGTCCCCGTGGTTAAGTGAGACAAGGAGGTAAACTGTGTAGAAAGTTTGTTTGCAAGAAATCTGTTAACGATCCTTGGGCTTTCATGGAGTCATAGAATCACCAGGTTGGAAAGGACCCACAGGATCGAGTCCAACCATTCCCATCAATCGCTAAACCATGTCCCTCAGCACCTCATCCACCCGTCCCTTGAACCCCTCCAGGAAAGGTGCCTCAACCCCCTCACTGGGCAGCCTCTGCCACTGCCCAGTGACCATTTCCATGATTTTTTTTTTCCTTTTGTGCCTACTCTGCCATGGAGATGGACCAATTCAAACCAGAGCCACCTGAGGAAGACCTGTCCTGCTCCTTTTCAACTTGTGGTGAGGTTGGCCCCTCACCACAAGAAGGATGTTGAGGCTCTGGAGCAAGTCCAGAGAAGAGCAAAGAGGCTGGAGAACAGAACTTATGAGGAGTGGCTGAGAGAGCTGGAGGTGTTTAGCCTGGAGAAGAGGAGACTGAGAGGAGACCTCATTACTCTCTCCAACTCCCTGAAAGGAGGTTGTGGAGAGGAGGGAGCTGGGCTCTTCTCCCAAGGGACAGGGGACAGGACAAGAGGGAATGGCCTCAAGCTCCGCCAGGGGAGATTTAGGCTGGACATTAGGAGGAAGTTTTTCACACAGAGGGTGATTGGGCATTGGAATAGTCTGCCCAGGGAGGTGGTTGATTCACCTTCCCTGGAGGTGTTTAAGGCACAGGTAGATGAGGTCCTGAGGGACATGGTTTAGTGTTTGATAGGAATGGTTGGACTCGATGATCCGGTGGGTCTCTTCCAACCTGGTTGTTCTATGATTCTTTTCCCATCCTTGTGATGCATTTGCACTGGGGTTTGATTAATCAGTGCTTCTTCCCCACCGTTCTCCGATGTGGACAACACAGTTCAGACCAGGCAGCAGCAGGAGTGCTCTGAGCAGCACGTGCTCTCAGACCCAGGCAGGAAGGAAGAATGCAGAGCACCTGCCTTCAGTACATGACTGAAGAGCAGGCAGTTTCCAGGCTGGTGTGGAAAAAGCTCTCCTGGGAGCAATCAGGAGCCACGAGAGATGTTGTTTGTCTTGCTTCAGTGCAAAGTGCACTTGATCTGTCAAATTTTGAGTGTTACAAAGGAGCAAATCATAGAATGATGGAATGGTTTGGGTTGGAAAGGACTGCAAAGATCATCCAGTCCCACCCCTCCCACAGGCAGGGACACCTCCCACTGGATCAGGGGCTCCAAGCCCCATCCCACCTGGCCTTGAACCCCTCCAGGGATGGAGCAGCCACCACTGCTCTGGGCAACCTGGGCCAGGGCCTCCCCACCCTCACAGCAAAACGTTTTATTCCAAGATTTCATCACAATCTCCTCTCTTTCAGCTCAAAACTGCTTCTTCTCATCCTCTCCCTGCACCTCCTGATCATGAACCCCTCTGCAGCTTTCCTGGAGCCCCTTTCAGCACTGAGAAGCTGCTCACAGGTCTCCCCAGAGCCTTCTCTTCTTCAGACTGAACAACCCCAGATCTCTCAGCCTGTCCTGGTAATCAATGCAATGTCAGAGCAACTTGGAGACAAGAGGCAATAAAAATCCTAAACTGATGTTTTGACATTTTCTTGTCCCAAGCGAGGACAGAAAATTCAAAACTGTGGAAAAAAAAAAAGTGACAGAACTGGAATCTCATGCAGTTTCCATTTGGATATGTCAAAACAGCTCTTTCTCATTCAGTAAATCATCAACCTGCCTCTGCCCACACTGCCATTCAGCCCCAGGAGGCTGTGGGGCAGACACAAAGGAGGAGCTGGCACCCCAGGAGCCAGAGCCACAGGGAAGAAGAGCCCATCATGGTCCTCAAGCCAAAGAGGAAGTCGTGGTCTTGAGCGTCTCCCTTGTTGCACATAAATACCTCAAGTCCTCATTTGTCTGCCATACAAATAATGAGGAGAAAACCATTTGCATAGGAATAAAATCTGTTCTTCAGACTGAAAAGATTTAATTTTTTTAATATATGCATGTCTGTGTTTTACTGAAAAGGAATTAAGTGTCAAAAAAATAAAAAGGAGTCCTTCTGAATTAAGGCTCATTTCTTTTTAAGAACGTTGAAAGGCAGAACGCCGGGTGTTTTGCAGAGGTTCTTTTGTTCGTCGTAACAATTCAACATGAATTTGCAAAATACTTTGACTAAATCCATTCTGATTTTCCTGTCAGAGACATTCCAGGTGACAATTTTTACCCAGAAAGCTCCACTTGTGGCAACTCAGACAAAACAGTTTAACATCAGCCTAGAGGGAAGAATTTCATTCTTACTTTCCTGAAGAAAAGAAATGAACACTTCCATAAAATTGACACTTAAAGTGGGAGGTATTTTGCAGAAATCTCTTTGCTCACAGAAACTCAGAAGAACAAGAATGTTTTCTTGGAAAAATCTCTGTCAAATTCAATGTATCCTGGGACCTCACTGAAAGTTTGCGCCCCCCAGGCTAAAGCATCTGCTTTAAGGTGCTGGACCAGTGCATCCAGATGCAAGCACGGAGGTGAATCATTGAATCACAGAATGGTTTTGGTTTGAAGGGACCTCTAAGCCCATCCAGTGGCACTCTTGCCATGGGCAGGGACACCTCCCACTGCATCAGGGGCTCCAAGCCCCATCCAACCTGCCCTTGAACCCCTCCAGGGATGGGGCAGCCACCACTGCTCTGGGCAACCTGGGCCAAGGTCTCCCCACCCTCATAGCAAAATGTTTCTCTCTAAGATCTCATCTCGTTCAGCTGCTGGTACCTGAGTGGAGTCTCAGGAGCTGAACCAAAGGGTCAGTGTAAATCAGCATGTGTTTCCTGACAGTGATGGAGAGACATTAATTTATAGGAGCTGAGAGCCTGGCCTGGAGCCTTTCCCTGTGCTCCTCACACCACTGAACACTGGCCGTGGGTGAATCTTATGCTGTCTCTCCCAGATGTCCCTGAGAGGGGTTATTTGCTCAGATGGAATAGCAACAGGGGTGTAGACATCTGTGCCAGCTGCACCTTTTGCAGCAGGGAGGACCATCTCCCAGCTACACAGCAGCACTGCAGCCAAACCCCTGCAAAAACACTGAGAGCTGATTTATTGCCACCTTTCCAGGAGAGACATCCTGAACTTGTCCCTCTGGAGAAATAAATTTCTCTTTCTCCTTGAGTTCTTCTGAGGTGGTGAGGTGAGACTGGCCATTGCCCTCACGCCTCAGCAGGTCAGACGTGCTCCACTGGTACCTAACAACCACCCTGCACTGCAACGAGATGTTCTCCTCTCTTTGCAGGACCTCGAGGTCATGAGACCTGAGGGACCAAGAGTTCTTAGAGCTGAGGGGCTCAGGGCTTCTTCTCATGCTGCTGGCTTTACCTGACTCTTTATGAGGAGCTTCTGAGAGAGCTGGGGGTGTTCAGCCTAGAGAAGAGGAGGCTGAGAGGAGACCTCATTGTTCTCTACAACTACCTGAAAGGAGGTTGTGGAGAGGAGGGAGCTGGGCTCTTCTCTCAAGTGACAGGGGACAGGACAAGAGGGAATGGCCTCAAGCTCCACCAGGGGAGATTTAGGCTGGACATTAGGAGAAAGTTTTTCACACAGAGGGTCATTGGGCATTGGAATAGGCTGCCCAGGGAGGGGATTGATTCACCTTCCCTGGAGGTGTTTAAGGGACAGGTGGATGAGGTCCTGAGGGACTTGGTTTAGTGTTTGATAGGAATGGTTGGACTCAATGATCCGATGGGTCTCTTCCAACCTGGTTGTTCTATGATTCTATGATTCTATGACTTATTTTAACTCCTTATTGCACTTGAGATTTTTTGTTTCTTTCTGCTGGTAAAAATTTTCTCCTTCTTATTGGAAAAGCTTGATTAGACTCACCTCATCCTCTCTCTGCAGGTCTGGTTTGGTTCATCTCATCTGACTCCCAGCTGAGGTATCTGCATTGAAGGAAAACCCTGCATCAAGAGAGCTCGGAGGATATTTCTGTGTCCTTTGTGGGGATGGTTTTGCTTGGCATAAATGTGCATTCTGGACTGGCAAAGCAGGAGCGCTTCCAAGCTCACTGTGTGGGTAAAAAAGGTTGTAGCCAAGTGATGTAAATTAGAGCAGACCAGCCTGACTACAGCAGAGCAGCCACCACAACAGTGTTGGCATGGGAATGAGGAGCCATCCAGATGATCTCCAACAGTATTGGGCTCACCTGAGCTCATCTTGGTCTTCCCTTTCCAGTAGGAAATGAGGACTCCACATGCTCCAAACACAGCAAAAGTCTGAATGCAAAAGCAAATGGAAATGCTGTGGTTGGCTCGTGCTCTCGGCATAACTACAGATCTCTGCTCCATGGACCACTGGGAGCTGTTGAACTGGGAGGAACTGAACTGGGAACTCCCTGCACACTGGGAGGAACGGAAGCACCAGTGCATATCTTAGTAGATTATTATTATCATCATTATTATTATTATTACCGTATCAGCTGGAACTCCCAAGCATGCCCCTGCAGCAATGCACTATAAAAAATAAAGGCACAAAAAGTATGAATGGTCCTTCCAGAAAGCGTTTACATTTTTCCTGGCTAATGGCCCATCCCAGGATTCGGGCTGAGCCAGATCCTAAATTCTAAGAAAAATCTCTGGCATCCCCCTTCTGTTTGAAGGGAAACTGCCAACATGTCTCACTGATAATCGTCTGAATCTAAGGAGAGACATTCAGATTTATGATGGGAGGCAGACAGCCAAGTCCCATTGATCTTCAGTGAAAAACCCTTCAGTGCAAACCCCCTCATCCCCCGTCACTGGCTGTGAAGAGCTGGGCTTTGCCTGCACAGCCTGTTTTGTTCTGCAGCACTCGTCATCTTTGGGCTCAAATTCCTATTGCTATCCTATTATTATCTCTGATTAAGCAAGGGGGAAGAGGAAATTAGACGATTCCTGTGTACTCTTCAGCTCGCAGTGATGTGCCCTAACAAGCTATGTTTAACCCATTCGTTACCTTCAAAATCAAGTTGCCTGTGGAGTTTCCACTGCTGGATTGTGCTCTCCCGCTCCTGAATTTAGGCACAAGTGGGTCAGGGTAATGACTCACTCTCAGTATTTAAAGCCAGCCCAATAAATCCCTAAACGACTTTCTAACAGTGCAGTAAACTCCTCAGAACATAATCAATGCACATTAACAAAACACTGGGAAGCCAAGAATATTTTTGGGGGGAGGAGGGGTTGCAGTAAAGCATAGTCATGAATCTTTTCCATGTTTTATCGGGCAGGAACCTCCAGCTTCCTTAGTGTGTTTGATGTATATAGATGGGAGATATTTTCTAAGGCCATTCATAGGCTGGTCTTGGTGTTTCTAAGAGGTCTGTTAGAGCAGAAAGGTCTAGGTGTGTTTTTTTAAGGTATATAGAATCATAGAGTCATAGAATGGTTTGGGTTGGAAAGAACATCAAAGCTCATCCAGTCCCACCCCTGCCATGGGCAGGGAGACCTCCCACTGCATCAGGGGCTCCAAGACTCATCCAACCTGCCCTTGAACCCCTCCAGGGATGGGGCAGCCACTACTGCTCTGGGCAACCTGGGCCAGGGCCTCCCCACCCTCACTAGAAAAAAATTCTTCCATAAAAATGCAGGTGCGTTGAAAAGAGAATTTTTACAAATGCCAGAGGATTTAGGGTTGAAAGGATCTCTGCAGGTCTCTAGTCTGACCTTCTCAGAGGACTTTGGTTAGCTTCAGTGTTAGCAGGTGTGGCAGCTCCACAACCTTTCTCAGGAACCTGTCCCAGGGCTGCACAACCCTGCAGGGAAGAGGCTTTGGGAAGACTCCAGAAGATGCCTGTCCCACCACTGAGAGCCTGTCCTTGATCCGCGTCTGTCTCCTGGGACTCAATATACCAGAGGACATGCTGATTAAAAGACCTGCTTGGTTTTTTTTCTCTGCATGTCAGCAAAATTACTCACTTCTAACCTCATTGTGTAATATTAGTTTTGCACCTCAAGGGGAAAACGGGCCCCTCTCTCAAACCCAGACTTTGGATGAGTTTCAGTCAGGCACGGATAGTTAAGCACTTCAAGTTACACACCTTCAACTCTCTCCATAATCCTTATGGGCAAAACAAACCCTCAACAAATTATCTCATACTGCAGTCAGCTCGAAGGTAAACACTGGGCTGTGGAAATGAGCTCAGACTTGAACACATATCAGTGTTCCAGGTTAGGGCTGACAAATCCTGCCCTTGGACGGTCGTCAAGCCCCGAGCGCCAACTAGGATCTCCAGTCTCATTACCAGTGTTGTTACAGGATCTAGAGGTCCTGATTAGATGCGGCGCCCTGTCGGGCTAGGAGCTGCGTGCAGACACATAGCCAAGTCCTGGCCCAAAAAACACTGCAATAAAAATAGACAAGACAGATGGAAGCACAGATTGATGGCAAGTCGCACAGCAGGTCGGAAGCAGAGTTGAAATGAGAGCTCAGGCAAGTAGCAGGTCTGAGATCCCTCAATTAATGCTTTTCCTTCAGCACCAAGGCACGAGCCATACACTTCAAAGTTCCTTAGCCCAGGTGCTCTGGCCACCTTGAATTCAGAGCTCAGAAACCACAGAGATAGCTAGTGCAAAGCCACAATGCCTGAAAACATCTATGGCCCCAAACCGCTTCTGCCAAGACCCACAACTCATCAATGTCCCCGGCTTTCACTCTGCCATGACAGTTTTCTTCGGAGCAGGGCATCCTCACCAACTCCCATGCCTTCCCCTGGATGCGACTCATCACACCAGCCTTTTCCCAAACCCTCCTATCTCTGGAAATCAAGATGTGTTGCCGTTGCATCATGAGTTGTAATAGCAGGCAGTATTACTGATAGACATCGTTAACTAGTAGACCAGCAATCATGCTAAGTAGGCTTTGTGTTCATTAGTACAGTGCTCTGTTTGTGTTAATGTAAGACTTATAAATGGTATTAATAGTAATTGCATCAATAATAATGCTGCAGTTGTGAAATGTTTATATAGCATCCATCTGCTCCGAGATGCACTGTGAGAGATAACACTACAACCATCTGGCATCGCTGGCTTTGTTTGGCTGGTATGTATCAGTATGGCAAATCAGGCAGCCGGCTCCATCCCAGGAGCTCCCACTGGTTCTGACTTGCCAGCAGCCGTAAATCACCTCTAAACTGGAGAAGAAGACGGGAACCAACAGGCAAAAGTTGGGAGCACCAAGATGTAAAGCAAGAGGGCTTCTCCCTAGAAGTGTTCCCCTACCTAGAAGTGTTCATAGAATCATAGAATCCCCAGGTTGGAAGAGACCCACTGGATCATCGAGTCCAACCATTCCCATCAATCACTAAACCATGTCCCTCAGGACCTCGTCCACTGGTGTCTTAAACCCCTCCAGGGAAGGTGAGTCAACCACATCCCTGGACAGCCTGTTCCAGTGCCAAATGACCCTTTCTGTGAAAAAATTTTTCCTGATGTCCAACCTGAACCTCCAATGGTGGAGTTTCAGGCCATTCCCTCTGGTCCTGTCCCCTATCCCTTGGGAGAAGAGCCCAGCTCCCTCCTCTCCACAACCTCCCTTCAGGTGGTTGCAGAGAGCAATGAGGTCTCCTCTCAGCCTCCTCTTCTCCAGGCTAAGCACCCCCAGCTCTCTCAGCTGTTCCTCATAGGGCCTGTTCTCCAGCCCCTTCACCAGCTTCATGGCTCTTCTCTGGACTTGCTCCAGAGCCTCAACATCCTTCTTGTGGTGAGGGGCCCAAAATCTTGAGCTACAGATAACAATATCACAGCAAATCTTGACCTACAGAGAGCAATATCACAGCAAACCCCAAGCTGAGCCTTCCTACCAGGTGGAAAGAGACAGTCTCTGCTTCAGTAGTCCTGTGGGAAGCCCATGAAGAAATCCAAAGCAGAAGAGTTGCATTGCAGAGACCTTAGAGTAGCTTCCAGTACTGAAAGGGGCTCCAGGAAAGCTGGGGAGGGGCTCTAGAGCAGGGAGAGCAGGGATAGGACAAGGGGGAATGGTTTTCAGCTGAAAGAGGGGAAATTGAGAAACCAGGTTGGATGGAGCTTAGAGTCCCTGATCCAGTGGGAGGTGTCCCTGCCGACGGCAGGGGTGAGACTGGATGGGCTTGGAGGTCCCTTCCAACCCAAACCATTCTGTGATTCTATGACATCCAACACAGACAATGAGATACTTCAGTGAAAATAGGAGGAATCAGCACCAGGAACCTTATATTTACTAACCTCACTTGAATTCTTTTTATACCTTCTTTCAGTTTTTTTAACAAGTTTTTGGGGCTTCCGCAAAATTTTCCTTAAGGCAAAAGAGACTTTTAAGTGTTTTTTAAGACAAAAAATGCTTCTTGTTAGAAATGGCATTTGAAGGTTCATTCCAAGACAAATATCTTTCAAATATTCTCACTGAACAAGGAAAAACAGATTCAGGCAATCTGGTGGTTTCGTCTATAAAAAAAGAACAGTTTTGACCTCACCATCTTTTTCCAGCAGGAATATCTCGTGAAAGTATGTCTCGTTCTCTCAGCTCTGTTCCTAAACGCAGCACGTTCAGGAAAAAGCAGCAAGACACAGCTTGTCCCCACTCGCCAGACACACAAAAGTTCTCCAGCTAAAATTAGGTAAAATAATGGCACATGGAAAGACAGAAAGAAAGGGGGGAAAAAAGTTTCAAATAAACTCTCCCTTTTTTTCACTCCCCCCAGCTCAACTCCAAGCTCTTCAAAGTTTCTCCTCTCGTTGAGTTGAGTCATTAGTCTTCGGATAAGTGATGCTTGAGCCTTTGATTAAAATTACTGGGGAGCGTCTCTGCATGATTAAAGAGAGATAACACAATAAAAGGAAGAGGGCTTTACACCATTATTATGGCAAATAAGTGCAATTCCCAACCTGAGAGCTGCATCAACTTGTCCAACGTAATAAACGCTTCCCCTGTTGGAAATGTGTCAAATTAGGCTTGAAGATGTCAGCCTTCAGTTTTCAAAAGCCTCAAAGCTTTACAAGGCGTTGCGAGACTGCGAGTCTGACATGCCGAAGAGGTGGAAGGTGACGCTGCCCCATGGTGCAGGGCACAGAGGGAGCCACCCGCGCTCGTTAGCAGTGAACTAATGCCGGGGATGGGTCTGCAGCCTCCGGAAGGGAGGAGAGGGGCAGGCAGAGACACACGATGCCAGAGAAAGGAGTTTTGGGGAAGGCAAAGGTTGGGGTTGGGATCCACGAGGAGCAGGTTGGAGCCACTGCCGTGCAGCAGTGAGCTTGCATGTGTGAAGGCCTCACCACAAGAAGGATGTTGAGGCTCTGGAGCAAGTCCAGAGAAGAGCAACGAAGCTGGTGAGGGACTGGAGAACAGGCCTTACGAGGAACGGCTGAGAGAGCTGGAGGTGTTTAGCCTGGAGAAGAGGAGGCTGAGGGAAGACCTCATTGCTCTCTCCAGCTACCTGAAAGGAGGTTGTAGAGAGAAGGGAGCTGGGCTCTTCTCCCAAGTGACAGGGGACAGGATGAGAGGGAATGACCTCAAGCTCCACCAGGGGAGGTTCAGGCTGAACATTAGGAAAAAAAAATTCACAGAAAGGGTGATTGGGCAGTGGCAGAGTCTGCCCAGGGAGGGGGTTGATTCACCTTCCCTGGAGGGGTTTAAGGGTTAAGATTTATCTCTTGGCATCAGTTCCAGTCTTACCCAAACAAGAATGGTTGTTCTGAGGGGGGAAAAAAGTAATTTTTAGTCCAAAGAGACTGTCTAGCTAAGAATTTATTTCAGAAGAGCCACACAATCTGACTCCCTGAAAATGATTTGAGGGCTCCTATGAGGCCAGGCTGAGAGAGTTGGGGCTGGTCAGCCTGGAGAAGTAGGCTCCAGGGAGCTCTTAGAGCAGCTTCAAGCACTGAAAAGGGCTCCAGGAAAGCTTTAGACAGATTATTTAGAAAGTTCTGTTGTGACGAGACAAGGAGTAATTATTTTAAACTGAGAGAGGGAAGATTTAGGTTGGATATAAGGAAGAATTTTTTTACAGTAAGGGTGGTGAGGCACTGGCACAGGCTGCCACAGAGGGATTGGAGTTCCAGGGTCAGGTTGGATGGGGCTCTGAGCAACCTGATCAAGTTGAAGATGTTCCAGCTTCTTAGGATCATAGATCATAGGATCATAGATTAACCAGGTTGGAAGAGACCAACCAGATCATCGAGTCCAACCATTCCCATCAATCACTAAACCATGTCCCTCAGCGCCTCATCCACCCGTCCCTTAAACACCTCCAGGGAAGGTGAGTCAACCACCTCCCTGGGCAGCCTCTACCACTGCCCAATCACCCTTTGTGTGAAAATTTTTTTCCTGATGTTCAACCTGAACCTCCCCTGGTGGAGCTTGAGGCCATTCCTTCTTGTCCTGTCTCCAGTCACTTGGGAAAAGAGCCCAGCTCCCTCCTCTCCACAACCTCCTTTCAGGTAATTGGAGAGAGCAATGAGGTCTCCCCTCAGCCTCCTCTTCTCCAGGATAAACACCCCCAGCTCTCTCAGCCGCTCCTCATAAGGCCTGTTCTCCAGTTCCTTCTGCACGGGGGGTGTGGACTGGATGACCTATAAATGTCCCTTGGAACCCAAAGCAATCTATGATTTGGGCATTGGAATAGGCTGCCCAGGGAGGTGATTGATTCACCTTCCCTGGAGGTGTTTAAGGCACAGGTGGATGAGGTCCTGAGGGACTTGGTTTAGTGTTTGATAGGAATGGTTGGACTCGATTATCCAATGGGTCTCTTCCAACCTAGTTGTTCTATGATTCTATGATTCTATGATTCTATAATATAGACAAGTCCTGAATCTCTGCACTCTTCCTGGAAGAAAATATCATTCATTCCCTCCCAAGGCATGATGTGGGGCTCTTAGGCAAGGAGTGAGGACACTGTGCTTGTAAAAGTGTAGACAGATAGCTCACAGAACCATCCTATTTGGGGCTTAAAATATGCAAGTTTATCATGCAAATGATATGACAACAAAATAGCTGTACTTGGCAATACTTCCCAAAGTAAATTAAGCAGTTAAACATGCCGTGTGTAATATTAAGGAGGTTATGTGCTACATAGAGTAAGGAGATGTAGCCAAGTTGTCAGGAAGCCAGAGTTCCTCAGTGATCTGAAATCCACCTCCAAGGAACCAAGGTGTGTGCTTCTTCCCTTTCGAGCAAGAAGAGAGGGTGAGGGTGATGCAAACGCGGAGCTGTGTTCCTGCCAAGCCACCTTGAGAAAAAAACGGGGTCCCACGGTGACCATCCCTGAGACGAATGGTCCAGCCTCAGCTTCCCAGTTGGCATTTCAAGGTTCAGTGCACGGCGAGGGCTCGCATTGTGCATTTTTCACAGCTTGAGCTCCGTGCGTCTGGGAACTATTTGCAAGGGTAAAAATAATGCATGATCCAATCTTCTCAAGGCTTTTCACTTCCTGGAGGGTGGAAATACCAGGCAGGGAGCGCAAAAAAAAAAAAAAAAAAAAAAAAAAGAGGAAAGCTCGTGGATTATTTCAGCTCCACAAATTGCTCCCTGAGGCGAGTAAATGTTGTAAAAAAAACATGCACAAATATTCAGATTCAAGTTTAACCAAATACCAGGACATTTGGATTTATTCAAGTGTCAGCAGCCCCCAAGCTTTCCCAGTTATTTCAGGCTCCCTTGCATCAGCAAATGTTTTCTTTTTCACAGAAACTCAAAGTCAAACCTAGGGGCTTATGGGGTCCAAAAGATTCAAATAGAACTATTCCCTGCCTGCCCCACGTACCAGCTCATTACACCCAACCCTCACACTGCTCTGTGTCCAGAGTGAAAATAACTCCTGTGATTTATGGAAAATCAAGGCTAAAATCCCGTTTGTTTACAGAGGTGATGTTTGGCTTCAGGATGGCCCTATGAGGAGCAGCTGAGAGAGCTGGGGGTGTTTAGCCTAGAGAAGAGGAGGCTGAGGGGAGACCTCATTGCTCTCTCCAACTACCTGAAAGGAGGTTGTAGAGAGGAGGGAGCTGGGCTCTTCTCCCAAGGGACAAGGGACAGGACAAGAGGGAATGGCCTCAAACTCCACCAGGGGAGATTTAGGCTGAACATCAGGAGGAAGTTTTTCACACAGAGGGTCATTGGGCATTGGAATAGTCTGCCCAGGGAGGAGGTTGATTCCCCTTCCCTGGAGGTGTTTAAGGCACGGGTAGATGAGGTGCTGAGGGACATGGTTTAGTGTTTGATAGGAATGGTTGGACTCGATGATCCGATGGGTCTCTTCCATCCTGGTTGTTCTATGATTCTATTCTATGATTCTATTCTATGATTCTATTCTATGACGTTGTTTTAACGGGATGCAATGGGGTGAGGTGGGAGGCAAGTGCACCTCAGCCCCACCTTGCCTGGGATGCTGGTTCCACCCAGACTCCAATCCAGACCTCCTCTTCTCCAACACCTCCACTCTCTCCCAGGTCCCGCAACCCATTTTGCACCAGGGTCTTCCTGGGCACCTGATTTTGAATGGCAAGCTCTTATCTCCCTCACACTCCAAATTTCATCTGCTGTGAGCCTTTAGGCAAATATTTTTCACACATCCTAAAAAACCGTCGCCTCCCTCTGCACACACATATGCACATTCCTTATGGTTTGCTTCCCCTCAGGGCCCCATGGGCCTGAACAGATGATAAAGTTTCAGTAAAGTAGGTGTTTCTTAGGCATTTTCTACAGTTCGTGACCCTGTTTAAACCCCTGTGAGAGACACAGAAGGATGCAGCACATAACCTTGAATAAAGGATTTTTTTTTTTTTTTAGTTAATCGCTTCCAAAACATCCTGTGATGAGAAATCCAGCAATATCACCAAATCAGTTCCTGTGCTGTTATGAAACACCACCCTGCTCCCGGGCTGGGCTGCCCTGGCAAAGCCATCCACCCATTGATGCTTGTGCAGCCGCTGATAGTTGCTCAGCTTTCCTCTACCGTGTTGTCAAGCTCTCCAAAACGACCATTTCTCTTCCCTGCAGACGTAACGGTGCCATCAGGCAGCTATTACCCTCTCTTTGCTAAATTAAGCGGATCACACTCTCTGATTTTCTCTCCGAAAGGTGTGATTTCCTATTAATTAGTCTTTTTCTGACTCTTCTTTGAATCTTCTCCAATATTTCCACACCCTTTTTGCACTGCAGATATTATAGAATCATAGAATCATAGAATACCAGGTTGGAAGAGACCCACCGGATCACCGAGTCCAACCATTTTGTGCCAAGAACAGGAGTAACGTAACCTACCTTTTCAAAACTGGTCAGAGCATCACGAGTTGCCTCCCAGTGACCTACTGTCTCCCCAGGGCTGTCCTAAGTCATCAACTACGCCATCCTCCAATTATTCTCTGCATTTCCTGGCTCCACATTTGGGCTTCCTTGCCCAGCTTTATCCATCCAGGAGTTCCATGAGCTAAGTTAACCACTCATTAAAGTTGTCTCATTGCTGGTAGAGAGACATGGGTATTGTCCAGAGGTGATTATCACAGAATCATAAAATCATAGAATCACCAGGTTGGAAGAGACACACCAGATCATTGAGTCCAACCATTCCTATCAAACACTAAACCATGTCCCTCAGCACCTCATCCACCCGTCCCTTAAGCACCTCCAGGGAAGGTGAGTCAACCACCTCCCTGGGCAGCCTCTGACACTGCCCAATCACCATTTCTGTGAAAATTTTTTTCCTGATGTTCAGCCTGAACCTCCCCTGGTGGAGTTTGAGGCCATTCCCTCTCGTCCTGTCCCCTGTCCCTTGGGAGAAGAGCCCAGCTCCCTCCTCTCTACAACCTCCTTTCAGGTAGTTGCAGAAAGCAATGAGGTCTCCCCTCAGCCTCCTCTTCTCCAGGATAAACACCCCCAGCTCTCTCAGCCGTTCCTCATAAGGCCTGTTCTCCAGCCCCTTCAGCATCTTCGTTGCTCTTCTCTGGACTGACTCTCTGGATTGATCCCACTCTAAGGGATATCTGTGGTTAATTAATAACTCATGCTCCGGAGGTGCTTCCATCCCTCCAAGGACCCCATATACCTAATGTTTAGTTGGCCTCAGTTAAGATGAATGATGTGACATCTGATCATACCAAAACACCCTGTTTACTTGACCCAGGCTCTATATCATTAACTGGGGTTGTGCAAGGGCTGCTTTTTTCCCCTGGTCTTTGTGTCACTTTCAACATTTATCAATGAGGGTTTAAGAGATTCTTCTCTTTTTCACCCCTGGCTCATTGCTGGGAATGTTAAATGGGAGAGGGTCAAGACCAGCCCTTTAGGGTCTCCATGAGAAACGAAGCTGTTTGAGGTGGAATTTCCTTTCAGGACTCCATTTGGAAACCAGTTACAAGCCCCATTTGTTTAATGTGCACAATGTTGATTTTGGATAGCTGCTCTCAATCTCTATCTGTTAGGCTGCCCTGTGATACTAAAGCCAAATGCTTTTTAGAAGTTTAACCAACTTAAGACTAAGTGTAGTGGGTGACAGCCATCCTCCCTTAGACCGATGGGTTCAGAGGGCAGAAAGGATTGTCCCAACCAGGGTTCTGACCTCCCGAGCAACACCAGCTATAAAATTCCATCCATTAGGTTTCTTTAACAATCCCAACTATAAATCTCTCAGGTCTGATCCTCCCCCTCCACAGCTCCCCTGGAAGCACCACAGCTGCTCATAAAGCTCAAAAGGATACAGGTGGGGTCAGGGATGGTCCAGCTCCGGTCATAGTCAGTTCTCTCCTACCTGCGTTGACCTAGCAGCAAGACTCCCAAAGGATTCATATTTTCCATGCTGCTAATTTTAGGTCTTCACTTTCCAACACCCACAGACTCGGAGACACAGCCTGCTGCCTCGCTGCAGCTTAAATGCTTTCTAATGGCCTCAACCCAGAGATTTACACTGAGCCAACTCACTTTGAAACCCTTCCATAAAAATGCCTTCTGCAAACAGATTTGTTTCATTATCGTTGGGCCTGAAAATGCCTGAAGTAACAAACAACTTCCAACTCCTTCAAATTTATTGCGGCACTAGGTTCACACTTCATTTCCATCCCGCGAACCTGGTGGACGGCTTACCAGGGGCCAGGCAGGGGAGAGGGGGTGTGGAGAGCCCCGGTGCAAAGTATCAGTGATTATAGTGCAATAAATATTGGATGGAGGATCTATGATAACATCTATTATGGCTTTATGAAATATTGATAGCATCTGAATACATATTGCCTCCTGAACAGCTCGTTCCGGAGATGTTTAATGAAAGACATCTGTCGTTTCATCCTTCAATCTACATGCAGGAGAAGTACAGGCTCCATCCCTGCTGTAAGCCAAGTGAAGTCTTCCTTACCGAGTGTGAAACGCTCAGGCTCACCTATCCAGAGGGGCGGAGGGGAGAGAGACAGTGACCGGTTTATGTGCTCAGCGTCTTTAATTTTGGAAACGAATTTACTTCGTGCTCTTCTGAAATCAATCCCTGCACAGACAACTGGCTTTAATGGGCCCGATAAAAGACTGCGCCAGCTGCTGGGGTGAAAAGATGGGATAGAGTAGGGACTCCCAGGAAGATCAGCTCATCCTTCAGACTTCTATTCCTGCTTGTGCACCTCTTGCCATTTAACCCCTCCCTTGCGTGATCCAAAACATGAATCCCTGATAGACATTCACCCCAGATGTCCAACATATCCCAAATTAATGACACATGGTGTTATTTCTCACCTTGTAGGCTCTCCCCAGGCACACACGTGCATGCATAGACACAAGCTCACCAAACACTTGATTATCTTTGTTTCTACAGAGCTGACTTTAGCCTGGAGAAGAGGAGGCTGAGAGGAGACCTCATTGCTCTAAAACTCCCTGAAAGGAGGTTGTGGAGAGGAGGGAGCTGGGCTCTCCTCCCAAGTGACAGGGGACAGGACAAGAGGGAATGGCCTCAAACTCCACCAGGGGAGATTTAGGCTGGACATTAGGAAAAAAATTTTCACAGAAAGGATCACTGGGCACTGGCAGAGGCTGCCCAGGGAGGTGGTTGATTCCCCTTCCCTGGAGGTGTTTAAGGGACGAGTGGACAAGGTGCTGAGGGACATGGTTTAGTGTTTGATGGGAATGGTTGGACTCAGTGATCCGATGGGTCTCTTCCAACCTGGTGTTTCTATGATTCTATGATTCTATGACTTCACTTTCCTTTTAACACATCTTCCTGCACAAAGCCCAGTCTCTCCTGCTCAGCAACTCCGAGCTCATGGAAATCCAAGCACACCATTTCCATGCCCCTTGCGCTGGCAGAGCTTCAAGTCCCTCTTTCCTCGCATGTAAAACCCAAATGCCCCGTCACAGGGAGCTGTGTGGAGATGCACGTTTATGATAAACAGCAGTGACCACTCCTAAGGCTTTCCAAATGTGTGGAGGTTTGAATGCCTGTGCCATCTCATCCATTCTCCTCTCGACCCATCCTTCAAACCAGACAGCTGCATTTTGAGGGTAGGGAACGAAGTTATTTTCCATCCACAACCCCCTTCTTACTCTGCTGGGGAAAGCAAGCTGTTTCTAGCTGTGCTACAGCATTTTATGAAAGACAGGAAATCCCTGTATGAGTCTATGCCCTGAAATCTATGCTCCTCGAATTCTGTGTTCAGTTCTGGGCCCCTCACCACAAGAAGGATGTTGAGGCTCTGGAGCAAGTCCAGAGAAGAGCAACAAAGCTGGGGAAGGGCCTGGAGAACAGGCCCTATGAGGACCATCTGAGAGAGCTGGGGTTGTTTAGCCTGGAGAAGAGGAGGCTGAGAGGAGACCTCATTACTCTCTACAACTCCCTGAAAGGAGGTTGTAGAGAGGAGGAAGCTGGGCTCTTCTCCCAAGGGCCAGGGGACAGGACAAGGGGGGATGGCCTGAAGCTCCACCAGGGGAGGGTCAGACTGGACATTAGAAAAAAGTTTTTCACGGAAAGGGTCATTGGGCCCTGGCAGAAGCTGCCCAGGGAGGAGGTTGATTCACCTGCCCTAGAGGGTTTTAACGGACATGTGGATGAGGTGCTGAGGGACATGTTTTAGTGATTGACGGGAATGGTTGGGCTGGATGATCTGGTGGGTGTTTTCCAACCTGGTGATTCTATGATTCTATGAAATCATGTCCCAGGAACAAAATTCCTGCAGGTTTCCAAAGGATGGGGAAATTTCCTTCACAACAGTGACCCTCTTTGTTCACCTGCTGGTTGTGTCTAGTGCAGACAGAGAACATCCCCCAGGATATACTCCCTGTTGATGCTGGGAGCAGTAGGTGACCCTCTGCTGGGAAGTCAGGGTGGGTTAGCACCCCAGAGAGTACCAGTTTGGCATCCACTCTTCTTGGCTGGGTCAAAGTTCCCACAGAGACCACTGCACCAACCCCACGTCACGCACACTGAGCTGAACCTGTTGTTATTCCTCATTTTGTGTTGTGGTGGCAAAGCTGAGTCGAGAGGACTGGAAGGGAAGCACACTGTCTTCAGAAGGCAGATATAATTGAAGAGCATTGACCTTTCCTCACCCGTGGAGGGAAGACATACCATGAAAAGTGTAGTACAAGGCTGTGTTGGCTCAGCTGCTGTGCTTTGTCCCCGTTCAGTCCTTATCGGGGGCAGCCTTAACTTTATGGGTTCAGCTGTTGGCTTTGCAGACGGGAACACACATTTCTCTAATTCCTGCCCTGAGCTCCAGCATTAGGTAATGGGACAGACCTCCCAGGCTTGACCCCAGCAGCTCCTACCCAACCCAAGTCCAACCCATTGACTGAAGTAACACAGCAAAAGGTTCTCGGAAACCAGGCAACATGTGTTTTTCTTTCCAGAGGGTTAAGATATTGACACGTGGGTGCTGCTAAATAGGACAGAGCCAACGGGGGCACCAACAAACAACCATTTCACTTGCCTGGATAGAGACTTCAAAGCTGATTTCTGTGTATTTAACCATAGGTTGTGACTAGAAAACTGTTCCATGGACCTGCCTGTCAGCAGCTTCTATTCCTGGCCTTGCTCAGACACACTGAGCTGGAATGAATCCTTTCACCTTAGGTCTTAACTAGAAAGACTAAACTTTGCCAGCCCAGGAACCACCAAACTGAGCCTCCTCAATTGTCTCCCCAAGGATAAGAACTCTAATGAAACCTTATTTCCCAGTGTTTACTTCCCACAGACACAGGATCCTGCCCACGGGGCACTCAGGGCAACATCAAAAGGGAAATGAGAAATGAGTGAACCTCAGACACATGTTTTCTGCAGCATCTCGTAAGATCAATAACCGCTTACAAGCACCACATCCCTGGAAATGTTTTTTTTTTCCTGCTGTGAACTGACTTATCCATCCTGCAACAGTCAGAGTCACCGAGGAGCAACGCAACACCTCTCCCACAATTTGTTACCACGTAGGAGAGCCTAATGTATTTAGAAAAACAACACAGGGCACTCCCCTCCTCTCTGAATTAATGATGGGTGCGATTGCGTTTCTCTTTACTTACTCAGCAGGAGGAATCCCAGCACCAGAGCCACCTCTGCTCTTCATGCAGGGAAACATCCCCTCCACAGCCTGGGACTGGAGAAAAAAAAAACACAAAGCAGTGTAAAAACATTGTCAGAGCCATTCCTTGGCCCTGTCTCTTTGAACTTGTCAGATTTTCCTCTGTGCGGGCTGTGAGGCAGGAGCAATATCTCTCTCCGTGCTTGTACAGAGACCAGCCCCAAGAAGATCCTAAGGCGTGAGAGTAAAAATGTGATGCAGGTGATAGATGATAACCCACTTTTGGTGGTTTTTTTTTTTCCTTGTCTCATTTCTTAGTCTGAGCATTGAAAGCTTAGCTTCTTGGCTCAATTTTAGCCCTATTATTTTATGAAAATGATAGTAAGCCCTTGCCTCTTCCAGTAAATTATATCATTTTCTAGGTGAGGTTCCAAACCAATTCAGGGAACACCCTGACAGCACTTGTGTGGACATTTCTTACTATGGTAACTTTAATGGTGTTTTTTAAAAGCATCTTTATCTAAAAGTGTTTGATCAGAACGGTTGGACTCGACGATCCAGTGAGTCTCTTCCAACCTGGTTGTTCGATGATTCTGTGATTCTATGATTCTAAATTAACATGAGTTTCGATAGTTGCATAAGAAAAAGAATCACCTGCTTCTCCTGGCCATTTGATGGGAACAGTTGGACTCGATGACCCAGTGTGTCCTTTCCAACCTAGTGGTTCTATGACTCTATGATTCAGCCACTCCCTAGACTACTTCCCCAACCCCAGTTTGAGAGCAAAGTGCTCCAGGCTCTCTGCCCACCCATCTCCAGGCAAAATGCATGTAATTAACTGCAGGCTCAACACTGCTGGGCAGCAGGGATGGTGTTGCTCTTTCCCCTTCTCAAGGAGATGGGTCCATAGGCTCAACTCATCTCTGATCAGTTTCTGATTGATGTTTGCTGCCTGAGCCTGCACACCAGCCGCCAAAGCCAACCCTTCATCCTTTCTCATCCCACCTTCCTTCACCTTCCACAACAATCACCTTCACCTTCTCTGGAGGTGTTTAAGAGACAGGTGGATGAGGTGCTGAGGGACATGGTTTAGTGTTTGATAGGAATGGTTGGACTCGATAATCCGGTGGGATAGAGCTGGGATTGTTTAGCCTAGAGAAGAGGAGGCTGAGAGGAGACCTCATTACTCTCTACAACTACCTGAAAGGAGGTTGTGCAGAGGAGGGAGCTGGGCTCTTCTCCCAAGTGACAGGGGACAGGACAAGAGGGAATGGCCTCAAGCTCCGCCAGGGGAGATTTAGGCTGGAGATTAGGAGGAAGTTTTTCACAGAAAGGGTCATTGGGCATTGGAACAGGCTGCCCAGGGAGGTGGTTGATTCACCTTCCCCAGAGGTGTTTAAGACATGGGTAGATGAGGTCCTGAAGGACATGGTTTAGTGTTTGATAGGAATGGTTGGACTCGATGATCCGATGGGTCTCTTCCAACCTGGTTGTTCTATGATTCTATGATTCTACCTCCCTCCATCAACCCCTCTTCAATGGCATTTCCCTTCCTGCTGCCAAATGGATGCTTAGGAGCATGGAGACAGTAAAACATTGATCTAGTGTCCCTTGATGATGCATGGTCTCCTCCCATTATTGGTGTAGCAGCATCAGGTTATGCGCTGTTAATAGCCTTTCCACTTGTTTATAGCTTCTCTGGCATCGTTCCTGGATTTAGCACTGCTGTTTTATTTCCCCTCGTTGCTTCGGGGACGACCTCCCCTCAAGCAGTGGGACTCGGGTGTTGCGTGCTCCGTGTGTAATTCAGCACCGGGTGCTGGTGGGGACATCGCCAGCAACCAGCGCATCGAAAACACATTATAACAAAGCCAGAAGCGAACCTCAGCTTGGATGGGCTGGGGGCTTGGGAGGGAGGGGAGAGGGGTTTTTTTACGTGTGAAGTGAGTGAATAATTCATCCACAAACCATTGACATGATAAATTCCTCCATTTCTCCTCTTTTGTGAAGTCACAGCGAACAACTTTCCAATTCCTTCCCTCTGCATTTTCATTACCCGGAATTATTCGCTAAACAATTGCTTGGAATAATTCTGGGGAGCAAATTCTCTGCCGGGGACGTCGTCGCTGACGTCAGTGGCATCAGCATCAGCAGGAGCTTTGGTTTGGAAGCAACGGGCTGTCCGCAAGCCTTTCATCACAAGGATTTGGTCTCTAGATTTTGAGGCACGCTGAGTAGCTGTGGCAGAGCACAGAGCCCCAGTGGTGCCTTTTTCTCTTCCATTAGACAAGTGGAGTCCTGCAAATCAGGTTTTTCGCCGTGAATATGTACGTTTATGAATTAACGGGGGTTGAAATTGCTGAGATGCGACGATGTATGGCATTGGAGCTCCCAGAAGCACTTCTCCAGCCCTGCAGGACAAACAAAGTGGGGTTTCTCCATTTCCATTTCAATTGCTGCAAACGAGCCCTGCCCTTTCCAGGAACTCTCTGCACAGTGCCGTACGGGCTCTCTGAACCCAGCACCAGGCTCACCGCTCCCTCTCCCTGCCTTTCATATTTATGGGAAGGGAATGAAAACAACTGAAGGTTGGCTTTTTATTTCCATGGGAAATTCTGAAAGTGGCCTTTTGCTCGCTTCCTCACTCCATGTATTCATTTACAGACTGACCCAAACCCCATATGAACAACGAAATATCTCCAGTAGACCTCAGCTCTGACTCAGAAAGTCTTTGATATTTATCTGCCTGCAGTTTCCAATAAGTTAACGCTGCCTGACCTAAAATACCAAATTCCGAGGGAGCTCTCTGGCTGATGACTCTCAGCATCTGACAGCAATCGTCTGGGGTGTATTTTCTGTATTTATTTATTGTAAATGAGACACCTGACACCGTGAGATCATAAGCAATTTCCAGCTCTCTCCAAAATCACCAGGAGGATTCCAGTACTGAGCCACACAACATCATCATTTCTGCTGCAAAACTTTCTGTGCTGATCGTCAGTAATTTGCAACACAGAGCTCGGAGGGAGAGAATCGCTTGCAGTCCTCTTCATCATCTCATGAAAATCAGTCCATGTTGGGCAGGCCAGCCAGTCTACCATGAGCATAAAAAACCTGCAGATCAGGGAATCTGACTCTCTGTTCTTTCTAGATGTTTTAGGTCAGGGGCAAAACATAAAAATACCTGTTTTCAGATCTACCCTGGTGAGGCTAACTTTGGTCATTCACCTGGTTCAGCATCTGCTTTTCCCACATAGAATCATAGCATGGTTTGAGTTGAAAGGGATTTCAAAGACCATCCAGCAGGGATGCCTCTCACTGGATCAGGGACTCCAAGCCCCATCCAACCTGCCCTTGAACCCCTCCAGGGATGGGGCAGCCACCACTGCTCTGGGCAACCTGGGCCAGGTCCTCCCCATCCTCATAGCAAAATATTTCTTCCCAAGATCTCATTTCAATCTCCCCTCTTTCAGCTGAAACCTATTTCCCGTCATCCTATCCTTGCCCTTCCCTGATCAGGAGCCCCTCCTCAGCTTTCCTGGAGTCCCTTTCATCAGTGGAAGCTGCTCTAAGGTCTCTGCAGAGCCTTCTCTTCTCCAGGCTGAACAACCCCAACTCTCTCAGTCTGTCCTCATATGGGAAGTGCTCGCTGCCACCTACTCCACCACCTTGCAGCAGGGCTGCATGAACATTGCTAGCAATTTGTAACCTGTTCCCTTTAGATGCAAGAATTCCTCATACGCTTCTGTAGCAGTAGCAAACATCCCACCAGGAATTCTGTGCTTCAGTTCCAGCAGCGGTGACATGGAAGCTGGCAGACCCACAGCCAATGTAGAAAACTGATCATCCTATACTTTAGCAAAGGATCAGTCCATCTCCATGAGTTTATAGTTTCAATCTCACTCTCCTTAAAAGATGCATCCCCGTACTTCAGAATTACACATTTCTAGCGTGGAGCAGCTTTTCCTTCCCACCAGCCTCCCAATGTCTTGGAAAATCCCAACTCAGCTTCAAGCCCTCAGCCATCTCGGTGATGATTACACACTCTCTACTCTTTATGCTTAAGCCCAACAAATACAAAGCTTAAAGACAGAAATAAATTCAACCCAAGCCACCGTGTTTAGTCTCAGAAAGGAGAGCCA
Organism: Coccyzus lansbergi; assembly: GCA_033558105.1. Taxonomy (NCBI): domain Eukaryota; kingdom Metazoa; phylum Chordata; class Aves; order Cuculiformes; family Coccyzidae; genus Coccyzus; species Coccyzus lansbergi. The sequence continues at coordinate 402,650 of JAUMJK010000391.1, read as the reverse complement.
TACTCTTCTCTACTCCACGTGCCTGGAGTGCAGCAGAGTTGGGGCATCACCTGGGATCAAACTGCTGCCTGGAAAATGCAGGTGGTGGAGCAGGTGATGTGCCAGTGAGAAGCTCAGGGATAGACAGAAAAGCTTAAGCACAGAGTGATAAAAGCCTCTTGACACTGAGGATGGGTAATGCCCTTTGGAAGCAGCAGGACCCACATTGTGCTGCTCTGTGCAGTCACTGGGGCCAGAGCCAGAAAGAGAAGCCACCACCTCCACTGGCAGGGAGCTGAGGGCTCCTTAACCTGGCCACAGCACTGTGCCATCGTGGTCACGCTGCTGCCAAAAGCTCATATCTCAACACAAGGTTGCAGTCCACAATGCAGACAGACCATAAATCGATGCTCCAAGGTGACACCGGGAGCCAAACCCAGCACAACCCCCAGGCAGCAGCTCCCCACTCTTTCCCTGACCTCTGAACTTCCAGCACCAGCACCATCTGCAGGCAATGTCCCCACCAGAGCTGCAAGTCTTGTGTGTGCGATGATACAGCCCTTCTGCTAGGAGAAAAGAGGAAAAACGCATCTCTCACGCTCTCCACCCGGCCCCAGAAGACAAATCCTCCCTGGCTTAGGGCAGGAGAAACTTAGGTGCCTCCTGGCTTCGCTTGATGTGTTTGCAAATCCTCCTGGTGTTAGCTGGCTCTAAGCTTCCAGCAGCATGGAGAGATGCTCCACATCAACATTCAAGACACGCAGACTGAAGGAGAGAAGAGACAGGGAGAGATGGTCTCCATCAAGATTCAATACACGCAAACTGTGGGGGAGAGGAGGCAGGTAGTGAGAACCTCTGTGCCACAGAGATGAATCAGCCCTGCTCAGAGCCAGAGCAGGAGAGTGGGTGGTTGTAGAGCCCGTGTTCTGCCACAGGCACCAACCAGGCTCTACTCTTGCACAGCCCTCTCAGCCCTGCCCACGACCACCCTGCACCAGCACTGCGTCCCAGCCCAGGGCCACCAATTGTGACTGTGGACCCTGGAGCCACTCCAGGGCTTTGCACACCACATAGCAACCCTGGTTCTTTTAATTAGCTGAAGAATGTTAATGAGCATGGCATGTGACCAGCCCCCTCCTGCAGAGCCCAGGAGAAAGTGCCACATGCTTCTGGGATCACTGTCAGCAGATGAAAAAGCCACTTGGCACCCAGTCTGCTGGCAGCGGGTTCCGTGGGGCTGCAAGCACCTGCAAGTGAAACCAGCCAGGTCCTGCAACAGCTCCCTGGCAGTGACATCTCTGAACCCTATGTGCATCCAGATCAGGACCACAGAGGAATTGTTCCCAAGATCAAGACCAGTGTTCTGGTATCACCAGCATCTCCTTCCCGTCCATCCTCAAGTTGTGCCATGGGAGGTTCACACTTGACACCAGGAAAAATTTCTCACTGAAGGGGTTATCAAGTGCCAGCAGATGATGCCCAGGGTGGTGGAGTCGCCACCCCAGGAGCAGTTTAAAAGATGGGTAGATAAATTGCTTAGGAATATGCTTTAGTAGTGGACAGGTATGGTTGGACTCGATGAGCTCAAAGGTCTTTTCCAGCCTAGTGATTCTATCTCTATGAATTAATGGCTATTCTTGTACTACCAAACCCAAAACATCCATCCATCCATCCATCCCCTTTGTGCTCTTCTATCCATTTCTTTAGCCCCTTTCAATGTGTCCCCACTTTGTTTAAGATTAGAAAGTCAGTGTTTGTTTTCTCACCCACTGTGCAGTAGTCCATGGATTTACAGGAGGATGTTTACAAGTATCCTGGGAGAGCAGCACCAAACAAACTCACCCACCCTATGCCTGGGAAGCACCCACCAGCTCTCACTGTGTGGCAGAGAATGATGGCAGCAAAAAGGGTTTTATTAGTGGGGACCCAGGCTGGGACCTGGGGCAGAGAGATCCCCATAAGGGCCCTTTCAGAGACATCAAAGGGTCCTTGATTAGGTCCATACCAGGCTCTCCAGCTGCTGGAGAAAACCATAGGCTTACGTGTTACTGGGTTTCAGCTTTGGTTTAATCCTTTCCTTTTGTTAATGATACAGATTAAAAATCCACTGATTCTGCAAGAGAGCAAAAAGTGCACCAGAACAGAGACAGTGACACATCCAGTGAGACAAATAAATATAGACCCTAATTATTACTCACGTGAGATTAAGTCCCTGACCTCCCTTGGGTGCAGTCCATGTGACTCGGAAAGGCCAGGCTAAACCAAAATTCTCACTTTTTCCCCAGCAAATGCCAGCTTGGAAGCAGCACTGGGCACCCCTGGGACAGAGCAGCTCAGTCTCAGCAGGGTGGGTTTTTCCCTGAGCTGAAGTAGCAGTGCTGGAACAAGCAGTGCTCAGCTAACATGAGCAGTCATCACAGCATCTTTTAATTCAAGCTCTACAGGATAATGTACTTCCAAACAGCTAAACCAGCAAGGGAGGTCAGCCAGGACCTGAGCCGTAACCTCCCCCACACCATCCTCTGAAACAGAGACCATGAGTCAAACTTTACTGCTTCCCCTGCTCCTCCTTAGACCCTCGCTCCTCTCACCTTTAATTAGAAAGAGGATAGAATCATAGAATCATAGAATAGCCAGGTTGGAAGGGACCCATCGGATCTTCTAGTCCAACCATTCCTATCAAACGCTAAACCAAGTCCCTCAAGACCCCATCTACCCGTCCCTTAAACACCTCCAGGGAAGGGGAATCAACCACCTCCCTGGGCAGCCTATTCCAATGCCCAATGAACCTCTCTGTGAAAAACTTCCTCCTAATGTCCAGCCTAAATCTCCCCTGGTGGATCTTGAGGCCATTCCCTCTCGTCCTGTCCCCTGTCACTTGGGAGAAGAGCCCAGCTCCCTCCTCTCCACAACCTCCTTTCAGGTAGTTGGAGAGAGTAATGAGGTCTCCTCTCAGCCTCCTCTTCTCCAGGCTAAACAACCCCAGCTCTCTCAGCTGCTCCTCATAGGGCCTGTTCTCCAGCCCCTTCCCCAGCTTCGTTGCTCTTCTCTGGACTCACTCCAGAGCCTCAACATCCTTCTTGTGGTGAGGGGCCCACAATTGAACACAGGATTCAGGGAGCGGCCTCACCAGTGCTGAGTACAGAGGGAGAATCACCTCCCTGGACCTGCTGGTCACACCATTTCTGATACAAATATGATGATATGTTCAAAGCAAGAAGTGTCCTGTAGTGCAACAGGGCTGAGAAACCTCATCCCTCAAAGACATGGTCCTCCTGGGGCCATGAGGGTCATTCTGGTGACATGGAATGAGAGGAGCCTTGGCAGCCAAGAGAAGCCTCAGCACGCTCCGGCAGCAGTAGCTCGGCCAGCTTTTCAGCCTTCATTGTCCTGGTGAGTGCCAGCTGGTACAGCTGATGCTGTGATGCTCTGGAGCATCCTTATCTCTCCAGGAGAAGCTTCCATTGCAGCCCTTGAGCACTGGGGAATGGAGATGCTCAACTCACTGACACTGTTCTGCAAATCAGAGAGCAAGGATGGGAAGGGGAACAGCTTGACTCTGCCTGCCACTCCACGCAGGCTTTGACCTTCACTATTGACAACTGATGAATTCTAAACCAAGCTTGGGCAAAACTGGTGCCCCTGTCTGATACACAACAAAAAATCACCAAGAAGTTTTAGCCCCTTGCCTGCAAATGACCCACCACAGGGGTGCTCAGGATGCAGAGGTCTTGGATCATACTGTCCTTGGGTACGTGAGGTATGATCATGCCATAAGGGCTGCAAATCTGCAAACTCTCCTTGCTGGGAGTTGGCCATTTCCCTCAGGTAAGAGAATGAGCCATTATCAATGCACAGAGGTGGCACTGCCGTCCCTGCTATGCACAGGAGGTGGGGGTGGCAGCAGGTATTGGAGGTTTTGGCACCTGGAGATAGAGCCAAGTTTGCTGTGGTCGCAGTGCAATGAAAATAGAATCATGGAATCATAGAATCACTAGGTTGGAAATGAGCCACTGGATCATCGAGTCCAACCATCCACATCAATCAGTAAATCATGCCCCTCAGCACCTCGTCTATCCATCCCTTAAACACCTCCAGGGAAGGTGAATCAACCCCCTACCTGGGCAGCCTCTGCCATTGCCCAATCACACTTTCCGTGAAAGATTTTTTTTTCCTAATGTCCAGCCTGACCTTCCCCTGGTGGAGCTTGCATCCATTCCCTCTTGTCCTGTCCCCTGTCACTTGGGAGAAGAGCCCAGCTCCCTCCTCTCCACAACCTCCTTTCAGGTAGTGGCAAGGTGGGCTGCCAGCCCCATGGCAGGAGACTTCAGGTGGGTCCACACCAGCTCCAGAGCTGCGCCCTCTCTCCATGGGATGCCCCAGCAAGAGCTGCAGGAAGGACAATATAGAGGCTGAAATATTTGGCCTTGCTGGAAAATGCTGCTCCCTGGTGAAAGCAGCTCGTGCCTTGGTGCCTGTATTCCCTCAGTGGGCTGCAGGAACTCTGCTGCCTCACCACAGGGTTGGGATTGGATGATCATTAAGGTCTTTTCCAACCCAAATCATTCCACGATTCTATGAATTTGCTAAGCACCGAAGGAACCCAGCCCCAGCAGGGGTGTTAGCTGAGGTGCCACCTGTCTCAGAGACCCCAAACATCCCTTAAATTGCCCATGTGGCTTTCAAGTCTCATCCTGTTTGGAGTCAGGCTGTGGATCACCCTTTGCCATGATCGCATGTGCTGTCGCGAATGTGATAGGATGAAGGTATTACCTCCCACTGCCTTCTCTGCTGCTTGAGTGGAGTGTCCTGCTGGGGCTCAGTGGGTTTGTAATGAAGTGCTGGAGGACATAGCCCTGGTGTGGGTGGAGGAGTTAGACTGGTTGCAGCAGCAAAGCTTGCAGCGTAGGCTCAGCTGGAAAGGCAGCTATGAGCAGCTGGAACTGGAAGAAATGTTTTGCTGTGAGTGTTAGGAGGCCCTGGCCCAGGTTGCCCAGAGCAGGGGTTGCCCCATCCCTGGAGGGGTTCAAGGGCAGGTTGGATGGGGCTTGGAGCCCCTGATCCAGTGGGAGGTGTCCCTGCCCATGGCAGGGGTGGGACTGGATGGGCTTTGAGGTCCCTTCCATCCCAAACCATCCCATGATTCTGTGACTTTCTCAACCTCCTGAGCTGTTTGAAGTAGAGCCCTGACCATTGTCACAGCACAGCTCTCTGCTGTCGGTCACGAGACAGTTAATTCCCATTTCTCTCCAAGCACAGGGAAAGCAGAGAGGTAAAAAAATCTCTGTGATTTCAGTCAATTAAACTAAAGCCTACTGAGTCTGTTGCTTTTTGGGGTTATTTATTTATTTATTTTATTTTATATTTTTGTAAATGAGTCTTCCAGGGTCTTCGAGCACTTACAGTGGGGAGTGACAATCACAATCCGCTGCCTCGCCTCTCCCCATGCTGCCTCTCCACAGGAGCTCAAGAAATCTTAACATCCCATCAAAAGCTAATTACATTCTGACACACCAATTGGAGACATCGAGAGATGGGGGGGAGAGAGGAGCTTACATAATGGTTTTAAAATTACATGGAGCCTGCTGAATATTTGGTGCTACAAAGTGCCAATAGTTCAGAGCGGCAGAGGGAGAGAGTGATGGGAAGGAGCTCTGAAGGGCTTTGTACTGAAGCCCACTCCCAGTTGTAGGTTCACGTCCTATTCCTGCACCTTCTCTTTGCTTTCAGACACTGCAAAAGATGCCCCTAGCCTTTCCCCTCTTGCGTCTTTTTCTACCTTGAGGATTAAGGTATCACCAGAGCAAAGGGGATGTCTCCTTGTCCTTTGGGAACCCCCATCCGGGTTCCAATAAACAGAAACAACCCCTGTCCTGTCTGCAGCCCCTGGAGAGAGGGGAGAGCTGTGAGCAAGGTGAGGAACCTGAGAGGAACTGGGCAGGAGAATCATAGAATGGTTTGGGTTGGAAGGGACCTTAAAGATCATCTAATTTCAAACCTTAGCCATGCACAGGGACACCTCCCACTGGATCAGGGGCTCCAAGCCCCATCCAACCTGCCCTTGAACACCTCCAGGGATGGGGCAGCCACCACTGCTCTGGGCAACCTGGACCAGGGCCTCCCCACCCTCACAGTACCCCATTTCTCCCTAGAGGAGAAGAATCTCCCATCTTTCAAACAAAACTATTTCCCTTCATCCTCTCCCTGCACTCCCTGATCAAGAGCTCCTCCCCAGCATTCCTGAAGCCGCTTCCAGCACTGGAAGCTGCTCTAAGGTCTCCCCTTCTCCAGGCTGAACAACCCCAACTCTCTCATCCTGTCCTTGTACAGGAGGTTCTCCATCCCTCAGATCATCTCCGTGACCTCCTCTGAACTCGCTCCAACAACTCCATCTCCTTCCAGTGCTGAGGCCTCCAGAACTGCACACAGGACTTCAGGTAAGGAGCTACTTAGGGCTGTTCACTGCAAAGCTACAAATGGGTAAGGGCTGGAAGTGACTTTTTTGAGATGTGCTCCTATGTAGTCACCCCCTTCTTGCATCCTTCCCAAGGCCTTGGCTGTTGACAGCTCCTGAGGCAGGACACTGGTTGAGATGCAAGGTGTGCACTCAAGCCTGGAGGTTATGAGAGTGAGATGGAGCAAGATGGATTTGCTTTGGATTTTTCTGACCTTTTTCTGGTCTGCAGTACTCTCCTCATCCTGTTTCAGCCCTGAAATCTGCTGAGAGGTTTTAGAGTCCTACTGACTTGAGACTTTGCACCTCAGAGCCCCCTTGAGCTCCTGGGAAAGTGAGACTTAGAATCATAGAATCATAGAACAACCAGGTTGGAAGGGACCCATCGGATCTTCTAGTCCAACCATTCCTATCAAACACTAAAACCAAGTCCCTCAGGACCTCATCTACCCGTGCCTTAAACACCTCCAGGGAAGGTGAATCAACCACCTCCCTGGGCAGCCTATTCCAAAGCCCAATGACCCTCTGTGTGAAAAACTTCCTCCTAATCTCTAGCCTAAATCTCCCCTGGTGGAGCTTGAGGCCATTCCCTCTTGTCCTGTCCCCTGTCACTTGAGAAACAGAGGGCAGGATCACAGCTCCTGCCACAGTGTGGGTCTCGATAAGATCCCCTGGTATGGGGGGACTCTGGGGTATGAGCCCCAACTCTGGGATGTCTCCAGGGATGGACTGAGAAAGGAAGGAATTAAGGGATGCAGGAAGATGCCCTCATGCTGTCTTCTCACCACTGACACGTGTGTTTCTCCCCCTAGGAACGGAGGTAGCCGGAGTGGCACCTTCTGTGCCTCCACCATGATTCTGGAGATGATCAAGTGTCACAACATGGCAGATGTTTTCTATGCCGCAAAGACCCTTGAGGCCATTCCCTCTTGTCCTGTCCCCTGTCACTTGGGAGAAGAGCCCAGCTCCCTCCTCTCTACAACCTCCTTTCAGGTAGTTGTAGAGAGTAATGAGGTCTCCTCTCAGCCTCCTCTTCTCCAGGCTAAACACCCCCAGCTCTCTCAGCCACTCCTCATAGGGCCTGTTCTCCAGCCCCTTCACCAGCTTTGTTGCTCTTCTCTGGACTTGCTCCAGAGCCTCAACATCCTTCTTGTGCTGAGGGGCCCAGAACTGAACACAGGATTCAGGGAGCGGCCTCACCAGTGCTGAGTACAGAGGTGCCAAAGGATTCAAGGAGTGGTCTTGACACAGTATTCAAAGAGCAGCCTCACCAGTGCTGAGTACAGACTTGCCAAATAAGCCTCTGAAAACAATATTTGGCTCCTCCTCATCAAACTAGCGATGAGCGCTCACTTTTGGAGGCCATGTGTTGCTGCATGGATGCCCATCACACCATGGGAGAGTGACCCAGCGAGAGGGCTGTGGGCTGCACCCTGGCCTGGAGAAGGGGCTGCTCAGTGAATCGAGTCATCCAGCTGCCCTAGGACCAATGTAATTCTTTCTTAATGATATTGGCTGGGCTCAGGAGCATGGCAGGAGGGCTGTGGCTGACCAGGCAGCAAATTAACTGGAATTTCATTACCTAATAATTTATCTGATGCCGATGCATTTTGGCCAGACACCTTCATTAAAAGAAGATGCCCTCTGTCTGCTGACTATTTACATTACCGGTTTCCCAGGGACCACATGTGCTGCTTCCCTCTTTAGTGACCTTCATAAAGAGAGAAAAATGCTCCTCATTTCCCTTGATTTTTATAATTAATTTTATTCTCTTCTGCTTTGCAAGGATTTGCTCCTCTGGATCTTAAACACTGCAGGTTTAATCATCCGTCTAAACTGGTATAAATCAGGATTCACCCCCTGGGGGTGACTGGTGTTACAAAAGGTGCTGGGCAGCCCAAGAAGGATGCTCACGTGGCCCCGTCTCTTGGGTTTGGTGGCCCTAGGCTGCAGAAGAGTGTGGTGTTAGTGGGTAGCGTGTGTATGAATGCCAGCTTCTTCTGCAGAAGCCCTCGGAGATACTGCCAGGTCCCCAGGCTGCAGGCATGGTGCCACTTTGTCACCTCTCCTTCATGCCATGGGGCTTCATGCAGGGCAGCACGAGGTGTAGCAGGATGTCAGTGTCCTGTGAGGATGGCGGCACAGGGTAGGCTCTAGCAAGGACAAGCGTTCTTGTGTCACTGTGGCATGTTGTCCCGCAGATCTTGCATGCTCTGCTTTTCAATGAATCATAGAATCAACAGGTTGGAAAAGACCCATCGGATCATTGAGTCCAACCATTCCTACCAAACACTAAACCATGTCCCTCAGCACCTCATCCACACATCCCTTAAGCCCCTCCAGGGAAGGTGACACAACCCCCTCCCTGGGCAGCCTCTGCCACTGCCCAGTGACCCTCTCTGGGAAATATTTTTTCCTAATGTCCAGCCTGACCCTCTCCTGGTGGAGCTTGAGGCCATTCCCTCTCATCCTGTCCCCTGTCCTGTGGGAGAAGAGCCCAGCTCCCTCCTCTCCACAACCTCCTCTCAGGTAGTTGGAGAGAGCAATGAGGTCTCCCCTCGGCCTTCTCTTCTCCAGGATAAACAACCACAGCTCTCTCAGCTGCTCCTCTTCTTCTCCAGCCCCTTCACCAGCTTCATTGCTCTTCTCTGGACTTCTTCCAGAGCCTCAACATCCTTCTTGTGGTGAGGGGCTTCAGGACATTTTTGCAGTTCTATTTACCCTCCTGTGGGGACAGTGGCAGCAGAGGAGAGATCTGCTGGCTCCTCAGGATGCTCGAGACTCAGCTTCTTTGAGGTTTTCCCGAGCTGAAGAAAACAAAAGCTCATTAAATCCATCTCTGAGATCTGGTGGCACGGAGAGGTGACATCAGTGATGTGACTCACAAAATGCCAGCAGAAAAGCAGCATCCTGGAGGGCAGGTTGGTGCTTTGTGTTGCTGGGGGCAGGTGGGAGTGAGGAGGTGGGGGCCACCCTGCAGCCTTGTGGGGGTGTTAGGAAGCAGGGGCTGTCCCTGTCCTCTCCTCCTTGGTGCTCTGTTCCCAGCCAAGCAGGCTGAGAAAGGAAGCCAAAGGATGGAAGTCCTTGTTCAGGTAAACCATAAGGGAAACGGGTGTTTTGGGGCTTACAGTCCCAGACGTTGCAGCCTAGTCCTGACACGGAGCTTTTCCAAAAACCAATGCATGGTTGGTGCCACTTTTCCAGCCTCACAGATGTTGTATGATGGAGAGCTGCAGGATCCTAATGCAGGAACTAGCACACTTTCAGAGCTCCACACTCCTCCTTGCTAACTGGTGGTGAAAAACAGGGTTGGCAATTCCCCTAGAACAAGTTTTCTGCAATCTGGCCAGGTCTGAACTTTCGCAAGAGCGTCTGCCCCTGCCAGTGACAGCACATAGAGCATTTATATACCTACAGATGGTGCTTCTATCACCAAGCAGTATGTTTGCCTACACATCAGCCCTGGCCCAAAGCCCATCAGAGTCATCGGATGCTTTTCATTAATTTCAACAGGCTCTGGGTGAGGTTGGTTTGGTCAGAGTCTCCACCCAGACCTATGAGGAGCGGCTGAGAGAGCTGGGGTTGTTTTGCCTGGAGAAGAGGAGGCTGAGAGGAGACCTCATTACTCTCTACAACTACCTGAACTACCTGAACTCAGGTTGTAGAGAGGAGGGAGTTGGACTCTTCTCCCAAGTGACAGGGGGCAGGACAAGAGGGAATGGCCTCAAGCTCCACCAGGGGAGATTTAGGCTGGAGATTAGGAGGAAGTTCTTCACACAGAGGGTCATTGGGCATTGGAATGGTTGGACTAGAAGATCCAATGGGTCCCTTCCAACCTGGTTGTTCTATGATTCTATGATTCTATGAATGCATCCTAGAAGATGCTCAACCACACATGTGTTCAGATCAGCCATGTAAGCTGTTCCCTAAACACAAACCTGATGCAAACTCCCTGCAAACGCACGTGGCCTGATATGAATCCACCCCTGGCACTGAATTAGTTGATGATTTGAAACACAGACACATCCAATACAATAATGAGCCATTCCCATCAAATGCCAGTTCAACTGGATAATGGGCCATATTGATTGCTTCAAGGGCCAGACCGATCTCACTTGTCCTTTTAATGATTATTATGACATTATCTATATTATTTGTGCTCAGCAAAATGAATTCCGCTCTTCCCACTCCTGTCGCTCTGGATGTGAGTCCATTCAAGCTTCCATTCCTGCTGAGAGAGAAGCTAAGGAGACCTCTTTGCAAGGATTGGACTTAATTCACTTCTAAAGCGTTGTCATGCAATTGGATATTTTTTTCCTCTAATACTGCCACTGGCATTAATGGAAAGAAAACAATAAATGTATCTGGTCACCTAAGTAGTCAGCCTTCCCTTTCATAGCTCTGCTGACATTTCTGTCTCCAGCCTGGACAGTAATGCATTCCATTTTAATTTTAGCAAATGCTTTCTTTATGATCAGAGACATTTTTCATTTGTACTTGTTTGCATCTCCCTTAAAATTCAATATTTCTTTGGGGGATGCAAGGTTATTGCCTGCCTCTCAAAATGAAGCATATGTGGCACAAGGATATTTCAAATTATTTCCTGCAGTTTCCTTCACTTGAGCAGCAATTGCCTTTGCAGCAACTCCTCGGAGCAGCCGAGAGGAGTCAGTCCCGGTCCCTGGACACCACACAGTGTGTCTGGCAGCATCACCACAGGAAGGTGTTTAAAAGAGGGGTGGACGAGGTGCTGAGGGACATGGTTTAGTATTTGATGGGAATGGTGATCTGATTTGATGATCTGGTGGGTCTCTTCCAACCTGGTGATTTTATGGTTCTATGATTCTATGACATGGGACTTCGTGGGCTTCCCTAGACAGGATCACCCAGAAAAAGCATAAACAAGAATTTGAACAAACTTTTCTTACACTGCCCCAAACAAACCCACTGCTATGAGGAGGATTGTTGAAGCACAGAACGACCTGAGTTGGGTGGGACCCACAAGAACCGTCGAGTGTTGCTGGAATACTGTCAGGCTTGGTGCTGTTACTGCTTCTCTGGGAGCTCTTTCAGGGCTCTACCACCCTCTGGGGGAAAAACCTGCTCCTAATACCTAACCTAACCCTCCCCTGGCATCTTCCTGCTGTTCCCTTAGGTCCAGATTAAAAAGCTCAGCCCCGTTCCTCCTCCTCCCCTTGTAAAGAAGCTGGAGACCTTGATGAGGTCTCCCCTCAGTCTCCTCCAGACCCAGTGACTTCAGTCTCTCCTCACACATTTCACCTCTAAACCCTTCGCCAACTCTGTGGCCTCCTCTGGATGCTCTCCAGCTGTTTTACATGCTTTTTATGCAGAAGCCGTATATCCCCGAAGTTTCATCTGAACTAAAATCCTAAAAAAGTTGTGCAAGCAGATGAGGGCAGTCACTGTTTGAGGGACAGCTCTGTCCTAACACGCTGACCTCCCCCATCTGCCAACCTGCCAGAAAGCCACAGACATCAGAGGCTGGGTGAGCTCAGGACTCCTGCTGCTTTTAGATATTTGTAATTCTCAGGTGCTCTGAATATAAAACAATAAAGCTGATGAGATTCCTTTGCAGTAACCTGTGCCTCCCTTCCCTGCCAGGTTACCCCAAAGAGGTTTGGGCAGGAGCAGGCAGAGTTCCATGTTGTGCATGAAATGGGGTGCGACTGTATCTGTCTGAGGGACGTGGGTCTGTTAGAGCGAGTCCAGCGGAGCCCACGAGGGTGATCCCTGGAGCATTTCCCATAGAATTCCAGCCCAAACCATTCTATGATTCTGTGATTCCACTGGGAGACTTCAGACCCCAGTTTTGGTGTCCAGGTCCATGGCAGACCCCAAAAAGGCATCAGAGAACATCTGAAGAATGTTCCCCAGAGTCATTAATTATTAGAAGCAGTGTCTTAGAAATGGAATCACAGAATGGTTCAAGATGGAAGGGGCCTTAAAGATCATCTAATTCCAACCATTAGCCATGGGCAGGGACACCTCCCACTGGATCAGGGGCTCCAAGCCCCATCCAACCTGCCCTTGAAACCCTCCAGGGATGGGGCAGCCACCACTGCTCTGGGCAACCTGGGCCAGGACCTCCTCACCCTCATTGTGAAGAAATTCCTCCTTATGTCCAGTCAAAATCTTCCCTTCCCCAATTTAAAGCCATTCCCCCTCATCTTATCACTATATACCTTTATAAAAAGTCCCTCCCCAGCTTTCTTGTAGCCCCTTCAGGTACTGGAAGGTCGCTCTAAGGTCTCCTCAGAGCTTTCTCTTCTCCAGGCTGAACAATCCCAACTCTCTCAGCCTGTCATGGACCCTTGACTCACACAGATGCTTAAAATAAGCATCCATCATTCTTACAACCTACCTGGAAAAAACAGGCAGGTGGTTTGCAGAATGCATCTTGTCCTCTGGCTTGGGCAGCTTACTCCAAAGTGACACCAGTTCCTCTCCCAGGTGTCCTCTCCATCTCCCGTACAAGAGCATTCACTGCTGACACTCCTTCTATAGAGCAAAGATCAGTCCCCTTAAAGGTTGTCTGTGGGACCCAGATATCCTGGAGGATAATTATCAGATGCTCCTACCTGAATACTCCTCTGATCTGTGGCACTAAATAAGAATTGACAAGTGAAGTGGGTTGGAGATATACATATCAAATTTCTAATTTGGTTAAAGCTGCTGAACAAGAAAGCCTGAAACCTCAATAATAGAGCAAGCACACAGGCTTGGGAATGACAAAAGCTTTGAACCCAAACATGGGTCTGCCCTGATCTAGAGGGACCATTTGAAAAAAATTTTCACAGAAAGGATCATTAGGCACTGGAACAGGCTACCCAGGGAGGTGATTGATTCACCTTCCCTGGAGGAGTTTAAGGGACGGGTGGACGAAGTGCTGAGGGACATGGTTTAGTGTTTGATAGGAATAGTTGGACTCGACCCAGTGGGTCTCTTCCAACCTGGTTATTCTATGAGAGGCTGAAGGTGATGTTTGTCCTCCCTTGGTCGTTATATCAAGGCTGCTGAGATGCTGAGGAAGGCTTCCCCGCAAACAGTTGTTTACAATAGTTATATCTCCACTGAGGCCCTATCACAAGACTCCTCAAGTGGCCTGAAGCCATCCTTTGACCGTCTTGAGCCAACAAGAGAGAGGGAAAGATTCTTCATACAGATTGCTAAAGGGGTTTGGTGGTTTGGGGTTTTTTTTGCCGGAGGCTGCACAAACACAACTTGAATAATCATAAAATATTTGGGAGTAGGAGGAGCCCCTTCAGCAATCTGCGTGCTGCACAAGAAGATGGAAAGAGACCTTAGCGGGATGTATTTCTGCAAGATGAAAGCGACCAGCACTGGAGCTTTTCTGAGAGCAGGAATCAGTGCAAGAGCTTGTCTCCCAGCTTCTCTGATCTCCCCTAACAACGGTTCAGAACAAAAGGGTTTCTCTCTGAGCAACAAAGGGAGGGGTGTCCTAGTTCCTGCATCCCTGTCCTGGCAGCTGCAGCACTGGGACACGTCAGCTCTGCCTCAGCTCTTTGTTGACTTGTATTGCCTGCAACAGGTTTTTGGGAGCAGTAAGTGGATCAGCTCAGGGGAAGGTGCCAGCCAGGTCCTGGGCAGAGGGATCAGATTCCCTTAGTGCATAAATCAGCAGCCGCCCATGGAGCTGCTGGAGGAGAAAGGCAGAGCTTCATGTCAGAGCAGCACAGCCTGCCCTTTCTCATCCACACCCACAGCTTTCCGATTCCGCGCAATGCCGAAGCTTGGCTTTTTCCCAGTGAGACTGACTGATGCTCAAGCCACCACCAGAGCCACCAGCCCACTCAGTGGATGTCGGCGAGCCAGATCCACCCACGTCCCAGGTAAATGACTAGTGCTGCCAGCTCTGCTGGATCCTGCTCTCAGCTGAGGAAAGATCTGACAAAGCTCTCTTGAAGCCGTAGCTTTTGTGCTGTTCTTTTGCTTAACACATTTCTGGTAGCTTTCCAGGACATATTATCTTACTCATGTGTTTAGGATTCATCTGATACACTAGGGTGTTACCTCCTCTCTTCTGTTGTCCTGCTTCCTCCCCAGCCAGGCTCTCTCACACCCACAAACACCCCTATTTTGGTTTCCAGTACCAGGAATTTCATTTTGATCATCTTCAGACACAATAGAAGACATGATGTAATTGTTTAAGATTCACAGATCCACTAGCTCTGCTCCTTCATGAGCTGGGGTGGTTTAGGCTGGAGAAGAGGAGGCTGAGGGGAGACCTCATTGCTCTCTCCAACTACCTGAAAGGAGGTTGTGGAGAGGAGGGAGCTGGGCTCTTTTCTCAAGTGACAGGGGACAGGACAAGAGGGGATGGCCTCAAGTTCCACCACGGAAGGTTCAGGCTGGACATTAGGAAAAATTTTTTCCACAGAAAGGGTGATTGGGCAATGGCAGAGGCTGCCCAGGGAGGTGGTTGATTCACCCTCCCTGGAGGTGTTTAAGGGATGGGTGGACAAGGTGCTGAGGGACATGGTTTAGAGTTTGATAGGAATGGTTGGACTCAATGATCTGATGGGTCTCTTCCAACCTGGTTATTCTATGATTCTATGATTCTTTAGGCAATGCCAGAATAAAATACACATCATGAGCATCCTAGCTTCAATGCGATGCAGTGCATGGTGTGTCAGTCCCTCTGGAGCGCACAGTGAAGGACATCTCTTCTGGTCAATGAGAAAATCCCAGCAATAACAATCCATAAAACTACACTGCATTAAGAAACCCCCTAGACTCATCTTTCCATATCTAATTAATTTAATGCTACTAACGAGCTCTATTGTCCATCCTTTTCAGGTTTTATTACAAGTTTTTAATGGAGTTGGAAGGAAAATTGACTCTCTTGGTGAGAGTAAGTGATGTGTTAGCTCTCAGTCCCCCAAAAAGGGAGATACTCAGTATTAAGGAAAAGAAATTGGAAAAAGAGGAGGGAAGGCAAAAAGACTAAATGAAGTCTCATATCATGAAGAACATTTTCTGTGCCTGTACTGCCAGATAAACCCAATTTGAGCTCCTGATTTGTTCAAAGCCTTCCAAGAGCATGCTAAGAGATGAACTGCCTCTTAATCAAATCAGCTCCGTCTCTCCTACAAGCCTGATGACACCAACACATGAAAACCAGGGAGATAAGAAGGTTGCCAAGGGTGTGGAGCTGAGAGTAGAATTCCTTTGCTCTCTTCAAACCACACCAATCAACAACTGTTTCTTCAGTGCAGTTTGAGCCTCCTGGCTTTTGTCTCTGTGTTCTGCTCTCATCTACTCCACCTCCTACACACTGAGATCCTTCGCAGGTGTCTGGTGGCAATAATGTGGCTCCAGAACACCCTAAAATCAAGGGAGGAGGCTTCCTGCCCTAGGGACACCACCACATATCAGAACTGAGATGTTCTTGCTGGACAGATATGAGCAGACATCTCAGCATCCACCTGCTGGGATTGAGCTGGGATTGTTTGGCCTAGAGAAGAGGAGGCTGAGAGGAGACCTCATTACTCTCTACAACTACCTGAAAGGAGGTTGTGGACAGGAGGGAGCTGGGTTCTTCTCCCAAGGGACAGGGGACAGGACAAGAGAGAATGGCCTCAAGTTCTGCCAGGGGAGATTTAGGCTAGAGATTAGGAGGAAGTTTTTCACGGAAAGGGTGATTGGGCATTGGAATAGGCTGTCCAGGGAGGTGGTTGATTCACCTTCCCTGGAGGTGTTTAAGACATGGGTTGATGAGGTCCTGAGGGACATGGCTTAGTGTTTGATAGGAATGGTTGACCTCTATGATCCGATGGGTCTCTTCCAACCTGGTTGTTCTGTGATTCTATGATTCTGCTCCACGTCTCATTTAAACTGGACAAAGCCACATTACTCACCCCTGGTAGAAGATGTACTCTCATCATTCCCATCACCTTTAAATTGCTAAAAGTTTCAGCCATTCTGCACAGCTCTCAAGCACTCACAAGCTTTTGGCTAAGGATATTGATGGGTGTTTTTTCAATCCTAAGCCTATGTATCTCAGGAAAGTTTGCTGACCTCTGCTTCACCAGCTTTTTTTCAGCTGGGAAGCTCTCTCCCCTTCCCAAATTGGCCTTGTACAGGCTCTTTCCTTAATGCAGCTTCCTCTATAACTGCTCTGAAGAGCACACTTACCTGCTTTATTCATCTCTGGGTGTTGCATTTCCCTTCTCTGGGCAGCTTGTTAGAAACGGATCTGTTGGCGCTTCGATCGATCTCAGGTGCTATTAACAATAATCGGCCTTGCTCTAAGTGGATTTCACACTGGTTTTGTGGAATACCTGCTCCTCTCCCTCTGCGCTGGCCTGGTGCAGGATGGCAGGGGGTCTCTCCCATTGGCATCACATGCCTGTAAGTTTAAGCAACTTGGAGATGAGGATCAATGCTGGAAGTGTGGTCAATCTAAGCTGTAAGTGAAACCAGAGGAGGAGAGGGAGGTGCAGGAGAGGAAAGTGAGACCAGCACCTCAGGTAAACACCCGGTGTTTGCTTTGCTCTGAACCTCCTTGGATCAGGGAACACCATAATCTTGGAAGCAGGGATTTTCTTCTTGCTTTCTCATAGTCAAAACATCCCAGCTCAACAGGCACTGAAGCCTGAAATCCTTTGCTCTGCAATTCTGCATATCTGTGTCTGGAGAGGAGAGCAAAAGAAATGCTGGAGATCAAAAGGGAGCTCCTTCCAAATCATAAAATCTAAGGATAGTTTGGGGTGGAAGGGACCTCCAAGTCCCAGCCAACCTGGCCTTGAACCCCTCCAGGGATGGGGCAGCCACCCCTGCTCTGGGCAACCTGGGCCAGGGCCTCCCCACCCTCACAGCCTTCTCATCTCCAGGCTGAAAAACCCCAACTCTCTCAGCCTGTCCTAGTACAAGAGGAGCTCCAGCCCTTGGATCATCCCTGTGGCCTCCTCTGGACTCACTTCAACAGCTTATGGGCTCATAAGGACAGAATGAGCCTAGAGATCCCAACATCCATCCCACAGCCAGGGATCAGAGACAGGATTAATGCCAGGATCTGCACACAGGTCCCTCAGTCTGGCTGCTTGGGAACTGCTTTGGTATTTTAAAGGTCCTGAAGTCAAAACAACAGCAAATCTCAGGGCATGCCCGCTCTGGAGAGTAAACCACTGAAGTGGACACGTGCTGCTGTTTAAATATTAACAAGTCAATAGCCATTAAATCCTGAGAAACACCCAGATGCAAAACACTAAATCTGGGAAACTAATAGGATTATCAGTGCCATCAGTGGCTTAGCTGGAGCAATTTTCTCAGCCTGCTCTGCAGTTGTGGGTCTGAATCACACACAGCATGGAGAGAAGGAAGAGCTGCAACCCCTGGTTGCCTGTGTTTGTGCTCACTTGTGCCACAGATCATTTTCATAGAATCATAGAACAACCAGGTTGGAAGGGACCCACTGGATCATCGAGTCCAACCATTCCTATCAAACACTAAACCAAGTCCCTCAAGACCTCATCCACCCATCCCTTAAACACCTCCAGGGAAGGTGAATTACCCACCTCCCTGGGCAACCTATTCCAATGCCCAATGACCCTTTCTGTGAAAAACTTCCTCCTAATCTCCAGTCTAAATCTCCCCTGGTGGAGCTTGAGGCCATTCCCTCTCGTCCTGTCCCCTGGCACTTGGGAGAAGAGCCCAGCTCCCTCCTCTCTACAACCTCCCTTCAGGTAGTTGGAGAGAGCAATGAGGTCTCCTCTCAGCCTCCTCTTCTCCAGGCTAAACAACCCCAGCTCTCTCAACCGCTCCTCATAGGTTCTGTTCTCTTTCTGCTCTGTGCTTCGAGCAACCTGATCCAGAAGTGAATAAAGCAGGTAAGTGTGCTCTTCAGAGCAGTTATAGAGGAAGCTGCATTAAGGAAAGAGCATGTACAAGGCCAATTTGGTTGTCCCTGCCCATGGTGAAGTATTGGAGATGGACGAGCTATAAGTTCCCTTTGAACACAAACTATTCCGTGATTCTCCTCAGTTCCTGGGGGTCAGACTGTGGAACCCAGGCTGACTCAACACTCAGCCCTTCCCCTTGCAGAGGAGCTCAGGTTGGTCACATCAAGGGAAGGGACACCCAGAAAAAAGCCCTCCAGGGAAAACACAGAGGGGGATGTGACCAGGCTAACACTCCTCCAGCCACTGCTAAAGCCACCTCTGCCATCCCAAGGACAGGCTCCACCAAGCAACACGTCAAAAACCTCATTTACATGGCTTGAAGAGAAGAAAAGCTGAGAGTGGCTATATATTACATCAGCAATAAACGTCAGCAACAATAAACAGCCTTCAATTTCTAACTGTTGATTTTCAATAAAAATAAAAGCTGAAGCCTACCAAGCCTAGTTAACTTGCAGGCAAGCTGACAGACCCAATCAGCTTGGTTTTCTTTAACTGCTGTGGTATGTGAGCCTCTAAGAACTCTTACCACCTCATTAAGTAAGACGCCCTCATTAGAAGGGATTTCCCACTGCTAAGTGTGCCCTTACAGCTCAGGATACAGGAGAAGCAGCACAGGGTCAGGCATCTTCCAGTGCAACCGCCCCTCCCCGTGCTCTGACATTTACTGTATTTATCACACTATTTCTGTCACAGAATCACAGTATGGTTTGGATGGGAAAGGAACACAAAGCCAATCCAGCTCCATCCTCTTCCATGGGCAGGGACACCTCCCACTGCATCAGGGGCTCCGAGCCCCATCCAACCTGCCTTGAACCCCTCCAGGGATGGGGCAGCCACCACTGCTCTGGGCAACCTGGGCCAGGGCCTCCCCACCCTCACAGCAGAACATTTCTGCCTAAGATCTCATCTCAATCTCCACTCTTGCAGCTGAAAATCGTTCCCCCTCATCCTATCCCTGTCCTCCCTGATCAAAAGCCCCTCCCAGCTTTCCTGGAGGCCTTTTCAGTACTGGAAGCTGCTTAAGGTCTCCCCACAGCCTTCTCTTCTCCAGGCTGAACAACCCCAACTCTCTCAGCCTGGCCTCATACAGGAGATTCTCCAGCCCTTGCATCTTCTCTGTGACCTCCTCTGGACTCACTCCAACAGTTCCATGTCCTTCCTGTGCTGAGAACTCCAGAACTGATCACAGGGCTCCAGGTGAGTCTCACCAGAGCAGAGCGGAGCAGAATCCCCTCCCTCACTTGCTGGTCCCACTGCTCTGGATGCAGCCCAGGACACGGTGGGTTTCTGGGCTGTGAGCACACATTGCCAGCTCTGGCCAGCCCAGATGTAAATGACTGAAGTAATAAAGCTCCAACCATTTCCCCTGGAAGATTATTCCACGGTCTAACAGACTTTGCCATTTTTTTTTTTCTTCCTGACAGCTGAAATTTGATGCAGTTTAATTTCATCCCGTTATGTCAAGATATGGAAAGAAATGAGAAAAACTACGAGTATAGATACAAGTGCCTGGAGGGCAGAAGGACCTCGAGGGAAGATCCAGAAGGGCCTAAGCAAGATGGGGCAGAGGAGAGACAGGTCCTGTTTTAGTCCCAGTTGTGTATCCAGTCTGGTGTAGCACATTAGGTAGGGTTGGACTGGATGAGCTTAGAGGTCTTTTCCAACCTAAATGCTTCTATGATGATCCGTCTCTATCTTCTCCCCAGTCCCTTCTTTGCCCATGAACTGGAACAGCAATCAGGTATTCCAGAGGTGCTCCCAGCACCTGCTGGCAGGGTAGACAGAAGCCCATATAATTTTGCATGAATAATGTATCTTTTCTGAACTCCAGGGAGAAAAGTTCAGGGCATTGCAGTTATATGGAATACACACCTCCTTCCCTAATCAGGATGTGTTATTGGGGAACAATTAAAAACAAGTCAGGGGTAATTAAAGGTAATTAAATGCTCTCAGTGGGGAGCCACATGCCTGTGGGATGCTGTGTAGAGTATAGAGAGCTGCCTGCCTGCTGCCACGTGTGGCCTCGGGGAAGGTTGTGAGCGAGATCAGGATGGGGAGCCAGAAATGCACCCCCAGCCCTGCACCAGGGACTGGGGCTCCTACAAACCACACAGGAGCCAGAACTTGAGGTCAGGCAGACTCCAAGGTTCAGTTTGTCCTCATGGGATGGGCCTTGGAGTCCCTGATCCAGTGGGAGGTGTCCCTGCCCATGGCAGGGGTGGAACTGGATGGGCTTTGAGATCCCTTCCAGTCAAACCATTCTATGATATATTTCCTGGTATAACAGGCAGAGAGGTGTTTCCGAAAGAGCTTAGTCAAGCTTCAAGCTTCTCCTCAGACCACAGCTCTCCTTCAGCCCCAACCCAATTCTTGCTAAGAGCACTATCCCCAAATGCAATGGGCTGTGAGCAGACCTGTGACAGCTGACCAGGGGATGAACAGGATCTAGGATAGGAACAAAGTGACCGGTGGGACTGGAAAATAATTGATTGCAAATGAGAGTTCAGTGTGAGAAAGAGAAGCTTTCCCAAAAAGTCAGCAGTCACTCTCCAGCAGGGCTGATCTTCCCTGGGCTATCAGGAAAGGCTAATAACTATGGATTTATGCAGCGTTTCTAGGTAGACATTGCAAGAAGTTTCATAAATATCCACTTGCAGTTTTACATGAATTTCATCTGCATCCAACTCTGCAACAATAGGTGGAGCTAGAACTACTGCCAGCTCGCAGGAATGAGAATGAAGTGATGTGCTGAAGCCAGATCCACAGCCAGAGTTATGCCTGCGTAGGACTGTCCCATGGTCTTCAAGACCAGCCTGTGCAAGTCCATCCTCCAAGCTTGCAACAGACAGAACCTGACTGCTGAAATGCTTTGAGTGGGATTGACTTCGACTTTTGCATTAACATGTTATGGTTGGACTCAATGGTCCGGTGGGTCTCTTCCAACCTGGTGATTCTATGATTCTGTGTTAGGATGAAGTCTTGGCTCTTACTGCAGGTTTTGTGCCTGGTTGTGTCCACACAGCTGACACTACCAAGCTAGGACACTAGGCTTGGACACTGGCCACTTGTTCCAGCAAGACCAGACCTCCAGCTCTGTAATTCCAGTTTAAAAATCTAAGTAGAGGAGCAAAACCTGCACCAAGGCACTCTGAGGTGGATTACACTGCCTGTTTAGAGATTACCAGGGGATGCTTCATTCAACCAGACCCCTCACAGACAGAGTTAAATCAAGCAGATTGCTAAGGAGCAAAACTAAGCCTGGATGGTGCTCAGGAAGGAGCAATCACAGAATCATAGAATGACCAAGTTGGAAAAGACCCATCAGATCATTGAGTCCAACCATTCCCATCAATCACTAAACCATGTCTCTCAGCACCTCATCCACCTGTCCCTTAAACCCCTCCAGGGAAGGTGACTCAACCCCATCCCTGGGCAGCCTCTGACAGTGCCCAACAACCCTTTCTATGAAAATTTTCCTCCTAATGTCCAGCCTGAACCTCCCCTGGCAGAGCTTGAGACCATTCCATCTCATCCTGTCCCCTGTCTCTTGTTGGGAGAAGAGCCCAATACATCCAGCAGCACAAAATTCCCCATAGCTTTGGCAAGGCGGGATGGAAAAGACCCACTGTGTCTAGTAAAGTCCCTGCTCCATCAGGTTTTCCCCCTTTTCTGTCAAACAAGAGCTGGCTGAAGGGATGCTGAGTAGAAGCAGTGTGAAACTGCAGCATCCGTGCTGCAGGAAGGTGCAGGCAGAGCTGTTTTGGACCAGGGCAGGAGCCAGGCCAACCTTCCTGATGCACATTGAAACTGCTTCTCACCCACCCAAATTCTCTTTGGAGCTCTACCCAGGCAGGGCTGCTGCACTATCTTTGTTCAAGCCCTGGTGACAGCTAATTGGCTGTTTAGCATAAATCCAGACTGTCTCTCCTGCCTTCCCTTGGGACAGAGAGAGAAGTTTTTAGCTTCTCTGAAGTGAAGAAAACAATCTTGTATTGCAAGGAGTGAGGGGGGTGGGATAGGCGGGCAGCAGCCCCAGGGGGTGTTTGGGATGCTCTCCGCTGCTCCAGCCCCAGGTCAGAGCAAACTCCAGGAGAAGACAGAGCCCAGAGGTTTCTCTGGGACATCTCTTGCTATAAACAATCAGCACAAACCCTGCGGCTGAAAGCAGAATGGAGATGCAACCCCATCCTGCTCCTGTAGAAGCTGAAGGAAGCAGCTCCTGAAGGAGTGGGAGGACACTCAGCCCCACTCTCCAAGGGCCGCAGTATAATTTCTACCTGCTTGCAGGCATCCGTTATTGACTGGCATGGACCTTCATTCCCACCCCAGACTCCCTCACCCTTTCTGCACCAACCTTTGCTGAGTTGGGTCAAGCCAAGGGAGCTGGGGAGGCATTTCCCACTTCTGGCTCCTCCTGGTTGTTCCTGCAACAACTTTCGTACCAACCTGACCTTGCTCAAGGTTTCCCACACTGCCCAGATAGCCCCTTCCCCTCCACCTTCTAGACAGAAAGATGGAAGAGTGGACAAAGTCATCTGCAAAACACTGTCAGCTCGCAAATCGCTCCTCCCAGTCACAAAATGCAACCACCTCTGGGCTTCCTCCCAGCAACAGCAGCAGAAATATTCAGCGCAGGTTAAAGAGGACGTCTCAGACTGGACAAAGAGGCAGAAATACATAAGGAAACAAGCCCTGAAGAACTAGAGGACCAGCAGGGGCAGTAGCATACCTGTCACTTCTCTTTGGTGGTGCTGCTTCTCCTTCTGAGAGAGCTGGGGGTGTTTAGCCTAGAGAAGAGGAGGCTGAGAGGAGACCTCATTATTCTCTACAACTACCTGAAAGGAGGTTGTAGAGAGGAGGGAGCTGGGCTCTCCTCCCAAGGGACAGGGGACAGGACAAGAGGGAATGGCCTCAAGCTCCACCAGGGGATATTTAGGCTAGAGATTAGGCGGAAGTTTTTCATGGAAAGGGTCATTGGAATAGGCTGCCCAGGGAGGTGGTTGATTCACCCTCCCTGGAGGTGTTTAAGGGACGGGTGGACGAGGTCCTGAGGAACATGGTTTAGTGTTTGATAGGAATGGTTGGACTCGATGATCCGATGGGTCTCTTCCAACCTGGTGATTCTATGATTCTTCACAGGAGTAAGGGGATCAACGGCTTCCCCAGATATCACAAGACCTCAAACATCACATTGGACAACATTGTGGGGCTGGGAGCAAAGCAGAGAAGGGCTCGCTTTCCCTGGATGATCATCAAAGTAGAAGCACTGGAAGGTTCAGCTGAACTGAAGGTTCTATGTGAGCACCCCGAACTCCTGGTGGCAACGGTGAGAACAAAAACTGACCTGTTGTTAAATTATGTCTTTCTGTTTCATGGATGCAAACACAAGCTAGAAAACCTTGGAAGAAGCCTGAAACAAAATAAGAGCAATGGATCACCTCACATGTTTAACTCTGAAACCTGAAGGCAACCTATGGAGAGGTGGCTTGGAGCAAGGTAAGGGACAGCAATGTCCTTGGCACTCCAAAGCCCTCATCCCTGCTTAGTGACCACCACAGCCGAGGCTGTGGCTTCTGCACATCCTTCCAGGCTTTTCTCTCCTGCTCATCAAAGTTAATCTCTCTTTATTGCTTCGTAGAATGATAGAACAACCAGGTTGGAAGAGACCCATCGGATCATCGAGTCCAACCATTCCTATCAAACACTAAACCATGTCCCTCAGGACCTCATCTACCTGTGCCTTAAACATCTCCAGGGAAGGTGAATCAACCACCTCCCTGGGCAGCCTATTCCAATGCCCAGTGACCCTTTCTGTGAAAAACTTCCTCCTAATCTCCAGCCTAAATCTCCCCTGGTGGAGTTTGAGGCCATTCCCTCTTGTCCTGTCCCCTGTCCCTTGGGAGAAGAGCCCAGCTCCCTCCTCTCTACAACCTCCCTTCAGGTAGTTGGAGAGAGTAATGAGGTCTCCCCTCAGCCTCCTCTTCTCTAGGCTAAACACCCCCAGCTCTCTCAGCCGTTCCCCATAGGACCTGTTCTCCAGCCCCTTCACCAGCTTCGTGGCTCTTCTCTGGACTTGCTCCAGAGCCTCAACATCCTTCTTGTGGTGAGGGACCCAGAATCGAACACAGTATTCAAGAAGTGACCTCACCAGTGCTGAGTACAGAGGGACTTTGTTATAAAGTGGTCAAAACTTTATACACGTTATAAAACATTATAAAGTAGTTATATAACTTTGTTACAAAGTGGTCAAAACTTGAGCCCACAGCTTGTTGACTGGATATAGGGAAGTCTCTCACACATGGCAGCTGGTGCTCAGATAGACCCAAGCCCTTGCCATGAAGATGGTTCTTACATGCACTGGGCAGTGATAAAAATAAAATAATGAGTTGCATCCCAACTGCTTTGATAAAAACAGCAGAACAGCTCCAGTGTTAGCCAAGACACAAAACAAGCCACTTTATGACAAGAGCTCCTGGCAGGAGCTGGTGGTTCTAAAACTGGTTTCTCCTCTGCTCTGGAAGCAGAGTGATTGCTCGAGACATACAAGAATTATCTTCAGCCAGAGCAAGATGCTTGCAGCCCTCCATTCCAGGTCCCTCTGTCTTGAGCTGAGGACATTTGCTGAGGCACCAGCTGGGACCAAGAGTCCAAGTTTCCTCTGCCCACCCCACTCCTCCAAGGTGCCCACTAAGGTCAGAGTCAGAAGGATGAAGGTACCTGCACCTGCTACAGAGGATTTGGGTCCAGACGCCAAATATTTCCTCTGGGTTAACTCTTCCATGGGAGGAATCTTCAAGGAAATTGAAGTTTAAAACTATGCAAAGGTTTAAACTCCTCACCAAGGCTGTATCATCCACAAGATGCTTAGCATAGAATTGTTGAATCATAGAATCGTTGGGCTGGGTAAGAATGATGACTCCTCAGGCCCATTTCATAGAATCATAGAACAACCAGGTTGGAAGGGACCCATCGGATCATTGAGTCCAACCATCCCTATCAAACACTAAACCAAGTCCCTCAAGACCTCATCCACCTGTGTCTTAAACACCTCCAGGGAAGGTGAATCAACCACCTCCCTGGGCTGCCTATTCCAATGCCCAGTGATCCTTTCTGTGGAAAAACTTCCTCCTAATCTCCAGCCTAAATCTCCTCTGGCAGAGCTTGAGGCCATTCCCTCTGGGAACCCCCATATGGCAAAGGCTGCTGGAACCCATGAAGGACAAGGGCTGCTGGGACAGAGGCTATCTCCAAGGTTGGAAAAGACCTTTAAACATCAGGTCTATAAGCAAGCAAGGTGACCTCTCCAGTCCTCCCCCTGGCTGGGCCACCAGGATGCCCAAACATCCCCTTTCATCTGAGAGTTTAAGGCAGCGCTTTAAATTAGAGCCTCTTTGCTGCTACCTTAACAAAGGATGGAAAACTCATTGACAAGTCCTTTATAAGCTTCAGAGGCAGAAGCTTTTTCTCCAGAGCCGCTATTGAAGCCGGGCACCAATTGCCCTGGTTGGCCGGGCTGCTCCCCGAGACACTGCGGGCAGCAGCAGGCGGCTGGGGTCATGCTGGTTTTAATGGAAACCCATTCACCTCGGCCGTATTCTGCGCACGGTGTGAAGTGCCTCTCTTTGTGAGACACGCTAAGTAATCCTGGCTTCCCGGTAAGATAATTAAGTTCCACTTGACGCTGAGACTGCTACGATTTAAAGCACACACAGAGAATGAATAAAGGGTTGTGGGTTCTTTTCCCCCCCCTCATAAAAATAATTGGCTTTTACCAGTTGATGGTGTTCCTTCTTCCCTTTGCAGCACTGCCAGGGCAAGCTGAGCCTGCTCAACTTTGAATCCTGGACCATCTTTTCTACAGCAGGAGGTGATGCACCCTTCACAGCACCCACAGCACACGAAGGAAGATGTAGCCCTTGTTCTGTAAAATTCATAGTCTAAAATTCATAGTCTGGAGAAGAGGAGGCTGAGGGGAGACAGACCTCATTGCTCTCTCCAGCTGCCTGAAAGGAGGTTGTGGAAAGGAGAGAGCTGGCTCTTCTCCCAAGGGACAGGACAAGAGGGAATGGCCCAGAGCTCCACCAGGAGAGGTTCAGGCTGAACATTAGGAAAAAAACATTTTACAGAAAGGGTCACTGGGCAGTGGCAGAGGCTGCCCAGGGACAGGGTTGAGCCACCTTCCCTGGAGGGGTTTAAGGGACAGGTGGATGAGGTGCTGAGGGACATGGTTTAGTGATTGATCGGAATGGTTGGACTCAATGATCCGATGGGTCTCTTCCAACCTGGTTGTTCTATGATTCTATGATTCTAAACAGACAAGAAATCAGCCACAGCAGAGCACTCTGCCTTCAGGGCCATCAGTTGATGCGAAAATAGAGAATTGCCTGGATGGCATCCTTATGCTGCCTCTGTTCCTGGAGTGATTTTGACATGGCCATGGGAACAAACACCCCTGTGAACTGGCCCTGCTGTTACCCTCACCATACCATGGTGACAAACAGAGACACAACAGCAGTGATGACAGTACCGCAGGCATCCCTGGGTGGGGTAAGACTGCTGCATCCTCAGGCATAGCTCCACCTGTCCATGTGGCTCTAGGAAGCCCCATATGGCCAGGGCTGCTGGCACCCAGGACGTGTGAGGGCTGCTAGAGTGGAGGCTGCCTCCAAACCCTATCTGCAAATGTGGGCTGAGACACTAAATGTAGGCAGTTTTCAGGCCTACATGGGAATGGTTGGATTCGATGATCCGGTGGGTCTCTTCCAACCTGGTTGTTTTATGATTCTATGATTGGCACAAGGAGGGGACATTTCCATCTCAAATGAAGCCTGGAAAGCCTGAGCATCTCAAAAGGGGTGGGATCCAAATTCAGTACCCATAAGGGAACGGCAAGAAGATGCCAGGGGAGGGTTAGGTTGGACATTAGGAAGAGGTTCTTCCCCTAGAGGGTTATGGAGCCCTGGAACAGCTCCCAGGGAAGCAGTCACAGCTCCAAGCCTGACAATATCCCAGAATCATTTGCCCAGTGCCCTCAGCCCTATGGTGTGAATGTTGGGGTGTCCTGTGCAGGGACAGGAGCTGGACTCGATGGTCCTTGTGGGATCCCTTCCAATTCAGGACATTCCATGATTCCATGAAATTTCTAAGCTTTGGACAAGATGATTGTCGTCTTCCATATCAACGTTTCCACCTGCAGATCCCAAAGCATCTTATAAACATTCACCTGCTCCACCACAGCTACAGCACTTCCCAAACAGTCACAGCAACATCAGAGCACCTACACAGCAGCCAAATCTGGGCTATTCCTACCCAGTTTCTGAATCAGGCTCATGTGTATAGATCTATAGCTACTTCCCTGGAAACAAATCTGTGCACATTAGCATCAATAAAGGGTTAAATTCCTAAGTGAGCCAGTAATAACATTTTTACTGTAGTTTAAAAAGGCCATTTGAGGCCCTACGGAGCAAACATTTTTCCCTTTTAATGACACCATAATAGATTAAGAGGAACCTGTCTCCCTGCAAACATTAAACAAAGGAGACTGATTACCCTGGCGACCTGAGCTGAGTTGATCTCCAGCGTGTGGAGACACCAGGAAAACAGCTGCAATCGCTTCAGCACAGATGTGGCACAGGCAGGTCAGGACCTCTCCCTCCTCATCTCCCAACAGCTGCCCTGGAAAGGGAAGCCATGCAAGTAAAAAAGCAAACAGAGAGCTCTTGGGGTGGGAAGAGGTGTTATTGCAGGTGTTTTGGTTATTGTAAGATATTGTCCAGGAGAAAAAACAAACAGGAGAGACAACAGGGGGAAGGAAATGGTTAGTAAGCTTCAAAAGAAGCAGATGGTTGTCATAGAATGGAAAGTGCAAGCAGGATGACTCCAGTGGGAGCAGGATTAGTCCTGACCTTGTGAAGCTGTGCTCCGAGCCATCAAATCAGTGCTGAAATCCCAGAGTGCTCCTACTCATGCAGAGGCTCCATGTAAAGCTGGGTGCTCGTCTCTGCTGAGTTACTGGGGCCAGCAAGGTGTCCTAGGGGTCTTGGAGTGTCCTCCATCTGCATCGTCAGTGTTCTGCTCCAAGGTGGGCATCCAGGCAGGAATCATCTTCCTGCACTGGCCTTGGGCCACATCCCCATCTTGGGTGGGTCAGCTGGTGCCTGGGCTGCTCCAGGACTTGAGTCGTAGAATCATAGTATCACCAGGTTGGAAGAGACCCACCCATTGGATCATGATGTCCAACCATTCCTATCAAGCACTAACCCATGTCCCTCAGCACCTCGTCCACCTGTTCCTTAAACACCTCCAGGGATGGTGACTCAACCCCTTCCCTGAGCAGCCTCTGCCATTGCCCAATGACCCTTTCTGTGAAAATATTTATCCTAATGTCCATCTCCCGTGGGACAACCACACTGATCTCTTCCACCACCCACAGTGTGTTATGAGCCTGGCCAGAGCTCACCAGCAGAGCCACGTCCAGTATAAGCACCTGTGACTGACAGGATGGAAATCTGCCTAATTAGCACCAGCAAAAGCAGCAGCAGCAGGGGCCCAGGCAGCCCCTGCCAAGCAAACATGTTCAAATCAAACTGCAGCTTCTTTGCTCTAAAGTTTACAAGATGTTTCTTTCAAACCCTCATTAAGCCATTCTGTCGTCGCCACCCCCCCACCCCCGCACTGCCTGGCCCATGAGGCTGAGATGCCACCACTCACAGCCGTTGCTGCTGCCCCACATTCCCTTGGCCCCATTCCTTCTCTGCTCATGCTGGGGATGCAGATTTAGAATCATAGAATCATAGAACAACCAGGTTGGAAGAGACCCATCAGATCATCGAGTCCAACCATTCAGATCATCCAACCATTTCTGTACGTTTGGTTCAGAAGGGTCTAGGAAACTCAACAGATTGGATATTTCATCAGTCTGGGTCATCCTCCAGAGACAGCTGCCTCTGTAAAAGGACATGGGGTAGCATTCTCAGAGGTTTTTGGCAGCAGGGTGGCTTCCCCTGAAGGTATCAATGTCTGATCCCATGTTTAAACCTGAGCTGGCCAACCACAATTCCACAATGCAGGTGGAGAAACGACGATCTCCAGGGTGCAGTGCACCTCAGACTGGGACATGTCTGGCAGGAAACACATCTGCATGAGTCTGATCACAGAATCACCAGGTTGGAAGAGACCCACTGAATCATCAAGTCCAACCATTCCTATCAAACGCTAAACCATGTCCCTCAGCACCTCATCCACCCATCCCTTAAACTCCTTCAGGGAAGGTGAATCAACCATCTCCCTGGGCAGCCTCTGCCACTGCCCAATGACACTTTCTGTGAAAATTTTTTTCCTAATGTTCAGCCTGACCCTTCCCTGGTGGAGTTTGAGGCCATTCCCTCTCATCCCGTCTCTTGGGAGAAGAGCCCAGTTCCCTCCTCTCCACAACCTCCTTTCAGGTAGCCGTAGAGAGCAATGAGGTCTCCCCTCAGCCTCCTCTTCTCCAGGATAAAGGACCCAGCTTTTAAAAAAAGGCTGGGAAACTCCCTAACCCTAAACTGGGGCTGTCAAGGAGATCAATGGGGAGAGAAATTAAGATAATGATGGACATGTTAGACATTTCACCACAATGGATTACAGACAGAAAGAAATGGTCTCCAAAGGACGGAGAATATCCCTAAGGATGGATGCAGGTTGGTACATAGGGATGAGTAGACAGCTAGCTGGGACATGGTGGGCTCAGCAAGACCCTCACTGTGAAGGATGGTTCATGCTTACCTTGCTTTAATCTCTCCCCTTCACCTACTTTTCAGCCATTTTTGGAATCCTGGGCTGCTCCTACAGGCTGCAGGCATTCCCTGGTCAGCACAGCTTCCAGAGGCAGCAGGAGAGCATCTGAACCAGAGCCGAGCTGCCCACACACATCCCCAGGCAAACAGGCAGAGTGTGCAAATACAACCCTGCCAAGCTGTTCCCTGGCATCAGCAGAGGGTTTCCAAACGGGAGCAGCCCATGCGTTGAACACGATTTTTAAAAATAAGTTCATTTCCTCAGACTCTAATTAAACGTTCAGCAGCTAGTCTTGGCTCTGGGCGAGTGCCCAGGCACCTTCTGGTACTACAACAGCCCAACCGGCTGCTTCACCACTAACTGCACTGCTCAAACCCATTCGCTCACCGAGCGGCACCTCAGGCATCGGGACACAGCAACAAGGAAAGTACTAAACCACAAACTCCCACACTCCGCAAACAGCCTTTCCTCCTGAGTGGTTTGCCCTCTGGCATGAGGACCCTGATACACCTGAGCAAGGGTGGAGGAACACAAACTTCATGCCCAGGGCTCAGCATCCCCTTGGCATGTCCATACCAAGAGCAGCTTCGTTGCTCTTCTCTGGACTCACTCCAGAGCCTCAACACCCTTCTTGTGGTGAGGGGCCAGCAGGTCCACAGAGGTTATTCTCCCTCTGTACTCAACACTGGTGAGACTGCTCCACGAATCCTGTGTTCAGTTCTGGGCCCCTCAGCACAAGAAGGATGTTGAGGCTCTGGAGCGAGTCCAGAAGAGAGTAACAAAGCTGGAGAAGGGGCTGAAGAAGAAGAGGAGCGGCTGAAAGAGCTGGGGGTGTTTATCCTGGAGAAGAGGAGGCTGAGGAGAGACCTCATTGCTCTCTACAACTACCTGAGAGGAGGTTGTGGAGAGGAGGGAGCTGGGCTTTTCTCCCAAGGGACAGGGTAAGGGGGGATCGCCTCAAGCTCCACTAGGGGAGGTTCAGGCTGGACATTAGGAAAAAGAATTTACACAAAAAGGGTGACTGGGCAGTGGCAGAGTCTGCCCAGGGAGGGGATTGAGTCACCTTCCCTGGAGGGGTTTAAGGGATGGGTGGATGAGGTGCAGAGGGACATGGGTTAGTGATTGATAGGAATGGTTGGACTCGATGATCTGGTGGGTCTTTTCCAACCTGGTTATTCTCTGATTCTGCTGGGTGTGAGCCAGCAACCTGGCTGCACACAGTGTCCGGCAGCATCTGCAGAGAGGAGCTTGCTGATAAACCAGGCACTGAACAAGCAGCACAGCTGGGATGGGTTTAGCTGGCAATGCTGGCTACAGAGCCGAACAAACAACAACAAAACGTGATGAAGGCGAGTGGCAATGTTGCAGGGTAAAGGGTTTTCTCCCCATTGCTGCTCCCTTCCTGGCAGCAGCACAGCCTGCTCTGGTCCATCATGATCTCACTTGCAGCACAACAGCACCAGGATGGGGCTTATGCCCAGCTCAGCCCTGCCAAAAGAAAGGAGAAAAGGGGCTTCACGAGGATGTGCACAGGGGGATTGGAAACAGAACATGCAAATACCAACCCCACAGCTCGAAATCAACTGCAGCTCTCCTAGAAATGAGCTCCAGGATTCCCAAAATCTGTTTGGGTTTTCAGGGTGGGTAAAGACCAGTGGAAAAAAACACTAGAAAATGTCTGGTTTCAAGATGCAGAGTTGTGTTATTCCCCTTTTGATGCTCCTTCTTGTTATGACTGAAAAATATTTTGCGGTCGAACACAAACCTCACTCTTGCCTGAAGAGCCAATGGCAACACAAAGCTCTGCAAGCACCTCTAAGGGAAATGTTTAAAGTTACAGAATGTTAAAAAATAAAAAAGCAGCCTTCCTTTTTCTGGGCTTTATCTCTTCCTTCCTGGGAACTTTCGGCATTTTCGCTGCCTTTTCCTTGTGAAACAGAGTCATATGTTGGGGCATCGAGTTCCCTACCACACAGCTTAAGCAAAGCCCAGCTCCCAAACCAGCTCTGCTCCTCCCAGGACACCATCCCAGGGAGAAGACCCCAGGCAGGTTTCACCAAGAAAAAATTATTCCTCCTGTAGCCAAGCCAAACACCTTCCCCTTCTGGCATGGCATTCAGAGGCCAGCCAGGCTGCTGGAAGCTTAGTTAATGCTCAAAAAAACTTGGATTAGGAGAAAAGCAACACTTGCCCACAGAAAAATGAAGCCCAAATGCCTTCTTCTGGACAATTAGGACACAGGCTTGTTAGAGTCTAGGGGAGGCCACAGAGGTGATCCAAGAGCTGGAGAACCTCCCGTATGAGGACAGGCTGAGAGAGTTGGGGTTCTTCAGCCTGGAGAAGAGAAGGCTCCTGGGAGACGTTAGAGCAGCTTCCAGTGCTGAAAGGGGCTGCAGAAAAGCTGGGGAGGGGCTCTTGATCGAGGAGAGGACTAGGGGAATGGTTTTCAGCTGAAAGAGGGGAGATGGAGATACAAGAAAACAAATCCTTCCCAATGAGGGTGGGGAGGCCCTGGCCCAGGTTGCCCAGAGCAGTGGTGGCTGCCCCATCCCTGGAGGGGTTCAAGGCCATGTTGAATGGAGCTTGGAGCTCTTGATCCAGCGGGAGGTATCCCTGCCCACGAGAAGGGCTGGAACTGGATGGGCTTTGAGGTCCCTTCCAACTCAAACCATTCTATGACAGCAATGCAGCTAATTAATCTTCCCCGTAGGCGTCTCGCACCCTCTCCTTGGCCAGCAGTTTCCTGCCCACCCTCTTGCAATCATTAGCCAGCCTTTCACTAAATGAAAAAAAAAAGCCTCTAAAAGCCCTGAAATTAGGCAAGAGCAGGCTTGCAAACAACTCCAGTTTCTGGATCTTGGCAATATGTTTAATTTCAGCCAGAGAAACTCAAATCAAGACTTTGCCAAGTGGCAGCACATGCATGGATGTTTAAGGCATTTGCACCTTATCTTGGTGTTTCCTCTCATCATAGCAGTATGGGAGAGGAAAAACTATAGATGCAAATTCGTTTTTGCCTATCTGAGCATCTCCACACAGGCTTTTCTAACGCATCTGCCTGTGTGGATGTGTTTCAGGCTTTCTGGGGGGGGTGTGAGCCTGTTTGTTTGTGTCTGTTTATGTATCTGCATTCTGGCTGTTTGTTGGTATGGGCTGCACTTCCCTCACCACATGTCTCTGTGGCTACGTGCCTGATTGCGTAGGAGAGATTCCCATGGCTTCTTGGTGCCATTCCCAGGCAGCTCCGACAGTAAAAGGCACACTCGGCAATGGGAAGTTATTAGACAACAAAGGAAAAAGAGGGGGAAATACTGAAAAACAGTTAATTTGCAGAGAAAAGCCAAGTGAGAAAACAATACTCCGGAGGGTCTATTTGATGGCTCCTCACAGGCACATGGAGCAGATGTGATGGTTGGGAGAGGATGCACATGGAGCAGATGTGATGTTTGGGGTTCCACAAGAGGCATCTGTGGCCAAGCAGAGTGAAAGAGAGAACCACAGGGAGGGAAACATAGAATCATAGAATCATCAGGTTGGAAGAGACCCATCGGATCATTGAGTCCAACCATTCCTATCAAACACTAAACCAAGTCCCTCAAGACCTCATCTACCCGTCCCTTAAACACCTCCAGGGAAGGTGAATCAACCACCTCCCTGGGCAGCCTGTTCCAATGCCCAATGACCCTCTGTGTGAAAAACTTCCTCCTAATCTCTAGCCTAAATCTTCCCTGGTGGAGCTTGAGGCCATTCCCTCTTGTCCTGTCCCCTGTCATTTGGGACAAGAGGCCAGGTCCCTCCTCTCTACAACCTCCCTTCAGGTAGTTCCCATTCCCATCAATCACTAAACCATGTCCCTCAGCACCTCATCCACCTACACCTTAAACCCCTCCAGGGAAGGTGACTTAACCCCCTCCCTGGGCAGCCTGTTCCAGTGCCCAATGACCCTTTCTGTGAAATACGTTGCAGGTGCCCTGATGGATGGCTCTTAGCCTGCATCTCATTCCTTTAGGGATTTAAGGGGATCTTTCCTACTCCCCTTTTTCCAGCATCTAAGCCAAGAAGCGTCTGCAGCAGCAAACCTGCCTGCCAGCATCTGCATGGTTCCATTGAGCACCATGCCCACACTGCTGGTGTCCTACCCCACAGCACAGGGTTCTTCCCAATGAAAAGAGTCTCCGATTCCTCCCACAGTGACTCCAAACACAGCAGCCTCCCAGATAACTGACTCAAACAGGCAGCAGTGCAGCTCAGACACTGAAACAAGGCAAGGACACCTCACTAGCTGAGCTGCCATGGCCCCAGGAGACAAGTCCTTGGTGTATCTGTAATTCAGGAGCCACAATCTCCCAGTCTAACAACAGTCTAACAGCACAACCATCCCACAGGAATCTCCGCAGGCAGCTACTCACACACCTTGAAATAACAACCACCAGGCTTCACCAACCCAAAGGTTGTTTGCTTCCCAGGGGTCTGTGTAAGAACATTCCCTGTCCCTGAGGTCCTGCCCTCCTTCATTGCTATCACCTGTGAAGCACCTAGGAGGTGCCTGCTCTCATTAATGAAGGTTAATGAGTTAACGATTCTTTTATCCTTCAACCCCCTTAGGAGCTTCCCTGGGCAGAGCTTCCTTGCTTTAGTGGACTTACGAGATGATTTCTAGCTGCTTTGGGTGCCTCGTGCCAGTCCCATGTGTTCCCTCCATTCTGTAGTCTGGGCTTGTCCACCACTCGTGACTGAATGTCCCTTTCCTGGGTGTCTCTTTGCAAAGCACACCCTGTTACCTGCCTTCTCATCTCCACCAAAGGTAGCAGGAGCCACCAACACTCTCCACATGGGGACTTGGCACCACAGCAAAGAGCTGATTCCCCTCTCATCAATGGATTTGGCCCTTCTGACCCCAGAAGGTGCTCAGTGGCCAGTCCTGTACCTTCCAAATTCCTTATAAATTCAGTGACGTGATAGAGAACATCACAGGAGGAAGCCAACCTTGGGAGGACCATGGGATGCAGGTGGAAATAAACCCCCAGAGCAGTTTGATTCCCCTTTCATCAATGGATTTGGCCCTTCTGATCCCAGAAGGTGCTCAGTGGCCAGTCCTGTACTTTCCAAATTCCTTACAAAGGTGATAGAGAACATCACAGGAGGAAGCCAACCTTGGGACGACCATGGTGCGCAGGTGGAAATAAACCCCCAGAGTAGTTTGTAGGTACAGAGCAATGTTGACTCCCAGTGTCTTCTCCCAGCCAGACCCACATCATCCATCCCATGATGGGGCCACCCCAGCTCTGCTCCATTAATGTGCACCCCTTGCATGGACAACAGCCTGTGGCACAATGGAGGTGCTGGGAAGGGGCTTCACCATCCACACTGACACATGCACACACCACCTCTTCATCCTCTTTCTATGGTTGGACTCGACGATGCAATGGGTCCCTTCCAACCTGGTTGTTCTATGATTCTATGATTCTCTTTCCAAGCAGACATTTAGGTTCTAGCTTTCCTCACATCCCACAAGGTTTCCATCCCATCAACAGCGCAGAGCAACCTGTATGGGCTGCTGTGTAGAAGCATCGCTCGGGTTATCTCCATGCCAAAGGTCCCCGGGGGTCCCATCTATTACTCTCCTATCTGCCCCCCTCTTTAGTTCATTTCTTTAACAAATCTTCCCTCTGCATCTTGGTGGGAACAGTCCAGAGATAATAACAGCAGATATGCATTGACCTATGGGATTCTAGGAGTGATCAAACTGTCAGATAATGGAATAAATCTTTCTCGTGGGCTGGGGATTAAATCAGAGAGTGTTAGCTGCTCCGGCTTCTTATTTATTTCTGTTCTCTTAAATTGCATCTCCCTTCCCCCCACAAAGAGCGCTTGCTGCCTACAGCTGTAAATTACTGCAAACCTTAATGGTAAGTTTAGACACCGAGTCTCTTAACCTTGCAAACACCTCTTGTTTCTCTTCACGGTCTCCAAAAGCTCTCGGGAAAGAAAAAGCGAAAAGGGGAATGTGATTCAATGATAAGTGCACACCTTGGCATTGCACAACAGTGTGACCCTGTCTGAAGGTCCCTGAAAATGCACAGGCTCCATGTGTAACTCTTGGCTGGTTAATTGACTGGCTTCATGGCCTTGGATGTAGCTTTTCATCTCTGCTCCACCCAACCCTTCAGAGAATCACAGAATCATAAAATCACCAGGTTGGAAGAGACCCACCCGGTCAAGTCCAACCATTCCCATCAATCACTAAACCATGTCCCTCAGCACCTCGTCCACTCGGCCCTTAAACTGTTCCAGGGAAGGTGACTCAGCCCCCTCCCTGGGCAGCCTCTGCCAGTGCCCAGTGACCTTTTGTCTGTCTCTTCTTTGCAGCTTCTCAGGGCCGAGGATGGTCTTCAAATGGGGTTGCAGGGAGCTGAAAGCACAGCCCTCATATATCAGATCATGGTTGTCCCATCCACAAGAAGCCCCTCACCACAAGAAGGTGAAGGCCCCTCACCACAAGAAGGATGTTGAGGCTCTGGAGCGAGTCCAGAGAAGAGCAACGAAGCTGGTGAAGGGGCTGGAGAACAGGCCTTATGAGGAACATCTGAGAGAGCTGGGGGTGTTTAGCCTAGAGAAGAGGAGGCTGAGAGGAGACCTCATTACTCTCTACAACTACCTGAAAGGAGGTTGTAGAGAGGAGGGAGCTGGCCTCTTCTCCCAAGGGACAGGACAAGAGGGAATGGCCTCAAGCTCCGCCAGGGGAGATTTAGGCTAGAGATTAGGAGGAGGTTTTTCACGGAAAGGGTCATTGGGCATTGGAATAGGCTTGATTCACCTTCCCTGGAGGTGTTTAAGGGACAGGTGGATGAGGTCCTGAGGGACTTGGTTTAGTGTTTGATAGGAATAGTTGGACTCGATGATCTGATGGGTCTCTTCCAACCTGGTTGTTCTATGATTCTATGATTCTATGATCCCTGGAGGTGTTCAGGGTTGGATGGGGCCTTGAGCAGCCTGATCCAGTGGGATGTGTCCTTTCCCATTGCAGGGAGGGTCGAATTAGATTGTCTTTAAGGTCCCTTCCAACTCAAACCATTCTGTGATTCTATGATCAGCACACATCCTTGGTGCTGATGAGGCTGCACCTCAAGTCCTGGATTCAGTTTTGGGTCCCTCACTACAGGAAAGACATGGAAGGGCTGGAGCGTGTCTAAAGGAGGGGAACAAAGCTGGGGAAGGGTCTGGAGAACAAGCTTTATAAGAGGCATCTGAGGAACCTGTGTTCATTTAGCCTGGAGAAGAGGAGACTGAGGGGAGTTCTCATTGCTCTCTGCAGCTCCCAGAAAGGAGGTTGTGGTGAGGTGGGTGCTGGTCTCCTCTCCCAGGCAACAAGTGGTAGGATGAAAGGAAATGGCATCAGGTTGCACCAGGGGAGGTTTAGATTGGATATCAGGAAAAAATTCTATGACTCTACATCAAATCCAAATGTGGCCCATGAGCTTGAAAACACCTTTGGTCTGGGCTGGGGGAAAGCAATCAGAGAGGAGCACGGCTCCTTGTACGGCACTGGCTGCTTCTGCAACACCAGCTCTCCTCTCCCATCCCTCTGCAATTTTTACTCGAGGAAACTTCGTTTGCATACGGAGCAGCATTTCTCAAGTCACCTCTAATCCTATTTACAGCAGCCAGCAGTGTTTGAAGCCAGCTCTCCTTCCTCGGCTCCGCTTCTTCACTTTCATGAGCACATACCAAGTTCTGTCACAGACAGAAGAGATTGCACAAGAGCAGAAAGGGAGGCTGAAGGAAGCAGGAACTGATGCATGGATGGATGATGGTACAAGTTTACATAGACTAAAAAATCCTGTGACTTTCTAATTCTTCCCTGGAGCAGGAACTTTATAAATCCCACCCCCATAACTCCTTATTTGCGCCCTCACCAGACCCTCAGTGAATGCCCAGGGCTCTGCAAAGCCACCAGCACATCCTCAGAGCCAAACCTCGCGAGAACCTTCCCATTCCCACTTTCCCAGCCCTTCCTGCATCCACTCCAGCCTCTCTGATCCAATCAAGATACTTCATAAGATCATAGAATGGTTTGGGCTGGAGGAGACCTTGAAGCCCATCCAGTCCCACTCCTGCCATGGGCAGGGACACCTCCCACTGGATCAGGGGCTCCAAACCCCCATCCAGCCTGGCTTTGAGCATCTCCAGGGACGTGAGGGTGACCTGGAGGAGACAGAATGTCACCCCATTGATTGCCAGGGTTGATTTGGCTGATCTGGCTGTCCTCTTCCTCCCTCACCATTCCATGTGTGTCCTTCCCAAATCTGTGTGCTCAGTCAAAGAGGATGACCTTCCACAGTAGAGGTGCACCATTCATCGGTCCAAGGGATGCAGTAGCTGCATTCCCCTGCTAGAACCTCCAAACAAGCAGTTCTCAGAAATGGTGTGACCAGCAGGTCCAGGGAGGTGATTCTCCTTCTGTACTCAGCACTGGTGAGGCCACTCCTTGAATCCTGTGTTCAGTTCTGGGTCCCTCAGCACAAGAAGGATGTTGAGGCTCTAGAGCAAGTCCAGAGAAGAGCAATGAGGCTGGTGAAGGGGCTGGAGAACAGGCCTTAAGAGGAGGGTCTGAGAGAGCTGGGGGAGTTTAGCCTGGAGAAGAGGGGGCTGAGAGGAGACCTCATTACTCTCTACAACTACCTGAAAGGAGGTTGTAGAGAGGAGGGAGCTGGGCTCTTCTCCCAAGGGACAGGACAAGAGGGAATGGCCTCAAGCTCCACCAGGGGAGATTTAGGCTGGACATTAGGAGGAAGTTTTTCACACAGATGGTCTTTGGGCATTGGAATAGGCTGCCCAGGAAGGTGTTTGATTCACCTTCCCTGGAGGGGTTTAAGGGACGGGTAGATGAGGTCTTGAGGGACTTGGTTTAGCGTTTGATAGGAATGGTTGGACTAGAAGATCCGATGGGTCCCTTCCAACCTGGTTTTTCTATAATTCTAAAGCTAGTAGTAGGGGGGGAAAAAAAAAAAAAAAAGAAAAAAGAAAAAAAAAAAAAGGGCTATGAGACAGTCAGACATTTCTAATGAGTTTTGATTTCATAAAACCAAAAAATCCCAGAGACGTTGAGTCAGCCGATCCCTGTTCAAACTGCATTAAGTGTCCCGCGGAGCAAGGATAGACAAGGTGCTCCCCATTCCCTTTCCTTTTTAAACACCATCTCTATGAGGATGGTGGAAGCTTGATCAACAGGCAGGGCTGGCGTGGGCTGCCCAAGAAGCTCGTGTGCTGTTTCATTAGAGGATGATTGCCCTGCCACCGCGAGCCCACGCTGTGACTGGCGGGGGACAAAAAACCAAGTTCAAAGTCATTCCTCGCAGCCCACCCGCTGCTGCGTCCCAGCGGGGCTCGAGCCGGGAGGGGTTGGAGGTCTACAGAGCGAAGAACACAGCCCATCGGGTGCCAGGGAGATGGCGTTTCTTTTCATGTCTCAAATTAGAAAACAAAACAGCGCTGGCACCCCGGGGAAGCGGTGAGGAAGCTTCCATTCCAACGGCAGCGTCAAAATTTCAAGGTTTAGCAAGTGGAAGAGGAAAGCGGTGCAAATGGCAGTAAAGCGGCAGGGGGCTCGCACACAGGTGAGGATGGGGGTTCGGCTGGATGGATGGGGCGTGGATCTGCACCTCCTGCCTTCCCATCAAGGAGAAATGCAGGTGGACTAGAAACTCAGCATGAGCTGGTGATGTGCACTCACAACCCTGAAAGCCAACCCTGTCCTGGGCTGCATCCAGAGCAGTGGGACCAGCAGGTGAGAGAGGAGATTCTGCCCCTCTGCTCCTCTCTGGTGAGACCCACCTGGAGCCCTGTGTCCAGTTCTGGAGTCCTCAGCACAAGGAGAACATGGAAGCTGTTGGAGTGAGTCCAGGGGAGGCCACAGAGATGATCCGAGGGCTGGAGCACCTCCCCTAGGAGGATAGGCTGAGAGAGCTGGGTGTTGTTCGGCCTGGAGAAGAGAAGGTTCCTGGGAGACCTTAAGCAGTTTCCAGTACTGAAAGGGCCTCCAGGAAGGCTGGGGAGGGGCTATTGATCAGGTTGTGCAGGGACAGGACTAGGGGGAACAGTTTTCAGCTGAAAGAGGGGAGATTGAGATGAGACCTTAGGCAGAAACGTTTTTCTCTGAGGGAGGGGAGGCCCTGGCCCAGGTTGCCCAGAGCAGTGGTGGCTGCGCCATCCCTGGAGGGCTTCAAGGGCAGGTTGGATGGGGCTTGGAGCTCCTGATCCAGTGGGAGGTGTCCCTGCAGGGGTGGGACTGGATGGGCTTTGACGTCCCTTCCAACCCAAACCGTTCTAGGATCCTATAAAATGTGCCTGAGGGCCCCAGCACTCACTGCTGCAGACAAAACCTCCCAAGCATCATGTAAACATGCAATTGCCATGGGTTCTGCTCCTTCAGACTACACTGATTTTTCAGCAACCACCTCTAGGCTCCCAGCAGACCACTGTACGCCGAATCCCCAGTGTCCCAGGGATGGATTCACCCTAATGCTGACCTGGCTGCCGCCCCCATCCATCCCTGCGGGGTTGCTTCAGGCCCTCGTTTTCTAAAGTCCACAGTAATTTTGGGTGCATTCATCTCTGACTGCCCCCAGGGGAGGCCTGAAGCTCAGACATGGCTCAGTACCTCCTCTTTAGAAATCTGGCAGCTTTACCAACCAGCTGAGCCCTTTTTAATGGGCAGCAACAGCATCCCAGGCGTTTGGAGCAAGTGCTGCTTCGCTGAGCACTGTGTTGTCCTTGGCCAAGAGCTCTGTCTGAGCAGGGGAAGGCAGGAGGAAGGCAGCATCATTGTCTCTAGGGTGACCATGAACACTGGGAGATGCTCTGCTCAGTACAAGGCCTGTCCAGAGCCCATCCCCAGTGATGAGAAGCCCACCAACTCCAGCCCAGACAAGGTCATCCTGGTTTTGGGAAGGGAGAGGCGAAATCCTGAGAGATCTTGTCCTGAAAGTCCCCAAAAGGATCACTGACAAAATCAAACAGCTGACCCAGATGCCCTCCACGCTTGCCTTACCTGAGGGACTACCCTGCAGCCTGCTCGCAAGTGCACTATTTCTCGATCCACTGGCACCACCAACACAGTTTCGTGGGGACTGAAAGTCCTCCCTTGACCTTCTTCACCTCCTGGGACTGGATAGAAAAGTGTCACTTGGCCACTGACCCTGAAGTACAGAAGGTTTGGCACATGGAGACATGGGTCCATCACAGGGAGACATGGGTCCAGCTGTTGGAGATACGGATCCAGCACATGGAGACATGGTCCAGCACATAGAGATGTGACTCCAGCAACCATTAACTTGGAAAGGCAGATTGAGGCCCCATCTCTGGCCATCAGAGATTTCCTATTGACTAAAAAGTCTTTAGGCCGCTCAGGGAAGGGAGGATAATTATCTGCTGCCATTAATCTGCAGGGACATCCGTGACCACAGATAAATCACAGATAAAAGCTGTTCTGCCTCTTCCAGCGGGAACACCTCCCCTGTCCTGTAAACCTCAAAGACACGACACAAAGAGGAAAGTTAAATGATTAATTTGTTTTTCAAAAACCGCGTGCTGAGAAAAATATCAAATTTTCTAGCCGGAGGAAAATTCTTTTGGCAGCCCGAGCCCCTCTGAGATGTTTGGGAGTTCATTTTAGTTGACTGAGTGTGCTTACAAATCTGTGATGAGACACACACTCTCCAGATTGTTTTTTTGTTCGCCTCCTTATTTGAAATTCTCCCTAAACTTCCCAAGCAGGATTTTCTCGTCCAACCATTTGTATTTTATATTCACGCTAAAACACTGCTTTATAAATAGCAAGAGCTTTTTTCTTGACTCTAACCAGCAACCTCAACTTAAAGCTAAATGCATAATTTACTGCAAATTAAACTTAATGGGACTGGAATAATTATGTTGACTTTTGGAAGTACTTAAGGATAAATACATGATTAGATATTTTGCACACCGCGAGGAAATATTTATTTCAAAATATAAATTCTTCCCATTGAGCTTTTTGATGGAACATTTAGAGGGGACGCTATCAGCATATAGATTGCTGCACCATTAAGGCTACTTAAATAAATTATCCTGCTGCATCGTCAGGGCTGGGGAGATGGGGCGCGTCCAAAGAAGGGCAGTGTCTGTGCTGCTGGTTCCCTCTATCATGGAACGGTTTGGGTTGGAAGGGACCTCAAAGCCCTCAAAGTTCTACGCACTTCCACGAGCAGGGACACCTCCCATGGGATCAGGGTCTCCAAGCCCCATCCAACCTGCCCTTGAACCCCTCCAGGGATGGGGCAGCCTGGTTGGATGGGGCTTTGGTCGCCTTGATCTAGTGGGAGGTGTCCCTGCTTGTCAGGGTCTCTGGGGATGAGTGAGGGAAGGACGTGATCAGTCCAACCTGAGCCCCAGAGAGCACTTGGCCTTGCAGATACATCATAGCCAATAAACAGGCTGCTATGACTAATTGAATTTGGGTTTCGCTTTAATTAATTAATCTGCCAAGGTTAATCTGGAGGGTTTTAACACGCCTCTCCCCCAGCTCTGCTTTTGCCTTCACCTGTGACTCAAGGCAGTGTTTAAAAAGCCACATAAAAAGGAACAAGGCAAAAGCCGAGAAGGTGACCTGCCACAGGCTGCTGAGAGGTGCAGGGGAGGAGAGCGCCAGGTAGGACCTCACACCAGGAAGGGATTCACCTTGTACTGAAGGAGAAGAGTGAAAAGGCAGCTGTTGCTCTGCTCACGACTCCTTTGGTGACTTTGGTCATGTCCCTTGATGACTGTGTGCTCCAGACACTGGGGTGGGTGGATGGGATCTGGGCACCATCCTGACAACACTCATCAATTCCTAAAAATGTAGTTGGCCTGCAGGGTCTCCAGAGGCTCTGCCTGCAGAGAGACTCTCATGAGCCAAACACTCACAGGTGAGTTAGGATCTGAAGCTCAATTTTCCTGCAGCCTTTGACACGCAGGTACATGTGTCACCAGTGGTGCCACCACCACCTTGAGCCTCAAAGGCAGGAGTGATGGTGCAAGGACCAGCCTCTCTGCATGCCCTGTTGCTGCTCCGGAGAGGAGGAAAGAGGGGAACATGAATTCCTCCTGCCCCAGGAGGACCAGTACCTTTCTCCATCCCGTGACTTGTCAGACATCATGAGCTCCAGCTGAGTCTTTGCACACAAGTAATTTGCTGTGCGAAACGGGGCCACATCCAGAGATACGGCATGGAGAGCACCAGCAGGCACTTACATGTGGCAGGATGGTCTTGGTGGAGTTGGCAAGGACAGAGCAAAGCATCCACTGGGAACATCAGCCCTTCCAGAGGTCCCTGACTGCCACCTCTGCAGCTACAGCTGGACACCAGCTGAGGGCTGGACCTGGGTCCCCCAGCGCATCCAGTACTGTCTGACGGCCCAATTAGGGAATGAGTCTGTGAAGGTAACAAGAACATCCAGGTCACCTCCAACAACGCCATAGGAAATGATTACCAGCTCTACTGGGCATGTGGGCTGCAGATAAAAGCATAAAGGAGGTGGTGAGTTGACAAATAACTTTCAAGGGCCAAAAGCTGGACATTGGGCAGCACATTTGGGTCAGTTCTTGAGATGCAAAGTGCTGTGTTTAGGCAGCTTTAATCTGTCCACCCCTGGAGGAGAGCAGCAGCGAGCCCCAGGCACCTGTGGCCATACCAAGGGACTCTTGGCTCTGCGAACTGGGAAAAGTAGAGTCCCATCCCCATCCATGGGCCACCCGACAATGCCACTCACTGGGACAACTGAAGAACTAGAGGTGAGACAGGAGGATGTCTCCATGGGATGGGGACCTGGACTCCTGATCCTGTCCCAGCTCCGTAGGACAGTGCCAGTTGCCTGTTGACATCCTTGGGCTGCTCATGCTTCTCCAAGATGTTGCAGGGATGAATCAAGGAAAGAAAGTGAAGCCACCACTTCCCCAAGCTCCCAGAGGCGCCAAACCCAACCACCACCACTGTCCTTGTCCCCACAGAAACAGCTCTTTTACCGTAGCAGAGAAGGGCCAATTCATCGTTCCTGGTGGGATCCAGGCCCCAGGGAGCAGCTGCTGCTTCTCTCTTCATTACGGAGAGGCCAATGGAATGATGGCTTTCATAAAACCAAGGGGAAAGGTTTTCTCATCATTAGCAGTCGATGACAGCGAGTGCCCAACGAGCTGTGGCTGAAATACGGCTTGGGAAGAACGAGGCTCCAGCTCCAGCTGGGAGGGGACTGCAGGGGTTCGTGGGTGACCGGGCACTGAAGAAATCACAAGCAGCTCGGGATAGATGAGGCAGCAAGGCGGTGGCCTGGCCAAGTGCTGCAGGGCAGTCAGTGAAGCTGGACACTCAGAACCACACACAGCAGTAACCTTGCAGGAGGCTGCCTTTTCCTTATTTTGAAGAGATGCAGATTTATCACATGTTTTCCAGCTTGGTTTGGTTTCAGGGTCGTTTTCCCTGCACAGTCACCA
Organism: Coccyzus lansbergi; assembly: GCA_033558105.1. Lineage (NCBI taxonomy): Eukaryota > Metazoa > Chordata > Aves > Cuculiformes > Coccyzidae > Coccyzus > Coccyzus lansbergi. The sequence goes on along the minus strand of JAUMJK010000391.1, from coordinate 357,998 downwards.
CCACAGACAGCAAGTGGGAAGGGAGCAAGTCCAGAGGATCACAACAAAGCTGGGGAAGGGGCTGGAGAACAAATCTTACAAGGAGCACCTGAGGGAGCTGGGGGTGTTTACCCTGGAGAAGGCTGAGGGGAGACCTTATTGCTCTCTATAACTACCTGAAAGGAGGTTGTAGAGAGGAGGGAGCTGGGCTCTTCTCCCAAGTGACAGGGGACAGGACAAGAGGGAATGGCCTCAAGATCCACCAGGGGAGGGTCAGGCTGGACATCAGGAAAAAAATTTTCTCAGAAAGGGTCATTGGGTACTGGCAGAGGGGGCTGAATCACCTTCCCTGCAGGGGTTTAAGGGACGGGTGGACAAGGTGCTGAGGGACACGAGTTAGTGTTTGATAGGAATGGTTGGACTTGATGATCTGGTGGGTCTCTTCCAACCTGGCAATTCTATGATTCTATGAAAGGAATAGGCAGCAGAGGGACATTGTCGTTGGCTTGGGGGCTTCAGCTTTGCTGGGAAGCAGCTCTGGTGTGGAGCCCCTCCCTGAGCAGGAACCAATGTCCCCAAACAGCCCCAAAACAGGGCTCAGGGCACTGGGGGCTGCGGAGGCCATTCCAGCTGGTGTCCCCCAGCACTGCCACTGCTTGAGGCCACTCTGCCCTCTGAGACAGCACCCCAGGGCTTGAGGACAACAAGGTCCCCTGCAGGAACACCCCTGCCAAGGGCTGACCCTGCAGCCCAGAGGAAACATACACACCAAGACCCTTGATTTAATTTGCATTACCCCCCTTTCTATTATTTATTAGTAAAATGTAATTGCCGCATCCTTCACGAACCTTAATTAAAGATGAAAAACAACCCTGACAAGTCAATTAGATATTTTTTTTTCTTGGGCTCCATTAAAGCAAGACTCAAATGTTACTGGATGTGCTTAATATCACAACACATTTAAACAAAGGTTGCTTCGTAAAAAAATAAATCACTGCAGACAATGCACCTTTCGTCTCCTGAAGGCTTCCCTTACGCATTTTCCAGCTGGATAATGCACTGAGTTTCTTCTTCCTTTGTAACACCTTTTCCAGTAGTGGAAAACCATCGGAAGCATCACCTGAAGTCATGGGCGACCAGGGTGGTTGGTAGGTCTCGCCCAGTCCAAGATCTCAGTGCACAGCAAAGCTCTGCAAGCACACGGCAACCACACCTCCACTTTGCAGTGACGGCCAAACGCGGCTCCTCTGAAGTTTCTGCAGACCTGGAAGCTGACCCTGCCCTAAAATACCCTCGAAAAGCAAGATACGGCCAATACAGAGATCTCTACGCGATTCCTGGTGGGTACCTGCAGCAGGGTTCCCTGCGTCACAGCTCCTGGCCCCGAGCCAGCGAAAGAAATCCAGAGGCCATCACAAATTTGGAACATTTATTTAGGCAACTGATTTTTCTTCAAAGGAAAGAAAGCCAAAAATAAGAATAATAATTAATAATAATAATAATAAAAACCCAGTTAACAACAGCTGGATGTGCATGGTCCGACCCACAGCAGACGTGTCCCTCCTTTCACTGTCCCTCCCTTCGTCCCCACGCACCATCCCCCTCGTGGTCCCAATCCCTTCGGCAGCTGCCAGCTTTCAGGGGCACTTTTCCTGCATATAGACAAAAAAATCGCTCCAATCTGGTGTTTTCCTCAGGTTTTACCTTTTCTCTTTTTTTTTTTTGTTGTCATTTTGTTTTTATTAAAAAAAAAAGAAACCACCACTCCAATCTGTAATACCAATAAACACTATCCATCTTAAGAACAGTATTTATAGTTTTATATATATATTTCTATATATATCTTTCTATGTACAGGATGTCCTTGCCTCATATCACACGAGCATCTCAGTAGGAGTTGGAGAAGGGTTGGGTTTTATAGCACTTCGATTTCAAAGTCTGCCCTTCGCAAGAGATGCCCTAAAAAACCCCGAGACATCCAGCAAGGAGATACCAAAAAGAAAAAAAAACCCCAACCAACCAAAAAATCTGGCTTTTAAAACATATATACAACTCCTCCCGTCTCCGTTGTCACATTAGGAGTAAACGGGGTTTGAATTTTTTTTTTATTGGCCTTACTGGCCACACTTTACCTGCAAAGCACTGGGGGATGCTTCTTCCCCATGGACCACAGGGAGGATGCAAGGGGTCCAGGCTCTGGGATGAAGGAGCATCATCTCTCCAGGCACAGCACAACATCCCATCCCCACGAGTCCCAGAGGTTCAGCTCAGCCATTTTCATACAAAACCCAACAATTTCTGCACTGTGGGGCCTCTCTGCGCCCACCACACTGCACCTTCCCTGCTGCATGACTCCAGAGAGATGGGGACTGGGAAAAGGACACTAATTTATTCCAAGTCAAGGCTTGCGATGCGAGTACTGGTGGGACCCGGTACTGGTGTAACTGGTGGGGTAAAAAGACTAATTGGTGATGAGACAGCATGGGCACACGGCAGGGTTAGACAGCAAGGGGGAACGTGAAGGGGAATAATCTTGCATAGCCCTTGGAATAAGTTATTGTCAGGCCACAGGTATTATTCAATGAGCACACGGGAAAGCAAGTGCTTGGGCGAAAGCTTCAGATACTGCTGAAACCCTCCTCACCACCCCCAGGGGTCTAGAAGGCAGCGGGTGGGACATCCTCAGAGGTGGAGAGAGGACACTCCTGCACCCCTGGAAGGTGGGTGGAATTATCTCCCGGGTCTGTGCACTGCGGATTGGTTCAGGCAAACAGCATCTCCCGAAGCTTTGAGTCGTGGTCTGGGTCTGAATGCAGCTCCCCAAGGAGAGCGCTCCCCAGGCTCCAGGCAGGGAGGGCAAGGACATGAGGGAGGAAGGATGGGGTTGCCGGACGTGAGGGAGGAAGGATGGGGTTGCCAATATCCAACTTCAAGCACATGAAGGGCCACTTCTCATCTGCTCTGTTCCATCCCCCACAAAATAACCGTGATAGGTTCTGCCTGGCCCTCAAGACAGAAACAATCTCCTCTGGTTTCCTTAATTCTCCGAGGCAGATCCTAGACCTGCATCCCTTTGGTTGTACCTTCTGGAGGCCACTTGCAGGGAGAGAAAACCTTGACCAGAGCCTGATTACACCTAGGCTCTCCCCTGTAAGCAGACACCCCTGTAATTATTATTACACCAGACAAAAAGTGACACCTTGCACCCAAACAGAGCAAGATGAAGCCACAGCATTTTCAGGTACCTCCAAATCATCAACCTGCTATGCTTGGACTGCCTGTGGTGAGCACTAAAGCGCTGCCATGGCTCAGGGTGTCTGCACAGCTCACCCATGTCAATGCCATCACCAAAACAACCATCCCATTTCACCAATCCCAGGGAAAGCCTGGGGGCAGCATCCAGGAGGTATACAGCATGGGCCCAAACTTTGAGGATTTCATTCCTGGGCACCAAAGATGTCTCGTGTAAAGATTCACAAGGGAAGGGTTAAAAATGGACCCGTGGGTGGTGCCTTTGGGTCAGCCCAGGTTGAATTGCTACAAATGGAGAAGACAGTGCAGAGAATCATCGCTTCGAAAGCTTTGCAATGTTGCCAAGAGGGGTTTGGTTGGTCCCTGCAGAGGGGCACTGCATGCCTGGTGTCCCCTGCACCGCATTGTAAGACCTCCACCTCCCGTCCCTCATCTCCGTTCTGTCCAGGGCTGGATACATTAAGGGTTGCAACTCAAAGAACTCAAAAGACGAAGATCAAACTCATGGTGTGAACGGGTAGAAACTCAAGACCTCCTCACAGAATCTTTGCTCTGGCTTGGAGTGCGGCCACACCAAGGGCAAAACCTGACAGCAACCATCTGGGCTCCTTGGAAGAGCAGCGTCAACTCCACATACAACCGAAAAAGCAACATATCTTCTCCAAATATCCATCCTTCCCTGTTGGGAAACGGCCCCAGCTCCTTCTGTCGTCCTCCTCCCCACCCTGGCCTCCTCTCCAGCTACTTCAGAGATGCCCAGGCAGCACCACAGGGCCATGTCCTGCACCCGTTGGACCCACAACAGTGACTCAGAGCAATGCACGTACAGGACGAGTCGTGGCACCCAACCTGTGGCCACTGGGTCGGGAAGAAAAGGTGGAAGGTAGAGGATGAAGATGGGGAGCGGCCAAGACGTCCCCACGTCCATTCATTTTTCTTGTTCTGATGGGTTTTCTCATCGGGTCCTTCGCTGTTTCCCTCCTCACCTTCAGCACTAACACAAAGTCCGAGTGCAAAACGCGTGGCTGGCATGGCCCCTGCACAAGCCCTCGCTGCCGCTCTCCTGGCGAGGTGCTATCTGGTCTCCAAAGACTCCAGATATTCCAGTGCTATGTCATAGCAGAAATGATACTGCTCCTGTTTGGAGAGAGAAAAGAAAATGTGATGATGGTTGGACTTGATGATCCGATGGGTCCCTTCCAACCTGGCTGTTCTATGATTCTATGATCCCAAGTAAATAATTTCCCAAAGCGATGCCTTATCAATGCGAAAGAAGATTTAATAGCGCTACAGGAAAAGCCTGGAGGGTCTCTAAGGGATGAACACAGGTGTCACCCCTTGCCAGGGGCTGTGTGCCTCTCCTGTCCCCTGGTGAAGCAATAGTTGGGAGAAACTTAGCTTTTGGCAAATAAACCCTGTTGCTGGGGAAGGGGGACAAACCACCCCCCAGCTCGAAATGCGCTGCACGCACACACCGTCCTGCATTTTGGGAGCACACGGCACCTTTACCTCCTCCAAAGGAAGAATAACGACTGTGACATCCCCTTTGCTGTTCCAAGGGAAAGACAAGGACTGGGACATCCCCATTGCCTGCCTCAAAGGAAGGACAAGGACTGTGACGTCCTCTTACTGTGAAAATACGTTTTATTCTCTACACCAGGGTACAAACCAGACAGTATCAGTGCAGGGCTCCACCACTCAGCTTCATCCACCACCACCACCACAGGGACTGATGTGGGTCAATCAGATGGTGGCAGAGCCCTGGGAATGATGGAGTCTGGGCTCACAGGCATCTGAAATTAAACCCCAGGCATGAAATGGAGAAGCGTTTGCATTTCTGAGTTCAGCAGAGGCACCAAATAGGGTGTACGCCCAGGCGAGCAGCCACGGACTGGGCGCAGGGCTGCTGGAGACGCCCTTCTCTGGCTGCCAGGACCTTTCCCATCACAAATTCTCCTGTTGCAGATAAAAAAAAAATGCCATTTTCCACCCTTGGCAGGGATTTGGTTCGGATGTTTGTTTTGCATTGGGTAGAAGCACGAATAGAAGTCCCAGAAGCTTTCACTTCCAAAATTACAAATTTTCTAAAGGAAACATCATAAAAATGAATATTTTGGTGCTCAGGTCAAAGTTTAGCCAGCCTGTGACAGGCAGGCTACTGCCAAGGGGTACAGGTGAGCAAGGTCTTCTTCAAGCCTACATCAGGACCAGGATCACTCTCCCATCCAGCATCCCTCACTGCTTGCTCCCCCCACGGCTCACTCCCCAGATGCAAAAGGGAAAGACCAGCACGGCTCAAACTGGGCTGGTGAAGGCCAGTCTCGTCCATCCCTCTTCTCCTTTCCTGGTCCTGTTCTTGTGCTCTCCTGTCCTCGTACAACAAGAGCACAGAAAGGTATGGGAGCTCAGCCCCTCAAGGTCTTTCTCGTAGTGAGGAGCCCAAAATTGAACCCAGGATTTGAGGTGTAGCCTCCAGGGGGACAATCCCTCTCCTGCTCCTATTGGCCACTCCAGGGCTGATCCAAGCCATGATGCTCTTGGTCTTCTCGGCCACCTGGGCCACTACTGGCTCATGTTCAGTCGCTGCCAACCAGCACCCAGGTTCTTCTCTTCCAGGCAGCTTTCCAGCTGCTCCTCCCCAAGCCTGGAGCTGCACGGGGCTGTTATGACCAAAGCACAAAACCCAGCACTTGGCCTTGTTTTGCTCTTTCAAGCATCCAACAAGCAAAACCAGACAGAGCTAGGAAAAAAATCCAAATAAATAATGTTTCTGATGTTGCTGCAAGTGCTGAGACATTGTGGGAGTGTTCCAGGTGTGACAGCAGGGAGGGAAAGGGGAGAACTATCTCCCGAGATCCCCAGCACGGGGATTGCAGCCTGAGCACCGGCATGACAATCCTGTTACCCCGCGGTGGGTGGGCAACGGCTCGGGGACTCCAGGTGGGAGCAGGCAGCAGGGGAGGTTTTAAAGCTAGAAGGCTGTGACAGCTTAGATTAAAAGCACATCATGCTTTTTGGATTAAGAAAAGTGATTGTTTCCATTTATCATCGTATAAAAATAACCCCCAGAGGCAAATAGAGGGGAGATGCAAGGGCAGCGGGAAATCGCTACGTGCCAGCTGCTCTCTACTGGGCTGCAGCCTTTTACACCAAGCGAGGATCCAGCCTCCCAGTGACTCCAGTAGATTGGGATTCCTAAAATAGACGGTTCAGATTCATTTGAGGCTGGAGGACACTGGTGTCCTGATGTGAAATGGTGCCTTTTTTAATACCTTTGCAATTTAGCCCAATGGGTCTGGCGGCTTCATGCTTGTCACATCATCTTTCCATTATCTGCATCCCTCCCTCTGCTCCCCGTCCCCTCCCTCATCTTCTCCTCCACTTGGATTCCTAATGCAAATCACATCCTCTCCTCGAAACCATTTCATTTTGCAACTGAGGGATTTTATAATCTAAACAGGGTAAATAGTCCGGCTGACTTGCTTTTAAAACATCACCAGGCACCTGGATTCCTCCCCCCGAGAGACGGACACACGCCTGCTCCACCTCTCCTCTTATCAAGGGCCTGAAACAGGACATGGGCTTTTCACCCTGACCTGCTGTCACCTCGAGTCATGAAACACGGCTCCATCACCGCCCGCAGCAGCTTGTCCACCAATTAATTTAACTCAAAACACAGTTTCCCTTTTATATTTCCGACAGGAATTTGCCTGACTCCACCTCGGAGCTGCTCCCGGCACTGCAAACCCTCCAAAGAGCTGCAATTACATCCCATGAATTAATGCGAACCTGCCTTATTACCCCTGGGAAGGATTTCCGACAAGCCCAACGCCAGCGCCAAGGACATGTCAGCACGATGAGACGAAGGCAAGCCCAAGGCTCCTTTCAAGAGCTGCCTCACCTCCCTGTCCCCCTCAGCCCACAGCCCAGCGCTGACACATCCACCGAGTCATGCCCTGCATGAGGATGTTCATCAGGATTTGGGATGGGAAAGAGAGGGAAGCATCATCCCCTGAGGGACATGGTTTAGTGTCTGATAGGAATGGTTGGACTCGATGATCCGATGGGGCCCTTCCAACCTGGTTGTTCTATGATTCTACGATCTCTCATGCCTGCTGGAGGGGTGCATGGGAAGCAGCAGCCGCGGTGGACGCCGGCTGTGGCCGGTCCTTACCAAGGTCTCTACCATATTTGGCTTGTAGTTGCGGAGGGTCTTTGCGGCATAGAAAACATCTGCCATGTTGTGACACTTGATCATCTCCAGAATCATGGTGGAGGCACAGAAGGTGCCACTCCGGCCACCTCCGTTCCTAGGGGGAGAAACACACGTGTCAGTGGTGAGAAGACAGCATGAGGACATCTTCCTGCATCCCTTAATTCCTTCCTTTCTCAGTCCATCCCTGGAGACATCCCAGAGTTGGGGCTCATACCCCAGAGTCCCCCCATACCAGAGGATCTTATTGAGACCCACACTGTGGCAGGAGCTGTGATCCTGCCCTCTGTTTCTCAAGTGACAGGGGACAGGACAAGAGGGAATGGCCTCAAGCTCCGCCAGGGGAGATTTAGCCTGGACATTAGGAAAAAGTTTTTCACACAGAGGGTCATTGGGCATTGGAATAGGCTGCCCAGGGAGGTGGTTGATTCACCTTCCCTGGAGGTGTTTAAGGCACAGGTGGATGAGGTCTTGCAGGACTTGGTTTAGTGTTTGATAGGAATGGTTGGACTCGATGATCCGATGGGTCTCTTCCAACCTGGTTGTTCTATGATTCTATGATTCTATGATTCTCATGGGAGCCACAACCAACACTTTTTCTGGATCACGAGGACTGGATCTTGGACATCCGGGCTCAGTTTCCAACCCTGCCAACGATTAATTCCTTGTGTGACCTTGAGGAAGCCACTGAGTCCCTCTCCTCCCATCTGCAGGGTGACCCTGGGCTAGTGACCACTTGGGTAGCACTGGCTGGAGGAACCATCCCACATTTCACCTAGTGCAGAGCTCACTGGGTACCTCCCCTCATCCTGGGCTGAAACCATCCCACACCATCCCCTCTGATCGCTGGCAGCAAAAGGGACTGGTGGGAGGAAGACAGACCACGATGCCAGTGTTTTATAAAGCATGTTCTCAAATTATCCTTCAGCTAATGAAGACGGACGAGGCTGTAATTAATTTTTGATTAAAGGCTTGCCTGCTGTCTCTACCAATCTGCAAACGTGCTAGGTCCCATCCGAGGAGAGCGCACACGAGTGTTTGAGTGAGTCAAACCCAGCTGGGAGGAGGGGGATGGAGCACGTCCACCTGGATGAGAAGCAGGCACTGGGAGATGCACAGCTCCTGTCACATCCCTCTGCAGTTACACACACGGGACATAGGGACAGGGCTGCCAAGCCACACTTCGAGGCAGTGGGGACGCTGACAGCAGGTGTCACTCCCCTTGAGCATCCTCCTCACACAGGAGTCGTGACACAGTGACCAAAAGGTGCCTCACCCAAAACTCGTTTTGTTGGAGAGAGAACACCAGTGGAGAGATGCCAGTGGCATCTTGGCTTGGATCAGAAACGGTGTGACCAGCAGGGCCAGGGAGGTTATTCTCCCTCTGGACTCAGCACTGGTGAGACCTCTCCTTGAATCCTGTGTTCAGTTCTGGGCCCCTCAGCACAAGAAGGATGTTGAGGCTCTGGAGCGAGTCCAGAGAAGAGCCACGAAGCTCGTGAAGGGGTTGGAGAAGAAGAGGAATGGCTGAGAGAGCTGGGGGGTGTTTATCCTGGAGAAGAGGAGGCTGAGGGGAGACCTCATTGCTCTCTGCAACTACCTGAAAGGAGGTTGTGGAGAGGAGGGAGCTGGGCTCTTCTCCCAAGTGGCAAGGGTCAGGACGAGAGGGAATGGCCTCAAGCTCCGCCAGGGGAGGTTCAGGCTTGACATAAGGAAAAAATTTTTCACAAAAAAGGTCACTGGGCACTGGCAGAGGCTGCCCAGGGAGGGGGTTGAACTGCCTTCCCTGGAGGTGTTTAAAGTGTGGGTGGATGAGGTACTGAGGGACATAGTTCAGTGATTGCTGGGAATGGTTGGACTCAATGATCCAGTGGGTCTTTTACCACCTGGTGGTTTTATGATTCTATGACTCTATGATCTGAGCACAAAGTCACCCCAGTGAGGGTTTCTCTTGAGGATTTCCAGGTGGGACTGTGGACATACAAGCTGGTGGCATCTCCCCCTATGCCAAAACCCCCTTCTCTCCAGCTGCCACTCACAAGCAGTGCACCACTGTCCTGCCATCGCCACTCTCCTTCTGCCACCTCTCCACTTGGGCCAGGAGGTTCAGGAAGGATTTCTTCGAGTCTGGAGTGTCTCGATACGCTGACCACCGCAGGTACTGGAAATGCCGGACCATTAGGTGCCCCTCCTGTAACTAGAGAAGCAAACATCAGCAGCTTGAACCCATAGGCTGCCCTGACTTGCCTCCTCTGGAATGTTTTATGGAGGACAAGAGAGGTTTGCCATGCATTAAGAGTAGAGGACAAGAGGAAAACCCTTTCCTGGTGCTTTAAGAGGGATGGTTTGGCTCTCTCCTCCTTAGTTTACACTCACCCACTGGTCCCACCACCCTATCCTGCTCCACTGGCATGGCTTGTTCTCACTCAAGGCACATCAGGCTGCCTGTGTGTCTCCCCAAGCCCGTTACCAGACCCCTGAGCCTCCTCAAGGCTTCTCCATCACCTCCTTGTCTTGCACAGCAAAGATCTCAGGGAATGTGTCGTGTTGTGGTCGCTGTAAGCCAGGAGGCTGAGAAGCCTCTGCCTACAGAGGGGGGGAGCGGTGGAAGAGCGCCTTAATCCCCTGGTAATCTGGTTACTGTTATAACCTAATCTGGTTAGCAGGCTCCAGGAGGAAGATTACATCCACCAAGCTAAACAAGGCCAGTCATTAGCCAGGCAGACGCGGGGCTTTTGCTCAGAAGTACCTGGGGCATCGGGAGTACCTGGTGGGATCAAACCATGCATCCCACACTCCAGATGTATCTCGAGGCTCAGTGGCTCATGTTGGAAGCACACACAGGAGAAAGGGAGAATTAGACACAGATGGAGGATCCTCAGCTCTTAAAGTTTCTATCCAATCAAGTTCAGATACATAATGAGCAGGGCCAAGCATCAAACCATCTCCAACCAGGAGGACCAGGTATTCCTGCAGCTCTGCAGGGAGCCCCAGCCTGGGCAGTGGGTGCTGGGAGCATTTGGTGCCCACTCCAGCCAGCAGATTCCAAACCCATAGGGGCTTTTCTGAACCTTCTGGGTAGTTCCAGTGTGGGGCAGCAACGCCGCTGGGACAGGGTGACCTCCCTGGGCTTGAGCTTTTGCTTCCACTAGAAGCAGAGTAGAGTTGAAGCAGGAGAAAACTCCTCTGGTAACCCAGGAGGGAAAGTTTGGGGATCTGTTTGGAAGATCACGTGAAAGCTCCATCTGGCTCAGGGGGAACTGCGACATTCCCAAGGCCCAGCTCCCCTCCAGCCAGGAAGGCTTGGCAAGAAGCAGCTCTTTGCATTTACCAGCGCTCCCCAGGATCTGCTCCCTGGGGAAATCTCTTCTTAGATCGTGAGATTTCAATCACGCTGCAGTTTAATGTAGCACAGGGTATGTTCTACCACCTGAGAGCAAAGCACTTTTAGTGAAGAAAATGCCAGATGCTCCCACGGGAAGTGTGAACTGAAAATCCCTTTGCGTTACGAGCCCAGATAATCAGGATTTATCTCCTCCAACTCAGCTCCATGCTGAAGCACCCTTTCCATCCAGGCCATCAGCCACTCTGCATGCTCCCTCCCAAGCAACCTGATTCCCACCTGCCCAGTGATTTACACTGGGACGTTGCCCTCGGCCTCTCAGCAAACCCTCAGAAGATTTAAAGACCTCAGGCGCGCCACCTCTTCATGGCTGGCTTTGTAGTTAAATCAGCTTTTTTTCCACATACAGACATGAGCCCACATGGGCTGTTCATCTCAGTCCCTGTCCTTTCTCAATGTCCCAAGCTGAACCAGCCAAGCACCAATTCAACAAGGTCAACAGGTAAAAACCTGTGTGGACTTTTCACCCTACGGGCAAAAAGGACTCTGCTGGTCCCAGGGTTGCTGTCATCCCCATGTGGGTATCCTGTGACATGTGTGGCAAGGTAGAGATGGACGTCCAGGCAGGATAAGAAAGGTCTTCCTAGAGAGTTACTGGAAATCTTGCAAGGAGCTACAAACTCCACAAAGGTTGGATGGAGCCAAAAGGAATTTTACAGGCTCCTCTCTCTGCCAGGGGGAAAGCTGGGGCTGCATCTTTTGGAGGAAGTGATGAGGCTGAAGATGACACAGCACCTACAGCACCATTCTGCAGGTTTATACGGCAAATGACTTGGCTGGGCAATCCCAAGCTCCAGGACTACATGCTCTCACTAGGCACATCATCCTTCTGCTCTTCAGGGGAGGTCTTTCCTCATATTAAGAAGCTCTTGGTCTTGAGTCCAGAAAAGAGCCACGAAGCTGGTGAAGGGGCTGGAGAACAGGCCCTATAAGGAGCGGCTGAGAGAGCTGGGGGGGTTTAGTCTGCAGAAGAGGAGGCTGAGAGAAGACCTCATTACTCTCTACAACTACCTGAAAGGAGGTTGTAGAGAGGAGGGAGCTGGGCTCTTCTCCCAAGTGACAAGGGACAGGACAAGAGGGAATGGCCTCAAGCTCCATCAGGGGAGATTTAGGCTGGACATTAGGAGGAAGTTTTTCACACAGAGGGTCATTGGGCATTGGAATAGGCTGCCCAGGGAGGTGGTTGGTTCCCCTTCCCTGGAGGTGTTTAAGGGACGGGTAGATGAGGTCCTGAGGGACATGGTTTAGTGTTTGATAGGAATGGTTGGACTCGATGATCCGATAGGTCTCTTCCAACCTGGTTGTTCTATGATTCTATGATTGGTGATGCTCCAGCCCTTCCCCACAGCCGCAGCTAACAAAAACGATCCATCCCCTACACAAAAGCTCAGCCAACCTGGACCTCTGCACTGGGAGATGCCTGGGGGGCACCTGGGCACATGGAGCCAGAGGAGAGACCCTCACCCGTGTGATGTTCTGGACTCGGAAGAGACGGGACACGATGTCCTCATCTGCCACTCCGGAAATGTACTCCACCTCCATGGGGCCGTACTGCTGGAGACCCGGCTCGGGCCAGTACTGCAAACAGGGCTGCAGAGAGAAGAAGAAGGACAGTTCACCATAACTGGGGACATGCACTGGGACAGGGCACCACACATCACAGACAACGTCACGTGGAATGGAGTGGTTGGTGTGGGACACCAAGAAGAACTGCCGGCACAAGGGGTGAACCCAACATGGGATGCTGGACCCACAGCAGATCACTGGATGGAGGATCCCTCAGAGGGATCGATGCTGAAAGGTCAAGTCCACCCCACAGCATCCATACAGCCCCCTCCCAGCTGCAGAAACACAACAATTGATGCTCCTGGCGATGATCTCTGCTGGTCCAGCAGGATGTAGGATGGTCCCTGCATTCACAAGCACAGGCCAATCCTGTACTGTGATGGAGCAGGGTTTGGCTGCTCCAAGTCTCAGAAGCATCAGAAGCAGCTCAACCATCAGTAGCAACAGCAATATGGGACAACAGTCCCTCTCTCCCCAAGGTCAGGACATCCCTCCAAGCCGAAGTGAGCCCAGAAAAGGGCTGGGAAGCGACTCCTGCTACCCTGCACACATCCCGCCTGGCACTGATGAACGGTTCAGTCCAAGGGTCACGGATGGGATTGTTTTACCATCATGACAGCTGGGAAACCAGCATCGATACAAAATATATGATGTTTGTCACCGCACTTTAACAGGACATTTAGCATTTCAGGCCGTCTAACGGCTTGGGCCAAACTGTATGGCAAACCTGTTAGAGAAATAATTGGTTATTAATAGGGGCTATAAATCTCCACAATCTCTGAGCCTTCTAGACTCAGAGCTACAATTTGGATATTAAAACTTCCTTCGGCAAGACGTAGTTGAAGTGAGGGATCTAACCTCTAAGTCACCTTTCAGGGCTGCCTGCTGTAAAGGTTGATTTATTACCTGTTGGTCCTAAAATGGTAAACATTCAAGATCCAGCTAAATATTCTAACACAGAAATCCCTAAAGAATAGATGTCCAGAGAGAGTGGCAGGGATGGATAATGAAGAGAAATGGCAGAGATGCCGTTGGATGGTACCCAGGGATGGGGACATGGGTGAGAATGGCATGGGAGTATGCACCTCCTGTGAGGCTGAAGGGCATTTCTGCACCTTAGAATGAAAGAAAAGGTGGAGAGAGAAATCAAATGGGGTTTGCTGCCTCCTTCCCTGCTGTGGTCCTCAGCTGCAGTGAGCTGAGAGCTGTGAGTGTGCTGCAGAGGGGAGATGCTGGTGAAGAGGCTGGAGAACAGGCCTTATGAGGTACGGCTGAGAGACATGGGGGTGTTTATCCTGGAGAAGAGGAGGCTGAGGGGAGACCTCATTGCTCTCTAAAACTACCTGAAAGGAGGTTGTGGAGAGGAGGGAGCTGGGCTCTTCTCCCAAGTGACAGGGGACAGGACAAGAGGGAATGGTCTCAAGCTCCATCAGGGGAGGTTCAGGCTGGACATCAGGAAAAAAATTTTCACAGAAAGGGTCATTGGGCACTGGCAGAGGCTGCCCAGGGAGGTGGTTGATTCACCTTCCCTTGGAGATGTTTAAGGTACAGGTGGACAAGGCACTGAGGGACATGGTTTAGTGTTTGATAGGAATGGTTGGACTCCATGATCCGGCGAGTCTCTTCCAACCTGGTTGTTCTATGATTCTATGATCACAGTAGAGGGACAGTAACACGGTGGCACTGCTCAAGAACTCAGTTTTAGAAGACGGACTCAGTCATTGGCCAGTATAGAATCATAGAATCACAGAATAACCAGGTTGGAAGAGACCCACGGGATCATCGAGTCCAACCATTCCTATCAAACACCAAACCATGTCCCTCAGCACCTCAACCACCCGTGCCTTATCACAGCACATGAAAGGGTAAATATGAAGCAAGCAAGGCCACACAGCACTTAAGGTGGCCTCCCCTCTCCAGACCTGCCCACTGCTGCCCAGCAGCAGAGCATCTCCCTCTGGGCACAGCCCAGCTCCAGCCACTCCTCTCCCACTTTATCCTTGGTCCCAGCACAACCCCTCCCTGGTGAAGAAACCAGCAGTGGTTCCTCTTTCCTCCCATGCCAGTCGTGGCTAAAAGCCCAGAGTGGGGGTTATTCCACAGCAGAGGGCACAGGCATTTCTGCACAGGGGGAAGGTGCCCAAGGGAAGAACTGCAGCTCTGGGCTCTTTGATGTCCAGCACCACAGCCTTGCCACCCCTCCCTGGGGACAGACCCGTCCTGGAGACACCCCCAATCCTTTGGGACTGACCCCAGCCCTGGATGCATACACCGCTCCTCAATCCCACTGACGAATAACAGAGTCCCTCCAGCACATCCCTAAAGGCCATTTTTCTCCAGAGCCTGGAGAAGAGGAGGCTGAGGGGAGACCTCATCCCTCTCTGCAGCTCCTCTAAAGGAGGTTCCGAGGAGGTGGGTGTTCGGCTCTTCTCCCAAGGAACAAGCGATGGGATGGTGAGAGGCAACAGCTGTTTCCCACGTCAGGGAAGGTTTAGATTGGGTATTGGAAGAGATTCCTTCCTGGCAAGGTCTGTCCTGCTCTGGAAGAGGCTGCCCAGCTCACTGGGGGATTTACTTAGGGAGGGATTGAAAAGCCATGCAGACGTTGTGCTTGCTCCATGGTTTAGTTGTGGGTTTGCCAGTGATTAGAATGTGACAGGACTTGGTCTGAAAGGCCTTGTCAAACTTAAATGACTCAGTGATTCGGGGATTCCCTGAGGAACAGGCTGGTGCTGCAGTATAGCCCTGTGAGACAACCCAAAATCCATATTCTGAGGTGGGACCCAGTTTATTTCAGTCACAAGCTGCATTTAGGGGAGACAATAGGACTTTTTAGAAGTTGTGCTGCCTTCCAGCTCCTGTCGGTAGGCGACACGTGCCACACGGTGAGGTCACAGTGATGGGATGCAGGTGTCACAATGACCCAGGGCACTTTATAAGCTGCTGCCCAGGGATCAGACGCCACAGCCCTTCAGCCGCTGACAGGCACGACTCTGTCTTGCTGCTCAGCCTAAGGGACGAGGCTCAAAGCTGAAACCCAGCTCAGCCATGGGGAACAACTTGGAGTCATCTGCACCAGAGTCATCCTCTGACACGGAGGAGCCTGGGGTGGTGCCTCCACCTTCTCCCAACCACGAGGTTGGTGCTATGGCAGCACCCGAGGATGCTGCCAGCTCATCTCTCGCAGGAGAGAACTCTCAAGGTAAGCCTGAGGAGTGCAGGGTGCCCAGCCTCCGCTAGCATTGCTGGGAGGAGAGCTGTGCCAAACACAGACCCTCTTCAGTCCGCAGGTTCCTCAAGGTCCTCTGGAACATCGTCAGCAGCCACCGCTTCCAGTCCATCTGGTGGGCTGACGATGGCAAGTGCATCGTCATCGCTCAGAATCTCTTCGTCAAGGAAGTGCTGGGGAGGAAAATCTTTGACACCCAGTCCATGGGAGGCTTCATCGTCCTACTGAGCCTCCATGGATTCCAGCCAGTGGAAGGACGTTCTTCCATCTCTATCACCATCGGGAAGCTGCAAGCATTAGCAGCAGCAGGAGCTTCTCTGGGCAAGGTACGTGAGTTTCTCCCCCATGAGAGAACCCTCCAGACATTTGGTGGGGAGAGGGTCACATTCAGCTAGAAGAAACCTTTCCCAGGCAGGGAGCGAGGAGGGGGTGGGAGCACATGGCCCGAGTTTGTCTCGGGGTCTTGGCACAGGGGACTTGGGCACAGCTGTGAAAAGCAAGCACATTCCCAGCACTTGGAGCTCTTTCTGTGCTCACTCTCTATCCGGCTGAACCAAAAGTTCCAATCTTCTTGTGGCATTTACTGAACACTGACCATTCCACGCTGAGTGATGAGGGGTTCTACATCATTTATGACGCTTCTAAAACCCTGTGCTTCTCTGTTTCCAAACCCTGAGAACCCCAGCATGGTCACCACTTACAAAAGCTCCATCCCAACACTTTATTCAGCCTAAGCCTATCTTTGTCCTAGATAAATGCTTGACTAGAGAATCTGTGTCTTCCTCCTCTGGCAATGCTGGCACTGACTCCTGTCCTTTGCCATCCGCAGCTGCACTTCTTCCACCGCCCCGGCTTCCAGAGAGACCAGCCCCAGCTCCTCAGCCCTGAGGACACAGAGCGAGCCCCGGCTGCAGCCCCACGCAGCCCTGGGCAGGAGGACGAGCGTCCGAGAAAGAGACCAGCGGATGCTGAGGCGGCGACAGGAGACACAGAGGAGGACGCCGAGAGCCGCGCAGGCCCCAGCTCCACAGCGACCGAGCCGTGGGCTGACCCCGATGGCCCCAGCACCAGCGCCGGTCCAGCCCCGGCCAAACGGAGACGCAAATGCAGCCCAGAGAAGATCCTAGAGGCCACTTTCACTCTATTTGTGGCTTCACCCCAGCGTCGCTCACCTCCTGCCCCACAAGTCATGGAGTCCCCTCACCAGGCAACTCCCGGGCCCAGTTGTCTTCCTTGGCTGGTCGGCAGCACTAGCCCAGCTCAGTCCCAAGCTCCAGAGCCTGCGAGGGATGAGCTACCAGCACCTCGTGCTGCTCCTGGGCCACAGCTGTCGCAGGGCCAAGAGGCAGCACCAATGGATGAGGGGCAGGAGAACAACTCCCAGAGCCCTGCAGCCCCCAGCCCCACAGCGACCCAGCCATCAGCTGACCCCGACGGCCCCAGCACCAGTGCCGGTCCAGCCCAGGCCGAACAGCAACGCGCAGATGGCCCTGAAAATGCCCCAGAGGCGGCTCCGGCTCCATCGGTGCCTTCACCTCAGCGCCAATCACCTCCTGCCCCACTGGTCTTTGGGCCCCCTCCACGCCCAGATTGGTGGCCAGGGCCAAATCCTTGGGATCGCCCTGGGGCCGCTCGCGTTCCACAGCCACCACCCGTCCCAGCTCGCCCCTTCCGACACTGCCCGACCTGCTACTGCCCACCCAACAACCCTGCCCGACACGGCGACGGACTGTGAAATGGGTCGGGTGGACACAGCAGTGATCTTGGGCTGCGAGTCGTGGGACGTAGATGGAGGAACACATTAGGATTAATTAATAAACACTGGTTGTTGTTGTTCAAAAGACCTCTTGTTACATTCCCCTGTCCTGTCTCTGCAGTCTCACAGTCTCTCAACACCTTCAGGTTGGCAAGGGTTTGGTCCCAACCCAGCCGAGAACCGACCTGGGGCTGCTCCAGCAGCTGCACCAGCACCCAGCGCCTCTCCAGCCAAACTAGAGCCCCAGAGCTCTTGGGGTGCAAGGGTTACCGATTGAAACATATCTGAATGCTGGAAACACTGATTCTGAGAGAAAGTGCCACTTGTACCAAACCAGGCACTGAGAACTTTTGGGCTTGTATCACTGTCTCTAGCAGAGGACACTCAATCCATTTCTCATTTGGGTTTTCTGAGTCAGTGGTCTCCAGAGCTCACTGTGCACAATAACCCAGAGTGTAGGAATCATAGAATCATAGAATCATAGAACAACCAGCTTGGGAGGGACCCATCGGATCTTCTAGTCCAACCATTCTTATCTAACACTAAATCAAGTCCCTCAAGACCTCATCCACCCGTCCCTTAAACACCTCCAGGGAAGGGGAATCAACCACCTCCCTGGGCAGCCTATTCCAATGCCCAATGACCCTTTCTGAGAAAAACTTCCTCCTAATCTCCAGCCTAAATCTCCCCTGGCGGAGCTTGAGGCCATTCCCTCTTGTCCTGTCCCCTGTCACTTGGGAGAAGAGCCCAGCTCCCTCCTCTCCACAACCTCCCTTCAGGTAGTTGTAGAGAGTAATGAGGTCTCCTCTCAGCCCCCTCTTCTCCAGGATAAACAACCCCAGCTCTGTTTGACCTATTTATTTTCATGTTATTTATATATTCTCATACCAAGATGGTAGATTCTCAACGAGAAAAGACTTCTTTACAACATGTTGGCATGAGACAGGGAGCAACCTTGAAAATGTCTCGTAGCACATGGAGATTTGCTACTTCTCTTGCAGCAGAGAGTTTAAAAGAGCTGTCGCATTGACAGCAGTTCTATTTTACAAATAGACAAGCAGCAGCTGTCAGTCGTACACTACCTGGCAGATACTGTCCAAAAGCCAAACACCTTAAGGTGCCTGTTCAAGGTGAAGGTGCCTCTCGAACAATGAGGGAGAAAGTAACTGCTTTTTGAAAAGAGCTAATACCAAGGAGAAAGTATTCGCTAAAAACTCCAAAATACAACACCTTTTTGTAAGAACAAAGTTTGCAAGCACAGCTGGCTGGCAGCAGGGAGCGTGGATGTCTACCAGCAAAGAAAAGCCTTTCCTAAGCAGTGGAATCTCTTACTGGGGAGCAGAGGCTGAGAGGAGACCTCACTGCTCTCTCCAACTACCTGAAAGGAGGTTGTGGAGAGGAGGGAGCTGGGTTGTTCTCCCAAGGGACAGGGGACAGGACGAGGGGGAATGGCCTCAAGCTCCGCCAGGGGAGATTTAGGCTGGAGATTAGGAGGAGGTTTTTCACACAGAGAGTCATTGGGCATTGGAATAGGCTGCTCAGGGAGGTGGTTGATTCACCTTCCCTGGAGGTGTTTAAGGCACGGGTAGACGAGGCCCTGAGGTATGTGGTTTAGTGTTTGATAGGAATGGTTGGACTCCATGATCCGGCGAGTCTCTTCCAACCTGGTTGTTCTATGATTCTATGATCACAGTAGAGGGACAGTAACACGGTGGCACTGCTCAAGAACTCAGTTTTAGAAGACGGACTCAGTCATTGGCCAGTATAGAATCACAGAATCACAGAATCACCAGGTTGGAAGAGACCCACAGGATCATCGAGTCCAATCATTCCTATCAAACACCAAACCATGTCCCTCAGCACCTCAACCACCCGTGCCTTATCACAGCACATGAAAGGGTAAATATGAAGCAAGCAAGGCCACACAGCACTTAAGGTGGCCTCCCCTCTCCAGACCTGCCCACTGCTGCCCAGCAGCAGAGCATCTCCCTCTGGGCACAGCCCAGCTCCAGCCACTCCTCTCCCACTTTATCCTTGGTCCCAGCACGACCCCTCCCTGGTGAAGAAACCAGCAGTGGCTCCTCTTTCCTCCCATGCCAGTCATGGCTGAAATCCTAGAGTGGGGGTTATTCCACAGCAGAGGACACAGGCATTTCTGCACAGGGGGAAGGTGCCCAAGGGAAGAACTGCAGCTCTGGGCTCTTTGATGTCCAGCTCCGCAGCCTTGTCACCCCTCCCTGGGGACAGCCCCATCCTGGAGACACCCCCAATCCTTTGGGACTGACCCCAGCCCTGGATGCATCCACCGCTCCTCATTCCCACTGACGACTAACAGGGTCCCTCCAGCACATCCCTAAAGGCCATTTTTCTCCAGAGCCTGGAGAAGAGGAGGCTGAGGGGAGACCTCATCCCTCTCTGCAGCTCCTCTAAAGGAGGTTCCGAGGAGGTGGGTGTTCGGTTCTTCTCCAAAGGAACAAGCGATGGGATGGTGAGAGGCAACAGCTGTTTCCCGCATTGGGGGAGGTTTAGATTGGGTATCGGAAGAGATTCCTTCCTGGCAAGGTCTGTCCTGCTCTGGAAGAGGCTGCCCAGCTCACTGGGGGATTTACTTAGGGAGGGATTGAAAAGCCACGCAGATGTCATGCTTGCTCCATGGTTTAGTTGTGGGTTTGCCAGTGATTAGAATGCGACCGGACTTGGTCTGAAAGGCCTTGTCAAACTAAAACGACTCCGTGATTCGAGGATTCCCTGAGGAAGGGGCTGGTGCTGCAGCATAGCCCTGTGAGACAACCCAAAATCCATATTCTGAGTTGGGCCCCAGTTTATTTCAGTCACAAGCTGCATTTAGGGGAGACAACAGGACTTTTTAGAAGTTGTGCTGCCTTCCAGCTCCTGTCACCAGGAGATGTGTGCCACACGGTGAGGTCACAGTGATGGGACGCAGGTGTCACAATGACCCAGGGCACTTTATAAGCTGCTGCCCAGGGATCAGACGCCACAGCCCTTCAGCCGCTGACAGGCACGACTCTGTCTTGCTGCTCAGCCTAAGGGACGAGGCTCAAAGCTGAAACCCATCTCAGCTATGGGGAACAACTTGGAGTCATCTGCACCAGAGTCATCCTCTGACACGGAGGAGCCTGGGGTGGTGCCTCCACCTTCTCCCAACCACGAGGTTGGTGCTATGGCAGCAGCCGAGGATGCTGCCAGCTCATCTCTCGCAGGAGAGAACTCTCAAGGTAAGCCTGAGGAGTGCAGGGTGCCCAGCCTCCGCTAGCATTGCTGGGAGGAGAGCTGTGCCAAACCCAGACCCTCTTCAGTCCGCAGGTTCCTCAAGGTCCTCTGGAACATCGTCAGCAGCCACCGCTTCCAGTCCATCTGGTGGGCTGACGATGGCAAGTGCATCGTCATCGCTCAGAATCTCTTCAGCAAGGAAGTGCTGGGGAGGAAAATCTTTGACACCCAGTCCATGGGAGGCTTCATCGTCCTACTGAGCCTCCATGGATTCCAGCCAGTGGAAGGACGTTCTTCCATCTCTATCACCATCGGGAAGCTGCAAGCATTAGCAGCAGCAGGAGCTTCTCTGGGCAAGGTACGTGAGTTCCTCCCCCAGGAGAGAACCCTCCAGACATTTGGTGGGGAGAGGGTCACATTCAGCTAGAAGAAACCTTTCCCAGGCAGGGAGCGAGGAGGGGGTGGGAGCACATGGCCCGAGTTTGTCTCGGGGTCTTGGCACAGGGGACTTGGTTACAGCTGTGAAAAGCAAGCACATTCCCAGCACTTGGAGCTCTTTCTGTGCTCACTCTCTATCCGGCTGAACCAAAAGTTCCAATCTTCTTGTGGCATTTACTGAACACTGAACATTCCACGCTGAGTGATGAGGGGTTCTACATCATTTATGAAGCTTCTAAAACCCTGTGCTTCTCTGCTTCCAAACCCTGAGAACCCCAGCATGGTCACCACTTACAAAAGCTCCATCCCAACACTTTATTCAGCCTAAGCCTATCTTTGTCCTAGATAAATGCTTGACTAGAGAATCTGTGTCTTCCTCCTCTGGCAATGCTGGCACTGACTCCTGTCCTTTGCCATCCGCAGCTGCACTTCTTCCACTGCCCCGGCTTCCAGAGAGACCAGCCCCAGCTCCTCAGCCCTGAGGACACAGAGCGAGCCCCGGCTGCAGCCCCACGCAGCCCTGGGCAGGAGGACGAGCGTCCGAGAAAGAGACCAGCGGATGCTGAGGCGGCGACAGGAGACACAGAGGAGGACGCCGAGAGCCGCGCAGGCCCCAGCTCCACAGCGACCGAGCCGTGGGCTGACCCCGATGGCCCCAGCACCAGCGCCGGTCCAGCCCCGGCCAAACGGAGACGCAAATGCAGCCCAGAGAAGATCCTGGAGGCCACTTTCACTCTATTTGTGGCTTCACCCCAGCGTCGCTCACCTCCTGCCCCACAAGTCATGGAGTCCCCTCACCAGGCAGCTCCCGGGCCCAGTTGTCTTCCTTGGCTGGTCGGCAGCACTAGCCCAGCTCAGTCCCAAGCTCCAGAGCCTGCGAGGGATGAGCTGCCAGCACCTCGTGCTGCTCCTGGGCCACAGCTGTCGCAGGGCCAAGAGGCAGCACCAATGGATGAGGGGCAGGAGAACAACTCCCAGAGCCCTGCAGTCCCCAGCCCCACAGCGACCCAGCCATCAGCTGACCCCGACGGCCCCAGCACCAGTGCCGGTCCAGCCCCGGCCGAACAGCAACGCGCAGATGGCCCTGAAAATGCCCCAGAGGCGGCTCCGGCTCCATCGGTGCCTTCACCTCAGCACCAATCACCTCCTGCCCCACTGGTCTTTGGGCCCCCTCCACGCCCAGATTGGTGGCCAGGGCCAAATCCTTGGGATCGACCTGGGGCCGCTCGCGTTCCACAGCCACCACCCGTCCCAGCTCGCCCCTTCCGACACTGCCCGACCTGCTACTGCCCACCCAACAACCCTGCCCGACACGGCGACGGACTGTGAAATGGGTCAGGTGGACATAGCAGTGATCTTGGGCTGCGAGTCGTGGGACGTAGATGGAGGAACACATTAGGATTAATTAATAAACACTGGTTGTTGTTGTTCAAAAGACCTCTTGTTACATTCCCCTGCCCTGTCTCTGCAGTCTCACAGTCTCTCAACACCTTCAGGTTGGCAAGGGTTTGGTCCCAACCCAGCCGAGAACCGACCTGGGGCTGCTCCAGCAGCTGCACCAGCACCCAGTGCCTCTCCAGCCAAACTAGAGCCCCAGAACTCTTGGGGTGCAAGGGTTACCGACTGAAACATATCTGAATGCTGGAAACACTGATTCTGAGAGAAAGTGCCACTTGTACCAAACCAGACACTGAGAACTTTTGGGCTTCTATCACAGTCTCTAGCAGAGGACACTCAATCCATTTCTCATTTGGGTTTTCTAAGTCAGTGGTCTCCAGAGCTCACTGTGCACAATAACCCAGAGTGTAGGAATCATAGAATCATAGAACAACCAGGTTGGGAGGGACCCATCGGATCTTCTAGTCCAACCATTCCTATCTAACACTAAATCAAGTCCCTCAAGACCTCATCCACCCGTGCCTTAAACACCTCCAGGGAAGGGGAATCAACCACCTCCCTGGGCAGCCTATTCCACTGCCCAATGACCCTTTCTGAGAAAAACTTCCTCCTAATCTCCAGCCTAAATCTCCCCTGGCGGAGCTTGAGGTCATTCCCTCTTGTCCTGTCCCCTGTCCCTTGGGAGAAGAGCCCAGCTCCCTCCTCTCCACAACCTCCCTTCAGGTAGTTGTAGAGAGTAATGAGGTCTCCTCTCAGCCCCCTCTTCTCCAGGATAAACAACCCCAGCTCTGTTTGACCTATTTATTTTCATGTTATTTATATATTCTCATATCAAGATGGTAGATTCTCAACGAGAAAAGACTTCTTTACAACATGTTGGCATGAGACAGGGAGCAACCTTGAAAATGTCTCGTAGCACATGGAGATTTGCTACTTCTCTTGCAGTAGAGAGCTTAAAAGAGCTGTCGCATTGACAGCAGTTCTATTTTACAAATAGACAAGCAGCAGCTGTCAGTCGTACACTACCTGGCAGATACTGTCCAAAAGCCAAACACCTTAAGGTGCCTGTTCAAGGTGAAGGTGCTTCTCGAACAATGAGGGAGAAAGTAACTGCTTTTTGAAAAGAGCTAATACCAAGGAGAAAGTATTCGCTAAAAACCCCAAAATACAACACCTTTTTGCATGAACAAAGTTTGCAAGCACACCTGGCTGACAGCAGGGAGCGTGGATGTCTACTAGCAAAGAAAAGCCTTTCCTAAGCAGTGGAATCTCTTACTGGGGAGCAGAGGCTAAGAGGAGACCTCATTGCTCTCTACAACTACCTGAAAGGAGGTTGTGGAGAGGAGGGAGCTGGGTTGTTCTCCCAAGTGCCAGGGGACAGGACAAGAGGGAATGGCCTCAAGCTCCACCAGGGTAAATTTAGGTTGGAGATTAGGAGGAGGTTTTTCACACAGAGAGTCATTGGGCATTGGAATAGGCTGCTCAGGGAGGTGGTTGATTCACCTTCCCTGGAGGTGTTTAAGGCACGAGTGGATGAGGCCCTGAGGTATGTGGTTTAGTGTTTGATAGGAATGGTTGGACTCCATGATCCGGCAAGTCTCTTCCAACCTGGTTGTTCTATGATTCTATGATCACAGTAGAGGGACAGTAACATGGTGGCACTGCTGAAGAACTCAGTTTTAGAAGACGGACTCAGTCATTGGCCAGTATAGAATCATAGAATCACAGAATAACCAGGTTGGAAGAGACCCACGGGATCATCGAGTCCAACCATTCCTATCAAACACCAAACCATGTCCCTCAGCACCTCAACCACCCGTGCCTTATCACAGTACATGAAAGGGTAAATATGAAGCAAGCAAGGCCACACAGCACTTAAGGTGGCCTCCCCTCTCCAGACCTGCCCACTGCTGCCCAGCAGCAGAGCATCTCCCTCTGGGCACAGCCCAGCTCCAGCCACTCCTCTCCCACTTTATCCTTGGTCCCAGCACGACCCCTCCCTGGTGAAGAAACCAGCAGTGGCTCCTCTTTCCTCCCATGCCAGTCGTGGCTGAAATCCCAGAGTGGGGGTTATTCTACAATAGAGGACACAGGCATTTCTGCACAGGGGGAAGGTGCCCAGGGGAAGAACTGCAGCTCTGGGCTCTTTGATGTCCAGTACTGCAGCCTTGCCACCCCTCCCTGGGGACAGACCCGTCCTGGAGACACCCCCAATCCTTTGGGACTGACCCCAGCCCTGGATGCATACACCGCTCCTCAATCCCACTGACGAATAACAGGGTCCCTCCAGCACATCCCTAAAGGCCATTTTTCTCCAGAGCCTGGAGAAGAGGAGGCTGAGGGGAGACCTCATTCCTCTCTGCAGCTCCTCTAAAGGAGGTTCTGAGCAGGTGGGTGTTCGGCTCTTCTCCAAAGGAACAAGCGATGGGATGGTGAGAGGCAACAGCTGTTTCCCACGTCAGGGAAGGTTTAGATTGGGTATCGGAAGAGATTCCTTCCTGGCAAGGTCTGTCCTGCTCTGGAAGAGGCTGCCCAGCTCACTGGGGGATTTACTTAGGGAGGGATTGAAAAGCCATGCAGACGTTGTGCTTGCTCCATGGTTTAGTTGTGGGTTTGCCAGTGATTAGAATGTGACAGGACTTGGTCTGAAAGGCCTTGTCAAACTTAAATGACTCAGTGATTCGGGGATTCCCTGAGGAAGGGGCTGGTGCTGCAGTATAGCCCTGTGAGACAACCCAAAATCCATATTCTGAGGTGGGACCCAGTTTATTTCAGTCACAAGCTGCATTTAGGGGAGACAATAGGACTTTTTAGAAGTTGTGCTGCCTTCCAGCTCCTGTCGGTAGGCGACACGTGCCACACGGTGAGGTCACAGTGATGGGATGCAGGTGTCACAATGACCCAGGGCACTTTATAAGCTGCTGCCCAGGGATCAGACGCCACAGCCCTTCAGCCGCTGACAGGCACGACTCTGTCTTGCTGCTCAGCCTAAGGGACGAGGCTCAAAGCTGAAACCCAGCTCAGCTATGGGGAACAGCATGGATTCATCTTCTCCAGAGTCATCCTCCGACACGGAGGAGCCTGGGGTGGTGCCTCCACCTTCTCCCAACCACGAGGTTGGTGCTATGGCAGCAGCCAAGGATGCTGCCAGCTCATCTCTCGCAGGAGAGAACTCTCAAGGTAAGCCTGAGGAGTGCAGGGTGCCCAGCCTCCGCTAGCATTGCTGGGAGGAGAGCTGTGCCAAACACAGACCCTCTTCAGTCCGCAGGTTCCTCAAGGTCCTCTGGAACATCGTCAGCAGCCACCGCTTCCAGTCCATCTGGTGGGCTGACGATGGCAAGTGCATCGTCATCGCTCAGAATCTCTTCGTCAAGGAAGTGCTGGGGAGGAAAATCTTTGACACCCAGTCCATGGGAGGCTTCATCGTCCTACTGAGCCTCCATGGATTCCAGCCAGTGGAAGGACGTTCTTCCATCTCTATCACCATCGGGAAGCTGCAAGCATTAGCAGCAGCAGGAGCTTCTCTGGGCAAGGTACGTGAGTTCCTCCCCCATGAGAGAACCCTCCAGACATTTGGTGGGGAGAGGGTCACATTCAGCTAGAAGAAACCTTTCCCAGGCAGGGAGCGAGGAGGGGGTGGGAGCACATGGCCCGAGTTTGTCTCGGGGTCTTGGCACAGGGGACTTGGGCACAGCTGTGAAAAGCAAGCACATTCCCAGCACTTGGAGCTCTTTCTGTGCTCACTCTCTATCCGGCTGAACCAAAAGTTCCAATCTTCTTGTGGCATTTACTGAACACTGACCATTCCACGCTGAGTGATGAGGGGTTCTACATCATTTATGACGCTTCTAAAACCCTGTGCTTCTCTGTTTTCAAACCCTGAGAACCCCAGCATGGTCACCACTTACAAAAGCTCCATCCCAACACTTTATTCAGCCTAAGCCTATCTTTGTCCTAGATAAATGCTTGACTAGAGAATCTGTGTCTTCCTCCTCTGGCAATGCTGGCACTGACTCCTGTCCTTTGCCATCCGCAGCTGCACTTCTTCCACCGCCCCGGCTTCCAGAGAGACCAGCCCCAGCTCCTCAGCCCTGAGGACACAGAGCGAGCCCCGGCTGCAGCCCCACGCAGCCCTGGGCAGGAGGACGAGCGTCCGAGAAAGAGACCAGCGGATGCTGAGGCGGCGACAGGAGACACAGAGGAGGACGCCGAGAGCCGCGCAGGCCCCAGCTCCACAGCGACCGAGCCATGGGCTGACCCCGATGGCCCCAGCACCAGCGCCGGTCCAGCCCCGGCCAAACGGCGACGCAAATGCAGCCCAGAGAAGATCCTAGAGGCCACTTTCACTCTATTTGTGGCTTCACCCCAGCGTCGCTCACCTCCTGCCCCACAAGTCATGGAGTCCCCTCACCAGGCAGCTCCCGGGCCCAGTTGTCTTCCTTGGCTGGTCGGCAGCACTAGCCCAGCTCAGTCCCAAGCTCCAGAGCCTGCGAGGGATGAGCTACCAGCACCTCGTGCTGCTCCTGGGCCACAGCTGTCGCAGGGCCAAGAGGCAGCACCAATGGATGAGGGGCAGGAGAACAACTCCCAGAGCCCTGCAGCCCCCAGCCCCACAGCGACCCAGCCATCAGCTGACCCCGACGGCCCCAGCACCAGTGCCGGTCCAGCCCAGGCCGAACAGCAACGCGCAGATGGCCCTGAAAATGCCCCAGAGGCGGCTCCGGCTCCATCGGTGCCTTCACCTCAGCGCCAATCACCTCCTGCCCCACTGGTCTTTGGGCCCCCTCCACGCCCAGATTGGTGGCCAGGGCCAAATCCTTGGGATCGCCCTGGGGCCGCTCGCGTTCCACAGCCACCACCCGTCCCAGCTCGCCCCTTCCGACACTGCCCGACCTGCTACTGCCCACCCAACAACCCTGCCCGACACGGCGACGGACTGTGAAATGGGTCGGGTGGACACAGCAGTGATCTTGGGCTGCGAGTCGTGGGACGTAGATGGAGGAACACATTAGGATTAATTAATAAACACTGGTTGTTGTTGTTCAAAAGACCTCTTGTTACATTCCCCTGTCCTGTCTCTGCAGTCTCACAGTCTCTCAACACCTTCAGGTTGGCAAGGGTTTGGTCCCAACCCAGCCGAGAACCGACCTGGGGCTGCTCCAGCAGCTGCACCAGCACCCAGTGCCTCTCCAGCCAAACTAGAGCCCCAGAGCTCTTGGGGTGCAAGGGTTACCGATTGAAACATATCTGAATGCTGGAAACACTGATTCTGAGAGAAAGTGCCACTTGTACCAAACCAGGCACTGAGAACTTTTGGGCTTGTATCACTGTCTCTAGCAGAGGACACTCAATCCATTTCTCATTTGGGTTTTCTGAGTCAGTGGTCTCCAGAGCTCACTGTGCACAATAACCCAGAGTGTAGGAATCATAGAATCATAGAATCATAGAACAACCAGCTTGGGAGGGACCCATCGGATCTTCTAGTCCAACCATTCTTATCTAACACTAAATCAAGTCCCTCAAGACCTCATCCACCCGTCCCTTAAACACCTCCAGGGAAGGGGAATCAACCACCTCCCTGGGCAGCCTATTCCAATGCCCAATGACCCTTTCTGAGAAAAACTTCCTCCTAATCTCCAGCCTAAATCTCCCCTGGCGGAGCTTGAGGCCATTCCCTCTTGTCCTGTCCCCTGTCACTTGGGAGAAGAGCCCAGCTCCCTCCTCTCCACAACCTCCCTTCAGGTAGTTGGAGAGAGTAATGAGGTCTCCTCTCAGCCCCCTCTTCTCCAGGATAAACAACCCCAGCTCTGTTTGACCTATTTATTTTCATGTTATTTATATATTCTCATACCAAGATGGTAGATTCTCAACGAGAAAAGACTTCTTTACAACATGTTGGCATGAGACAGGGAGCAACCTTGAAAATGTCTCGTAGCACATGGAGATTTGCTACTTCTCTTGCAGCAGAGAGTTTAAAAGAGCTGTCGCATTGACAGCAGTTCTGTTTTACAAATAGACAAGCAGCAGCTGTCAGTCGTACACTACCTGGCAGATACTGTCCAAAAGCCAAACACCTTAAGGTGCCTGTTCAAGGTGAAGGTGCCTCTCGAACAATGAGGGAGAAAGTAACTGCTTTTTGAAAAGAGCTAATACCAAGGAGAAAGTATTCGCTAAAAACTCCAAAATACAACACCTTTTTGCAAGAACAAAGTTTGCAAGCACAGTTGGTTGGCAGCAGGGAGCGTGGATGTCTACCAGCAAAGAAAAGCCTTTCCTAAGCAGTGGAACCTCTTACTGGGGAGCAGAGGCTGAGAGGAGACCTCACTGCTCTCTCCAACTACCTGAAAGGAGGTTGTGGAGAGGAGGGAGCTGGGTTGTTCTCCCAAGGGACAGGGGACAGGACGAGGGGGAATGGCCTCAAGCTCCGCCAGGGGAGATTTAGGCTGGAGATTAGGAGGAGGTTTTTCACACAGAGAGTCATTGGGCATTGGAATAGGCTGCCCAGGGAGGTGGTTGATTCACCTTCCCTGGAGGTGTTTAAGGCACGGGTAGACGAGGCCCTGAGGTATGTGGTTTAGTGTTTGATAGGAATGGTTGGACTCCATGATCCGGCGAGTCTCTTCCAACCTGGTTGTTCTATGATTCTATGATCACAGTAGAGGGACAGTAACACGGTGGCACTGCTCAAGAACTCAGTTTTAGAAGACGGACTCAGTCATTGGCCAGTATAGAATCACAGAATCACAGAATCACCAGGTTGGAAGAGACCCACAGGATCATCGAGTCCAATCATTCCTATCAAACACCAAACCATGTCCCTCAGCACCTCAACCACCCGTGCCTTATCACAGCACATGAAAGGGTAAATATGAAGCAAGCAAGGCCACACAGCACTTAAGGTGGCCTCCCCTCTCCAGACCTGCCCACTGCTGCCCAGCAGCAGAGCATCTCCCTCTGGGCACAGCCCAGCTCCAGCCACTCCTCTCCCACTTTATCCTTGGTCCCAGCACGACCCCTCCCTGGTGAAGAAACCAGCAGTGGCTCCTCTTTCCTCCCATGCCATTCGTGGCTGAAATCCTAGAGTGGGGGTTATTCCACAGCAGAGGACACAGGCATTTCTGCACAGGGGGAAGGTGCCCAAGGGAAGAACTGCAGCTCTGGGCTCTTTGATGTCCAGCTCCGCAGCCTTGTCACCCCTCCCTGGGGACAGCCCCATCCTGGAGACACCCCCAATCCTTTGGGACTGACCCCAGCCCTGGATGCATCCACCGCTCCTCATTCCCACTGACGACTAACAGGGTCCCTCCAGCACATCCCTAAAGGCCATTTTTCTCCAGAGCCTGGAGAAGAGGAGGCTGAGGGGAGACCTCATCCCTCTCTGCAGCTCCTCTAAAGGAGGTTCCGAGGAGGTGGGTGTTCGGTTCTTCTCCAAAGGAACAAGCGATGGGATGGTGAGAGGCAACAGCTGTTTCCCGCATTGGGGGAGGTTTAGATTGGGTATCGGAAGAGATTCCTTCCTGGCAAGGTCTGTCCTGCTCTGGAAGAGGCTGCCCAGCTCACTGGGGGATTTACTTAGGGAGGGATTGAAAAGCCACGCAGATGTCATGCTTGCTCCATGGTTTAGTTGTGGGTTTGCCAGTGATTAGAATGCGACCGGACTTGGTCTGAAAGGCCTTGTCAAACTAAAACGACCCCGTGATTCGAGGATTCCCTGAGGAAGGGGCTGGTGCTGCAGCATAGCCCTGTGAGACAACCCAAAATCCATATTCTGAGTTGGGCCCCAGTTTATTTCAGTCACAAGCTGCATTTAGGGGAGACAACAGGACTTTTTAGAAGTTGTGCTGCCTTCCAGCTCCTGTCACCAGGAGATGTGTGCCACACGGTGAGGTCACAGTGATGGGACGCAGGTGTCACAATGACCCAGGGCACTTTATAAGCTGCTGCCCAGGGATCAGACGCCACAGCCCTTCAGCCGCTGACAGGCACGACTCTGTCTTGCTGCTCAGCCTAAGGGACGAGGCTCAAAGCTGAAACCCATCTCAGCCATGGGGAACAACTTGGAGTCATCTGCACCAGAGTCATCCTCTGACACGGAGGAGCCTGGGGTGGTGCCTCCACCTTCTCCCAACCACGAGGTTGGTGCTATGGCAGCAGCCAAGGATGCTGCCAGCTCATCTCTCGCAGGAGAGAACTCTCAAGGTAAGCCTGAGGAGTGCAGGGTGCCCAGCCTCCGCTAGCATTGCTGGGAGGAGAGCTGTGCCAAACCCAGACCCTCTTCAGTCCGCAGGTTCCTCAAGGTCCTCTGGAACATCGTCAGCAGCCACCGCTTCCAGTCCATCTGGTGGGCTGACGATGGCAAGTGCATCGTCATCGCTCAGAATCTCTTCAGCAAGGAAGTGCTGGGGAGGAAAATCTTTGACACCCAGTCCATGGGAGGCTTCATCGTCCTACTGAGCCTCCATGGATTCCAGCCAGTGGAAGGACGTTCTTCCATCTCTATCACCATCGGGAAGCTGCAAGCATTAGCAGCAGCAGGAGCTTCTCTGGGCAAGGTACGTGAGTTCCTCCCCCATGAGAGAACCCTCCAGACATTTGGTGGGGAGAGGGTCACATTCAGCTAGAAGAAACCTTTCCCAGGCAGGGAGCGAGGAGGGGGTGGGAGCACATGGCCCGAGTTTGTCTCGGGGTCTTGGCACAGGGGACTTGGTTACAGCTGTGAAAAGCAAGCACATTCCCAGCACTTGGAGCTCTTTCTGTGCTCACTCTCTATCCGGCTGAACCAAAAGTTCCAATCTTCTTGTGGCATTTACTGAACACTGACCATTCCACGCTGAGTGATGAGGGGTTCTACATCATTTATGAAGCTTCTAAAACCCTGTGCTTCTCTGCTTCCAAACCCTGAGAACCCCAGCATGGTCACCACTTACAAAAGCTCCATCCCAACACTTTATTCAGCCTAAGCCTATCTTTGTCCTAGATAAATGCTTGACTAGAGAATCTGTGTCTTCCTCCTCTGGCAATGCTGGCACTGACTCCTGTCCTTTGCCATCCGCAGCTGCACTTCTTCCACCGCCCCGGCTTCCAGAGAGACCAGCCCCAGCTCCTCAGCCCTGAGGACACAGAGCGAGCCCCGGCTGCAGCCCCACGCAGCCCTGGGCAGGAGGACGAGCGTCCGAGAAAGAGACCAGCGGATGCTGAGGCGGCGACAGGAGACACAGAGGAGGACGCCGAGAGCCGCGCAGGCCCCAGCTCCACAGCGACCGAGCCGTGGGCTGACCCCGATGGCCCCAGCACCAGCGCCGGTCCAGCCCCGGCCAAACGGAGACGCAAATGCAGCCCAGAGAAGATCCTAGAGGCCACTTTCACTCTATTTGTGGCTTCACCCCAGCGTCGCTCACCTCCTGCCCCACAAGTCATGGAGTCCCCTCACCAGGCAACTCCCGGGCCCAGTTGTCTTCCTTGGCTGGTCGGCAGCACTAGCCCAGCTCAGTCCCAAGCTCCAGAGCCTGCGAGGGATGAGCTACCAGCACCTCGTGCTGCTCCTGGGCCACAGCTGTCGCAGGGCCAAGAGGCAGCACCAATGGATGAGGAGCAGAACGACTCCCAGAGCCCTGCAGCCCCCAGCCCCACAGCGACCCAGCCATCAGCTGACCCCGACGGCCCCAGCACCAGTGCCGGTCCAGCCCCGGCCGAACAGCAACGCGCAGATGGCCCTGAAAATGCCCCAGAGGCGGCTCCGGCTCCATCGGTGCCTTCATCTCCACGCCAATCACCTCCTGCCCCACTGGTCTTTGGGCCCCCTCCACGCCCAGATTGGTGGCCAGGGCCAAATCCTTGGGATCGCCCTGGGGCCGCTCGCGTTCCACAGCCACCACCCGTCCCAGCTCGCCCCTTCCGACACTGCCCGACCTGCTACTGCCCACCCAACAACCCTGCCCGACACGGCGACGGACTGTGAAATGGGTCGGGTGGACACAGCAGTGATCTTGGGCTGCGAGTCGTGGGACGTAGATGGAGGAACACATTAGGATTAATTAATAAACACTGGTTGTTGTTGTTCAAAAGACCTCTTGTTACATTCCCCTGTCCTGTCTCTGCAGTCTCACAGTCTCTCAACACCTTCAGGTTGGCAAGGGTTTGGTCCCAACCCAGCCGAGAACCGACCTGGGGCTGCTCCAGCAGCTGCACCAGCACCCAGCGCCTCTCCAGCCAAACTAGAGCCCCAGAGCTCTTGGGGTGCAAGGGTTACCGATTGAAACATATCTGAATGCTGGAAACACTGATTCTGAGAGAAAGTGCCACTTGTACCAAACCAGGCACTGAGAACTTTTGGGCTTGTATCACTGTCTCTAGCAGAGGACACTCAATCCATTTCTCATTTGGGTTTTCTGAGTCAGTGGTCTCCAGAGCTCACTGTGCACAATAACCCAGAGTGTAGGAATCATAGAATCATAGAATCATAGAACAACCAGCTTGGGAGGGACCCATCGGATCTTCTAGTCCAACCATTCTTATCTAACACTAAATCAAGTCCCTCAAGACCTCATCCACCCGTCCCTTAAACACCTCCAGGGAAGGGGAATC
This sequence comes from Coccyzus lansbergi, assembly GCA_033558105.1. Classification (NCBI taxonomy): domain Eukaryota; kingdom Metazoa; phylum Chordata; class Aves; order Cuculiformes; family Coccyzidae; genus Coccyzus; species Coccyzus lansbergi. Next base: position 324,949 of record JAUMJK010000391.1, on the reverse strand, counting down.
AACCACCTCCCTGGGCAGCCTATTCCAATGCCCAATGACCCTTTCTGAGAAAAACTTCCTCCTAATCTCCAGCCTAAATCTCCCCTGGCGGAGCTTGAGGTCATTCCCTCTTGTCCTGTCCCCTGTCACTTGGGAGAAGAGCCCAGCTCCCTCCTCTCCACAACCTCCCTTCAGGTAGTTGGAGAGAGTAATGAGGTCTCCTCTCAGCCCCCTCTTCTCCAGGATAAACAACCCCAGCTCTGTTTGACCTATTTATTTTCATGTTATTTATATATTCTCATACCAAGATGGTAGATTCTCAGCGAGAAAAGACTTCTTTACAACATGTTGGCATGAGACAGGGAGCAACCTTGAAAATGTCTCGTAGCACATGGAGATTTGCTACTTCTCTTGCAGCAGAGAGTTTAAAAGAGCTGTCGCATTGACAGCAGTTCTGTTTTACAAATAGACAAGCAGCAGCTGTCAGTCGTACACTACCTGGCAGATACTGTCCAAAAGCCAAACACCTTAAGGTGCCTGTTCAAGGTGAAGGTGCCTCTCGAACAATGAGGGAGAAAGTAACTGCTTTTTGAAAAGAGCTAATACCAAGGAGAAAGTATTCGCTAAAAACTCCAAAATACAACACCTTTTTGTAAGAACAAAGTTTGCAAGCACAGCTGGCTGGCAGCAGGGAGCGTGGATGTCTACCAGCAAAGAAAAGCCTTTCCTAAGCAGTGGAACCTCTTACTGGGGAGCAGAGGCTGAGAGGAGACCTCACTGCTCTCTCCAACTACCTGAAAGGAGGTTGTGGAGAGGAGGGAGCTGGGCTGTTCTCCCAAGGGACAGGGGACAGGACAAGAGGGAATGGCCTCAAGCTCCGCCAGGGTAAATTTAGGCTAGAGATTAAGAGAAAGTTTTTCACACAAAGGGTCATTGGGCATTGGAATAGGCTGCCCAGGGAGGTGGTTGAGTCACCTTCCCTGGAGGTGTTTAAGGGACTTGTAGACGAGGTCCTGAGGGACATGGTTTAGTGTTTGATAGGAATGGTTGGACGCGATGATCCGATGGGTCCTTTCCAACCTGGTTGTTCTATGATTCTATGATCCAGTTCTATCCTTGCAACAAGTGATACAACTGCCTCTTCGGGTCATCGACATTGCGTATCTGATCTCAACTTGTAAAATAATCCAGCTAATGAAGTCTTCTCCAGACATCCATTAAGAGTCTCTAACGTTAATTTTATGTAAAAATCCAGTAAGTTTCTTCACTGAATTAACATCACAGACTTGTAGCAGATTCTTAAATCCACTCCAGTGGTGGCAGGAGCACTCCAGGCACTCCCCTGGGGAGCAGTGCACGAGGAGAGAAAATCAAGGCAAGGCTGAGGTGGCCTTTCACTCTCTGCTTTCTGTCCTTTCTCTCCTTCACATCACAGGGGACACCTCCCCTCCAGTTCAGCAGATCTGCTCATCCCATCACACCGTAAAACCCACCAGCTCACTGCTTTGCAGTTGTCTGATTTATAAAGCAGCACTCACAAGCCACCAGTGCCCTTCGAAGATGAAAGTGGGAAATCATCATAAAATCACCATATCATCAAATCACAAAATGGTTTGGGTTGGAAAGGACTTCAAAGCCCATCCAGTTCCATCACCTGCCAGGGGCAGGGACACCTCCCTCTGGATGAGGTTGCTCAAAGCTCCATCCAACCTGACTTTGAACACCTCCTGGGATGGGGCAACCTGAGCCAGGGCGTCCCCACCCTCACAGTAAACCCCTTCGTCCTGAATCTTTTGTGCCTCAGTTTTCCCTTTGTAAAAGTACACTAAAAATCACTTCTTCATAATGACCACTTGTCGTTAATCTCTCTGGGGCATCCTCAAAGATGACGATACACTAAAGCAACACCAAGGCAACACCAATACAGGCTGAAGACCTCTTTGGCTCCAGCTGGGCAGCTCTGTGCTTACAGAGGATAAAACCCGAGTGTCATAGCCAGTCCCACCTCTCTTTGCGTGGGAGAAGGAGCCAAGGTGGATGGAACAGAAGGACAGAGCCACCCGCGGGGCCAGTGCGGTCCCCAGGGCAGCAGGACTTACCCAGGCGGAGTTGGACTGGTTGAGCTGGTTGAGCATGACGATGGAGGTGCAGCCGTAGTCGTACACCAACCGCCAGAAGTCCGTGGTGGTGTTCTGCAGCGGGTGCAGGGTGACGATGAAGGCAGCGCTCTTGGTGTAGCTCTGTAGAGAAGGAACACAAGCACCATTAGGGATATGGTAGTGGCGTTGAAGTCACTGTTGCTGCACCTCAAAATAAAACCAACAGTGCAACCACGAGATGAGTGACATCAAAGCCATCTCCTCCCAGCTTCTCTGACACGGCCTTGGTCCTGCCATGCCTCGGTGCTGGGGAAATGCTATAAAAAGAGGCCTAAGTGATCCCTGTCCTTGGTCAGGATGAAAGCATCTGCTTTCGGCTCTCACAGGAAAGGGCATTTTGGACAAATAGCTAGGGAAGAGATGTCCCCTTTGAGGTGAGAACAAGCAAAAGCCATGGCCACCAGTTGGTTCCAATGTCCCCTTTGAGGTGAGAACAAGCAAAAGCCACGGCCACCAGATGATTCCAGCCCACAGTTCTGCACCCTGGCCCTGAAAGAAAGCATCACCCACAGCATCACCTACAGTGCCTGAGTACCAAGGGCAGCAAAGACACTGTCACTGACCTGGGCTCAATGGGTTTAGAGCGAGGAAAGGAAACCCCTAAATGAAAGAATCCTACAAGCTAAAAGAAGGAAACAGGGTCAGGGAAAATTACTGTACTCGTTTTACTTTGAATGAGATTTGTCCCCTCAGCTACTCAGCTTGCCAAGGGTCCAGGAGCCCCTAGCTGAGCTCCACACTGCATCAGACTTCACACATTTTAGCTCAAACTTCTTGAGACACAGGAACAGAACAGAAAATGTTCTGTGCCCATGAACCAGCACAGCTCTCCACTAATAGGAAGTCCTCTTGCTGCTGCAAAACCTCCACGTTCAGCTCCTAGAGATGCCTTTATTGAACCTTCCCCACTGCCCTGTCCACAGGGCAGTAGTGAGAGCCCCTGCGCTTGCTGAGAGCTTTTCACCTTCAAGGAGGGTGATGAGAGCAGCAAGAAGGATGTTGAGGCTCTGGAGCAAGTCCAGAGAAGAGCGACGAGGCTGGTGAAGGGGCTGGAGAACAGAACCTATGAGGAGCAGCTGAGAGAGCTGGGGTTGTTTAGCCTGGAGAAGAGGAGGCTGAGAGGAGACCTCATTACTCTCTACAACTACCTGAAGGGAGGTTGTAGAGAGGAGGGAGCTGGGCTCTTCTCCCAAGTGACAGGGGACAGGACGAGAGGGAATGGCCTCAAGCTCCATCAGGGGAGATTTAGGCTAGAGATTAAGAGGAAGTTTTTCCCAGAAAGGGTCATTGGGCATTGGAATAGGCTGCCCAGGGAGGTGGTTGATTCACCTTCCCTGGAGGTGTTTAAGGGACGGGTGGATGAGGTCTTGAGGGACTTGGTTTAGTGTTTGTTAGGAATGGTTGGACTAGAAGATCCGATGGGTTTCTTCCAACCTGGTTGTTCTATGATTCTATAATTCTATGATTCTAAGAAGAGGGGGATTTTATCAGGAGATGAGCAAGCTTCCCTTGGCACCTGCAATCCTTTGGCACTGGTGGTGGCAGCCAGCACGGAGCAGAGAGTGGCTCTGCCAGCCTGCAGAGCACTCAGCATCGCTGACAGGCAGCACAGACCGATCCGACCCGACAGATGGACAGGCTGCCTGAGCAAATCACTTTGGCACTTAAAGAAAATTAGACTACTATTTTTTCCACCCAAAGAGGGAAATGGGTTTTATCCCTTCAGCGAGAATTTCATTCAAAGGGCTTTTTCTCTCTGTTCTCTGACCCTGTAACAGAGATTAAGGGAGGCTCAGTGAGGTATAAAAATAAAATGGATATGCAAACACTAAGCAAGCTGAAAACAAAGCTCCAATCCCACCACAGTCAAAGCCTGCAGCCCAACACGTGCTGCTCCCCAGCCGCCACCTCTGCTTTACAAATTGCTTTTTGCTGCGAGAGCAGGTAACAGCGAGACAAAGCCCTCCATGGGCTTTTTACCATGGGGTGAAAGGTTCAGGGCTCAGCCTGGTGTCGGGGCTCAGCTGTGACATTGGGAAAGGTGCTCAGAGCGCAGCAGGGTTCAGCGCTGCTCATGCAAAGCACCTCAGTTCTTAGCAAGGAGACAAAAGTGGTTTCATAGAATCATAGAATCATAGAATAACCAGGTTGGAAGGGACCCATCGGATCTTCTAGTCCAACCATTCCTATCTAACACTAAACCAAGTCCCTCAAGACCTCATCCACCCATACCTTAAATACCTCCAGGGAAGGTGACTCAACCACCTCCCTGGGCAGTTTATTCCAATGCCCAATGACCCTTTCTGTGATAAACTTCAGTGATAAAAGACCTGTTGCTCAGTGCAGGCTTAGAGCCCACAGCATCCTCTCCACTCTGCTTTGGAGAAGACCTTAGAGCAGCTTCCCTGGAGCCCCTTTCAGCACTGGAAGCTTCTCTAAGGTCTCCTCACCGTCTTCTCTTCTCCAGGCTGAATAACCCCCCAACTGTTTCAGCCTGTTCTCATGCATTCTCCAGCCCTTTGATCATCTCTGTAGCCTCCTCTGGACTTGCTCCAACAGCTCCATGTCCTCACCACGCTAAGGACTCCAGAACTGAACCCAGGGCTCCAGGTGGGTCTCACCAGAGCAGAACAGAGGGACAGAATCCCCTCCCTCACCTGCTGGTCCCTCTGCTTGGGATGCAGCTCAGGACATGGTTGGTTTCTGGGCTGTGAGAGTACTTTGCCAGCTCATCTTGAGCTTCTCAGCCAACAACCCAAGTCCTTCTCTTCAGGGCTGCTCCCTACCCAATCTCTGCTCAGCCTGTATTTGTGCCTGAGATTGCCCCAACCCAAGCGCAGGAACTTGCACTTGGCCTTGATGAACTTCTTGAGCTTCACACAGATGAACCTCTCAAGTCTGTCAAGGTCCCTTTCACTACAAAATAAATGAAGACCCTTTGTGTACAGCTTGTCAGAGCATGCAAAAAGCTCTTTCAAGACAAGCAAACTGTTGCTACACCAAAGAAGGGGTGAAGGATCCCACTTATGTTGGTCCCATCCTTCTTTGCCCCTGCACACAGCTGGTGGCTACCATGTGACTTCATGCTCTTAATGCAAAACAAGGCTGTAAATTCAAACCAAACAAGGTTTTGCCAGGAAAGCCACCCAAGACAATCCAAACCAGCATGGCCAGCTGGTCCACAGAGGTTATTCTGCAGTGAGACTGCACTTCAAATCCTGGGGTCAGTTCTGGGCCCCTCAGTACAAGAAGCATGTTGAGGCTCTGGAGCGAGTCCAGAGAAGAGCAACGAAGCTGGGGAAGGGGCTGGAGAACAAGAGGAGCAGCTGAGAGAGCTGGGGGAGTTCAGCCTGGAGAAGAGGAGGCTGAGGGGAGACCTCATTGCTCTCTACAACTACCTGAAAGGAGGTTGTGGAGAGGAGGGAGCTGGGCTCTTCTCCCAAGGGACAGGGGACAAGGTGAGAGGGAATGGCCTCAAGCTCCACCAGGAGAGGTTTAGGCAGAACATTAGGAAAAAATTTTTCATGGAAAGTGTCATTGGGCAGTGGCAGAGGTTACCCAGGGGTGGGGTTGAGTCACCTTCCCTGGAGGGGTTTAAGGGATGGGTGGACGAGGTGCTGAGGGACATAGTTTAGTGACTGATAGGAATGGTTGGACTCGATGATCCAGTAGGTCTTTTCCAACCTGGTGATTCTATGTTTCACTCCTCACAGCACACTCACATCAGTTAAGGCCGCGTTGATGTAGTTGTTGCTGTCTCCATCCACGGAGATAAGGAAGGGAAGGCATCGGTCGGGCGGCAGGACATCCATGCTGCGGTTCCTGTCCCGGTTGCGAGGCAGGAGGGCAATGCTGCACTCCTCCACGTCCAGGTGAGGAGTCACCGAGTTCAGGGTCTGCAGGTAGATGTGCTCACTTTAGCTCCCTTCCTGCCCACACCATTGCCTGCACCAGGGCCAGAGCCCACTGGTCCTGGCAGTGACAAGCACCACAAGGGGGAGGAGCAGGGGGGATACAGCAGTTTTGGAATCTGCTCACCTGAAACTCCTCCCGCAGCTGCGAGGAGTTGCTCTGTGGCTCTATCCTCACCATCTCCTTGTAGGTGGGCTTGAACTCACTGATGGGGATGCTGGTCTCCCCACACAAGCAGGCTTCCAGGATGGCATCGTGAATGAAGACGTACTGCTCCTTTGGCAGGGGAGGAGAGGGGTAAGGGCTGAGCCTCCACAACCTGCTGGGGATGGCACAGCCCCACGTGCCACCCGCTGTCCCCAACGCCCTCTCACCTCTGTCTGTATCATGTTGATCCTCCGCGAACACAGGGTCTTCACGCAGTTGTAGATGTCCACGACACCCTCACACTCAGCCATGTCCAACATAACATCCAGGACGATGTAGCAGCCAGTCCTCCCTGTGCCGGCACTGGGGATGGAGAATAAAAACCTAGCAAACGCATTCCAAATCCACACGGCATCCACACTCAGCTGGGCACGGAGCAAGGTCTATGCGGCTGAGGGTCAAAGTATGGTCTCTACGCGCAGATGTGCCTTAAACCACCCTCCCCACCACCCATTCGGGCACCTCTGCAGCAGCTGGATGATGGTCAGGTAGCTGGTGGGAGGATGGGAAGCAAAGTCTTAGTTCAGTTTTAATTTAAGGCAATAAAACACATGCTTTTTGCAACAAAAACAGCTGCTAAACCACCTAGATGCCAAGAGTCTTTTTGGATCCCATCCCAAAAGGGCCATGAGGGATGCTCAGCACCAACCCCTGGGAGCACGAGTTGGTGCTCCCAGCACAGAGTGAATCTGAATTTCCCCAGGGGAGACTCCTGGGATAAGGCCAAGCACTGCAGGACGCCCAGAGCCAAATAACCCAGCAACAGAGAGATCCCAAATCCTGGTGTGGCTGCACTCACAGTCAAAAACCTACAGATGCTACAACCCCCCTGCAACACTTCAGGAACAGCACTGCTCCCCCGGCTCCTTTCTGACAAATTCTTTTCCAGTGAAATACTAATTTCTGGGGCTGATGAATCACTCGTCGTGATTATCAGTGATTACAGGCTACAGGCACTAATCACATTCGCTGTTGCTGGTGAATGAATACTGATGAGGCAATTGACAGAGAGAAATCAAATAAAAAAATCCCTCCTGCTCATCAGCTCCTCCTTGTTTGCCCAGCAGAGGAAAAGCCATTAACCCGTCACGTGGGGATTCCTGCTCAGGGGACAGAAAGCCACTGCCCCCACTCAGACGTGCCACCCGTCTCCTTCCAGCTGCAGCGTCCCAGTGCCTGAGCCCTGCGGGGACAGCCCTGCAGGTAACCCTGGGAACGGGGCTGTCCTGCTGTCCCTTCCCACCTCTTTCTTCGGCCAGATGCAATGTACTGAGTATCAGCAGTGGTTGAGCTGCCCGTCCCCCCGTGCTGCCCTCACCCACTGGGACAGATTTGTGGCATCAGTAGCGAACACTAGGACAGCTACAAGAAAAGCATCTCTCCCTACTCATACCACTGGACTTCCCCATCCCGGCTGCCACCAGCCTGGTGGTGACATTTTACAGCTGATGCTATCACAGAGGGACATCCAACCTCACACTGTCTACCCTGGTGCCCTCTCTGCCCCAGACTTTTCTACAAACCAAATTTATGTATTTTATATTCCCCTGCTGAATATTTTAGCCTGGAGAACAAGTCTTACGAGGAGTGGCTGAGGTAGCTGGGGGTGTTTATCCTGGAGAAGAGTAGGATGAGGGGAGACCTCCTTGCTCTCTACAACTACCTGAAAGGAGAATGTGGAGAGGAGGGAGCTGGGCTCTTCTCCTAAGGGACAGGAGACAGGACAAGAGGGAATGGCCTCAAGCTCCACCAGGGGAAGTTCAGGCTGGACATCAGGAAAAAATTTTTCACAGAAAGGGTGATTGGGCACTGTCAGATGCTGCCCAGGGAGGGGGTTGAGTCACCTTCCCTGCAGGTGTTTAAGGGACAGGTGGACGAGGTGCTGAGGGACATGGGTTAGAGACCGATGGGAATGGTTGGACTCCATGATCCAGTGGGTGGGTCCTTTCCATCCTGGTGATACTATGATTCAATGATTTGCAGCCAGGGGCTCAGCACCCACTTACAACACCGTATGGTCCCCCCAGGACCATCCAAATTCACCCAGCCCCATCCCAGAGGAAGATGCTCCCACCCTCCCAGTTGGCTGTGCCCTATGGCCACAGAGATACCTGCAGTGGATGACGATGGGGCCGGCATCGGGTGGTGTGGACGCCTTCACTCTGCGGATGAAGGCCAGCAACCCCGTAGCGTGGTAGGGGACGCCGTGTTCAGGCCATGACGTGAAGTGAAACTGCTTCACCTCATGCCGAGCCGAGTAGCCTCGCTGAAAGGGAAAGGTGAGGGGTGGTGACGGTGCATGGGAGAGCAAAGTCCTGCCCACGCCACTCAAACATCCAATTTTCTTGGGAATCCATGATATTGCCTGGGGTTATTTAGCCTGGAGAAGAGGAGGCTGAGAGGAGACCTCATTACTCTCTACAACTACCTGAAAGGAGGTTGTAGAGAGGAGGGAGCTGGGCTCTTCTCCCAAGTGACAGGGGACAGGACAAGAGGGAATGGCCTCAAGCTCCGCCAGGGGAGATTTAGGCTAGACATTAGGAAAAAGTTTTTCACACAGAGGGTCATTGGGCATTGGAATAGGCTGCTCAGGGAGGTGGTTGATTCACCTTCCCTGGAGGGGTCTAAGACATGGGTGGATGAGGTCCTGAGGGACATGGTTTAGTGTTTGATAGGAATGGTCAGGACTCGATGATCCGATGGGTCTCTTCCAACCTGGTTGTTCTATGATTCTATGATTCTGTGATTCAGCGTTCAGCCAAATGGACCACACAGCTGTCGGCTGCTTCAGCAGCCCTCTAACTCCCTCCTCCTCGGCTGCAAGAAGGTTAAAAACCAGCCAAGGAGGAGCTGGCAGCAGCCACAGATCTCATGCCACAAGCATCTTTGCTTCCCGTCCTATAACTAGTCAATAACTTCATGTTCTTGTAGATTAAGAGGTAAATCACACCACGGGGAGATTAAGAGGTAAATCACACCACCAGCTCCATCCCCAGGTGCTCCAGCCTGGAGGTGAGAAAGCATCCCTCACCCTCATCACAATGAGACGATGCTCACATGGAAATTCAAATACCCACTGCTAAAACCAAAGTGTGGCTGAGTGGCTCACACCAGGGGACGGCGCAGAGCCAGGGAAATGGCCAAGGAAGAAGCTAGGAGCAACCCCCGGGCTCAGAGGCTGCACCTCAAACAGGATTGAAAGTGCTACATAAACAGGATTGAAAGCTTTGATAGGAATGGTTGGACTAAAAGATCCAATGGGTCCCTTCCAACCTGGTTGTTCTATGATTCTATGATTCTATATTGGGGTAAATAAATAGGAGATCAGTAAATGCCAATCTAATGATTGTTAGAGGTGCCCAAGGTGGTTGGTTCTCTGCCTGGAAGAGCAGGGTGAGCAGGTCATTGCCAGCAGGAGTGGGATCGTACCCTCTCAAGAGCAAAGGTGCGGACAGCGTACTCGGCCAAGGTCTCCGACTTCACCAGGGTGATCTTGATGTCCCCATACATCTCAGAGTCATCTGGCCAGTATTTGGAGCATTTCACCTGCAGGGAGAGGATGGGATGGGGTTTCAGCTCTGCAGAGGAGGCTTCTTTGAGAGGAGATCTCATTACTGAGAGGAGACCTCATTACTCTCTACAACTACCTGAAGGGAGGTTGTAGAGAGGAGGGAGCTGGGCTCTTCTCCCAAGTGACAGGGGACAGGACAAGAGGGAATGGCCTCAAGCTCCACCAGGGGAGATTTAGGCTGGAGATTAGGAGGAAGTTTTTCACAGAAAGGGTCATTGGGCATTGGAATAGGCTGCCCAGGGAGGTGGTTGATTCACCTTCTCTGGAGGTGTTTAAGGCACGGGTGGATGAGGTCTTGAGGGACTTGGTTTAGTGTTTGATAGGAATGGTTGGACTCAATGATCCGATGGGTCCCTTCCAACCTGGTTGTTCTATGATTCTATGATTCTCGTAGAGCTGGAGCCAGGAGAGAGAGGGAGAGGATGGGAGTGGCCTTACCCGGCCCACTTCCACCAGCTTGGTTATCATCACGATGCTGGAACAGTGCTCCTGCCACACCATGCGCCAGAAGTCGTACACCATCTCCTGCTTGGGCCCTGTGGGACAGAGGAGAGGCCATCAGGGAAGGACGGGTATCACCACCTTAGCCCAGCAGTGCCACACATTTCTCCTCCTATGTCTGCAGCACTGTCTGTTTCACCCCCACACCATTTTAAGCAAAAAAAAAAAAACCCTAAAACACCCTCAGGGCTGGCTGAACCCACCTCTTTACCCCAGGGATGTGCAGTGCTGTGGGACATGGGCACTGTGTCATGGTGAGAGCCATTCCACATTGCTACCACCCTGTTCAGCCCCAACTGGCTCATTCCCTTTCTTGCCCACGCGAGGTTAAATCCCACCCAGCTAAATCAGGAGCTGCTGTCCCACTGGATGAGAGGGCTCACCTTGTGTGGCTATGAAGTGGTTGGACCTGTGGTAGCCCTGCAAGGGAAGCAGAGACGTCAGTCCCGAGTTGGGGAAGCACAATGGGACACAGTCTCATAGAATATTTTCCAGTCCCTCAACTGGTAGCATCTCCCAGTAGTCTGCCAGGCCAGGTCCTGGTCACCAGTGTAGTGCTACCTGTCAGCACTGGAGGAGGAGATGGGTCAACAGCCACCTTGCACCTGGTGCACCCTGTCCACACCTCACCAAAAACACAGGTAGACACCAACCCTCATCCCTCTTCTGCAACATCTTGTGAGCATCCTGGGATCCACCAGCTAAAACCCAGCTCCTGCTGCTAGTATTGTTGCCAAGCATGGCAAGACCACCGAGAGCGCCTCGTTAATGACATCCCATCCCACAGCAGCCACACGATGCTGGGCAATGGTCCCGCTCCCCACCTTCATCCCAGCCTGCTTACTGGGGCCATTCCCATCTCAACAGGAACGTGCCAGCCCAAAGAGTAGAGCCGGTGCCAAAGGGACCAGGGACACAGTGTTCCACACCTTGGCCATGGGTCCAGCAGATGTGGAGGCGATGGCATGAATGTTGGGGTGTCCTGTGCAGGGACAGGAGTTGGACTTGATGATCCTTGTGGGTCCCCTCCTACTCAGAACATTCTCTAGCTCTATGATTCTCCATCCACTTTCACGGGGGATTTGCATGGGTTGAATTCAACCCCTCCTCTGAGCACACAGTCCCCGCTCCCCATCGCCTTGGGGAGGACGTGCCACGCAGACCTCGCTTTCCCATTCCCTGGACCGTAACTGAAGGTTATCCGCATGTTTTTTCCCAGCCTGCCTCTCCCAGTTGCTATTTAACGCCACACTGCCCGGTCCGACACCTGGGAGGAAGTGGGAGCAGAGAGAATGGAGGAAAGGGGAACTGTCTACTTACTTCTCGGTTAATCCGAATCTTAACGATCCCGTTGGGACACAGGTTTGAGAGAAAAAGATCAGAGACAGAGCCATTAGTGAGGCAGAGCTCAAGAGACAGGTTAGAGCACCAGCCCCGGAGTGGGTTGTGGAGAGCCACAGGGGAGAAATAACACACAGGGACAGGCAAGGGGACAGGAAACTCATCACAGTGGCATCAGGCCACCACGGCCAGATGACATTCTCTGGCAAGAAGGGAAAGTGGGACTCGCTGCTGCTTCCAGGAGATGCTCAAGCCTTGTGCCCAGTGAAGCCTTCCTGCACCTCCGTTGGACTCAGCATCACTGGAAGCGACAGGGGACATTGTTCCTAAGAGACATCGCTCTGGGGTACACCAGGGCCAAGCTCTTTCCAGACGCACATGCACCGACAGGATCGGGAACACCACGGTGAGCCCCCAGCCAGTCCCTGCATACCCCCTAACGTTTGCATCCTCCACCTAGGGAGGAAGGATTGAGCAGGTGAGGGAATGAGAGAGGATGGAAAGCAGAAGGAGAATGAGAAAGCAAGGACAGAGCAGAGTAGAGGACTGAGAGACACAGTTGCAGGGGACGGTGACAATGGAGTAAAGAGAAATTGCTGATCAACATCAATAAACCAGGCAGGTTCTTCATGCTGTTTCAGGGACGCACGGTTCAGACCACCCTGGGCTGTCACAGCTCCTCCAAACGCTGCTGGCTTTTCAGGGACAGACCCTAACATCCCATGGGAAGCTCCAGATCCTCTACAGAGAGGTCTGCCAGCCCATGTCCCCTACAGAGAGAGCCACTGTCCCCACTTACATCAATGTAGTTGGCGTTGATGTAGTCTGAGTTGGGATCACCCAGCAGCGGATGCAGCTTCACTCGGTGGCGATCATCTGGAGAACAAGAGGAGAAGGGCTATCAGCACACTTTGGGATGAGCACAGGGATGGCCCATCACCCCACCAGGTCCCACAGCTCCCGGGCACCCTTTGCAGTCATTTTGCACCAGGAATCCACAAAATGCAGGCAGGTAGCATGTATTAGGAGGAGGTTTTTCACACAGAGGGTCATTGGGCATTGGAATAGGCTGCCCAGGGAGGTGGTTGAGTCACCTTCCCTGGAGGTGTTTAAGGCACCGGTGGATGAGGTCTTGAGGGACTTGGTTTATTGTTAGATAGGAATGGTTGGACTAGAAGATCCAATGGGTCCCTTCCAACCTGGTTGTTCTGTGATTCTGTGATTAGGGAGCAATAAATAGAACCTGGCAGAGGACTTCCCAAAGATGGTGGTTTAGACCAGCAGGGCCACGGAGAGCAGCTTGTAGCCCTGTATCTCCTTGAGTTCTGCCCAGTCCTGCCAAAGACACAGGGCACCCACCCTCCTCCCTGTCATCCGCCCTACAGGATGGCCAGAGTCCAGAAGGGTCAGCAGAAAGCTCTGCCCACCCTCTGGTATCCACCTGGAGTCCTGGACAGTGCTGGAGTGGAAGGGATAAGGCTGCACAGCAGGTGCGAGGTGGAGAGCACCAGAGCTCCTGGAGGGTTTGGTGTCACCATCCCTGCAGGAACATGAGGTTGGACTCAATGATCCGGTGGGTCTCTTCCAGCCTGGCTGTTCTATGATTCTATGATCAGTGGAGATGCAGCAAGGACCAAGGTGGCCATTCCATACTGATTGTGGAGGAAGATGGTGAGAAGCATCCTCCATCTGGTGGGGTCAAGTCCTTCCCAAGCCTTCTGTCCTAAAACCTCATCGTTTAACCCTTTTCTTTCATCCTGCACATCCACACCAGAAGCTCCTTAGGGCAGGGTGACACTTTCACATAAGCCCATACAAGACAATAGGCTCCAAGTTTTCTGGGGCTTTCCAGCACCACCCAGTATAATATGGCAAGGTTATAATTAATTTTAAAGCACCCAAAGATGTTCTGTCTTAAAGAGTTATCCAGCTCCAGGGGTCAAAGCTGACCCAGCTTCATCCCTCCAGTTTGCTCCAGTGGCCAATGTCCTCAGGCTGGGACCCTTTCACTGGCAAGGACCTTTGACCAACCTAACCCCATCAGTTTAATCCTTGCCATGGACCTACCAAAACAAACCCCAAAATCCTTTTAGATGCTTTTTCTCAAGCTGTTCAGAGTATCGAAGCCATCACTAAAAGCACTCACATGTCGACATGTGGTCCTGTCTCCCTTTGGTCTTGTCTTTCTTCTTGGAAGCATCCCAGCCTTCAAAGAAACTCTGGAAGCAAGAGGTGGCTGTCAGGATCCAAGGGCAGGACTGGAGGGCACCCCAGGCTGTGGGGCAGACACCCCAGTAGTCTCCCCAACCCCAGCAGCCGCAGCTGCAGCCCCAGCTCCCCAGCAGGCCCTGCCAGTTCCACGTTTCTGTTGCATCCACAAAATATCCCATTTTCCAGCAAATTATAGACTGACTGGTTTTTTTTCCCAGGGTTGGCTTTTTCCCCCCCCCCTCTAAAACTCCCCAGCCCCTTTCTCTCCCCAGCACAGAATAGGTTTGTGTGTAATAACAGTAACATTCATAGATTGGCGTAAGAGGAGGAAAGTGGAAGGAAATTACATGTTTTCTCCCCTCCCATAATATCTGAGTGCTTTCAAATGACAAGTTCCAAGAACATGCAGCAGCTTTTCAAGGAGCACTAATGATTATAGCGAGCCCTGGTTTGTCCAAAACATAAAGGGAGGGAGAGGGAGGAAAAAGCTCCTGTGCTTGAAACAACTAAAGCGTTAAACAGTAATTTCATTGGGAAATTTCAGTTCCCAGACCCGTGGGACGCTGAGGAGCTGGGAAATCAATCCCAGTGGGTGCATTGTGGCAGGGGCAGGCGGAACAGTGTGCTCTGTTACAAGAGCTCTGGCCTGCTGGCGTGGGATGGTCATGATGCGGCCAGTGACCCTTTCGGGGGGGCTTCTCTTCCACTGGGATCACCCTCTCCTATGTCCTCTCCCTAGGGACTTCATGGTCTTGGGAGCTACCAGTCTGTAGAGGATTGGCTTGTCATAGAATCATGGAATGGTTTGGGTTGGAAGGGATCCCAAAACTCATCCAGTTCCACCGCGGCCATGGGCAGGGACACCTCCCACTGCATCAGGGGCTCCAAGCCCCATCCAACCTGCCCTTTAACCTCTCCAGGGATGGGGCAGCCACTCCTGCTCTGGGCAACCTGGGCCAGGGCCTCTCCACCCTCACAGCAAAACGTTTCTACCTAAGATCTCATTTCAATCTCCCCTCTTGCAGCTGAAAACTGTTCCCCTTCATCCTATCCCTGTACACCCTGATCAAGAGCCCCTCCCCAGCTTGCCTGGAGCCCCTTTCAGTATGTTTCCTGAGGCTACAGTCATTTTTATTGCCAGACAAAGGTGTTGGAGAGAACATCATGACACCATGGAGCCCAGAAGAAAGGGAGAAAGGGAGAAGTGTCCCTAGCCCTTGTAGGAGAGGTGGGAAAATGCACTGTGGACAGGAGAGGTGATATGGATTGGTAGGGCTGGTTTAACTGACGATGAACTCTTGAGCTGCCAGGACCAGAGGTTTGATCCAGACGTAGGGACACCCTACATGTTGATAACGTTGGCCTAGATAGCTGTGAGCTAACAGTCCCTGCCATCAGAGCACTGCAGCTCCAGGTCTGGACCATCTTCTCCTTGTATATGGGTCCTACCCATGCCACTTCATCCATCCTACCTCCCACACTCGCCAAGTTGCCAGCACAAAACAGTCTCACCTCATACTCCTGCTTGAAGCCGTAGCCTTCTGCCGTCTTCATCTGGTTGATGTGCTGGAGGAGATCTGCCACCCGCACAGCGGGATGAAGCTGCCCAGTGTGATATGGAGACCCTTTGCGGCCGCACTGGCGGCGGGGAGAGCCCCCTAGCAGGCTGCTGGACTCGTTGACAACACTGCTACGCTGGTCACCTGCGGACAGGAGGGAGAAACAGGGGCCATTAGACAAGAAAAGTCTTGGACCACCTCCCTATCGCCTCCTCGCATTCACACGGTAGGGACAAGAGGACATCTGGAAACATGCCCAAGAGATGCTGGTGCTGCAGTTGGTCTCTCTCCAGGGGCTCCAGGTGGTCCAGATCCCCTCTGTGCTTTCTGCAGCTCGTCCTACACCACGAAGCCAAAACCATCCATTACACAGAATTATCATAGAATCATAGAATGGCTTGGGTTGGAAGGGACTTAAAAGATCATCCAGTTCCACCCCTGCCATGGGCAGAGGCATCTCCCACTGGATCAGGGGCTCCAAGCCCCATCCAACCTGCCCTTGAACCCCTCCAGGGATGGGGCAGGCACCACTGTTCTGGGCAACCTGGGCCACGGCCTCCCCACCCTCATCATGAAGAATATCTTCCTGATGTCTAATCTAAATCTTCCTCTTCCAATTTAAAGTCATTCCTCCTCATCCTGTCACTCCAGGCCCTTGTAAAAAGTCCCTCCCCAGCTCTCCTGTAGCTCCTGTCAGGTACTGCAAAGCTGCCCCAAGGTCTCAAGTCTCTACTGAGCAGAGGGCTGAGGAGCAGCCAGCAGGTAGGAGCAGGATCCTGCCCCTCAGCCCCCTTCCCAAAGGAAAGTGAGGACTGACAGCCTCAGCCCAGAGTCCACCAGGCTTTAAGCATTTTGAGGACAGTAACCAAAAAATATGACACCTCGCTAGAGATGTATTAAGAAGAGGAAAAGTTTGCCCTCTGGGCTTCTATTATCTGCAAGACAATGCTGGGAAGCGTATTAATCCCACAGCCAGTGGAGACGAGCTGTGGGGAAGCAGCATCTTGAAGTTACTGTAACAGATGTTATTAGCATATGGTTGAAACTGGGGCAGCCGACGAGCTATTTTACAAGTAAATCAGCACAGAGATGCATACTACAGTGGGTGTTAAATTATCAGGCTCCCTCCGATATTACCGTGGTGGCTCTTTAACCCTTCAAAGCCCAGGGATGTGCAGAACACCGCGAAGTGGAGCCACATCAGGTGTGCTGGGTGAACGCTGGTACAAAGCTTGTGTTCAAGACAAGGTCGGATGGGGCTTGGAGCAACCTTATCCAGGGGAAGGTGGCCCTGCCTGTGGAGCTTGGAGCTGGATGGGCTTTGCAGTCCTTTCCAGCCCAAACTCTTCTACCATAAGCCAAGGTTCACCCCAGCTTCAGGTGGCTGCAGCCGGTGTTGGAGCCCACAAACAGAATCATCGAACAACCAGGTTGGAAGAGACCCACCAGATCATTGAGTCCAACCGTTCCTTAACAAATACTAAACCATGTCCCTCAGCACCTTATCCACCTATGCCTTAAACCCCTCCAGGGAAGGTGAATCAACCCCCTCCCTGGGCAGCCTGTTCCAATGCCCAATGACCCTTTCTGTGAAAAACTTCCTCCTAACGTCCAGCCTAAACCTCCCCTGGTGGAGCTTGAGGCCATTCCCTCTTGTCCTGTCCCCTGTCACTTAGGAGAAGAGCCCAGCTCCCTCCTCTCCACAACCTCCTTTCAGGGAGTTGCAGAGAGCAATGAGGTCTCCCCTCAGCCTCCTCTTCTCCAGCCTAAACACCCCCAGCTCTCTCAGCTGTTCCTCAACTCTCCCAGCCACAAGTTCAGATCTTCACTTTGAGAGGTTGAGATGCAGACTCAGCTTGAACTGCCCACAAGTGTTTTTCCTTCAGCAAAATCTAGACAATAATAAAAGCTACAACAGACACTTTGAGACCGTTGCTCCTTGTAGGGCGTGGAAAAGCCTGCAATGTGTCCCATACACCAGGCTGACATCGATGCAATACCTGCTACCAAGCCTGGCACAGATATTTCAGCTGTTTGTGGGACATTTAGGGATCACTGGGGATCCTTGTTGGGTGGGAGCAAGGGGATGCTGCAGTTCCCCATCCTTACCTCTGTTGCTGTAGTTGTGGGTGTCCATGAAGGAAAGCCCTAAGCGCTCGTCCTCCTGCAGTGTGCTCTGGTCGGTGAAGCTCCTGTCGATGGCGCTCATCATATGTGTCTTCTCATGGCGGTAATTAATGGTGGCCTTGGTCATGTTGACGGGTTTTCTGCACAGGGATGCAAAGGGGAGGAGGGAGAAGCAAATGAAAGCAGGGTCGACCTGACAGTGCTATAGCTCTAAAGCTACTGGGCTTGGATTATTTGGGGGAGCAGGATGAATAATTTCATAGAATCATAGAATCACCAGGATGGAAAAGACCCACTGGATCATCAAGTCCAACCATTCCTATCAACCACTAAACCATGTCCCTCAGCGCCTCATCCACCCGTCCCTTAAACCCCTCCAGGGAAGGTGACTCAACTACCTCCCTGGGCAGCCTATTCCAATGCCCAATGGCCCTTTCTGTGAAATATTTTCTCCTAATGTCCAGCCTGAACCTCCTCTGGCAGAGCTTGAGGCCATTCCCTCTCGTCCTGTCCACAGTCACTTGGGTCACTTGGGAGAAGAGGTCAGCTCCCTCCTCTCCACAACCTCCTTTCAGGGAGTTGGAGAGAGTAATGAGGTCTCCCCTCAGCCTTCTCTTCTCCAGGCAAAACAACCCCAGCTCTATCAGCAGCTCCTCATAAGGCCTGTTCTCCAGCCCCTTCCCCAGCTTTGTTGCTCTTCTCCGGACTCACTTCCAACAAAGACACCAAGAAAGCCCAGGAGCTCTCGCTAGGACAGAACCTCACACCTAAATTCAAAACACTTAAGGAAAAAACTGATTGATTGTTTTTGAGAGACAGCATCAGGCTCCCAGGAAGCCACAGCAGAGATTAAAGCAGGGGACAAATGAACAAGAGATCTAAGCCCATGCTGGCATCTTGACAGAGCCAGGACACCAAAAAAAACAGTGCCAAAATCCAGATTTCAACACAGAGTCACTGATCCTTCCCCTTTATGTTGCCTGTGGTCTCTAACAAGCTTGGCACCATTATTTTCCCTGAGCCAAAGAGCCCCTTACAATGCACTTGGCCAAGAATAAGGACTTGTTGGAGCAGCAGGGCAAGGGGGTGGCCTAGAGGGATGGCAAATGAGAGAGGGAATGACAATTACTTACGGGTAATAGGAATAAGAATAGTAGTTCCTCCTGGCAAGCGTGTAAACAAAGAGAACAGCAGAAATTGCATAAGCAGCTCTTCTCGGGCACAGGGAGGGGGGAGGGTTATGGGGCAACTTGGTTGCTGGAGCATTAAATGCACTGTAAAGAAACGTGGCTCCCCTTCTGCATCCACTGTTTACTCTGGGCAGGGGCTGCATCCCAGCAGTAAGGCCCAAGCCCCAGCTCCCAAGGTGACCACAATCCCCGCACAGGTGATGGGGTATCCACAGCATCCTTGTCCAAGGTGTTATTCCATGATTTTTAAGACTGAACAGCAAATGTGTCCAAAATACAGGAGTTGGTTAGAGGCCAGGCACCCTCAGTGGGAGAGACAGGGTTGGGACATGGTTTATTAGGAGCAGGCGTATTTCAGGGATGCATTTCCATTCTACATCAGTGTTTCTCCAACAGCAAAACGCTCCAGAGGAGATTTATGAGGTCATCCCAGCTTCCCAATAGCCCCAAATTCGAGGCCCTCAGCACCAGCTCCGATTTGTGGCTTTAGTTTGTCTTTCGATAGAATCATAGAATCACAGAATCATAGAATCATAGAATCATAGAACAACCAGGTTGGAAGGGACCCATCGGATCATCGAGTCCAACCATTCCTATCAAGCACTAAACCAAGTCCCTCAAGACCTCATCCACCTGCGCCTTAAACACCTCCAGGGAAGGTGAATCAACCACCTCCCTGGGCAGCCTATTCCAATGCCCAATGACCCTCTGTGTGAAAAACTTCCTCCTAATCTCCAGTCTAAATCTCCCCTGGTGGAGCTTGAGGCCATTCCCTAGGTTGACCCCAGGGTGCTGAAGCAAAGCTGCTCCTCCTCCTCCCACCCTGTGCTGGCAATGGGGATGCAGCAGCCGCACTCGTGGCTTCCTATCCATCAGCATCATTCCCAAAAACACACTAGGAGTTGCTCCATCAGGACCAGATCTGAGGTCGAACACACAGGCATCATCCCAGAGCAAGAGCAAGCAGGGAGCTGCGAGCCAGCCCTGCACCCCTCACGCTGTGCAGTGATGCTACAGCCCTGCTTTTCCAGCTGGTGTAAATCAGCAAGCAACCTTTAAGGGTGAACAAAACCATCCAGAAATCTGCACATTTCCACGGGCTGAGGTTGTGCCCTGCTATTTTTCTCTCCCCTGTGGCTGCTAACGTACTTTCCTCCCATCACGCGGAGCCCTGCAAGGGGAAGGCGTGTAATTGCTGCCCTTTCTCCCCTGCTTTGAGAGCCCCCCTGGCTCCGCGCCGCTTCGAGCCCACACAGTAAGAAGCCGTTTTCCAAAGCACTGAGTGAAAAAACAGCAGCCGCGTCCCCGGCGCTCCTGGGGATGAGTGTCCCAAAAAGCCCTTGTCGTCCTCATCCCTCCCACCCCGACCGTGATTGTCACAGCCACATCCATCCACAACAACTGCACTGAGGTCCCCCATTAGCAAACTGGGGACCTCCGCCAGGAGGGTGGCACAGCTGTTTGGTGTCCCCAGGGACCTTCAGCCCCAGTATGCACCTGCCCTCCAGTACACACTCAAATTTTAACATCACGTTTAGAGCCAACTGGAGGCTCTTAGCGAGGGACTGTTCAGGTTTCACTGGAAGCTCAGTAGTTGCCCATCAAATAAGCCCAGGAGGATGAAGGACGGACTTACTGACCTCATCCCGGAGCTCCCAGAGCAGGTAGCTACAAGCAGCCCCCTCCCTCACCCTTGGAAGAAGGGGGAATGCTGCTCCTCCTAACCCTCTTGAGATCCGGACCCCAGGACAAGTCAGCTCAGGTATCTAGCAGCACACACTGCACTGCTTCCCAGGTAAACACTGTAAATAGAGGCTTTTTCCAGCCATCACCCCAGAACTGAGCACCCTGGGGCTCTGCTCCCCTTGGTGCTGGGTGCTCGCCTGCGATCTCGGAAGAGCTCAGCAGAGGAGCACTAGCAAACATAACTTCCCTTCCTCCTCATCTCCAGGAAAGCCAGGTCAATGTGAGGGAATTGCGCACGGTCCCATCCCTAACCCATCCCACCAGCCAGGTAGCAGCATGGCCAGACCCCTGACAGCTCACATGGATGGATCCATCCCTGAGCCGGCCAAGGCAGTGGAGAAGCCCAGAGACAATATCTCAGTGGAGATTAAGCTGATTTGGGGAATTTGGGGCTGAAGGGGTGCAGGGCTGCACACCCCGGGGTTGCAGTTAGAGGAGAGAGGCAGCAGGAGGGGGCCAGCCAGGCTCAGCATCGCACCTGGGCACCCCCAGCCTGATCCTGCTCAGAAGCATTTCCATCAATGCAGAATCGATGGAGCAGCACAAAGCCAAGAGGCAGCAGAAAAATAGGCTGAAGACTGAAAAATATGGGGAGAGGGATGGTGGAACAAAGCTCCAGAGCTCAGAAGGTTGATGCCAAGACTTTGTCCCTTGGTACCCAGTCCCCCCAGTGTCCCCTGATACACCTGGTATCACTGAGCAAGGAGGGCACTGTGCCCAGTGGGATGTGGGAGCACATGTATACACAGCTTGAGGGAGGGTCTGGAGTCTGCCCAGCATGGCAGTATCACCACCAGTAACTCCCAGTTAGTGTGGAGAGGTGGAGAAGGACTGAACTGGGAGGAGGGGATGGGTGGAGGCACCAGCTGTGACACCTGAGTCTCCTTACCCCTTCCGAATGACGACAATGATGGCTCCCAGGAGGATAATCAAGACAATGAGGCCTCCAGCGCAGATCCCCAGGATCAAACCCATCTCCTCCGAGTGCTGCGACACCTCCAAGGGACGCTTGCTCTCTTTGCAGGCAGCTGACAGGGGACAGGAACAGGAGGGACGGGTCAGCACTCAGCTCCAGGCAGCTTTGGTGGGAAAACACTGGGATGTGTCCCATGCATGAGATGAACATTTCTCCTTGAACTTATTTTACTCCACTGAGGCACTACAGGGATCTGTAGTGTCACACTGTGACCATGGGCACACCCTCCTCAGTTCCATGGGGTGAGACAGTGCCTTTGTGTCACCTTTTGTCACGGCCAATGAAAGTTTGTCCATCTGCAGAGTCAGTATCCAGCACCACCAACTCATAGAATCATAGAATCATTGAATCATAGAACAACCAGGTTGGAAGAGACCCATCGGATCTTCTAGTCCAACCATTCCTACCTAACACTAACCCAAGTCCCTCAAGACCTCATCTACCCGTCCCTTAAACACCTCCAGGGAAAGTGAATCAACCACCTCCCTGGGCAGCCTATTCCAATGACCCTCTGTGTGAAGAACTTCCTCCTAATCTCCAGCCTAAATCTCCCCTGGTGGAGCTTGAGGCCATTCCCTCTTGTCCTGTCCCCTGTCCCTTGGGAGAAGAGCCCAGCTCCCTCCTCTCTACAACCTCCTTTCAGGTAGTTGTAGAGAGTAATGAGGTCTCCCCTCAGCCTCCTCTTCTCCGGGACAAACACCCCCAGCTCTCTCAGCCACTCCTCATAGGGCCTGTTCTCCAGACCCTTCACCAGCCTCGTGGCTCTTCTCTGGACTCGCTCCAGAGCCTCAACATCCTTCTTGTGCTGAGGGGCCCACAACTGAACACAGGATTCAAGGAGCAATCTCACCAGTGCTGAGTCCAGAGGGAGAACAACCTCCCTGGACCTGCTGGTCACACCATTTCTGATCCAAGCCAGGATGCCATTGGCCTTCTTGGCCACCTGGGCACACTGCTGGCTCATGTTCAGTCGGCTGTCGACCAACACCCCCAGGTCCCTCTCCTCCTGGCAGTTTTCCAGCCAGGTTTCTCCCAGTCTGCAGCTCTGCATAGGGCTCCAGCCTCCCACCGCGATTACAGCATTAGGAGATAAAACCCAGATACCAATGAAAGTGGGAAACAGGAGCATGGATGGGACTGTTATCAATCACCAGGTGCACCCCAACTACTGGCAGCGCTGGCAGCAACCCCTACTGGCACAGCCCCAACCACCGCAGCAGCCGCTGGTGGGATCACATTGGCCGGGAAAGAGAAGCCTCACCTTTGCGGGCGATCCGGACGCAGTTCAGCCGCGTTTCCTATGGAGAAAAAAAGAAGGCAATCGGTGTCAGATGAACGCCCCAGCAGCTCTGCTCCCTGCTCCAAGAGAATCTGGGTGGACGCGAGGCTGGTCTGTTGGTTCTTTGACTCCCAAATGGAGGGAGTTTGTAGGTGACCTGTGGTACAGCACCTGCTGCGGGGGACACACACCACGAATGAAGGATCTGATGAAGCTGAAGCCATCATGTGAGGCACACAGGAGACAGCAAAGCTCAACATCATCAAAGGTGGGACCCGACCCAGTTGAGACGCAGGTCCCCAGTGCATCACCAGCTCCAGCCAAAACACTCCCATGTCATCATTCAGAAATTCGTGGAGGATTTTTCTCCATCAATCAAAGCTTGCAATCCCTATTCCTGGCTCTCTGCGCATGCTGTGAAGGTTGCCATGAGGGCTTCCAGCTGAGTTCTCCAATAATTTTAGCATTTGCTTATTTAGGGATGGGTTCCGTTAAATATTCCATCTTTCCACGCATCCAACTTCCACTGGCCCCTCAGGATCTCAGTGCTAACAAAGCTGCTCCTTCCACCCTCAGCCCAAAACCCGTCCATGCAGAGTGTTCAGCTCCAAGCCACTCTCCCTGAGGGCTCTAGCTCCTATTTCTCCTGCTTCTTGCTCCATCTGGCATGAAAACCACAAAACCACCAAGCTGGGATACAGGTTTTTTTGCATGGTCGGACTGCAGCCAGGACAAATCCATTGCCCCCCAGCAGGAAGGCTATAAAGCAGCATCAGCCACCAGTTATTATCCAGCAGCGCCTGAACAAGCCAGAGCTGAGATCTCCCCTGTCCATCTCGGCTCTAATTACAACCCAGCGAGGTGTGAACGATCCCACAGCAGAGAAAAGGATTCAAGAACAGTTTTCTGTGAGATGGAGCCACAGAGGATGAGGATGCAGACAAATCTTGCTGCTTTGCTTTCACGGTTCGTCTTCCCCCAGGCTGGATGGGAGCTGCTGGAGCAGGTGAAGCCAAGAAGGGTTCTCAGAGGGTCCTGGTGGAGAGCTGGAGGAATCAGCCCAGGGGGATGCAGAGGCTGCTGCTGGAGAGGAGCTGTAATGGCTTTGCTGAGAGAACAGGCAGGGAGAAGGCAACTCAGCAGCATCCCTGGAGATCTCTGCAGCATTCGCTGTGTCAGCAGCAGGTCCCAGTAACACACAACTAGCTCTTGCTGCCCAAACGGTCCTTTTGCACCCCAGGATTAGCCCCAGCAATGTGTTCTCAGCTGCAGCACTGCTGGTTGGTGTCATGGCTAGTACTGCAGTGGCTGAGCTCCACCAGCCCTGGACAGAAGGACAGGCACTACCCAGGGGTGTCAGGAAGAAGGGAGACACCAACCACATTCCCAACATAGAATCATAGAATCATAGAACAACCAGGTTGGAAGGGACCCATCAGATCATCTAGTCCAACCATTCCTATCAAAACATGCTGTAAGGATGGCCCCAAGTACCAGATCCTCCCAGAAAGGGCCTGGGGTTAAGCTCAGGGCATCTAAAACAAGTCCCTTTTATTCCAACTCACCACAAGGACCCCAGCTGGGCTCCTGCTTGGTCCACCCAGGACACCAGCCACCCCACCAGATGGAGGGGGGTCGAGCAGCTACTCACCCCTTTGAGGTTGCTCATGGCTTGGAAGTAGATGAGATAAGCCTTCTTGGGTTCCAGGGGTGGGTTCCAGTACCCACTGTAGGTCTGATTGTCCCCCACAGTGAAGGGTTTGGCTTCAGTGAGGCTGCTGGCAGGCAGCTCAGCCCCGAAGTAGTGCACGGAGCCACGGGACACGGCGTCATCGAAGGTCAGCGGCACCGGGAAGCACTCCTGCCCACCCAGCTCCCGTTTGATCTTCTTGGGCCGGTCTTCTTCTACGATCACCTGGTAGATACTGGTGAGGACCAGGCATAGGTTAGCTTTATTAAGAGGATGGTCCTGCCCTTCCCTCCATGCTCAGCTCCACCATCCAAGCCATAAAATACCGTTTGCGGGGGTCTCGCCCTCAACCTACCTGATGGGAGCCCCTCTGCCCTGCGCCGGCCGCAGCAGCACCGTGATGGTGCTCTCCGACTCACTCAGAGGTGATGGCATGTCCCCATAGTCGAAGGTGGGAGCTGCAAAGGGAGCACGAGTGAGTCCTGGGCCCCAGGGATGTGCTTAGAATCATAGAATCATAGAACAACCAGGTTGGAAGGGACCCATCGGATCATCGAGTCCAACCATTCCCATCAAACACTAAACCAAGTCCCTCAGCACCTCATCCACCCGTCCCTTAAACACCTCCAGGGAAGGTGAATCAACCACCTCCCTGGACAGCCTATTCCAATGCCCAATGACCCTTTCCATGAAAAACTTCCTCCTAATCTCCAACCTAAATCTCCCCTGGTGGAGCTTGAGGCCATTCCCTCTCATCCTGTCCCCTGTCCCTTGGGAAAAGAGCCCAGATCCCTCCTCTCTACAACCTCCTTTCAGGTAGCTGGAGAGAGCAAAGAGGTCTCCCCTCAGCCTCCACTTCTCCAGGATAAACACCCCCAGCTCTCTCACCCGTTCTTCATAAGGTCTGTTCTCCAGCCCCTTCACCAGCCTCGTTGCTCTTCTCTGGACTTGCTCCAGAGCCTCAACATCCTTCTTGTGGTGAGGGGCCCAGAACTGAACACAGGATTCAAGGAGAGGCCTCACCAGTGCTGAGTCCAGAGGGAGAATCACCTCCCTGGACCTGCTGGTCACACCATTTCTGATACAAGCCAGGATGCCATTGGCCTTCTTGGCCACCTGGGCACACTGCTGCCTCATGGTCAGTCGGCTGTCGACCAACATCCCCAGGTCCCTCTCCTCCTGGCAGTTTTCCAGCCAGACTTCTCCCAGTCTGTAGCTCTGCATAGGGTTGTTGTGCCCCAAGTGCAGGACCCGGCATTTGGCCGTGTTAAACCTCATCCCATTGGACACTGCCCAGTGGTCCAGCCTGTTTAGGTCCCTTTGCACTGCCTCCCTACCCTCCAGCAGATCCACACTTCCACACAGCTTTGTGTCATCTGCAAACTTACTAAGGGTACCCTCAATGCCTTCATCCAGGTCGTTGATGAAGACATTGAACAGGGCATTGAACAGGCTGCTCCCCCACACAGGGGGGAAACTGAGGCACGAGCAAGGCATCACCAAATGGCATAATGAGGATTATTACTAATAAAAGAAAACTCTCCTGGGTCTTGAGCAACTATTACAGCTGGGAGAGGACTTGTGAATCTGCATAAAGAGCAGTTATCAATACTGGTCTGGTGGAGGCGAGAAGTCAGATGCATGATCTGACCTTGGTAGGGCCCAGCCTTGCGATGCAGCCTGGGGACAGCAGAGCTCCACAGGAGAGTGTGAGCATCCCATCCACGGCAGAAACACACACAGGCCAGGCCAGTTAAAGAGTTAGAGAATCATAGAATCACCAGGTTGGAGAAGACCCATCGGATCATTGAGTCCAACCATTCCCATGAAACACTAAATCATGTCCCTCAGCACCTTGTCCACCCGTCCCTTAAACACCTCCAGGGAAGGTGAGTCAACCCCCAACCTGGGCAGCCTGTTCCAATGCCCAATGACCCTTTCCGTGAAATTTTTTTCCTAATGTCCAGGCTAAATCTCCCCTGGCAGAGCTTGAGGCCATTCTCTCTCATCCTGTCCCCTGTCACTTGGGAGAAGAGCCCAGCTCCCTCCTCTCCACAACCTCCTTTCAGGCAGTTGCAGAGAGCAATGAGGTCTCCTCTCAGTCTCCTCTTCTTCTCTCCTCAGAGCAAGCTGGGGGTCTCTCTCACACCCATTACAGCCCAGTGGCCTCCAAGCCCTCACCAGCAGCTCAAGCTGCTTTGCCATTTCGGTGCCCCCATTAGGGCTCATCTCAGCCTATTGGCTGTGATTAATAACAACGCCACAGACATGAGCAAACAGCCCCAAGTACTGTGAGGCTAATTAACGAAGCCCAATTAATTCTTCAATTGTATGCTGACAGCTGAGACAGCACCAGCGCACCGGGCTCTCCCCTTCCAGAGAGCTAAGGCAGCTCAGCTGATGGGTTTGGGGCGCTGCCTGGAGGACTCAGAATGGATGCCAGCACTCAGAGCATCCCTCAACAGAAGCCACCAGCCACCAAAATCCACAGCGGTGCTCCAGAGGCTCTGGCATGGCCATCACATCACTGCACAGAAGCAGAAGAACCCAGTGTGGAGGCCAGGGGAACATACCAGAGATGTTGGTGGTGATCTCAGTGAGTGCTGTCTGGCCAAAACCCTTCCCAGTGCGGGCCCGGACCGAAAAGAGGTAGGTGGTGCCAGGATGGAGGTTGGAGAAGACGTGGTAGGTTTCATTACGTAGTTTGGAGACAGTGCGCCGAGGGCCGGGCACGTTGACTGCTGGATCCGAGGACTCGATGCTCTGGTAGCTGATCTGCAGGGACAGGGCAGAGCATCATCACCAGCAGCCACGGGAGAGGGGTGAGACCCCGGATCCACGCAGGGGAGGGCTTAAAGGGATGAATTCAGAGGAAAGGGACAGCCCTGGACGGCAGACAGATTTTAGGATAAATCAAAAGCAGAAAAGCCCTTGCTGGATACAAGTGGTGAACCTGAAAACAGAATCACAGAATCCTAGAATCATAGAATCACCAGGTTGGAAGAGACCCACCGGATCACCGAGTCCAACCATTCCCACCAATCACTAAACCATGTCCCTCAGCACCTCATCTACCCACACCTTAAACACCTCCAGGGAAGGTGACTCAATCCCCTCCCTGGGCAGCCTCTGCCACTGCCCAATCACCCTTTCTGTGAAAAACTTCCTCCTGATGTCCAGCCTAAACCACCCCTGGTGGAGCTTGAGGCCATTCCCCCTTGTCCTGTCCCCTGTCCCTTGGGAGAAGAGCCCAGCTTCCTCCTCTCCACAACCTCCTTTCAGGTAGTTGTAGAGAGCAATGAGGTCTCCTCTCAGCAGTAAAACTCACCAGTAGGGACAGACCCTGCAAGCAGGAGAATGAGAGTAGGCTGGATCCATACTCCAAATGAAGGACTTGGGCGCAACCCTTAATGCCCACAACAGAAAGGAGTAGTTGCCCTAGATCTCTTTCAAACAGACCCTCTTATGTCCCTGTGGGTGCTGCAGGAAGCCAGGACGCACCTCGTACTGTGTGATGAGGCCGTTGGGCTCCACTGGTTCCTCCCACTTCAGAAAAATCATGTCCTCCAAAGGGGTGAAGGTGAGGGACTCCGAGGCGATGCCACCAGGTACTGGAGATGGAAAGGGGACAAGCTGAGATGCAACAGGAAAACGAGCTAGAAAGAGAAAACCTCCAGGAAGCCTCATCAGGCGGCTGCAGTAGCTTTCCCCCGGCTACCAAGCCACCGCGTCCCCTCTGCCACATCATCCAGCTCCAGCGTGGCACCAGATGGGGCTGGTGGCTCTGCTCCCCAGGGCAGTGACACTCCTGGGCCCACTAGTCACACTTGGCCACGGTGGGAGCAATGTCCCCCCCACCTCAGCACACACCCCACAGGTACCGTTTCTGACACTGCACCCAATTTCTGACGACACAGCAGCAAATCCTGAGCTCACCTGCTTTTACCAGTGCATGGAAACCAAAAAAACCAAATTCCCTTTCTCCATACAACCCAACCACCCCCACAGAGCCACCAGTATCCTTGGGATATGTTGCCTGCAAGAACATACTGGTTTGCAGACAGGCTTGACGTGCCCCAGCCTTCACCTCTAATCAACACCAGCAACATTAATAACTGCAAACAATAATAGTGATCGACAGTGCTGGGATCAATATTTGTTTCTTTACCATCGCTCGATGGGGTCAGCAAGGAGGACAGGAGAGGCAACTGCTCAACAAAGACATGATTCACCAGAAGAATCCTCCACCGTGGGGCTGAACACCCAAACCCACACCCTCTTGTTGCAGAGGGGTGTGAGCTCTTCCCCTCTATTTTCCTTCCTTGCAGTTTTTGTTCAGATCCAATTATGGGGCCAAGAGAGAGGGATCGCCTTCCGCCTGCTTCCCACCATGCAAATACACAATTTCCACATGATTTACAAGTTAATTTAATCAGAGATGCCGTGTCCTACACATGTACACAAGGCGCTGATTAAATCGGTGGTGAATTACAAAAACCGTTAGGGCAGGACTGCATGTACCTCTATAGATATTTACATCTATAGCCTACACGTTTATATATCATAGAATCATTACTGAACCATAGAATGGGTCGGGTTGGAAGGGATCCCAAAACTCATCCAGTCCCACCCCTGCCATGGGCAGGAACACCTCCCACTGGACCAGGGGCTCCAAGCCCCATCCAACCTGCCCTTGAACCCCTCCAGGGATGGGGCAGCCACCACTGCTCTGGGCAACCTGGGCCAGTGTCTCCCTGCCCTCACAGCAAAACATTTCTTCCTAAAATCTCAATCTCCCCTCTTTCAGCTCAAAAACATTCCCCCAATCTTGTCCATGCACTCCCTGATCCAGAGCCCCTCCCCAACTTTCCTGGAGCCCCTTTCAGCACTGTGAGGCTGCTCTAAGGTCTCCCTGGGGCCTTCCCTTCTCCAGAAGAATCCATGGTGACCAACCATGGATTACCAACCACCCCGAGCTCCCTTGGATCTATATGTAGCATTCAAAAAGGAGCCTGGAAGACTTCGCACAGGGTCAAAGTGAGATGCTGTGAACAACATCTTTCACTCAGCCCAGTTATTAATGCCCTAGAAATGGATCTTCCAGAAGAAAAAAAAAAACAGGCTCTATCACTTGGGAGGGGGTTGTGCATCCTTGCACTGCGACACCGCCAAGAGTAGCTCCAGTAGATGTTGCAACCAACACTGGCCTTGTACCCAAACACATCACCATTGAGGGGTTTATTATTAACGAGCTTTTGCCATCTTCATTTAATTGCACGGGCTACTGCTCATCACTTGGCTGTGAGATC
The DNA here is from genome assembly GCA_033558105.1 of Coccyzus lansbergi. Taxonomy (NCBI): domain Eukaryota; kingdom Metazoa; phylum Chordata; class Aves; order Cuculiformes; family Coccyzidae; genus Coccyzus; species Coccyzus lansbergi. The sequence continues at coordinate 295,192 of JAUMJK010000391.1, read as the reverse complement.
TAAAATCCTCATCACCCTCCAAGGCAGGGATGCTGGTCCAAGCTGGGGCATCGTATCTGCAGTACATCCTTAGGCAGGTATCCATCAGTCGATGCCACCTAAGATGGAATGTATCCATGGCCTCAGGTTCTATCCAAGGGAGAAGCCACGAGCCCCAGTTAATGAAGGCATAGAGAAAGCAGCTGGAGTGATTACAGCATAGCAAAAAAACATCTGGAGCTCCTGTATTAATATTCAATCGGAGAAACAGCTGGAGCAGTCACAGCGCAGTGAGAACAGCTGAAGCAATTACAGCCGGAAAATAAACCATCGGGAGCGTGAAGCTGGGTGCCCGCGGTCAGGCAGGCTCGGGGCTAGGGATACAGAAAACGCTGATGCACAAAGGAAGGTGCTGGATTTAGGCTTTAGAGATGAAAACAGGACCCAGCAGCCCTCCTGGCTCTGCTCCAGCTCTGCAGGCTTTGCTTTCCATCCTGGGAAATGGGAGCGATGAGCAACGCACACACAAAAGCTGAACGTTTCAGTGGGTCCCAATTCAAGGAGGAGTCCAACACTGGGGGATTTCATGGCAAGCTTCTCCTCAAGGGCCATCCAGGGGTCAGGAGCCAGCCGGATCCTTTACAATTACGAGTTCTTCCACTTTAACTGCTGATTCTTGATGCTGAAAAGTGCTTTGGAGATTTATTACGTTCTTGATTAACACTAAGCATCAGTGACTCTGCGAAAGCCAGGGATGCTCTGGCCACAGTCAGCACCCAGCACCCTCCCCAGGGTGCAGTGGCTCCTTGGAAGCCCGAGTCACTGCTGCCCTCCATGGACCAGGACGAGGACCACAGGAGCAGATATCAGAGCAGCAGGTTTGGAGGCTGCCAAGCCATCCTTGAAGGCAACTGAGCCATCTTGGCACACGGTGGTGATGCTGATGCTGATGCTGATGGAACAGTGAAGAGGACATGACAAGCAGAAGGAGTCATCAGCGGGAGCTGCCAGACCTGATAGTTGGCACTGGAGCCACAGAACCAGCTCAGCCCTGTACCTCCTGCCACGTTTGCTGGATTTCCAGAGCCCCAAATGACCCAAGAATTCTGCTGAAGGAAAGCCACAGCCAGGGAATATGGTGCAGGGTAAAACCAGACCTGGGAGACCTCTCCGGTGGCTCTAGCTCCAGAACATCCTCAAGGAAGGGCTGGGCAGGAGCAAGAGATACCAAACCCAGGAGCCTTGAAGCAATGCTGGAGCCTCCAGCGTGTTAGTCCTGCTCAGGAGCTGGTAGTGGGGACCCAGTGCTGGGGTACAGCCAGGAGGAGGTGTAGAGAAACAGCTCAGTTGTTCAGGAGCAGCATTGCTGACAAACAACTATCACCAGGCTCCCTTTACCAACACACACTCATCTGCACAACCTAAACCCACCCCAAGAGCAAACTTCATCAGGGGAAGCCAAGGAAAGCTGTGTTAAACCCTGGTAAACAACACTCTCCCAGGAACAAACCATCAAATTAATCAGTGACTGAGCAGACAAAAGATATTACCTAAGTGCAAAGCATTGATTGTTTTAATTGTTGCTGCTGAAGGCCTTGGATCCATGCTAAGGGATGAGTAAGGATGACTTATGGTGGGATAAGTCAGGCATCAGCCAACTCTCACACCTTCTATGGAACAGGGGCATGGCTACAATGCCCTGCTCAGAGATGACAGCAGGGTTTCTGCAGCAATATCCCTAGAATCCTAGAATCACCAGGTTGGAAAAGACCCATCAGATCACCGAGTCCAACCATTCCTATCAAACACTAAACCATGTCCCTCAGGACCTCATCTACCCGTCCCTTAAACACCTCCAGGGAAGGTGAATCAACCCCCTCCCTGGGTAGCCTGTTCCAACGCCCAATGACCCTTTCCATCTCCTATCCAGTCTCACCCTCCAAAGCTGCTCCCAGCGTTTTTCTTCCCCAGCTGCTGTCATTGCCCCTCTCCCCACCTCCCCTTGTGCAGCCCTGGGGCTGCAATGGCCTTTTCATCTTCTCAGTCGCGTGATGGCCACAGGAGATACTCCCATGATGCCGCAGGCCAAGAGCCATAGACGTGCACCGTGCCACAGGAGACACACCAACAGCTCATCAACCACCAAGTCCTATTTTGGGGGATGATGGACATCCCTGCACAGACTCACCATCCTCATCCGTCTGGAATACCACCTCCTTGCCCTCCTTGCGACCCTCAGGATTGGAGAGGATAAGCTTGACATGGATGTTTTTGTAGGGCAGCAGGTTTTTGATGGTGTAACGGTTGGCATTTCGCTCCATCTTCACGCACTCACGGAAGGTTTGGTTGTGGCCGGTGCCCACGAAATAGCGGTAGCAGAGCGAGACGGTGTAGGTGTGACAGCGGGTCAGGTTGTAGCCCAGCGGCTCCCATTGCAATGTCAGCTGCCTGGACTGGATTTCAGAGAACGCCAGGCCTTTGGGGGCCCGCATGGGCTCTGTGGGGGGAAAAGAGATGGGCAGAGATGAGTAATGAAGCAAAAATCATCATGGGTTTATGTGCACTATCAGGGAAAGCCCTTTTAGAGCGTAGGAATGGGGTGGGTGATTGCACAGGGCAACCCTGACCCCAAAAAATGGGGAGCAGCCCCAGGATAGGATCCTGCTGCCCTGTAGACAGGGCTGGGGACATCACTGGGGTTCAAAGCCACAATAACACAGGGACAGAAGCTCCTGTGGCCTCATCTTCCCCTTCTGAGGTGAAGCCGGGTACCAGCCCTGCTCCCCCGGCCGTTGCAGAGCCACAGTGGGCACACTGCAAGCATCTACACCCCAAACAATACCAAATAACCAGATAAACGTGCCTGTACGAGGGGAGCCCTCGCACTTTCATCAAGCCTGTATCAGGCTCGTGAAAGGACAGAGTCCAAATGCCACACTGAGAAGGAGTTTTATTAACTCTAATTGCCAATGGAACAGGAAAAGACGGGTTTAACAAGGAGCCGAGCTCTGTTGCCAAGAGCACATGCTCACAGCCCCCAGCACCACCGCAGCCAGGGACATCCCCCAGACAATGGTCACTCCCTCTTGGGATGATGAGTAAGACTCCTCCAGAGAGAAAAGACTCCCCTGCAACCCCATGGCGCTGGAGAAGGTTTCTCCCCATCACCTCCCATCAATGAGGACACCAGATCAGCAGCATGGTTGCACCACGGTCTCAGTTGGGACATTTTAACAGAGGCAAAGTTCAGCTCCCTCTGAATTTTCCCCCAGACCATCCCCATGCATGAGAAGGCAGCTGCCCCACTCCCAGCCAAAGCCACCAGCCTTCCAGTGTTGCAGAGGATTAACGTTGTTTTAGAAGAAATCTTTTTAGATGCATTAAACGTTCAAAAGCAGGAACTGGAGAATGATCTACAGCTCCCTCCAAGGAGGGAATGAGCTCGGAACCTCTCTAGGGACAGCCAAGGGGCTCATCCTCAGAGACACTGGTTTGGAGATTTGGGGATGCCCTGAGCCCGCAGCCCTCACAGAGATGGAGTAAACGTCTGCTGCCAGCATCTGCCCAGCTCCAGGGATGGAAAAGGGCTGCAGGCAGCTGATAACTCTGCATCCCACTGTTGAGTCTTCCTGCAGTGAGGCTGCACCTAGCCGCTGCTGACTCCAACCAGCATAAATGCACCACCCATCAGAGCATTTTTTGGCTGGATTTTCAGGCCTTCTGCAGAGGCTGACTGCGCTTGGTTCAGGATCTAGCCCTGCTCATGTACCCTGCTACCCTCCAGCCATAATCACAATGTGGGTTTAATTAGCAGTCCCTCCTGAGATACTGAGTGCAACTGCCTATAAAGTCAATTAAAGGCAGACAGGTCAGGGTGCGATGCTTCAGGATCCTGGACCGCACCAGTAGATGCCCCCCTAGCATCCACCCAGCCCTAGAGGCTCAGGACCATTGAATTACAGAATGTCCTGAGTTGGAAGGGACCCACAAGGACCATCAAGTCCTGTCCCTGCACAGGACACCCGGAGATTCACACCATGGTGGCTGAGGGTGCCAGCCAAATGCTGTTGGAATATTGTCAGTCTTTAGAATCACAGAATCACCAGGTTGGAAAAGACTCACTGGATCATCGAGTCCAACCATTCTCATCAATCACTAAACCATGTCATAGAATCATAGAACAACCAGGTTGGAAGAGACCCGTCGGATCTTCTAGTCCAACCATTCCTATCAAACACTAAACCATGCCTCTCAAGACCTCATCCACCTGTGCCTTAAACACCTCCAGGGAAAGCGACTCAACCTCCTCCCCGGGCAGCCTCTGCCACTGCCCAATGACCCTTTCTGTGAAAATTTTTTTCCTAATATCCATGACTGCTTCCCTGGGGAATGACGTGGCAGAGGACCTTGTCCAAGGCCACCCAGGATGGTGAGGATGCAGCATGGGACCCACCTGCACACTTGGTGCGGCTGATGAGGGGCGGTCCCGGTTTGCCAGTGCCCCCCTCGCCAGGCCGGGTGAGCAGGACGCTGATCTCATACTCCGTGTCTGGATCCAGATGCCAGAGCTTGTAGGTCTGCATGTTGACAGCGTGGACCTCCGACCAGGGCCCTGAGGTCATGCGGTACTCAATCTCCTTGCGCACTATGGGGCCGTCACCAATGATGGAGTTGGTGTTGAGCTGGATGATGAGGTAGGTGGAGCCAGCCCGGAGCAGTTGGGGAGGCGCAATGGGTGTGGGGGGCTCTGGAAGAGAGCGGGAAGGGGCAGGTGGAGCATTCCCTTCCAGAGAAGCTCCACAGCATCCCCAGCTGTTACGTCCCAACCACAGCACAGTCACAGAATCACCAGGTTGGAAAAGACCCACTGGATCAATCCAACCTTTCCCATCAATCACTAAACCATGTCCCTCAGCAACTTGTCCACCTGTCCCTTAAACACCTCCAGGGAAGGTGACTCAACACCCTCCCTGGGCAGCCTGTTCCAGTTTCCAGTGACCCTTTCCGTGAAATGTTTTTTCCTGGTGTCAAGCCTGAATCTTCCCTGGTGGAGCTTGAGGCCATTCCCTCTCATCCTGTCCCCTGTCCCTTGGAAGAAGAGCCCACCTCCCTCCTCTCCACAACCTCCTTTCAGATAGTTGTACCTTGACATCAAGTAGTCCTTGACACCAGTCCTAGAACTGAGACATTCGCATCTCTTCCCAAACAAACCCTTCACTTTCAGGTCGTGAGGCAGAGGACATAATCAGATTCCCCACCCAGAATACGGGAGGATTGACACCAAAGCAGAGGAGGGCACCATCTAGGCTTTAACCTTCAGTTCATACACGTGTGTTCCATCATTTTTAGTGAGGCTTTAAAAGCTTCAATAGGATTTCATCTGATCAAACCTTAATTATCTTTTAAGATACACTGCCCAGCACGGTGCTGCACAGTTTCACCATAATTAATTAATTCCCACCTACTCCAATCAAAAATAAATGATCTAAGGTTACCAGGAAAGGCAGAACTATCCACTCATTTGCAGTGAGAAATTGTGATCCCACCTCCCCATGCATCCCACCTTCCTCTTCCTCTGCAAACAGCGGAGCACAAATAGCCTGTCCATGACCCAGAAACCCGGTGATCACCCACCTTTCACAATGAGCTCAGCAAAGTTGGAGACGCCCGAGCCGCGGCTGGACTGGGTGACGCAGCGGTATAGGTCCTGGTCCTCCTTGGATACCTCGTCCAGCTGGAAGGTGGCCAGGAAGCGCCGGTGGCTGATGTGCTTCACGGAGGCAGCCGGGACCACCTCACCGCTCTGCCTCTGCCCCAAGGGAGAGACAAGACATCACCAGGAGGCACAATGTGACATCCAAAGCCACCAAACATCCCCAAGTGATGTCTGCTTAAAAGGCAGTAAGGAGTATCGCCCTTCTCCCCCTGCCCCGTGATGCCTTCTCTGGAAGGGAAGGCACAAAGACGTTGTAGAAGCAACGCATGGGGTGATGGTGGAGATGCCGGTTTCACCACCGCCGCTGCTCACCTGCATGAGGAACCGCTCAGCCTCAGAGGCTTTGCCTGCAGCCACACACTGGAAGGTGGCGTTCTGCCCCGCGTTGACCTCCACGTCGCCCAGGCGGGAGAAGTGAGGCGCTTTCGCTGCCAACGGACACAAGCGAGAGAGGATGAAGCAGCCAAGCTCCATGGGGACCCACAGCAACATTCCCACAAAAATCCCACTGCACCCCAAAAATCCATCCGGGATGCTGGGGCTGGAGCGAAACTCCAGAAATTCTCATTCTTACAGCTCAGCCTGGAGTCAGGAATTTGTTCCCATCACCATGAAATCATCCAGTGTCTTGGGAAGAGATGCAGCCTTCCCCCTCCAGCATCCTGCAGTGCCAGATACAGGCTGTGGGGTACAGGGAGAGCAGATCTCCTATCACCTCGCTAAGCCTAGAAGAAATCTGTGAACCCCAAAAGCCAACGTGTTGGGACAGCTTGGGATTTCAGGTCCCCACCAGCCTGGTTGGTCCCTCTCAACTGGGGTGCTCAGGTTACGTTGTGAGTCTGCACTTTTCTGAGGGTTATAAAAACCTCAGTGATGGAGACGGGGAAAGGAGCCCTGGAGGCACCCAGAAGATAGAGTTCCACCTCTCCAGGTGATGAGAGGACATCCAGGCTGCACACTGCCATCTGTCCATCAGCTCTGTTCTAACCAACCCAGCTCCAGATGCAGTCCAGCTCAGCAGCACTCACAGTCCCCATCACCACCCACCCTGGGGTCCCATCCTGTAACACTCACAGCACGGATAATTCAAGACCAAAATGTCATCCAAGCCAAGATAGCCCCTGCGCTCGTTGGAGACAACGGCTTCGAAGAGCACCTGTGGCACCAAAGAGAGGGGTCACCACTGCTGGGGAGTCTGGGTTGCACGAGGTGGGGTCCGTGCAGTGCCAAGGGGGTGCTGGGCCTCACCTGGTACTCGCTGGGCCAGAACAAGCTGACGGCCAACTCTGCCTGGTGCCACTGGCGGCCGTGGGAGCCGGAGGTGTTCCAGACAGCGCTGCCCACGGGGCCTCCTGTCACCCGGACGTAGGCGCTGAGGGTGCCGGGGCTGTGGCCATCGCGGCTGTACATGAAGTAGCTGAACTGGAGGCAGTGGGTGTCATTCTCACTCAGCGTCTGGAAGACCAGGTGAGCTTTCTGGCCCGGGGTGTGCTGCGAGGAGTTCACCATCAGGTAGGAGCCTGTGGCAGGAAGGACAAGGGGGGAAAGCACGGAATAATCCCCCTGTTCCGCATCTCCTGAGCTTTGCTGGCAGGGATGGAGCAGGTGGAGAATGTGGGATTGCAAAGATGCGTATCATCCAGCAATGATGCTTGGGTCTTAGTGGGTACCGATCCATGCTGCCTGGAGGAGAAAGACCTGGGCATGTTGGTTGACAGCAACTGAACACGGGTCAGCAGTGGTCCAGGTGGCCAAAAACAATGGCATCTTGTATCAGAAACGGTGTGGCCAGCAGGTCCAGGAAGGTTATTCTCCCTCCGTACTCAGCACCGGTGAGACCGCTCCTCAAATCCTGTGTTCAGTTGTGGGCCTCTCACCACAAGAAGGATGTTGAGGCTCTGGAGCGAGTCCAGAGAAGAGCAACAAAGCTGGAGAAGGGGCCGGAGAACAGGCCTTACGAGGAATGGCTGAGAGAGCTGGGGGTGTTTATCCTGGAGAAGAGGAGGCTGAGGGGAGACCTCATTGCTCTCTCCAACTACCTGAAAGGAGGTTCTAGAGAGGAGGGAGCTGGGCTCTTCTCCCAAAGGACAGGGGACAGGATGAGAGGGAATGGCCTCAAGCTGCACCAGGGGAGGGTCAGGCTGGACATGCGGAAAAAAATGTCACAGAAAGGGTCATTGGGCACTGGCAGAGGCTGCCCAGGGAGAGGGTTGATTCACCTTCCCTGGAGGTGTTTAAGGCACAGGTGGACAAAGTGCTGAGGGACATGGTTTAGTGTTTGATAGGAATGGTTGGACTTGATGATCCAGTGGGTCTTTTCCAACCTGGTGATTCTATGATTCTGTGCTGGCCCTTGAGGATGTGGAAGACAGCAGTCAGGGACCCAAGATGAAATCAGTGTCAGATGCCTGTCTGGGTGGCCGCAAGACACCAAAATAGGACCCAGATGCCTGACAAGGAGTGGGTCAGACGCACTGCCTGCAGGATAAGCTGGTCATCCCAAGGCACCAGGGTTGGTAATGGCTTCGATGCCACAGGAGAGCCTCCACCTGCTTTCCTGTAATGCTCACAGCTTCAGCTGCATCAACGTTGCCCTCCCTAGCCGGGCCCCAGCCGCTTCATTTCCATTCCCGTTGCTTCGTATCATTTACCACACAGTTGTTGCTGAGTTTAAACTGCGCTCAGCAGGTGCTCACAGTGGGAAAAAACTGCTCATGAGCTTAATGAGCAGCAGGACCACAGCTCTATGAGATCCCAGCCCCAGCTTCCCACCTGTAAACACCGATGCCCACTTCCCATCACCCAAAATCACCACCAACCACATCAGAAATCCCAACATTTGTCCCAGCACAAGCACAAAGCCACACTTAAAGAGCAAGCAGGACGAAATCCCAGAGGAGATCCCAAAGGCGGGATCCCTCCCCGCCCTCCACACTCCATCCCAGGTAGTCTGGAGGCAGGAGGAGGATGCAGGTTTCCCAGCTCTTTGTGGGAACTCTCGGAGCCATCCAGCACAGCCAGGAGACAGGCTGGATGGAAAGCTGCTCCATCAAACCTTCCCTGTCACCAAAGGCGAAGGGATTATTAATATCTTTTCCATTTTAATAATGGCAGAAGCTGTAAGTAACAAAGCTGGCCCATTTATTCAAGTCTACCATTGTTTTTGTGACAGTAGGCGCTTAATTATTAATAGCTTTCACCGCCAGTTATTTAAACGAATTCACATGCTTTCCTCCTCCCATCAGCTCCGAGCAAGCAGGCAGCAAGAAAAGCCTAACAAAGGCAATGGGAGACTGTGAGGGGCAACCACTCATCCCCCCAGTGCTTGGGAGCTGTGCCTTGGGGGACCCCAAAATACCCAGAGGGTCAGAGCATCAGCTGGGGAGATGCAGAGCTGGATACCGTAATGCACTCTCCAGTGCATCCTTCAGGGATGGGACCCAAGCAGGGAAAAGAAATCACTAAAGAGCAAAATTGTCACCGTGTCACAGCCCCACGGTGCTCCCAGCCCCTGGGGGCAGATATTCAGGGGGAAATAAAATGGTAACAATTTGTTTTCTTGGACCGAAGCACAGCTGCATTTCACCAACAGAGGGGAAAGCACTATGCCCACGTTTCTTCTCTTGTTTTCCCTTCTTATTTCCCCCGGCAAAATTACTTCTGCACTAACAAGATTGGCTCCATTCGGTCCAGGCGACGGCAGGGGGACATCTCCCAAAAGCCACCTCCGCCTGCTCAATCTGCCAGGCTCCCATTAACAGAGTCTCCTTCCTCCCCTCCCTTTAAAAACAAACAAAAAAAAAAAGCCAGAGGACCAAAATAAAAAGACTCAGACTAAAATTAAACCACCGACAAGTTATTTTCAAAGACAGCAAATGTCCCTTAAGGCCATCACGGGCACAAACAGGCACCAATCCATCCGTGCATCACTCATCTGGCAGGGTTTCCCCCATGTGCTATTTTCCCCCCTCACTTAATTTTCTTCCCAGTGTTGCTACAACAGAGAAAGCTGCTCCCACCGCTCACTTTTGTGCTAATTATGTCCTCCTCCTCTGTAAATCCATGGTCTCAGCTCCAAGCCCAGGGAGTGGGTCGTGTAGTTTTTAATGCAGGAAACTCCACGGTGCTGCTTATCCCCAAACTGGGATGCTGGACCTTCACTGGAGCATCCCCAGGCAGAGCTACAGACTGGGAGAAGCCTGGCTGGAAAACTGCCAGGAGGAGAAGGACCGGGGGGAGGTTGGTCGACAGCGACTGAACATGAGCCAGCAGCGTGCCCAGGGGGCCAAGAAGGCCAATGGCATCCTGGCTTGGATCAGAAATGGTGTGACCAGTAGGGCCAGGGAGGTGATTCTCCCTCTGGACTCAGCACTAGTGAGGCCGCTCCTTGAATACTGTGTTCAGTTCTGGGCCCCTCACCACAAGAAGAATGTTGAGGCTCTGGAGTGAGTCCAGAGAAGAGCAACAAAGTTGGTGAAGGGGCTGGAGAACAGGCCTTAAGAGGAGGGTCTGAGAGAGCTGGGGGAGTTTATCCTGGAGAAGAGGAGGCTGAGGGGAGACCTTATTGCTCTCTCCAACTCCCTGAGAGGAAGTTGTGGAGAGGAGGGAGCTGGGCTCTTCTCCCAAGTGACAGGGGACAGGACAAGAGGGAATGGCCTCAAGCTCCACCAGGGGAGATTTAGGTTGGAGATTAGGAGGAAGTTTTTCACACAGAGGGTCACTGGGCATTGGAATAGGCTGCCCAGGGAGGTGGTTGAGTCACCTTCCCTGGAGGTGTTTAAGGCACAGGTGGATGAGGTCTTGAGGGACTTGGTTTAGTGTTTGAGGGGAATGGTTGGACTAGATGATCCGATGGGTCCCTTCCAACCTGGTTGTTCTGATTCCGTGATTCTAAGAGAGGTGGTTAGAGGGTTACAAGCTCCTTTGGCAGCCCAGGGCTTCACCCGAGTGGGTTTTTTTTGTTTCAGTGTTGGTTTTTTTTCAATGTATTCCCATAGAAAAGCAGCACAGCCCTGCCCGGGTGCTCCCAGCAGCAGAGCCAGCTAGTGACAAAAGGGTGACAAGGCGGGGACAGCCTTCACCCACACTCCCAGCACCCACCCCACAGACACCACTCTGCTCCCTCCTGGTCTCTCTGTCCTTTGAGAATGCTCCTAGGGAGATGCAGCAAGGATTTGAGGCTCCCCTAGGCCTCTTCCACTTGTTCCCCATTAACCCATCACTACTACAATGATCATAGAATCAGCAGGTTGGAAGGGACTCACCAGATCATCGAGTCCAACCATTCCCACCAGTCTCTAAACCATGTGGGTTCCCCCTGTGTTCTCACCCTAGTGATGCTCAGATTCCACCAGGGCTCAGCAACTTCCCCAGTCAGAGCTCCGCAAAGAGCCTGAAGGACCTGTGGGTCCCAGGGCAGGCACTGGGCTGTCACCTGTGGCTCCCAGACAGGGCCATGCGCTGACTAGTGATCTTAGTATTTCCATAACTGTCAATTTAAGCATCTTTCTTACAGTTCCAAACCTCGTTTCAAAGAAAAAAAACAACCCAGCAAAGGTAAACACGATGTAGTTAACAGCCACCTCAGGTCTGATGTAATTTTGATAGTAATGGTTGGACTCGATGATCCGATGGGTCTCTTCCAACCTGGTTGTTCTATGATTCAATTCCAGTTTTTAAAGCTCAGCTTAATTCCCACTAGCAAAGCCAGAGCTGAGGACAGAGAGGAGGGAGCATCCCAGCCCTGCTGTGTCCCAGAGCCAGGGGGAGACAAGCAGAAACACTGCCAACAGCTGGAGGGTTGATGCAATATCACAGCTCCTCGGCACAGCTGGGTTATTTTTGAGCTCACTCCATATGTTGGCATTACACAGCAAAACTCTGCTCCAAAAAAATCACGACGGAGAAAATTTCCAGTGCTCCTGCAAAATGGGAGCCGCAGAAAGAGCCCCGGGGCATCCCCAGTTGAGACTTCAAACCAAAGGATGGGACTTGGGAACAGAGGGATGCCAGGCACACACAGAGACCATGCTTCTCTCCTTAATTGCTTCCTCAGATCCTCAATTTAAGGTTGGTTTGAATCAAGATGCTGGGCCAGGCAAGCTGTCACCCCCTTCGTCACCACAAATAACAAGTGTCCCCCCCAGCTCCGCTGCAGCGAGATGGTTTAATTTAGTTTTCTGGTGGGTTTTTAGAGCAGAGCTCAAGTGTTCTGCGGAGAAAGAGAAAAGACTCAAAGCACTAAATAATATTTCAATCAAACAAATGAAAAGAGAAACCAGTTTCCAGCAACGATCCCTCCGGGAAAGCCATCAGTTTGTTACACACAAGTCAACAACGAGGTTTAAGCTGCAAAATCAGCCCTCGGGGGCTGCACACAGAAAACCTTGTACCTGTCCCAGCAACATCCTCATGCTGGGGCTCCAGCTGAGTTTTCCCACTCCTGGGATCATCAGCCCTTCCTTGGGATTCAAATCAAGTCTTCAAGGATCACTTAGCACTTCCGATAACCTTGGCTGTGAATCCGAGAGCAAGGATCTTCTCCCCAGCTTTGGGATGAGCCCTGCTCACCCACAGGGAAGGAGCAGCTCTCCCCGTCACATTGTTCTTCCCAAGCTGCCTGCACATCCCTCTGGGAAAAAGCCAGAACAGCTCAGAAAGAAGAGGAGGGAAGCACCCGCTCCCCTGTCTCGCCAAATTTTTCCTCCTACAAAACTACCGAGAGATAAAAATAAGACAAATCAAAGAGCTATCAAAGGCAGTGAAAGGCAGGCAGGCAGGGAGAGGAGCCAGGAGACCAGGTCTGCAGCAGCTGCCTCCAGCAAAACACTCAGAAAGATGAAGCCTGATGGTGCCTCCTTGTGTGCTGGTTTTATTCCTGACATGTCAGAGCTGGCACAGGATTCAGGTACCCAACGAGTCATGACCTCCAGGACGAGCATCTCCCAGGGGAGTCCATCACTGACCACTGATCTCTCCACATGGTCATCAGACAGACTGAAGCAATTCCCCAGAAGCCAAAAATCAAGCTTGATTTTTCAAGGTTTTTATGGATACACAGTAGGAGCCAGTCGGGAAGCAGGGCCAGAGCTATCAGCTGAAGGAGAAACTCCTCAGAAAGGATGGAGGGAGCTCAGAGCTCATCAGGGTGAGGACAACAGCTCAGTCACCCCTGACACAGCCGCACCAGAGCATCATGATGCAGCTGCACTGAGAGCACAACAGCAGCTCTGGGCGTGGAGGGAAGAACCAGGCAGGGAATAAAATCAACACACGAATATAAAGTTTTAATATTTTTGAGTACAGCTGTGCAGAGTGGGAGAGCCTGGGTGCTCTGGCCTGCAAGGATGGGGCTGTGGAGGGACAGGAGGGCAACACAGCCTCCATAGGGAGCTTCTGACACAGTTTCTCCCAACTTAAAATTTCCACATGGAAACTGAACCAGCAACAAAAAGAGGTGCATGCAAGTCTTCCAGGAAGACCGTGGGGCTCCACAGAGCATCCCTGTCCTCCAAGGGGCATCCCATAATTTGGTAGGTGGGAAGACAGGGACCCAACCCTGGCTTTGCTCTGTGCTCCATCCTGAACCTGCCAAATTCATACAGGGCTTACGCTGAATACTCTGCTTTATTCTCATGTTCCTTAAGTAATTTTAACTTGTGTTTCATAGAATCATAGAACAACCAGGTTGGAAGAGACCCACTGGATAATCAAGTCCAGCCATTCCTATCAAACACTAAACCGTGTCCTTCAGGACCTCATCCACCCATCCCTTAAACCCCTCCAGGGAAGGTGAACCAACCACCTCCCTGGGCAGCCTCTGACACTGTCCAATCACCCTTTCTGTGAATTTTTTTTCCCTAATGTCCAGCCTGACCTTCTCCTGGCAGAGCTTGAGGTCATTCCCTCTCGTCCTGTCCCCTGTCCCTTGGGAGAAGAGGCCATTACCCTCCTCTCTATAACCTCCTTTCAGGTAGTTATAGAGAGCATCCCCAAGCGCTCAAGAAACTGGACATATTTCACTCCTCTGTCCCATCCCTGCCTGCTAGACCACCCAATCTCCCTCTCCTCAAAAGGCTTTGGGATCCAGCCAAATCCTGCAAGTCCTGGAGGTGCCCAGCGACGCCAAGTGCTGCAGAGCAAGGAACATGTTGTCCCTCCTTCTCCTCACCTTCACAGTGGGGATGTTACAACTATTGCAGGGTCTGAAGGTAGGTATGGATCAGCCTGCCAGGCTGAATCAATGCTTGAAAGCACAACCAAAGCAACCAGGGAAGGAGTTATTCTAGTGCAGGTACAGTGCGCCAGTGCATCCTCACACCTGCCTTACCTGGAGCCCTGCGACTGCTCCTTTAAAAAAACAATAAAGGATTGGGGGAAAAAAAAATCACGATTGCAACGTGGAAAAGACCCATCCGTTGCCTTTAGGTGAAAGTGGGAGACAAGTGACGATTGGAAGAAGGAAAAAAATACCCCAAATCAAGCAGAGAAGCAAGAAGAAAGAGGGATGCGAAGGTGGAGGCGGGTGGCCAGCAGCCAGCATCCGCTCCAATAAATCCTACGCTCCTTGAAACTGGCTGATCTCCAATAAAAACTCATTTTAATCCGAGAGCACGAGACTCCTTTGGAAAGTGCTCCCAGGAGAGGCCCCCGTGCTGTGAAATACTCTTCTTCCACTGAGCTGCCGAGGAGACTGAGATGCGTGATGAGGCTGCAGGAGCCTCACGCAGAGCTCCCCATGCAAAAAGGGGGTTCCTGCACCCAGTGGGTGCCCCAAGGCTGTGAGCAGTGTCTTTCTGCACCTTTGCAGCAATACTGCCACACAAGGTGGCTATTTAGGGGAGGCCCTGGCTACAGGGACGAACGTTCCTTTGGGGGTCACCTTCGATCAGCATCAGAGACAGGTGCTCTCCCAGACCCAGACCCTGCGATGCTCCATGCTCACAGCTCAGCCCCACAGCATCCAGTCTGCGACAGCAGCAGCGTTTCCCCATCCGCTTGAGTTTCTCTCTCAAACTTGGGGCTTGGAGCCCCTGATCCAGCGGGAAGAGCCCCTGCCCATCGCAGGGAGTGGAACTAGATGGGCTTTGATGTCACTTCCAATGCAAACCACTTCATAATTCTACGAAAGTCCCCATCTCTTGCTAAGCCACAATTATTTCCTTTAGCAGAGGCAACAGCCCCCATTCTACTCAACCTCTTCAGCCCCATCCAAGCCCCCAGGCTTTAAGTCCAAGCAGTTTACTACAGATTTTAAATTACAGCTGAAAACCAAGCAGAAAAATCTAACTAATTACAGGGTTCAGACCCTCCATCGTGTGCCACCTCAACGCCTACTCTGCTTCCCTCCTCTCTGCCCCAGGACCCACCCCCAGGACACAAACAAATTAGGATAGTTCAGTTTAAAGAAATTATTTAGACAATCATCAAGAGAAAAGCAGGTCAGCAGTCCTACAGCCAGGCTAAGGGTTGTTCTGCATTCACTCAGTGCCCAGGACATGGCAGAAGGGACAGAAAAGGAAGGAAAAGATGATGGGGAAAAGAGAAAGCAAAGGAAGAAGAGAGCTAGCAGAGGGGGAAAAGCCAAATTAAGCCCTGGCATGAACAAGATATGAGATAAGCAGCTGAGGGCTGATGGGGCAAGTAAGGAGTTTTCTATAAAGCAGTTAGAGTTAATAATAAAGTAAAAAAGTCATTATTATTATCAAGTTCTAAACCAGCTTTTCCCTCTTTCTGCCAACTTCAGCATGGGACTTGGCCTCCAGGCTGGGCAGGAGGAGCTGGAACCAGCTGTCGTGGAAATGAGGAGCATCCTAAACTGGTGCATGTCACAGAGCAAATGGTTACAGAGACAACTCAAGGGGGTCACAGCCAGACATAGTTCAGATATGGGAGCAAGCAAAACCCCCCAATGTCACCCAGGTATCCCCACATCATCTCTGATGCCTACATCATCCTCACAGGAGCAGGGAGCTCCCTGTAGCTACTCCGCTAGCCCCACTCCCCCAGCCTGGCCATCAGAGAGGAGTTGAGCCCAAGGAAATTAAAAAAAAAAATCAAAACCTGCTTTAGAAGCAACAACATAAAGAAAAAGGCTATTTACATTTTCCTCCTTACAGTTCCTGAGACTCCAGGGATGCCTCCAACTCACAGCCAGGAGCCTTTCCCCACACTTGCAAGAGCCAGAAACACATTTTTTTTCCTCTTTTCCACATCTCCCAGAGACGGGAATTTCTCACAACCGTGTAAAAGCAGCACGAGCTTTCAAACCAGCAAGGAGAGAGCAGGTGGTGGCTGCAGACCCTGGGCAAGTAGCACAACTCCAGAATTGCCCCATTTTGAACACATCCAGGTACATCCAGGCTGGCAGAAGCCGCAGATGCCATAATCAATGCCAGATGGGGAAGCTGGCATTGCTGGAGATGCTGCCAAGATGCAGGAACCATGGAAATCCACCAGAGCTGCTGCCATCCCACCACTGCAGGCTGGAAGATGCTGTGGAAGAGGGGACATCCATCCCCCCACCACTCAGGGAGCAGTGCTAGGAGTGCTTGGGCTGCAGGTAAATACAGTGACAGTACAGGTCACATACAGAGGGAGCAAAACTAGAAATCTTGCCTCTCCAATGCAAAAAATAAAACCTGGATGGTTTGCAGGTTCAGGTGGATAGGGTGACAGAGGGCTACACCCCATCAAGGCAGTAACATGGGACTCGGAGGTGTCAAGAGCCATCAGATGTCCCTGCTGTGTCATTAAACCCACTCTGGCAGCAGCTGCAGTGTCCCCTGTCCCCAAAAATCTTCTCCAAGGCCATGGAGTATCCTGTCGTGCTGAGGACCAACATGGATCATCAAACCCTACCCACACGACTGACAAGTCCAGCCTAAAAATGCAGAGGGAATTAAACCACAAGAAGTCAAAGACCAGCTCTGAGGTTCAGGGGACAAATGTGGCCCCACTGGGACCAGGACTCACCGTGAGGCAGGTCAGCTGTCAGGTGTGGCATCATATAGCTGCGGATGAGCTCCCACCCAAAGTCATCATCCTCGCCGTGGCTGTATTCGCACTCGTTGGGGTCACCATCCTCCTCGAAGGTGCAGCCAGCTGTGGACAGAGAGACCCATCAGTCCCTGCTGAGGCACCACAGTGACCGGTTCTTCCCCAGAAGTCCCTTCCAGGACAGTTTGCTGCCCCCCAAAACACAGGGGACCTCAGACATCCCCCAACATTCACCCCAAGCAAGGATATGGTCTTGTCTGCTTATCGCAAAATGGTTTCAGCTGGAAGGGACTTCAGCCCGTGCAGTCCACACCTCCCAATCCATCAGGGTGATCAAAACCTTGGCCCTGAACCCCTCCAGGGACAGGGCAGCCACCACTGCTCTGGGAAACCTGAGCCAGGGCCTCCCCATCCTCACAGGAAAACATTTCTTCCTAAGATCTCACTTCCATCTCCCCTCTTTTAGCTCAAAACCGTTCCCCCTCATCCTCTCCCTGCACTCTCTGATCAAGAGCCCCTCCCCAGCTTTGCTGTAGGCAAGGGAATCCTAACCCCTCATCTCTCCCACTCAGTTCCCCCATCGGTGAAACGAGCTGGCAGGTCTCAGCTCCCGCAGAGGTCTCTGCTGTGGGAGCAGGACGCAGCTCCCAGCTTTGCTTCCCAGGGCCCACACACCCAACAGGGGAGGTTTATCCCAGGAAACAGGCACTCGACTGCAGTTGTTGCACAAAGATTCAAAAGACCCTGTGAGAGCTCCTGCAAAAATCCTGCTTTGCCCTCAGTCCGTCCATGTGCATTTGACATTGACCTCTTGGGGTCTGTCCGGTCCTGACAACAGCACTGGGTGTCAGCCAGACCCTCCAACCCCTCACAGCCACTGCACCCCTACAAATGCAAGTATGGGCTGGCACTTCAGAGTCCTCCTGTTTTTCTTGTGAGGAGGGTCAGGGGTGGCCTTTATCCTTTGCAAAGGGCAAAACCAAAAGCCCTGCATCTCCACCTCATCTGTAAGATACTCGGCTGAGCAGGGAGAGTCAGAATCAACACCAAGAGAACACTTTCCCCTACAGGTACCCAGAAGAGAGACAGGAAACCAAGATGCTGGCCAGCCCCTAGTCCTGCAGCCATAGAACCATAGAACAACCACATTGGAAGAGACCCATCAGATCATTGAGTCCAACCTTTCCTATCAAACACTAAACCATGTCCCTCAGAACCTCATCAACCTGTGCCTTAAACACCTCCAGGGAAGGTAAATCAACCACCTCCCTAGGCAGCCTATTCCAATGCCCAATGACCCTCTGTGTGAAAAACTTCCTCCTAATCTCCAGCCTAAATCTCCCCTGGTGGAGCTTGAGGCCATTCCCTGTCCTCCCTCTGTCCTCTATCCCTTGGAAGAAGAGCCCAGCAACCCCCTTTCAGGTAGTTGTAGAGAGCAATGAGGTCTCCCCTCAGCCTCCTCTTCTCTAGGCTAAATACCC
Source organism: Coccyzus lansbergi (assembly GCA_033558105.1). Taxonomy (NCBI): domain Eukaryota; kingdom Metazoa; phylum Chordata; class Aves; order Cuculiformes; family Coccyzidae; genus Coccyzus; species Coccyzus lansbergi. The sequence continues at coordinate 277,018 of JAUMJK010000391.1, read as the reverse complement.
CCAGCTCCCTCAGCCGTTCCTCATAAGGCCTGTTCTCCAGCCCCTTCACCAGCCTTGTTGCTCTTCTCTGGACTTGCTCCAGAGCCTCAACATCCTTCTTGTCCTGAGGGGCCCACAACTGAACACAAGATTCAAGGAGCGGCCTCACCAGTGCTGAGTACAGAGGGAGAATCACCTCCCTGGACCTGCTGGTCACACCATTTCTGAAACAAGCCAAGATGCCATTGGCCTTCTTGGCCACCTGGGCACACTGCTGGCTTGTGTTCAGTCGGCTGTCGACCAACACCCCCAGGTCTCTCTCCTCCTGGCAGTTTTCCAGCCAGACTTCTCCCAGTCTGCAGCTCCAATTCCCTGGATCCCACATCAGGCTTGCCAGATCCTACCTCCCCACATCCAACCCCCTCAAATCCCACATCAGCCCTCTGGATCCCGCATCCCCACATCCAGCCACTCTAAATCCCACATCAGCCCCCTGGGTCCTGCATCCCCACATCCAGCCTCCCAGATCCCATATCCAGCCCCCTGGGTCCTGCACCCCACATCCAGCCCCCTCAGATCCCACATCCCTACATACAGCCGCCCAGATGCCATATCAGCCCCCTGGATCGTACGACCCCACATCCAGCCCCCTGGATCCCGCATCCCCACATCAAGCCCCCCAGATCCCACATCCCCACGCTCCTGCATCTAACCCAACCCAGCAGCTCCAAGCTGGTTTTGCCCACGGGAGCTGGTTCGTTAACACTGACCTATTGTTCGTTAAACCTACAGATTACACTCAGACCAGGGCACCAGCACTAATTAATACGAGTCCCTGGGCTGACGAGGGCAGGCACATTAAGAAAGCCCTGAGCAAGCAGAACAAACAAAAGCAAATATCCCCTAATGGGCCAGCATGAAAGCAGAGCCGGGCTGGGGGATTATTTATCCTGGGGTTTTTTTTTTCCTATTTTATCCCCAAATCACATCAGTAATTCCCCCAGTGCCCAGGGATTTGCCAGTTAATGGTCTCATGCTGCCGGTGCGGGTTGTGCCTCCCTGTGCCGAGGGATGCTCGGACGTGCTTGCTTGTGCAAGCACAAGCCAGAACACTGGAAAAAAAAAACCCATAAAAAGCCCAGAAAATTATGATTCCTGACACTTTCACATATAAAAACTGATCTGGGTTTTTTTTTTCCCTCCCCACCTCCTTCACACTTATTTTTTAAAGCACCAGGGTGCACTCCAGTTCCAGCACTGAGGGGTGTTTTTTTCCTTCCAGAGCCACCACAAACTTCCTTTTTTTTTTTTTTTTTTTTTAAAGAAAACTAGAAGCAAATTCTCTCCTGTTCATATGGAGGCACCCAAGACCTCACAGCTTTCTTCAAATCCTTCCCAAAATGGAGCGTCTGCCCAGCCCACGTCTGGATGTGCCCCCGCACCACTGAGCCCGGTCACCAGCTCCTTTGGTTCTCACCATTGATTTTAAAGAGTTTGAAACTTCTAATGGGAGAAAAAGCACAAATCCCTTAAAATGTTCCAGGAAGGAAAGGGGGGGGGGGAAAAAAAAAATCAAAATAGAGCATAGTGTCAGAAACTAAGTGGTAACGGATTTAAAGAAAAAAAAAAAAAGCTCAAGTGTTTCTTTCCACGATCTGCTGAAATGGGATATTCTGAGACAGACGAATTTGTTCTTAGCATCAGGTTTTCTTGGGGGGCTGAGAAACCTAAGCGGAAGCTACAGCGCTCCAGGCTGGCAGAGCCCCATTCCCCAAGGAAAAACTATTTCCAGCTGCTAAGAACGTCAGAGGAGACACAATCTCCTTCTCCAGGGCGGCATCTCTATCATCCAGATCCCGCTGGCACCCACTGGTGCCGTGCCTCAGTTTCCCCACTGCTCCCTCACCCCAAAGCTGGATCCTCAGCCACCTGTGAGATGATGCTGAGGCTCCAGGAGTTTAAAACGCAATTACAGGGAGTAGATATTTTGCTGGTGAAGGCACAGCCGGCCAAGCCAATCCGTCTCCCTCCCCGGACAGGTTTATTATTATGGCTTTCCCTGGCGCAAGCCTTCCCTCTCATTCACGGCACAAAATGAAAGCGGCTCAACCAGCCACTCCATCTCACCAACGAATTTGCCTGATTTGCAGACGCAGGGAAAGAAAGAAAAAGGGTTTTGCAGAGCTTTGGTTTCCATGAGCTATGGGATGCGTTCGGCACTATCTCACCCCATCCAAGGGTAGAGCTGTGGAGAGCTCGACCTCCATCTTCTTCTCCCTCCCCATCACAAGATTCATAAGGTCATATAAATTAACACCCAAGCAATTAAATGCCAACATCCCAGCTCCAGAGGAGGTGGCCACAGGCACCCCTGCTGCTGTGGAAAATCAGAAGGGGTAAACCCAGAGCAGCTTGCAAAACAATTAAGGTTTCAACATGGTTGGACTCGATGATCCGGTGGGTCTCTTCCAACCTGGTGATTCTATGATTTTATGTTTGTAAGGAGGTCAAGGAGACTGCAAACCAAAAGAAAAAAATGTATGTCCACAGCAACAGAGACAGTTATATCTTTTTTTTCAAGGGCTAGCTGACACAAGGCATGACCTGTGGGGGCTGACCAAGGCCAGATATTCCCTAAAAAAAAAAAAAAAAAAAAATTCAATAAAATCACCAGGTGGAAACAAGGAACCCCCAGTTCCCAGCCCCTGTGCTGGCTTGAGCCCAGGGTAACAGCAGCTCCGGGTGGTTGGGATGAAGGCAGCGGGTGTGGGAGGTGCGATCTGAATGCGAGAGCAGCTAAAAATACTGCTGAGGGCGTGACAGTCTGCTTTTGGGGGGCACCGTGCATCCGAGATGATGCCTGAACACCGCAAAGTCCCCTAAAACCCCCCAAATCCAATGCCCCACAGCATAACAGGTACCCCATACCAAGGGGTATACATAAACCATACCCCACACAAAACCCTGCAGGCATCGCAGTGCAGGGGGGAGACAAGGAGCGAGTGCCAGCATGGGGGTTAAACAGCAGATGGACCAAAATTTATTAAAATGGCAATAAGAAGGGGCATCAAGAGATTCACCAGGGAGATGGGTACCAGTGCTGCTCTGCAACCCCCCTGGATACTGGGGCCGTGCAGCATCTCTACTGGGCACCAATGCCACCAGTGCAGCATCAGGGTATGCCCAGGCAGATGGGGGAGCACTCGTAGAGGGGTTAAACACCACACAAACCAACTCTTTTTAAAAAAAAGAAAGGGGAAAAAAGACATAGAATACAATTACAGAATCATAGAATCACCAGGTTGGAAAAGACCCATCAGATCGAGTCGAACCGTTCCTATCAAACACCAACCCATGTCCCTCGTCTACCTGTGCCTTAAACCCCTCCAGGGAAGGTGACTCAACTCCCTCCCTGGGCAGCCTGTTCCAGTGGCCAATGACCCTTGCCATGAAAAGTCACCAGAGGAGACTTTGCAGGAGCACTGCAGGACTCCCCTCCAACCTCAATCCCCAAACCCAGTGACCGGGAGGGAACTCCTACTTCCAGCTTGTTCCCAGGAGATAAACAGACCTCAGTAAAAAGATTGCTATAACCTTTCAATAAAGATTTTTTTTCCTCTTTCCCAGACAGCTTGTGAAATATTTTAAAAGCTTGGGTTAATGGCTTCACCAGTGAGACAGAGTCCAGGTGCCACTCGGCATCCCCAGGGTACCAGGGCTGCCCAGCATCCCCCTAGAATCATAGAACAACCAGGTTGGAAGGGACCCATCGGATCTTCTAGTCCAACCATTCCTATCAAACACTAAACCATGTCCCTCAGGACCTCATCTACCCGTGCCTTAAACACCTCCAGGGAAGGTGAATGAACCACCTCCCTGGGCAGCCTGTTCCAATGCCCAATGACCCTCTGTGTGAAAAACTTCCTCCTAATCTCCAGCCTAAATCTCCCCTGGCGGAGCTTGAGGCCATTCCCTCTTGTCCTGTCCCCTGTCACTTGGGAGAAGAACCCAGCTCCCTCCTCTCTACAACCTCCCTCCCCAGGGATAAAAAGCAGGAGCGCCAGGGAGGGGGTAGGGAGAGGAGGACCAAACCATCCATGAAAAAGGAGGAAAAGAAAGACCAAGCAACCAAGCACAATGGTTGGCATTTAATTAAATCTCCGTGGCCACCGAGGAACGTGGCCGCCTGCCCACCAGCCCGCCCGCCACTCTTTCATCCACCAAGCCTACGCTCCTCTCGCTTCAAAGTTAATTACACACTTAAACCTTTTCTGTTTAACCTCCTGCACCACGGAACATGCTCCGCGGGCTTCTCTTTTCTTTCACTGAGCAGCTTTGAAAAGGCTCCCATGCTAACAGGCAGCCTGGCACCAGCCATGGCGGCATCGCACGCTCCTGGATCCTGAGGAGGGGTAACACCACTACCCAGATCCTTCAGGGCACCATCCAGTGGGGATACTATACAAATAATCCCGAGAGCAGAAAAGATTTTTGAAAAGGGGGGTTTTACCCAAACTTTTAAAAGCAGGGGCTCCCCAGAGCTTTGAAATTCCATGCAGGAAATCCAAGACTCCCAGTACATAAGGAAGAAACAGGACCAAGGGATCGGGGGTGGGGGGGGAAACATAAAACCTGTTTTGTTTCCATTTTGGCATCACAGAGACTGGATAAGGTGGGTATGGGAGAGTATTTATCTTTACCAAAAATGTGGGGTGAGTTTTCATTAAAACAAACAAGCGTTTTGGGAAAAGTAGTGGAAGTGCAACTAGTCCCTGCTCCGAACAGATCCCTTAAGTTGGCTTAGACTGTGCAATAGTAAAAGAACAGCAGAGAGAGTTTAAAATTCATGCATATTGGTGACAAAACTTTTGATTTCTGTGGCATTTTTTTCCCTTCAAGTATCCATGATAATGATTTCATTCTGGGATGCCTGGCAGCTGTTTTGCCTGAAATAAGTACCGTTTGGGGTTTAATGGGAGAGAACTGAGGTTCTGACTATTACCAGAGATTCACTTCAGTGTTACTGTGGCTAAATAGGAATGATAGGAATGGTTGGACTCAATCCGGTAGGTCTCTTCCAACCTGGTGATTCTATGATTCTATGATTCTAAGATCATCTCTGGGATGCAGCATTTTGGGGCACAAGCCCCCAGCACCCCATGCTGCACAGTGCAGGCACCAGTCAGGAAAGCTAATCCAGGTGACCTTCTGGAGTCAGGGTCACCCCTGGCCTTTTCCATCAGCTCCTGTCCCATATCCCCATAATGGTTGGACTTGATGATCCAATGGGTCTCTTCCAACCTGGTTGCTCTATGATTCTATGATATCCCAGGTGACTATCAGCAGGAAGCCAGAACGCCTGGGGACCCCCGGGGCCACCATGCATCACCCCAGCTGCTAAGCAGCACATGCAAACAGCCCACACAGCAAATCAGGGCTGTAACCCATCGTCACCCTGAACACACGTGGTGGAAGCATCTCCCAGATCTGCAGTTTTCACCAATTCCCAGGAGCAGGGACAGTGCTGGAGGTTACAAAAAGCCTCACAGCCCCAGACTACCACCCAACACCTCCCTTCTGCACATATGAGAAAGATGCTATCAAGAATCTTGATACAGAATAAAAGGTTAATTCACTGCAAATGGGGAAACTGAGGCACACAGGCTATTCCCGTAACACCATAGAATCATAGAATCATAGAACAACCAGGTTGGAAGGGACCCATCGGATCTTCTAGTCCAACCATTCCTATCAAACACTAAACCAAGTCCCTCAAGACGTCATCCACCTGTGCCTTAAACACCTCCAGGGAAGGTGAATCAACCACCTCCCTGGGCAGCCTGTTCCAATGCCCAGTCACCCTCTGTGTGAAAAACTTCCTTCTAATCTCTAGCCTAAATCTCCCCTGGCGGAGCTTGAGGCCATTCCCTCTTGTCCTGTCCCCTGGCACTTGGGAGAAGAGCCCAGCTCCCTTCTCTCCACAACCTCCCTTCAGGTAGTTGTAGAGAGTAATGAGGTCTCCTCTCAGCCTCCTCTTCTCCAGGATAAACAACCCCAGCTCTTTCAGCCGCTCCTCATAGGTTCTGTTCTCCAGCCCCTTCACCAGCTTCGTCGCTCTTCTCTGGACTTGCTCCAGAAAGAAACCAGCATCAGCCCTGGGAGCAAAGGTTGGTTGGGATGCACAATCCTGATCCAGCAGATGCTGGTGAGATGCCATCCCTTCCCCGGCACCCCAGCAGAGCCGAGCCAGCCTCCCACCTCCTGATTCCAACTGCTATTTAAAGGTGATTTCCCCGGCACACTCCTGCGGGAACATGCCCTCGGAAGGAAACGCTGGGAAGCGCTTTCCTCCAGGCGCCAGCAGACACGGGGGATAGGGAACACATTGCAATTCAGCTAAAATTAGATACACTTCTTATTCAAGAAGATCTTATACATACCATCCTGCAGGCTCCCAGTCGAGGTTATTAATGGATAAGGGACTGGAAACCCCATTTCAATCCATGAGGAGCTCAGTTTCCCAGAGGATGAGGCCATACAGGGGGTCTGGGACTCACTCAAGGGGATGTAGCACCAAGGAATCCAGGTCAGCAAGCAAACCAAGATGCTGCAGCCTCTCAGGGTGATGGAGAGCCCCATAAGCTCTGACCATCATGTGAGGTGGTTCCACAGTCAGTTCCTAGCCAAGATGGGAAAATGATCAGATGATCCCACTATGGAGCCCCAAACACACTGTGTGTGTTTGGGGCTCCATAGTGGGATCATCCGATAATTTTGAGATCATAGAATCATAGAACAACCAGGTTGGAAGAGACCCATCAGATCATCGAGTCCAACCATTCCTATCAAACACTAAACCATGTCCCTCAGCAGCACATCCACCTGTCCCTTAAACCCCTCCAGGGAAGGTGAATCAACCACCTCCCTGGACAGCCTATTCCAATGCCCAATGTTCCTTTCCGAGAAAAAGTTCCTCCTAATCTCTAGCCTAAATCTCCCCTGGCGGAGCTTGAAGCCATTCTCTCTTGTCCTGTCCCCTGGCACTTGGGAGAAGAGCCCAGATCCCTCCTCTCCACAACCTCCTTTCAGGGAGTTGGAGAGAGCAATGAGCTCTCCCCTCAGTCTCCTCTTCTCCAGGATAAACATCCCCAGCTCTCCTACCCGTTCCTCATAAGGTCTGTTCTCCAGACCCCTCACCAGCCTCATTGCTCCTCTCTGGACTTGCTCCAGAGTCTCAACATCCTTCTTGTGCTGAGGGGCCCAGAACTGAACACAGGATTCAAGGAGCAGTCTCACCAGTGCTGAGTACAGAGGGAGAATCACCTCCCTGGACCTGCTGGTCACACTGTTTCTGATACAAGCCGGGATGCCATTGGCCTTCTTGGTCACCTGGGCACACTGCTGGCTCATGTTCAGTCGGCTGTCAACCAACACCCCCAGGTCCCTCTCCTCCTGGCAGTTTTCCAGCCAGGCTTCTCCCAGTCTGTAGCTCTGCATAGGGTTGTTGTGCCCCAAGTGCAGGACCCGGCATTCAGCCGTGTTAAACCTCATGCCATTGGACTCTGCCCAGCAGTCCAGCCTGTTCAGATCCCTTTGCAGATCATATTCAACTGTACCTGCTCACTACTAAACCATATCCCTGAGCACCTCGTCTGCCCAGCTTTTAAGCATCTGCAGGGATGGGGACCCCATCACTCCCCTGGGCAGCCTCTGACAGCCCTTTCAGTGAGAAACTCTTCCTGATATCCAATATGAACCTCCCCCCAGCACAACTTCAGGCCATTTCCTCTCATCCTTTTATACAGGATGTTCAGGTGGCCAAGAAGGCCAATGGTATCCTGGTTTGGATCAGAAATGGTGTGACCAGCAGGTCCAGGGAGGTGATTCTCCCTCTGGACTCAGCAATGGTGAGGCCGCTCCTTGAATCCTGTGTTCAGTTGTGGGCCCCTCAGCACAAGAAGGATGTTGAGGCTCTGGAGCAAGTCCAGAGAAGAGTAACGAGGCTGGTGAAGGGGCTGGAGAACAGGCCCTATGAGGAACGGCTGAGAGAGCTGGGGGTGTTTAGCCTGGAGAAGAGGAGGCTGAGGGGAGACCTCATTAAACTCTACAACTACCTGAAAGGAGGTTGTCGAGAGGAGGGAGCTGGGCTCTTCTCCCAAGTGACAGGGGACAGGACAAGAGGGAATGGCCTCATGTTCCACCAGGGGAGATTTAGGCTAGAGATTAGGAGGAAGCTTTTCACACAGAGGGTCATTGGGCACTGTCAGAGGCTGCCCAGGGAGGGGCTTGAGTCCCCTTCCCTGGAGGTGTTTAAGGGATGGGTGGATGAGGTTCTGAGGGACATGGTTTAGTGTTAGATAGGAATGGTTGGACTCAGTGATCCAATGGGTCTCTTCCAACCTGATTGTTCTATGATTCTATACGTTACTAAAAGGAATCCAGCACCGACCTCACCACAACCTGCCTTCCAGGGACTGCAGAGAGCAATGAGGCCTCTCCCCTCAGCCTCCTCTCCAGCCCCTTTCCCAGCTCCATTCCCTTCTCCGGATGCACTCCAGCCCTTCAAGGTCTTTCTTCTAGTGAGAGACCCAAAACTGAAGGCAGGGTTCTAGGTGCAGAGTCTGTGGACCAATGCGGAGTCTGTGGGACAATTCCTTCCCAGCTCACGCTGGCCACACCAGGGCTGATCCAAGCCAGGATGCTCTTTGCCTTCGTGGCCAACTGGGCCACTGCTGACTCATATCCAGCCATTGTTGACCAGCACCCCCAGGTCCTTCTCTGCCAGACAGCTTTCCAGACACTTCCCTCCAAGCCTGGAGCTCCACGAGGTTGTTGTAACCCAAGCCCACAACCCTGGCCATGTTGAACCCCATCCCCATGAATCCATCCGGTCCAGATCCCTCTGCTTAGCCTCAAGCAGATCACAACTGCACTTTGCACACTCAAAGGCACTAGGGCATGACTGCGAAAGGTACCTGCAAGCATTTCTGTGCACTACACACACCACAGATGATGACAAACTCTCCCACCTCCTCCTCTCCATTCTCCACTTCTGCAAAATAGAAATGTTTAAGAAAAAATCACCGATTTCCTGGCCCCGATAAAAGCTGATTAGAAGAATATGGAAAGCAGTTCCATTAAAATTCTTGCCAGTAGTTTGTTTTGCTTCTCCAAATCATTTTAAATATTGCATTTAATAGAAAAATAATTTGCTCAGCTGTAAGAAACATCAATTTGCAACTTGAAGCCTTGTATATTAGCCAAAGAACCTAATGCGTAAACATTAGCAGCTCCAATAACGCATGGGGTTTAGCCAATGCAATTCCAGGGAGAGAGCAGCCAGATATTAAGACGGAGGATTTGCATAATAAGTCACTTATGCCTGATAACCTCGGTGTTTGGAAAGCACAGGACTAGGAAAACAATATCTGTCTACCAGCAACTACAGAAGACATAAATCACTTTTTTTTTTTTTTGCCTGTTAAGGCTCTAGAATCATGCAACGGTTTGGGTTGAAAGGGATCTCAAAGCTCATCCAGTTCCACCCCTGCCATGGGCAGGGACACCTCCCTCTGGATCAGGGGCTCCAAACCCCATCCAACCTGCCCTTGAACCCCTCCAGGGATGGGGCAGCCACCACTGCTCTGGGCAACCTGGGCCAGGGCCTCCCAGCTCTCACAGAAAACCAGTTTTTACCAAGATCTTCATCTCAATCTCCCCTCTTGCAGCTTAAAACCATTTCTTCTCATCCTGTTCCTGCAATCCCTGATCAAGAGCCCCTCCCCAGCTTTCCTGGAGCCCCTTCCAGCACTGGAAACTGCTCTAGGATCTCCCAGGAACCTTCTCTTCTCCAGGCTGAAGAACCCAAACTCTCTCAGCCTGTCCTCAGACAAGAGGTGCCCCAACCTCATCTCCATGGCCTCCTCTGCACTCGCTCCAACAGCTCCATGTCCTCCCTGTGCTGAGGACTCCAGAACTGACCACAGAGCTCCAGGTGAGACCTTACAAGAGCAGAGCAGAGGGGCAGAATCCCCTTCCTCACCCTGCTGGTCCCACTGCTTTTACCTGCAAGGTAAACCTGTGGAGAGTGCCCAACCCCTGCTCTTACCTCAAGAATCTCCGACAGACCCCAGGCACAGGAGGAAATAGGGAGATGTGGACTCTTTATGGACATCTCCAAGCCTAGGAGGAACAAATACAATGGGGAAAAACTGCAGCTCCAAAGGGTCCATAATCACAGAATCATAGAATCACCAGGTTGGAAGAGACCCACCAGATGGAGTCCAACCATTCCTACCAAACATTAAACCATGCTTTGGGGCCAGCTCATGCTTGGGCAAGGAGCACATGCAGCGTGCACCATCGTGCATCACCTCATCATGAAGAAGTATTTAAAACAAGGAGGGTGTAATTAATCCTGCCAGTCAAAGTCCTTGCCTGGGGCACATCCAGCTGCAAAATGCAGCTCCCCTTCCCTCCAGCCCCTCAGAGGAGCTACTGGTGGGGTGGATCAGCACTGCTGGGACCAAGGTCCTGCATCACCTCAGTGCAGGTGCAACCAGGTATCGCAAACCCAAGCTGTTTGGGGATGCTGTGGGGCACAAACTGGGAGGTTTCAGCCCCACAGCCAGAGCAGATGCATGTATTTAACACCCCATAGATGTTCCTGCACAGAGCCAAGATCCAGCCAGCACTGCTGGACCAGCATCATTATTTATACCCAGACCCTGCAGCACAGAAATGCCCTCAAGCTCCCCAGCCAGAAGGCCACTAACCTGCAACGCAAGTGCTTTAATAATTAACTACCACTTAATTAACATAGTCAGGGCTGCCTCTTTGACTCCATAGGAAGAAAAACATGGCAGGCCTTTGGAAACCTCTGTCCTTCCATTATTGATTGCTCGCTGCACAATTACAGCTCACAAGTCATGAAGCCATCCAGCACCTCGGGAAGGAGGTAGAAAAGGAGAAAAACAGAGAAGGAGCAAAAAAGGAGGGAAAAAGCTCATCTCTCATCCCAGCTCTTGTATTGCCATCAAGTCCCCATGGCTCTGCTAAAGGCTACCTGCCCCACACATCCACAAACACAGGGAAACCAGGACCATGAGACCCAAAAGCTAAAAATATCCTTTGGAGATCCCCTCCAGACAAAGATGCTCCTTTGGCATAAGTTCAGGCAGAGAAAGCAGCTGCCCTGGGACATGGCAGTGACATCGCTGCAGTCCTGGGGGGCTCAGACATCAACCCTGGCTGCAGAAACCATAGAATCATAGAACAACCAGGTTGAAAGAGACCCATCGGATCATCTAGTCCAACCATTCCTATCAAACACTAAACCAAGTCCCTCAAGACCTCATTCAGCCGTGCCTTAAACACCTCCAGGGATGGTGAATCAACCAACTCCCTGGGCAGCCTATTCCAATGCCCAATCACCCTCTGTGTGAAAAACTTCCTCCTAATCTCTAGCCTAAATCTCCCCTGGTGGAGCTTGAGGCCATTCCCTCTTGTCCTGTCCCCTGGCACTTGGGAAAAGAGCCCAGCTCCCTCCTCTCCACAATCTCCTTTCAGGTGGTTGCAGAGCACAATGAGGTCTCCCCTCAGCCTCCTCTTCTCCAGGATAAACACCCCCAGCTCTCTCAGCTGCTCCTCATAGGGCCTGTTCTCCAGCCCCTTCACCACCTTCGTTGCTCTTCTCTGGACTCGCTCCAGAGCCTCAACATCCTTCTTGTGGTGAGGGGCCCAGAACTGAACACAGTTTTCCAAACCAACCCCATTTTGCTGTGGATAAAGATGGGAAAAACCTTCAGTCTCCTCCTGCAACCTCTCATCCTCCAGGTACCACCTTCTCTGTAGTGATGGATGCAGAGCAAAGCACATCCATGGGCTAATCCTCTGGTGATTGAATGTGTGCCAGCACCGGTGGAGCCCCCAGGAGGCAGTTCAGCCCAGTTATTGATGGCCTTTTGAGGCAGAGAACAGAGCCACTTGCATTGCCAAAGAGCCCTCGCAGGGCAAAACTAGCCACACAGCCCCCACTGTGGCTATCATCCACTCCCCAGCCTTCAGTGGGAAGAAGAGAAGCAGAGAGGAAGGTCAAGACAGAGTAGAAGAACATCCCAGTGCAATGCAAAATTCAGGTCAACATCGACATCATCCTCCTCCTCCCACTGCACCAAGCGAGCTGGGAAAAGCAACATGGGAAGCCCGACACCGAGGTTTAAAGGTGGTGATGCAGCTGACACGGGCAAATCAATCACACATGAACCTATTTGCCAGCACCGGAGCAGGTATGAACTCAGCTAAACCCTTCGCTATTAAAGAGGATGGGACAGGATCTGCTGGGAGGTTACAGCTACCAGCAGAAGGTCCTATGGTGCTCCATGCCCAGGGAGTTCATGTCCTGGACCAAGATGGGCACACAGCTATTGAAGTCCCAGACCCCCATCAGCAGGCACGTTTTTACCAGTCCCCAGTTTGGGCTCAGCCACCTCTGGTTGGTACCGGCTCAGGAATCCATTCATCCACCCCCCAGGCTGGATTGAAAAACAGCAGCTCCAGCATCTTTTGGGGGGCTCTACCAGCATCCCAGGGTCACCATGTGCTCCCAAAATGCTAAAGCCTCTTTAACCAAGCAGCTTCCTCAGGTCCTCTGGGTGCAGGCATTAGGCAGAAAATCAGCTGGCACTTGGGGACAGCACATCGTAAATCCAGAATTGCAGAAGCCCTCAGATGCCTCTCCTCAAGAGCTTATTTAGAGCTTTTAATATCTCCCCTCTGTCGCTTTGCAAATGGCCAAAATGTCAAAATCCCCTTTTTTTTTTCCTGGAAAGCCACTCACCATCCATCTCACTCTATTTTCACAGGCTTTATAAGAACTCATCTGAGACGTCGGCACACAGCCAGCCCCCCTTGCCCCTCTCCAGCTCTAAGGGTGAGGAGGTAGGAGCACCACACAGGCAGGGATGTGGCGGCTGCTGCTGCTGAGACCTGGCAGACTCAACACACATAAATGCTGGGTTTGAATCCACATCCTGGAAAGCAAAAAGCCAGGTTTGATTGCACAGGATTAACTCATGGTTCACAGCTCGGCTGCAGGATGGATTCAAGGATGGCACCAGCAGCTGGGAGGGTGCACGGTGCACCCATCCATCACGCATCCCAACTCCTTCCTTCCCTCCTCCCCAGCTGCTTCCACGCAGATCCACTCCCCAGCCCCAAACCCTCTCTGCTCCCCTTCCGCCCCCCACACTGTCAGAGTCTGTCCCCTCTAACCAGACAAGGGAAGGCATCACCCTCCCTGGAGGTGTTTAAGGGACAGGTAGATGAGGTCCTGAGGGACATGGTTTAGTGGTTGATAGGAATGGTTGGACTTGATGATCCAATGGGTCTCTTCCAACCTGGTTGTTCTAAGATTCTACGATTCTGTGAGCCTGGAGACCCCTCCAAAACTGGATTTTCAGTTACAGCACCCACTCACACCACATTTCCCACAAGAAGGCTCAGCACACTCCATCCATCTCCAGGGAAAGCAAACCAGCTGATGAGCAGCAGCAAACAACACTACAGGCTGGGCAGGGTGGCTTTGCACCCACTTTAGTCCCCCCAAAATCTCCCTCAGCACAGCTCTCAGCACAAGACCCCACTCCTCTGACCCCCTTGCTCTGTTCTCAGGCACCCATGGTACTTTCTTCCCCGCCTTTTCATAGAATCATAGAACCATAGAACAACCAGGTTGGAAGAGACCCATCGGATCATTGAGTCCAACCATTCCTATCAAACACTAAACCATGTCCCTCAGGACCTCATCTACCCATCCCTTAAACACCTCCAGGGAAGGTGAATCAACCACCTCCCTGGGCAGCCTGTTCCAATGCCCAATGACTCTTTCTGTGAAAAACCTCCTAATCTCCAGTCTAAATCTCCCCTGGCGGAGCTTGAGGCCATTCCCTCTTGTCCTCTCCCCTCTCACCTGGGAGAAGAGCTCAGCTCCCTCCTCTCTACAACCTCCTTTCAAGGTAGTTGGAGAGAGTAATGAGGTCTCCCCTCAGCCTCCTCTTCTCCAGGGTAAACACCCCCAGCTCTCTCAGACACTCCTCATAGGGCCTGTTCTCCACCCCCTTCACCAGCTTCTCTGGACTCGCTCCAGAGCCTCAACATCCTTCTCGTGCTGAGGGGCCCACAACTGAACACAGGAATCAAGGAGCGGCCTCACCAGTGCTGAGTCCAGAGGGAGAATAACCTCCCTGGACCTGATTTTTAACTCCTCCTTCCTCCTGGAGTCCAGGCTGCAATTGCTGCACTAAAATCTCTGGTATTGCACTAATTAAGCAGCAATAGCTGAAAAATTTGGTGAAGTGTGTGGGTGGTCAGAGAAGAGACCCTGCAGCAGGCTGGAAAGCGCGTGCAGCACCCATAACATGCAGCATCTCGCACACATCCTGCCCCAGCCAGGTCCCATCCCCGACCCAGGACAGCCCAGCCACCCGCAGGAGGAACAGCTGAACATTGTCCTTGCACAGTGAAGAATTCAGCTAATAAAAAAAAGAAATAGCCCAATGCTGAGATGCACAGCTTTAATTTGATATTGGTATAATCAAACCAAAGTAGGTTGATTGTGGGCTGTGGAAAATCAATGGGACATTATCACTCAGTAGACAGCTGAAAACACAGTAAAAAAATAAGCAAAAATGGGAAAATCCTTGGGAAAGACTCAGATGGGCACTGGTCAGCCCCACACGGTATCCCTGTCCCCACAGGGAGAGGCCAGAACGTGTTCTGGCACCACAGGGCTTCAGAAGCCACCCCCAAGTTGCTCCTTCCGCAGAAAGACACCAGAAAGCTCCACAGCCACCTCCAACTGGAAGCGCAGAACCAGACATCACAGCAGGAACTTGGAGGTGCCAGGGGGTGACCAGGGATCACTCTCTTCCACTAAATCTGTTTGCCAAATTGTGGCACCTACAATGTGGGAGCAGCACTTATTCTGCTAATCACACAGGGCACTCACGTGCCTCTGCTGAGGGGCAGGGACGCTCTCTCACTGAGTTAGGACCATCTAACCCAGCACACGAGGGTATGTGGGGCTGTCCTTGTCCCCAGAGCTGGGCACCAGCAGCATCCCTGGGGAGACCTGCTGATAGGCTTTAAAGCCTCTGTGATCAAACCTTCCATCATAGAATCATAGAACAACCAGGTTGGAAGGGACCCATCGGATCATCGAGTCCAACCATTCCTATCAAACACTAAAACATGTCCCTCAGAACCTCGTCCACCTGTCCCTTAAACACCTCCAGGGAAGGTGAATCAACCACCTCCCTGGGCAGCCTGTTCCAATGCCCAATGACCCTCTGTGTGAAAAACTTCCTCCTAATCTCTAGCCTAAATCTCCCCTGGCGGAGCTTGAGGCCATACCCTCTCGTCCTGTCCCCTGTCACTTGGGAGAAGAGCCCAGCTCCCTCCTCTCTACAACCTCCTTTCAGGTAGTTGGAAAGAGTAATGAGGTCTCCTCTCAGCCTCCTCAAGATCCAGGAGAAACCAAGGCAGCACAGCCATGAGAGGGGGGCTGCACCCTGAGGAGTCCTGCAGAGCACCCCCAAACTAGAGCAGCTCCACAGACACCTCCAAATCCATTCAAGCAATGAATACAGTTTGTCCACAACCATTCCTTCACACAACTTTGCTTCTGTAAGTGAGCAGCCACAACACTACATACCCTGGGCCAAAAAAAAACATTTAATTATCCCATCTGACAGCAGTGAGGTCCCCAGGCAGCACCACAAAGATGAGGTCCCCATACTGGAGAGCACCTGGGCTGCAGCAACCGTTTCATCTCCTCTCCAAGAATGGCCACTGCTCATCTTCCAGGAACATCCTCATCTCTTCTGCAAGAATGGTCACTGCTCATCTTCCAGGGACATCCTCCTCCTGGGGACATCCATCTGCCCCAGCCAGCAGCTGATGGTCCGGTCACAAGGTGAAGCACACTGGACCAGAACAGCGCTTGCTCCTCGGCTAATTGGGCTAATTAGGCTAAAGATCTCCAGCACAAAGCAGCACACCAAGCTCAAGCAACCAGGGGCTGCCAGAGCTCATCACCAGACAGAGCCAACTGCAGGCACCAAGAGCAGCAGAGGGGACAGCGGCCTCATTAAGACACATCAGGTCATCAGTGCCCCCATCCCTTCATCCTGTCCCAAGAACGCTCAGAGCACCCCGAGCAAGGCTGCTGTTGCATTCCAGCCATAACCCTGATTAACTTAATGATGTCAAAGGTCTGATCCAACAGGGAGGTCCAGGTTTAGTACTTGATGGGAATGGTTGGTCTTTTCCAACCTGGTCACTCTATGAAATCAAAACAAAGCACTCCACAGGCTTAGGCAGGGCTCTCCAGCACCCTACTGGGGCAGAGCACAGCACCCAGTCCAGCCCTGAAGTGGGAAGGAATGGAACCACTGGCAGCCCCATGCAGCCAAGGGCTTCAGCCACAGGGACCTGTGCAAGTTTGCACCAGCGCAACAACCCTGCTGTGGGCAATTTGCTAATATTTAAGCCAAACTAAAGGTAAAACCCAACAAAAAAGCATACGGCAAAATTTCAAAGTGCTGCTGTGGTTGCAACGCATTTACACTGTGCGTAATGCAACACTCCTTGCTGCATCCCTGCCCGGGATGGGGTGTTTCCCCAGCCCTGCACCTGCCCACAAGCAGAGCCCACCCCTGGGTACCCAAGCAGTGGGATGTGCTCTGCACAGCGTGTTCAAGCTCCCTCTTAAGCGACAGCGCTAGGCAAAGTCCCCCACATTGAGCCAAGTCCCCCAGACCCAGCACAGGACACTGTCAGGTGAAGCAGACTGTGGGAAGTGTTCCAAGCCCCCACCAGCCCTCATTTCCCCAAAATACAGGACACTTTATGGGGCAGAAAGGTCAGGAAACAACCAATTCATGGTCAAGCAGAGTCGCAAAGCTCCATCCAGCTCTGCATCTGCCAGACACAGGGTGGAGTTCACACTCCAGGACCCCATGTCCCTGCTGATCCCCAAACAGCAGGAGCATCATCCTCTCACTGCTGACCTGCTTCTGCTTTCAGGGCTAGTGGCAAACAGCTAGCTGGAATGAGCCCCACGAGCCCCACAGCAAGCGGGGAGCAGGGGGAAGGGGGAGCTTTGCTGTCCTGCTCCTGCAGCAAGCAGAAAACAGCACTAGAAAGCAGAGCAGCAACATGCAGATTCGGGGTCTGCAGAGCCAAGCAGGGAGAGCAGACTGCCCTGCCTCAGCTCACAGACCACGCAGCCACCTCCATACACACTGCACTTCACTGTCAAGGTGGGAAAAACTGAGGTGCAAAGCCTGAGCCCCTCAAATCCACCGGAAACCCACGGGCTACCTCAGGACATCGGATCCTGTCAGCAGCCATCCAGCCCTGGCTGCAAATCCAGGCTGCAACAGCCTAGGCAGGACCTGGAGATGAGCAGCTATGGGATGAGCTGCAGCTAACAACCACACAGCAAGCAGGAACAATGCTTCTGGCTTAAAAATTAAAAGAAACCATCTCCAAAGAGCAGCCAAGGCACGAGCCCCCCGGGTGCCAACAGCATCTTGGGTGGACAGGGCTGCTCCTGCAGGCAGAAACTATTCTTTTGCTTTCCAGTAGCCCGATCAGAGCCGGACTTTGGCTTTCGATCTGTGCAGAGGGCATAGAAGGAGCTGCTCCGAGCACCAGGAAAGGAAACAGGTCAGGGAACAGCCAGGGAAGTCCCTCCAGCGCCTGCCAGCTCTGCAGCTCTCCTGCTCCTCACCCAGGAAGGACGAGTAGGTCCCATGTCCCCAGGACCCCTCCAGCCAAGAAAAGCCAGGGCACCGCAGGCTGGCATCCCCCTTCTCTCCCACCCGCATCCATCCCAGCACAAGGAAAATGCAGCAGCAGCTTCTGCCAAGCCACCTGCAGCAGAAAGAAAAAGCTCCATCTCCAGGAATTATTTATTTTAGGGCTGCCAACAAGGAGGCAATTAGCTCTGGGGGACTAATTGCTAGGAATCCTCCTTGTCCAGAGGGGAAAGCCTCGGTTTTCCCAAGTACAAGGGGCAGGGGGACTGCCAGCCTGAGACAGGAGAGCAGGACCCAAGAAAAGCTGCAAAGCGAATCCCAGGCTGTCGTCAGGGAGAAGAGGTTTGGGAATCTTGACATTTAATCACGCAGTAACTAAAGGTTCCCAGACATGTCTAATAAGACAATTATAGTGCATGTTAATAATAGATTATTAAAAAGCTTATTTATGGAGGTTTAAGCAGGCAGATGGCAGGGCTGTGTCAGGAAGGCTCTCCAGAGCCTGTGTTCCCTCCCAGCTCCGAGCGTACGGGAGGGATTTTACCTGCCTCTGCCTCCCAGCCCCTCGTGCTTAACCCTCACGCACCTGCCAAAAGCGAAGCAGCAAATCCCTGCAGGGGATGAAGCCAGGAGAGGATTTTTATGGGGTGCCCTGGGGTGCTCAGAGCTCTGCAGAGAGAGGGCAGGGTATGGGGTACCCAAAACCAGGCTGGATGGGGCTTTGAGCAACCTGATCCAGTCAGAGGTGTCCCTGCCCATGGCAGGGGGGTTGGAACTGGGCTTTGAGGTCCCTTCCAACCCAAACCATTCCATGACTCTATGGATTGTGCATGATGAAAAAAACTCCATGCTGGGTGCAGACAGGGGGAAAACCAACACCAACAGGCTGCCAGGGCAGCAGTCAAAGCCTCCAGCAAGCATCTGCCTTTGTCTTCCTCTCCGCTCCACAGGGAGCCTGATCCTGCTGGGCTTTGCTCCAGGAAAGCTCCCAGGGAAGCCAGAAAGGGGCTGGTTTGTCTTAGTTTGGATAACAAGGGAAAAAAAAAAAATGTGCAGCGCTGGCCAGGAGGTGACTCACCAGGTTCCCTGTTCCCAAGGCCAGGGCAGGTCCAAACACGCAGAGGAAAAACGGAAGAGTTTAGGAGCAAGGAGAAGGCAGAAAGCAAGAAAACACAAGTCTTGAGGGTGAGGAAGAGGAAACAGGCATTGCCACCCTGCCAATACGGAGCTAGAGGGATGGGGTCCATCCAGAAGCATCAACATCACTCAGAGAATCCCTAAATTCCCCACAGACGGAAGATCGAGTATGATCCACTGCGTGGAGAGAGGACACGGGAGAGCCAAGGGCTTGGGAGCTGGAAGCCTCCCGAGTACATCTGAGCGAGTGGGATTTTCCAGAGCACTGTGGTGCGGGAGCCTGGGGGTGTTGCAGTGTCTGGGGGCTCTGGGGAAGGCTGTGGCACTGCCAAGGCATTAAAAACATACGCGTAGGAGCAAGCAAGAGAGAGACTCTTCGCCAGCACAGCAGAATAGGCAGGCAGGAAAGAAAAAAACAAACAGACAAGGAAAACGTAATGCTCTTACACATTTTATGTGCTTGGTGATGGTGAGGTGGGTAGAAAAAAATGCCCTGGCATCGGAGAGCCCATCGGCAGCCAGGGGGAGGGAAATAATCACCGAGCAAAGCGCTGGGAAGAGCACAATCGGGCATCCAAGTACCCAGAGAGCATGGAACGCTGACTCCATCCCCAGCGTCACAGGCTGGTGGAGGGGGCTGCCAGCAGCACGCGTCCCCACAACCCCCAGGGATAGATCCTGCTCCTAACCCCCACCAGCCCCTGCGCTGGGATGCACAGACGCCGCATCCCTCTCACTCCCACTTCTCCGAGCATCCCCCTGTGACCCCACTGATGAAGCTGCCCCGGTTAACGGTCGGGGCAGGGGGACGCCAGGCAGATTTGTTCCACTCGCCGACCTCAATCCCAGCTGTCCCAGAGACAGCGTCAGCTCAGCGGTTCCCATTCACTCAGTCGAAACAACACAGCAAACACAGGGTCAGGGTCACCCGTGCTGCCTCCTGCCAGACTCCCAGGACTGTCTCAGGGGGTGACGGGACCCTCGAGCGGCCCCAGCCCTCCTGCAAGAGGCTCATCCAACACAACCAGCAATACCCTCAACCCAGTCCTGGTGTCACAAGAGATGCCACCAACCTCAGCAAGGGGCTCATCCCACACAACCAGCAGGCACCCCCCACAGCAGCTCCCCCCCGAACCAGTCCCGGTGACACCAGAGGTGCCACCAATCCCAGTGCAGGGCTCCCCAGCAGCACCAAGCTCCTAAGTGGAAGCTCCAAACCCAAATATTTTATTTGCTTAATTGCTGCTAACAGTCAAAGCCAAGTGCAAACAGTTTCCGCATAATTACAGCGGGAGTGCCACGCAGCGCCCGCGGCTGGAGGCACGTGTTCCCACTGCCAGCATGGTTGGAAAACAGCCCAGGAACACAGCAGGGGACAGGCTGGGGTACACCTGGAGAGCAACTTATTGCTGAAGTTTTGGGGTGCGAGGGTGCAATACAGAGGAGCAGAGCTGCACCCTCTCCTGGCAAGGGAATCTGAGTGGTTTGGGTTGGAAGAGACCGTAAAGATTACCCACTTCCAACCTCCTGCCATGGGCAGGGGCACCTTCCGCTACATCAGGCTGCTCAAAGCTCCATCTGACCCGGCCTTGAACACCTTAAGAAAACAAAAAGAGGAGGAAAAAGAGCTGAGCCTGCATACTCCACTGCTCTATGGTCCAGACTGGAGCTGTGTGAGCCAGCTTGCTCCCAACCAGAGGCTTTGGCAAGGGGAAAGAATCCGTATTGTATTGCAAAGAAACCAGATAGGAAAGACGGGGCTAGCAAATCACAGCGGGTGGCAACCTGTAGATCCCAGTCACAGACAGCTCACAGCACAAGAGCACAGGGACCGGTTGGTTTGGAGGGTCACTAGCTGTTCCAGCACCACCCCAGCCCTTCCCCACAATAAGCAGAAAGCAGACAGGTGCCAAGAGCTTCGTCAGTCTGAAAACTTAATGAACTGCAGAAGTTTGCACACTCTGGTAAGGAGCAAAGAGCATCCTGAGCCGGTGGGGAAGCTGTGACTGCAGCACAAAGCTTCCCTCTCCACTCAGCCAGTCGCTCATGGAGGTCAGCCAGTCACAGTCACACCGTGCCTCAGTCTCCCCACTTGTGGAAGGGCTCACACTACACCCCTTCTTTGCAGAGGAGCAGGAAGAAAATCATCCATTTTCCAAATATATGTAGAGACAAGCAGCTGGTCCTCCTCATGCCTGGCTTCGGGGTCTCTGGTGAGATGCATTTGGCTTAAATATTTCCTACCAGCCCTGCCGGCTGCAGGAATGAGCCGGGCGACGATCCCGCAGCCGATCAACATCTCCGCAGCCAGCCAAGCTGTGCCCAGCGGTTGGAGCAAACACCAGGATTCATATGGAAGCAGCTGGTGGTGAGGGTGATAGACCTGGAGAGCTGAAGCAGACCCCTCACCTCTAGTCAGATGAAGCCCTTTCTGCTGCATCGTGGAGCTATGCCTGCTCCGCACCTACCAGGGCAAACACGCACCCTCCTGATTTACACCAGGAGTGGGCTCAATCCTGTCGTTTGAAACTGCCAGCTTGCCAGGAAGGAAGCCCATGGAAGGGAAAGGAGCTGCTTGGAAGGCAGAGCCCCACAACAAAGCTCCCCCAGAGCAGATCCAAGTCCCCATCACTGTCCCTCCAGCCCCTCGCAGGCTGCAGAAAGAGACATGCACCCCAGATCTGGGGAGCAGCACAGCTTATAGAATCATAGAACAACCAGATTGGAAGGGACCCATCGGATCATCAAGTCCAACCATTCCTATCAAATGCTAAACCATGTCCCTCAGGACCTCATCCACCTGTCCCTTAAATACCTCCAGGGAAGGTGAATCAACCACCTCCCTGGGCAGCCTATTCACTCCAAACACACACACCCCCCCATAACACCTGGAGGAGTGCAGGGCACCCCCTCCTCCAGCACAGCACTCTGCACCACTCCCCAGCTGCGTGCCTCAGTTTCCCCACTGCCTCCTTGCTCTGCCCTGAAGCACAGGGCTGCTCTGGGTACACCTCGGCATCTCCCCCCATCCCCATACACACACCTTGGCATCTCCCCCCATCCCCATACACACACCTCGGCATCTCCCCCCATCCCCATACACACACCTCGGCATCTCCCCCCATCCCCATATACAACTCTCTCCTCTCCAGTCATCCCAGACAAACACAAGCCCATTCCATCCCCATCTCCTCCACCTCCCAAGCTGTAGAAAAGCCTCAGCTACTCTGCATCTCTCCCATCCATCCTTTCTCAGCTTTATTTTTCTCACTGCTCACGGGTAGTTAATTTTGGGAGAGAGGCCACTACCTTCCCCCCACCCCCAAAAAAAAAAAATCAATGCACCAACACAGGGATTGTGTGCAGGTGAGCCACTTCATTTTAAAGCTAAAACTAATTAAAGAAGCAGGAAAAAAAAATAAAATACAACTTAATGCAAAGAGCAT
Source organism: Coccyzus lansbergi (assembly GCA_033558105.1). Classification (NCBI taxonomy): domain Eukaryota; kingdom Metazoa; phylum Chordata; class Aves; order Cuculiformes; family Coccyzidae; genus Coccyzus; species Coccyzus lansbergi. The sequence goes on along the minus strand of JAUMJK010000391.1, from coordinate 254,634 downwards.
CACTCAAGAACTAGAGGTTGCAGTACTGGAGTCCTCTTAGAGCAAGGAATAAACTCTCTCTTTCCCTGTGCCTCAGTTTTCCCTGCAAGAAGGGGTTCATAGCACTTCGGGAGCCCCAGATTCACCCACTCCATAGCACCCCAGTCCCACTCCTGCCTCCCAAAGGGGCTTGGGAGCAAGAAGCCCCCCAACTCCCTCATCCTCGGCGCCAGGATCAGGCCACGCTAGGTCGCAACATCCCAGAGAAAGGAGAAAAAGAAGCAAAACCCAAATAAAATGAGTCAAGCCTGTCGTGCTCCCGAGAAACTCTAATTACAGACCCGGAAAGCGGAGATGGTGAGGATGCTGCAACCGGGGAGCGGCGAGGATGCTGCCTCTTTCTCCCAGAGGGTCCCCAAGCCCCGACAGGAACCCCAGAGCCTATAAATAAGCACCGAGCCCCCTGCCCAGGGTGCGGGACCCTCTCGGTGACCTCAGTCCAAACGCACTGGGGGCTTCGCACCGGCTCCCGGGCCAAAGCTCGGGCTCACGGTGCCCAGAGCTCACCAGGATGGGAACAATCCACACCGAGAGCCCCCAAGACGGGCACTGGGAACCCCAAGATGGGCACAATCCGCACCGGGAGCCCCGAGATGGGAACAACCTACAGTGGCAACCACGCACCGGGACGAGCAGGAGCAGCCCCGGGTGCCCCGAGATGGGCACCGGGAGCCCGGGAGCTGCAAGCAGAGCACAGGGAGCCCCACACCGGGAGCCCCGAGACGGGCACGACCCGCACCAGGACGAGCAGGAGCAACCCCAGGAGCTCTGAGATGGGCACTGGGAGCCCAGGGACTGGCATCATCCGCACTGGGAGCCCCAGAAGCTGCAAGCAGAGCACTGGCAGCCCCACACCGGGAGCCCCGAGACGGGCACGACCCACAGCGGCAACCACGCATCGGGACGAGCAGGAGCAGCCCCGGGAGCAACGAGATGGGCACCGGGAGCCCCGAGATGGGCACAATCCACACCGGGAGCCCCAGGAGCTGCAAAACGGGCACCAGGAGCCCCGAGATGGGAACGACCCACAGTGGCAACCACGCACCGGGACGAGCAGGAGCAGCCCCAGGAGCAACGAGATGGGCACCGGGAGCCCTGGGACACCCCGAGATGGGCACAATCCACACCGGGAGCCCCAGGAGCTGCAAAACGGGCACCGGCAGCCCCGAGATGGGAACTACCCACAGTGGTAACCACGCACCGGGACGAGCAGGAGCAACCCCAGGAGCTCTGAGATGGGCACTGGGAGCCCAGGGACTGGCATCATCCGCACTGGGAGCCCCAGGAGCTGCAAAACGGGCACCAGGAGCCCCGAGATAGGAACTACCCACAGTGGCAACCACGCACCGGGACGAGCAGGAGCAGCCCCGGGAGCAACGAGATGGGCACCGGGAACCCTGAGATGGGCACAATCCACACCGGGAGCCCCAGGAGCTGCAAAACGGGCACCGGCAGCCCCGAGATGGGAACGACCCACAGTGGCAACCATGCACCGGGATGAGCAGGAGCAGTCCCGGGAGCAACGAGATGGGCACCGGGAGCCCTGGGACACCCCGAGATGGGCACAATCCACACCGGCAGCCCCAGGAGCTGCAAAACGGGCACCGGCAGCCCCGAGATGGGAACTACTCACAGTGACAACCACGCATCGGGATGAGCAGGAGCAGCCCCGGGAGCAACGAGATGGGCACCGGGAGCCCCCAGATGGGCACAATCCACACCGGGAGCCCCAGGAGCTGCAAAACGGGCACCGGCAGCCCCGAGATGGGAACGACCCACAGTGGCAACCACGCACTGGGACGAGCAGGAGCAGTCCCGGGAGCTCCAAAATGGGCACTGGGAGCCCAGGGACTGGCATCATCCGCACTGGGAGCCCCAGGAGCTGCAAAACGGGCACCAGCAGCCCCGAGATGGGAACGACCCACAGTGGTAACCACGCACCGGGACGAGCAGGAGCAGTCCCGGGAGCTCCAAAATGGGCACCGGGAGCCCCGAGACTGGCACGATCCGCACCGGGAGCCTCACACCAGGAGCCTCGAGACGGAAACGACCCGCACTGGCAACCACGCACCGGGATGAGCGGGAGCAGCCCCGAGAGCTCCGAGATGGGCACCGGGAGCCCCAGGAGCTGCAAAACGGGCACCGGCAGCCCCGCACCGGGAGCCCCGAGACGGGAACGACCCACAGGGGCAACCACGCACCGGGACGAGCAGGAGCGGCCCCGGGAGCTCCGAGATGGGCACCGGGAGCCCTGGGACACCCCGAGACGGGCATCGGGAGCCCCGGGACCGGCACGATCCACATCGGGAGCTGGAAGCAGAGCACCGGCAGCCGCACACGGGGGGCCCCGAGACGGGCACGACCCGCACCGGCAGCCCCGCACCGGGACGGGCGGGATCAGCCCCGGGGAGCCCCGAGACGGGCACGACCCGCACCGGGACGGGCGGGAACAGCCCCGGGAGCCCGGAGACCGGCTCGATGCGCATCGGGAGTTGCAAGAAGAGCACCGGCAGCCCCGCACCGGGAGCCCCGAGCCGGGCACGACCCGCACCGGGAGGCACATCCCGGCGAGCGGCTGCCCCGCAGCGGGACGGGCAGGAGCGGCCCCGGGAGCCGCAAAACGGGCACCGACAGCACACACACACACCCCCCACACACACCCCCCCGGGCATCCCGCCCCGGTCCGGTCCTACCGGCGGGTGCCTCGCCGTCCATGGCGCAGACCCGCAGGGCGAGGGCGAGCAGCAGCGCCCGGGCGCCCCGCATGGTGCGGGGGGGAGGAGGGGAATGAAGGGGGGGGCGGGGGGGATCGGGGAGGGGATGGAGGGGACGGGGAGGGGGCGGCGCCGCTCGCGCCCGCGGGTTCCGGCGCAGAGGGGCCGCGCGCGCCCCGCGCCTCAAATAGCGGCGGCCCCGCTCCCCGTGACGTCAGCGCCGCGCGGCGCCCGCACGGCCCGCGGGAGGGCAGCGCCCCCTGGCGGCCGCGCCTCGCAACTGCGGGAGGGGGGGAAAGCCTTGGGGGGGGGGGGCCTGGAACCCGAGGGGGACGCACGGGGATGGGAAGGGGTGGGGGGGGGGAGGGGAGTCGTCCCGGTACCCGAATGAAGAGGGGAGCACGGAGATGGGAGGGGTCCTGGAACCCGAGGAGGGGTCCTGGGACCCGAATGACGTGGGCGAAGGGGATGAAGTGGGGGGGGAGACACGGGGAATGGGGGGCATGGGGATGGGGGGGCATGGGACCCGAATGAGGAGGGGCACGGGGCTGAAGTGGGGGGAGACACGGAGATGGGGGGGTTACGGGGATGGGGGGGCACGAGGATGAGTGAGGGGTCCTGGAACCCGAGGGGGATGGGAAGGGGTGGGGATGGGAGGGGGGTCCCGGTGGGCTGGGGGGCACAGGGTGGGGGGGTCGCCCTCGTACCTGAATGGGGGGGACTGGTGGGTGAAGTGGGGGTGGGGCACGGGGATGGGGGGGGCACGGGGACGAGTGAGGGGTCCTGGAACCCGAGGGGGATGGGAAGGGGTGGGGATGGGAGGGGAGTCGTCCCGGTACCCGAATTGGGGGGACTGGTGGATGGGGGGGGGGGCACGGAGATGGGGGGTCCTGGAACCTGAAGGGGGTCCTGGGACCCGAATGACGAGGGGGAAGGGGATGAAGTGGGGAGGAGACACGGGGATGGGGGGGCACGGGGATGAGTGAGGGGTCCTGGAACCCGAGGGGGATGGGAAGGGGTGGGAATGGGAGAGGGGTCGTCCTGGTACCAGAATGGGGGGAACTGGTGGATGAAGGGGGAGGGTGGGCACGGAGATGGGGGGGGTCCTGGAACCCGAGGGGGGGACCTGGGACCCGAATGAGGTGGGACACGGGGATGAAGTTGAGGGAGAGACACGGGGATGGGGGGGGTCCTGGTACCAGAATGGGGGTAACTGGTGGATGAAGTGGGGGGGCACGGAGATGGGGGGGTCCTGGTACCTGAATGGGGGGACTGGTGGGTGAAGGGGGGGGGCACGGAGATGGGGGAGATCCTGGAACCCGAGGGGGATGGGAAGGGGTGGGAATGGGAGGGGGTCCCGGTGGATGGGGGGGGGGGGGGGGGGGCACGGGGATGGGAATGGCCCTCGTACCTGAATGGGGGGCACTGGTAGATGGGGGGGAGGGGGGCACAGGGATGGAAGGGGGTCCCAGTGGATGGGGAGGGCACGGGGATGAGGGGAGGTCCCGGTGCCGGAGGGGGGTCCTGGTACCCGAAAAGGGGGGGGGGGGAATATGGGGATGGTGGGGTGGGTCCTGGTGGATTATTGAGGGACGGGGATGGGAGGGGGGGTCCTGGTGCTGGGGAGGGGGGACAAGGGGACTGGGGGGGCACGGGAATGAGTTAGGGGTCCTGGAACTCGAGGGGGACGTACAGGGATGGGAAGGGGTGAGGATGGGAGGGGAGTATTGGTAGATGAGGGGAGGGCATGGGTTGGGAGGGGGGGGGGGGTCCTGGTACCTGAATGGGGGGGACTGGTCATATGGAACGGGGGGTATAGGGATGGAGGGGGCACAGGGAAATTCCAAGGAATGGGAAAGAGTGGGGATGGGAGGGGTGTCCGGGGTGGGGTGGGGGGGACAGGGTTATTGAGGGAGGTTCTTGTGCCCGAGGGAGCTGTCCTGGTACCCGAATGGGAGGGGGGCATGGGAATGGGAGGGGGGTCTCAGTGGATGAGGGGGGAACACATGGAGGATGGGGAGGTCCTGGTAGCTGAATGGGGAGGACTGGTGGATGAAGGGGAGGGTCACGGGGATGAGGGAGGGGTCCTGGAACCCGAGGGGTATGAGGATGGGATGGGGGTCCCAGTGGATGGGGGGGGGGCACAGGGATGGGAATGGTCCTCATACCTGAATGGGAGGGACTGGTGGATGGAGGGGGAGGGGGCACAGGGATGGAAGGGGGTCCCAGTGGATGGGGGGGGAACACAGGGATGAGGGGAGGTCCTGGTGCTGGAGGTGGGGGTCCTGGTACCCGAATGGGGGGGGACTGGTGGATGAAGGGGGGAGGGCACGGGGATGGGGAGGGTCCCCGATGGATGGGGGTGTTGCTGCCGACACAGGGTGTGCAAAGGGAGTCCCTGGTTGCAGGAGAGAGTGTGATTTGGGGGGGATGGTCCCCATTTCAGGGGGGTCCTTGGTTGGGGGGCCAGATGCAAGGTGGGAGTGGGGGGGCCGGGTGCAGGAGAGAATGCACTGCGGGGGGATCCCCAGTTGCAGGGGTCCCTGGTTGCAGGGGGGAAGCTCCCAGTTACAAATGGGTCCCCAGCTGTACAGTGGGTACGGCAGGGGGGGGGGGGTCCATGGGTGTGGGGAGGAGCCCCCAGTCCCAGGGGGTGCGAGGTCTTGAGGGGGTCTCTGCTGAGCTGGAGCAGATCCCAGTGGTCCACACGGACAGGGGCTGGGCAAGGGGTGTTGGGGTGGGTGGCAGTGAGGGGTGGCTGACCTGCTCCCAGAGGTGACCGAAGCAGGGGGACACCGGCCCAGGGTGCCCCAGCCTCCCCCCCCACCCCCACCCGGGGACCCTAGCCCCAGGGAGCTGTGCACGCAAAGCCCATGCACTGGGCACTGGGGTCAAATCCTTGGGGACAGGGGCTCCCACCCACCCAAGGGGTCCTCAGACCCCAAAAACCTGCAGTGCCCTGCCATGAGCTGCCACATAGAATCACCAGGTTGGAAAAGACCTACCGGATCATCAAGTCCAACCATTGCCATCAATCACTAAACCGCATCCCTCAGCACCTCGTCCACCTGTCCCTTAAACCCCTCCAGGAAAGGTGACTCAACCCCCTCCCTGGGCAACCTCTGCCACTGCCCAATGACCCTTTCCGTGAAAAACTTTTTCCTAATGTTCAGCCTGACCCTCCCCTGGTGGAGCTTGAGGCCATTCCCTCTCGTCCTGTCCCCTGTCCCTTGTGAGAAAAAGGAGGAAAATCTCCATCCCTTTCCCGAGGGATGCAAGATGCAGGCGCAGGAGGAGGACAGAGCGCTGGCAGCTCTGGTGTCCCTGTCGGCGATGCCAGCGGGTATGAAAGGCGCCTTGTTCACCAACATCCTCTCGGGCCCTGTTCCTGGAGGAAAATGTTATTCCAAAGGTTTGGGGTGAGGAGGGGGTAGCTTTGCAGCAGCTTTCTGGTGTGATCCGTGCTTGGGTCACCCAGCACCAGCTGCAGCGCTGGGCTGGGAAACAGGTGAAAACTTGCAGGGTTGAGGGAGCAAGGATGGAAATATCAGGAATTTTTACCCCAAATGATGCAGAGAGAAGCCCTGACCTTCACAGTGCCCTGCGATGATGCTGTCCTGCCCTGCGAGACCAGAGAGCATCCAGAGGGGTAGGGAGGGACACAGGGAATGGTTCCCAGGCATTACTGAACCTGCCGGGAAGCTCCCAGCCTTGGGAATGGGACAAAGCCACCCACTAGTGCCAAAAACCTTCATCCAGGTTGAGCACAGCCCTGGCTGCTGCTGCTGCTTCTCCACACCCAGTTGATCTACTAATTTGGGATCAAATCCAGCCCTGGAGAAAGGTTTGCTAGGAAAACTGTGCTGTTTGCGGGAGGTGTCTGCACCCAAGGCAGGGGTGGAACTGGATGATTTTTAAGGTCCCTTCCAACCCAAACCATCCTACGATTATGGTTGGACTCGATGATCTGATGGGTCCCTTCCAACCTGGTTGTTCTATGATTCTATGAAAACTGGGAACACAAACGACCCCCAGAGCCATTTCTTGGGGTATGGGTGAAGGATCGGGAACCCAAAAGATCTTGCATCGATGAAGAAAGACCATCACTGCCTCATTTTTAGTCTCAGCCCTGGCCACATCATTGCAATTTCATTTCAAAGATGATTTTTTTTTTTTTCCTGGGAGCTGAAGAGTTTTTTGCAGAGTAAATCACAGCAGGTGCTCCCTGGGACAGGGCAAACACTTAACTGGCTGCACGTAGAAAACCAGGATGCACCAGCTAAGTCAGAGCTGAGGAGAACAGCCTGTTTCACAGAGCCTTCACCCCCACATGGAGGAGGAGGGGAGGAAGGGTGCAGGGTGGGGGCTGCGGGTGTGTTGGGTGGCTTTGCTGTCTGGGCTGGCACGTTTTGGGGTGGAGGGTGATGGGCCCTTCCCTCTAAACCACACCAGCTCCATCCTCAGCCAGCACTGGCAACGCATGGTCCCACACTGAGCATGATCCTAAGAAATCCTCTGGAAGTGAGGGGGAAAACCTGTTAAAACAATGCCTGATAAAGAAATTAAGCTGCTTAGGTGCACGGCAGCAAAGGCAGGAGAGGACTGGGGACAGGACAAGAGGGAATGGCCTCAAGCTCCACCAGGGGAGATTTAGGCTGGAGATTAGGAGGAAGTTTTTCACACAGAGGGTCATTGGGCATTGGAATAGGCTGCCCAGGGAGGTGGTTGATTCACCTTCCCTGGAGGTGTTTAAGGGACGGGTGGATGAGGTCCTGAGGGACATGGTTTAGTGATTGATAGGAATGGTTGGACTTGATGATCCGATGGGTCTCTTCCAACCTGGTTGTTTTATGATTCTATGACTGGCACCGTGCTCCTCTGTGGGTCTCCTGTGGACTCAGACATCACTCTCCTGTTTTCCACTACATCCCTCAGAAGTTGGGATGGGGAAATTTGTGGGTTTGCATGCATTGAAGGGAAAAGTCCTGCAAAATCATGCTGGGAAGGGGATTCGGGACATGCAGCACATAAAGGACAGGCTGGGGAGGTTCTTCCCGGCACCTGAACTGAAGCATCTCACTTGAGGGGGGAATTGCAGCCAGGGCCAAGCAGAAGTCAGGTGTTTCCAGGATTTGGGGGGAAAACAACCTGGAAACTTGGAATTTTTAAGCCACATAGGCCTGTTTGAGCAATGCACGGCACTTCCCAGAGCGTTGTGAGCCCCAAAGTAGTGTTTCCAAACCACTCACTTGACAACCCACACTAAGAAGGGGTCTTTTTGCTGCCACTGTCACAACAAAGCTGCCCCCAATTCCACAGCGTGTCACCATCCCGCTCCATGACCCCACAACCCAACCCATAGAAGGGGGAAATCCCACGTGCAGCCTCCTCAGGATTAATTTGGGAATATATCTTAATGTGGACCATTAATGCACCCAGGACCTGCCACCCGCCATGGGGACGTGGCCCGAATTTTGCATGAGAAGAGCTGGAGGGAGACGGGGGCTCCACAAAGGCGCCTTGTTCCCCGTGAAGGGCTGGCACTGGCCCAGGGGGAGGTTGGCACCAGTGGCCAACAGCTCCCGGGGTCCTTCCCAGGGGAAAGGGAGAAGCCTGGAGAAGAGAAGGCTGAGGGGAGGCTTCATTGCTCTCTCCAACTACCTGAAAGGAGGTTGTGGAGAGGAGGGAGCTGGGCTTTTCTCCCAAGTGACAAGGGGACAGGACGAGAGGGAATGGCCTCAAGCTCCATCAGGGGAGGTTCAGGCTGGACATTAGGAAAAAATTATTCATGGAAAGAGTCACTCGGCCCTGGCAGAGGCTGCCCAGGAAGAGGGGTGAGACACCTTCCCTGGAGGGGTTTAAAGGATGGGTGCTGAGGGACATGGTTTAATGATTGATGGGAATGGTTGGACTCAATGATCCAGTGGGTCTCTTCCAACCTGGTGATTCTATGCTTCATGCATGGACAGGATGCATGGAGGAGCTGTGTGCGTGTATGGAAAGGATAGTTGGGGCTACGTATATGTGCCTGGAGGGGATGTAAGTGTGCTCGGAAGGGCCGTAGGGAGGGGATGGATGGATGCATGCACGGAGGGAAAGTGCAGATGAGCTGTGTGCATACAAGGAGAGGATGCGTTTATATTGCCAGCAGGTTTAGGGACAAGCAGGAATTGCCCATGGGGCTCTGAGTGAGGACAGGTCCCTCTCCAGCACATTCAGCTCAGATGCCATTGCTGTGACAGGTCTGAAAGGGGGGACAATTCAGCAAAGGACCTGTGACCACCTCCCAGAGCTGGGGGGAAGGAGCTGCCTTGCAGTGGTGCTGTGGCAGGGCCGGGGTGCAGGCAGGGGTGCAAGGGTGATTTTGGGGGTGATGTGCATGCAAGGAAGAAAGGAGGAACAAGGAGAAGCAGGGAGGAAGGAAGGACAGGCAGCAACACTCCTTGCAGCTGCAGGGACGGAGCAGGTGCAAGACCCACCAGAATCAAGCTCCATCCCATCCTCAGGATGCAATTCTCATCCCCAATCCCTCCCCAAGCATCTCCTTCCACCCTGAGTAAGAGCTGAGAGCTCGAGGGGAGAACAAGCGCTCAGCACCCTGCAGGATGAGCCGGCAGCCCCCAGCCCTTCCTCTGCCCCGTTCCCTGCTGCCATCAGCCTCCGAGCACCTTGCAGGAGCAATCGAGTTAAAATGAAGTAATCACTCTTCAAGTATAGTCATTTACAGGAAAAATATAGGCCTCGCCGTGATTGCAAATGGTCTCGACTGAAACCGTCCCTCCCATTCAAAGGATAAATGTTTTCAGCTCCGGTGTGTTGGCTGACAGCAGCCTCAAACACAGCCACCACAGCCCCACCGCATCACTCAGGTTCCCCCAGGTTGGGGTAAAAAGCTGCAGTTCGGGGCTTTGAATCTCTTCGGAGTCAACAGAACGTTGGGGAAGATTTTTTTTGCCCTCAATAACCTCCATACGAAGACAGATGGAGGGTGAAGGGCTGCCCCGAGCCCTTATCTGGTACCCGCAGGGTGAAGCTGCAGCACCCACCAGCCTCACCCAAACCAGCTGGACAAGCATCTCTATGCTGACCATAGCACCAAAACCCTTTAGTTTTTAATTTATCTTCAGAAAACATTTTTTTTTTTGCTGACATCAGAATAATTCCCCATTTTTCCTCCATGAAACCCACATGTTGTGGGGTTGGCACCACCCCAGGCATCACTCCCAGCTTCTAGCAGAGCTGCAGGCACTCCATCCCCAGCAGCCAGCACTGAAATTGAAGCAATTTCACCCCCTGAATTTTTACCTTCTGCTTTCCCCCCCCGCCTTTTCCCTTTACACCAGTCTCTCTTCCTTTTTCCCCAGCGTCCTCCTCCTTCTTTTTCTATACCTCCACCTATTACACCCCCATCCTGTTCTTTATCTCTAATAACTCTCTGCTATTTTCTCAAATCACCTGCCTTTTTCTAATGCCAAAAATCCCTTTTCTTTTCTTAACAGACAAAATAGATTATCTCATCCCGCCGCTCTCCTCCCCGTCCGTCCAGCTCCGAGCGGTCAGACGCCCGCTGCGGTGCCGTGGCCGGATGTAATGGGGCTATTAGATGAGTTATCACAGCCTGAAAGGATGAAATAACTTCTGTGTCTTTGTCCAAATAAACCTTCCTATTCCTGTTCGATGCAATGACTGAACAAGAGTTCCCAGAGGAAATAGCCAAGAAAATGGTAGAAGATGGTAGATGATGTTATTTAAGACCCAAGCCCTTGCCTCTTGGCTTGTTCTCAAAGGGACATGGGGTTCGTCCATAGAGAACTTTGAAGCTGAAGGATCAGTGTCCAACACCCAAAGCTCAATCCTCACCCAGATGCTGCTCTGACAGCATTTTTTGAGTGTTTTGTGATGCAGCCACACAGATGCCCAACACACGGCCGAGTTCAAGAATCAAATGCATCCAGAAAATGACTATTTTCTTTCCCCCCAGTCACTGAAGGACATGGATCTGTTGGAGCGCGTCCAGAGGAGGCCACGGAGATGATCAAAGGGTTGGAGAACCTCTCAAATGTAGGCAGGCTGAGAGACTTGGGGTTGTTCAGCCTGGAGAAGAGAAGGCTCCAAGGAGACCTTACAGCAGCTTCCAGGGCTGAAAGGGACTCCAGAAAAGCTGGGGAGGGACTCTTGATCAGGGAGGAAAGGGAGAGAATGAGAGGGAAGGGTTTTGAGCTGAAAGAGGGGAGATTGAGATGAGATTTTAGGAAGCAATGTTTTGCTGTGAGGGTGAGAAGGCCCTGGCCCAGGTTGCCCAGAGCAGTGGTGGCCGCCCCATCCCTGGAGGGGTTCAAGGGCAGGTTGGATGGGGCTTGGAGCCCCTGATCCAGTGGGAAGTGTCCCTGCCCATGGCAGGGGTGGAAATGGATGGGCTTTAAGGACCCTTCCAAACCAAAACATTCAATAATCCTATGAAAAAAAAGGAATAAAGGCACTAAACCCAAGTAAATCCACACTAAAACTCCCCATGCCCTCTGCTACACTGTTGTTTTGGAGTTTTTCTTCTGAGGGAGAGGGGATGTAAACCAGCCAGGGAGTTTTGGGTCTCTGATCACATCCAAAATCACAGAAGCCATTTATTTTCAGACCGGGGGTTTGGATATTGCTCAAATATCTCATAATCATTCCTGAGTACTGACAGGTTGGAGCCTGAGCAAAGAGAGAGATGCGCAACCAGCCTTCTTGATCATTTAAAACCCAACTGAAGGGAAAGGAGGGAACAACATTGTCTCCAACATTTATTTATTATTATTTTAAATCTGGTTTTACAGCTCATTTGAGGTTATTTAACTTAATTTTATGTACAGGGGAAGGACCAGCTCTCCTCCCTCTTGTTTGTCCTCCTCTGAGCATCGGCAGCTCCAGTTTGGTTGTTTTCCAAACTCCATCACAGAAAGGATGCGCTCGGCAGTTTCCAACAAAAAGAGCCCGTCAGGCATTTGAGCCAAACAGGAAGGAACAAAACCAACCAGCTTTGAACCTGCAAAACCCAGAGATCGACCAATTCTTTTCCCAAAGAAGATGGTTCATGCTCATAGTTTCCTGCAGTGTTAGAAATATTTCAGGTCTGCAACTGACGGGAGCAGAATGGGAACGTATTGGGACCTGGAGCCGGGGGCGAGGGAAAAAGAAAAGCTAAAACACAGCTTGAAAAGGATAAAAGATGCTGACCTGATTCCTTTCTTCATCTAGGCTTCTTTACAAGGTATTTGAAGAGGGAAATGGATTTCATAGAATCATAGAATCACCAGGTTGGAAGAGACCCTGGAAGAGGGGCGATCGAGATGAGATCTTGCGAAGAACTCTTTGGCTGTGAGGTTGGGGAGGCCCTGGCCCAGGTTGCCCAGAGCAGTGGTGGCTGCCCCATCCCTGGAGGGGTTCAAGGGCAGGTTGGATGGGGCTTGGAACTCCTGACCCAGTGGGAGTTGTCCCTGCCCATGGCAGGGGTGGGACTGGATAGGCTGTGAGGTCCCTTCCAACCCAAACCATTTCACGATCTGTGATTCAAGGTATCTCCCATGCCCACTGCTCCATCTAAAGTGGAGACGGTATGGAGACCATAGCAGCTTCTACACTGCATTTCCCATGGAAACAGAACTATGAAGGCTTTTGCTTATCCTGCTGCTGGGCATGTGAGCACAAGGCGTGCTGCAGTGGATCTGCGGAGAGGCAAGCAGATGATATGGACAGAGGGGTGCAAATTACCCCAGGGGTGCCTTTGGGTGCTGTTGTAGACACGTGTGCCCTAAAAGCAGCATCTCACTCCCCAGCTGCAACCTCCCTCCACCTGGCTGGATGATACCCTGTCAGCATCGCACCTCAACCCAGCATCAAGTCCTAAACACCAACCCCTGCACTGCCTCAAGCTGGAGAGAAGCCCAAGTGGGTGATTTATGTATTAATCACTGAGAGACCAGGGAAGAACCAGCTCTACTACCCAGCCCACGCTGTCCAGCATGGGAAAAAACAGTGATGGGAGAAGCAGCAGCAAAAACCAAGTAAGGACAATGTCCCAAGGCTACACTGCTCCCAGGCAAAGCCAGTGAGCAGCAGCAGAGCTGGATCCCCTCAGTATCTCCCTCTCCTCCCTTATTTGTGGGATCGAGATGAAGCTGCCTTGTTCATCACATTGGCAGAGCATCAGAACTCATCAGTTCTTCGTTAGCTGCTGAACATCGTGTTTCTTGTTTTATTATTATCTGACAATGGAACAATTCAAAGGGGGATAAAAACATTGGAGGGTCAAGAAGCAACCATCGGCATGCTTAAAAATATAAAGCTGCTTTGGGCATCCAGTTACATCTGCCCTGGACACCACGGTGAGCCGACAGCATCAGGCATGGGGCTCTGGGAAAAGGATTCAATGGGGTTTATGGAATTGTCCAGCACTGTCCGAGGGTTTCAGGGATAAGCTGAGGATTATGTAAAGTGGGTCTTGAAGGACAACGTGGTTTTTATTCAAAGATTCAGTCACATCTAATAAAAAGACAACCAATGTCAGAGCCCCAGGGCTCTACCAGCACTGCTGGGTTTGGGGTGAAGGGGCTGGTGAAGGGGCTTGAGAACAAGTCTTAAGAGGAGCAACTGAGAGAAGAGGAGGCTGACGGGAGACCTCATTGCTCTCTCCAACTACCTGAAAGGAGGTTGTGGAGAGGAGGGAGCTGGGCTCTTTTCCCAAGGGACAGGGGACAGGATGAGAGGGAATGGCCTCAAGCTCTGCCAGGGGAGATTTAAGCTAGACGTAAGGAAAAAATTCTTCACAGAAAGGGTTGTTATGCACTGGAACAGGCTGCCCAGGGAGGTGGTTGACTCGCCTTCCCTGAAGGTGTTTAAGGTGCTAGTAGATGAGGTGCTGAGGGGCATGGTTTAGAGACTGGTAGGAATGGTTGGACTCGATGATCTGGTGGGTCTCTTCCAACCTGGTGATTCTATGATTCTACGAATGTGGCTCAAAATAGAAAATACCAACTGGGCCATTCCTAAGTTTTATAAAAAACAGCTGGTGGGATGGGTCCAGCCCCAAGACCCTATGATGGACACAAGAGGAGGACGGGGAGGCAGCTGCTGCGATTGGTGGAGACAGAAGCTCTGTGCCTGGTGGGACGGTGCAGCCCATCAACTGCCAGATGTTTCTAAGCATCCCTTTCTCTGCCTGAATAAGGGATTTTTTTGCAGATTGTTTTACAAGTCTCATCCTGCTGGTGCATCCCAGACTTGGGATCCCAACCCAAAACACCCGCAAGGTCTCTGGGAGGTACACAGTTCTTGGACCACATCTCATTGCCATGGACACCCACCAAGGTGCAGCACCGAGGATCCCCTAAAAGGAACCCCCACATTGAGGCAAACTCATCTAATTCACTTTCTTGACTATTCCTAAGAGAAGCAGAAACACTTCAACTTCTCCACCAAAAAGGGAAAAGGCAATAGATTACTATTGTCCTTAATTAAAATGTGTGTCGATCTCGTAAGCAGTTAATTAATAATTCCCACATTAACTTGATTAAGTGCTAGGACACCTGGAGGCAGCACAGCACACATGGGGCTCCTGGGGCTGCACTAAACCCGCTAGGCTCACGTTTTAAACCAGGGGACAATTCTCTGTCCCCAACAGGTCTGGAGGTTTAAGGGATGAAATGACAGTGAACGTCACCCTGGTGTCACCCAGCTCTTGCTGGCACTTGCTCCCACCCAGCCCTGTGTCCTGCTGGGCTCTGGCTTCCCCATGTCTTCAAGAATAAACCCACCTCATTGGCAGAACTTCTCATTTCCAGTCATGAATCAGTCAAATCAATCAAGGGCTGTGCTAAATCATAGCTCATTAACAGTAATAAGATTTTTAAGGCAGAGAGGAGCACAGAGCATCACCCTTTCCCCCTGGCTGGAGCACCCATAGCAGCACCGGCTACTCGGGAACCGTCTCTTCTTCCCTCTCACCACCAGCTCCAAAACTCTCGACTGCAAAATGGATTTTCATGCATCTCTACTAAAAAAAACGTAATTTGAGAAGATGAAGTAGTCATTAATCACTAGGAAATGGCGCTTGTTACAGGAGAAACATTAACAAAATAATCATAAATTGTCTGCCAGCCCTCATTTGTGAATGCATATGTTTCTAAGGGTACAGAAAGGCATCTCATTTGGGTGGTGTAATTAGTGATTAACCCTTCGGCACGCGGTGCAGAGCTTGGGCACCCACGTCTCCCAGCTCATGGCATCATGAGCATCCTTTGCCATGCCTGAAGCCCCTCCTGCGACCGCCCCACCATAAAATCTTAAGCGCTCTTGACATCCTCGCAATGCTGCTGGGTTTGAGGCTATTAAAATCCTATTATTTTATTGCTGTGATTAGATTAAAATGCTGATTTAAAGCAGCCAGCCATGCCAGAGACAGCTGCACACCCTGCTCAGCCCCCCAAGGACTATTCTTCTCCACAGGTAAAGATGCTTCAAGGACACGGATGCATTCAGGATCCCACCAAAACGATGAGATGGGAGAAGCTTTACTTGACCATCCTCATGACGCCATCACCACGGGGTTACTCTGAGGCCTTTCAAACTCACTGCATGCATGGGGCATCCCTGGAGCTGCAAGACCAGGGAGCAAATCCAGTCTTGCCCATGGTTCACGCTGAATAGAAGGGGGTACTGCCAACCCAAGCAGGGAAACGTGGTTTGAAATCATAGAGAATCATTGAAGTTGGAAAAGACCAGTCCAACCATCAGCCCAACACCTCCGTGCCTACTAAACCATGTCACAAAGTGCCACATCTGCATGTTTTTGGAATGCCTCCAGGGATGGAGACTCTTCCAATGCCTGATAATCTTTTCGGTGAAGAAATCCTTCCTGATATCCAATTCAAACCTCCCCTGGGGCAGCTTGAGGCCATTTCCTTTCATCTCATCACTTGTTACTTGGCAGAAGAGACCAGCACCCACCTCACCACAACCTCCCTTCCAGGAGCTGCAGAGAACGATGAAGTCATCCCTCAGCCTCCTCTTCTCCATATTAAACAGCCCAAGGTCCCTCAGCCAATCCCAGAACCCCTGGGCACCAGACCCTTTCCCAGCTCTGTTGTCTTCTCCAGACACGCTCCAGCCCCTGAAGGTCTTTCTTGCAGTGAGGAACCAAAACTGAGCACAGAATTCAAGTTGTGGCCTCACTAGCACCAAGCCCAGGCAGATGATCCCTTCCCTGCTGCTGAGGAACATTCCACTCAGCACCCCGGCTGATCTGGATGCCTGGTGGGGTCTACACGTGTCCTGTTGCTGGAATCATAGAATCACTAGGTTGGAAAGGATGCTCCAGAACATTGAGTCCAACCATTCCTACCAGTCCCTAAACCACGTCCCTCAGCACCTCATCCAACCATCCCTTAAACCCCTCCAGGGAAGGTGGCCACCAAAGCTCCCGGGTTGGCCAGGGGAGGGATTCTGTTAGAGACTAAATCTGCTGATTGCACATAGAAGCAGACTACAATGAGCAAACGACCATTTATCAAGCTGCTCCCACCAGCCAGTCGGAGCAGTCCAATCTCTACATGAAAGAAATTATTTGTAAAATCCCTGTCGGTTCTGCCCTGACAGGTCGCTCGGCGGGGCAGGCGCCTGCACTGGCCTTTTCTTCCTGTGATCTAATCAGCTCTAATTGGAAGAATAAATGAGACCTTTCCTTCAAGCTAATTATACAAAACATTGAATTAAACTACTATTAGGATTTCTCCTCACTGTTTGTGTCAGACGTCTGTTGTTTTAACGAACCAGCTGATTAACGTTTGCTGTGCAGCTTTCCCTGCCTCGAGCACACGCATGTGTCCCTGCCAGGGCGGCTGCAAAAAACAGAGAAAAGGGGCTGTTCTCCCCCAAGAGTCCCATCACACACACCAGGACCTAAAGACTCCATTGCCAGGGCTCTCTAGAAGGGTTTGGGTTGGAAGGGACATCAAAGCCCATCCAGTTCCACCCCTACCAGGGGCAGGGACACCTCCAACTGGATCAGGGGCTCCAAGTCCCATCCAACCTGGCTTTGAACCCCTCCAGGGATGGGGCAGCCACCACTGCTCTGGGCAACCTGGGCCAGGGCCTCCCCACCCTCACAGCAAAACATTTATTTCCATGATTTCAACTAAATCTCCCCTCTTTCAGCTCAAAATCATTCCCCCTTGACCCATCCCTGCCCTCCCTGATCAAGAGCCCCTCCCCAGCTTTCCTGGAGCCCCTTTCAGCCCTGGAACATGCTCTAAGGTCTCCCTGGAGCCATCTCCAGGCTGAACAATCCCAGCTCTCAGCCTGTCCTCGTACACCTCCATGGTCTCCTGTGGACTCACTCCAATAGCCCCATGTCCTCCCTGTGCTGAGGACTGGATACTCCTGTGCCCATCACAGTGTGATGGGCACATAGCAGTGCGCCCAGGTGGCCAAGAAGGCCAATGGCATCCTGGCTTGGATCAGAAATGATGCGACCAGCAGGGCCAGGGAGGTTATTCGCCCTCTGGACTCAGCACTGGTGAGGTTGCTCCTTGAATCCTGTGTTCAGTTCTGGGCCCCTCAGCACAAGAAGGATGTTGAGGCTCTGGAGCAAGTCCACAGAAGAGCAACAAAGCTGGTGAAGGGGCTGGAGAACAGGCCCTATGAGGAGCGGCTGAGAGAGCTGGAGGTGTTTATCCTGGAGAAGAGGAGGCTGAGGGGAGACCTCATTACACTCTACAACTACCTGAAAGGAGATTGTAAAGAGGAGGGAGCTGGCCTCTTCTCCCAAGTGACAGGGGACAGGACAAGAGGGAATGGCCTCAAGCTCCACCAGGGGAGATTCAGGCTGGAGATTAGGAGGAAGTTTTTCACAGAAAGGGTCATTGGGCATTGGAATAGGTTGCCCAGGGAGGTGGTTGATTCACCTTGCCTGGAGGTGTTTAAGGCACAGGTGGATGAGGTCCTGAGGGACATGGTTTAGTGTTTGATAGGAATGGTTGGACTCGCTGATCCGATGGGTCTCTTCCAACCTGGTTGTTCTATGATTCTGTGATCACCGAGCCCTCTGGGCTGCCCTCACTGCGCTGGCACTGGCGTATTTCAGGATTTCAGGAGGTTTTTGGGATCAGGCAGCCCCGCGGCAGGACCTGTCCCTCCGCCATTCCTGGGAAGCCGCGCTGAGACCGGCACCGACTCATCGCAGCAGTGGCCTCGCCGCCTTAAAGCCGGCGGGGGCGGGGCTTCCTCGTGACGTCACCGGCAGCCGCGCCGGGCTCAAGCCGAGGGTGACCGAGTAGGGCCGAGCGGAGCTGAACCTGAGCCGAACCGAGCCCGAACCCGAGCCGAACAGTTACGAGCGGACCCGAACGTAGCCGAACCCAAGCCGAGCGCAGCCGAAGCCGGGCCGAGCGGAGCCGAGCGCAGCCGCCATGCAGCGGGCGGCGTTGCGGGCGCTTGGCGGGTCGCGGTTTGTCCCGGTGCGGGCGCGCTCGGCCCTGGCGCGAACACCGCGGGGGCTGCTCTATGAGCGGCACGGGGAGCCCCGAGACGTCCTGCAGTAAGGAGCACCGGGGATGGACTGGGGTGGTGGGGGAGCGGGACTGGGGTGTAGGGGGAGCGGGACTGGGGTGTAGGGGGAGCGGGACTGGGGTGTAGGGGGAGAGGGACTGGGGTGTAGGGGGAGAGGGACTGGGGTGTGGGGGAGAGGGACTGGGGTGCGTTGGAGTCCATACTGAGGTGCAGGGGATCTTTACTGTGGTGCATTAGGGATGTACTGGGGTGCAGGGAGGGCTGGGCTGGGGTACAGGGGGAGCTGGACTGGGGTGCAGAGGAGCTGTATTGGTGTGCATTGGGGCAGCTGGACTGGGGTGCATTGGAGTCCATACTGAGGTGCAGGGGATCTTTACTGGGTTACAGGGAGGGCTGGGCTGGGGTGCAGGGGAATCTGGACTGGGGTGCATTGGGAGCTGGACTAGGGTGCAGAGGAGCTGTATTTGTGTGCATTGGGGGAGCTGGACTGGGGTGCATTGGGATTTACTGGGGTGCATTGGATCTTTACTGGGGTGCAGGGGGAGCTGGACTGGGGTGCGGGGGGACTGGATTGGGGTGCATTGGAGTCCATACTGAGGTGCAGGGGATCTTTACTGGGGTGCATTAGGGATGTACTGGGGTGCAGGGAGGACTGGAATAGGGTACAGGGGGATCTGGACTGAGGTGCATTGGGGGAATCTGGACTGGGATGCATTTGGAGCTGGACTGGGGTGCATTGGATCTTTACTGGGGTGCAGGGGCAGCTGGACTGGGATGCATGGGGAGCTGTACTGGGGTGCATTGGGGTTTACTGGGGTGCAGAGGAGCTGAACAGGGGTGCATTGGAGTCCATACTGGGGTGCAGGGAATCTTTACTGAAGTGCATTAGGGACCATACTGGGGTGCAGGTGAGCTGTACTGGGGTGCACTGGATCTTTACTGGGGTGCAGGGGGAGCTGGACTGGGATGCATTGGGAGCTGGACTAGGGTGCAGGGGAGGCTGTACTAGGGTGCAGGGGGAGCTGGACTGGGATGCATTGGGAGCTGTACTGGGGTGCATTGGGATTTACTGGGGTGCAGAGGAGCTGAACTGGGGTGCATTGGAGTCCATACTGGGGTGCAGGGAATCTTTACTGAAGTGCATTAGGGACCACACTGGGGTGCAGGGAGAGCTGTACTGGAGTACATTGAGTGATATGTACTGAAGTGCATTGGGAGCAGTACTGGGGTGCATTAGGGTCCATACTGGGGTGCAGGTGAGCTGTACTGGGGTGCATTGGGGGATCTGTACTAGGGTGCATTGGGAGCTGTATTGGAGTGCATTGGGGGATCTGTATTGGGGTGCAGAGGGAGCTGTACTGGGATACATTGTGGGATCTGTTTTGGGGTGCATTAGCGTCCGTGCTGGGGTGCAGGGGGAGCTGTGCTGGGTTGCAAGAGGTGTCTGTACTGGGATACATTTGGGGGCTGTACTGGAGCCTATAGCTGTGAGGGGAGGCCTGTACTGGGGTGCCAGGGTCTGTACTGGGGTGCACTGGGGGCTGCAGGCATGGGGTGCATTGTGGGGAGGGGGGTGCAGGAGTAGGAGTGAGGCTGGGGTGGGGTGCAGCATAGGGAGAGATGTAGGTCTGGGGGGTCCTGGGGTGAGGGGCAGTGTAAGGTGTAGGATGGGATGTAGGTAAGGGGTAGGAGGTGCAGATGGGGGTGGGTCTGGGGGTGCTGTGTGTCCTGCTTTTAGGATGCCTTGCAGGGAGCAGGCAGGCTGGAGCACTGGGCAGAGTCCAATGGCATGAGGTTTAACACGGCCAAATGCCGGGTCCTGCACTTGGGGCACAACAACCCTATGCAGAGCTACAGGCTGGGAGAAGCCTGGCTGGAAAACTGCCAGGAGGAGAGGGACCTGGGGGTGTTGGTTGACAGCCGACTGAACATGAGCCAACAATGTGCCCAGGTGGCCAAGAAGGCCAATGGCATCCTGGCTTGTATCAGAAATGGTGTGACCAGCAGGTCCAGGGAGGTTATTCTCCCTCTGTGCTCAGCAATGGTGAGGCCGCTTCTTGAATCCTGTGTTCAGTTGTGGGCCCCTCACCACAAGAAACATGTTGAGGCTCTGGAGCAAGTCCAGAGAAGAGCAACGAAGCTGGTGAAGGGGCTGGAGAACAGGCCCTATGAGGAGTGGCTGAGAGAGCTGGGGTTGTTTATCCTGGAGAAGAGGAGGCTAAGAGGAGACCTCATTGCTCTCTCCAACTACCTGAAAGGAGGTTGTAGAGAGGAGGGAGCTGGCCTCTTCTCCCAAGGGACAGGGGACAGGACAAGAGGGAATGGCCTCAAGCTCCACCAGGGGAGATTTAGGCTGGAGATTAGGAGGAAGTTTTTCACACAGAGGGTGATTGGGCAGTGGCAGAGTCTGCCCAGGGAGGTGGTTAATTCACCTTCCCTGGAGGTGTTTAAGGCACGGGTGGATGAAGTCTTGAGGGACATGGTTTAGAGACTGGTAGGAATGGTTGGACTAGAAGATCTGATGGGTCCCTTCCAACCTGGTTGTTCTATGATTCCATTATTGTATGAGTGCAGGGTTGTCCAACCTAGGGAAAGCAGGTGAGGATGGGGTGCAGCTCCTGCAGGACCCCCAGGGCCATGCCTAGGATACTTGGAGGCTTCTGAGCACATAGGGGGGACCCTGTTCCCCATACTGACATCTTGCAGTGGATATTGGGACGGGGCGGGGGGGAGGCTGCTTCAGCAGCGTTTCTCTTCCTCATCCCCCAGCAGCCTGCTGACAGTTCTTCAATTTGCCTTAAATGCATGTTCTTTTCCCAGAAAACCCGTTCTTGCTTAATTTGAGGTACAGTGGGGAGGTCTGAGCTTGCACATCACTGCACAGCAGCTTTGTCCTTGGTTGCATCACGTTGGTGGAGTTCCTCTTTGAACATGGGTCCCATCCCCAAGTGGTGGCTGCCCCATCCCTGGAGGGGTTCAAGGGCAGGTTGGATGGGGCTTGGAGCCCCTGATCCAGTGGGAGGTGTCCCTGCCCATGGCAGGGGTGGGACTGGATGGGCTTTGGGGTCCCTTCTGGTCAAGCCACCATCATGAGTGGTTTTGGGGACAAGCAGCTTGTGCTTGGCAGCAGTGTAGGATTTTCCTTCTGAAATAGGCAAAAAGTCCCGGTTTTGTCATTTTTATGCTTTTTTTCACAAGGGAGGAAGCCTCAAGGACTTGCTGCCCTGCTTAAACTAGCTTAGATCACCCCTAGGAATATGGGAGGTGCTGATACGTTATCCAGGTGCATCCAGACATCGTACCCTAGGGTTTTGGGGATGAACAGTTGCTTTTCCTTATGAGAATTCAGTTGTGCAATGGTGCCTGTCACCACCGCAGGCTCCTGAGATTTCTGCAAGGCTGGTCTTGACTTCTCTTTTTTGCACACTTCTCACAATACCCAAGTTCCCATAATGCTAAAGAGGGGCAGGATGAGCCGTAAAAATCCCCAGCCAGCTCAAACAGTGGCTTTTTTTTTACGCAACCTGCTGGATTTCTTAAGATTTGTGAGAATTACTCTGCTTGGTGACAGGCTTTTGTGGGATGGTTGGCTTTTGGCAGCCTCCATCAACAGTCTGTCTGTCTGTCTGTCTGTCTGTCTGTTTAAGAGAAATCTGATTATTTTAGTGGGGTTGAAATCTAAGCAGAGGGTTTGCGCTCGAAGCACTGATGCAGGGATTGAGGGAGCTCTGATGACATTGAGTGCTGGTGACACCAGGCTGTGTGGTGCTGTTGACGTGGTGGAGGGAAGGGATGGGTGCAGGAGGACCTGGACAGGCTGAGGAGATGGAACTGCGTGACCTCAGGAGGTTCAAACAGGCCAAATACACCTTTCTCAGAGCAACCCCAGCCAGTGGCATCTTGTTTGGATCAGAAATAGCATCGCCAGCAGGTTCAGAGAGGTTATTTTCCCTCTGGATTTGGCACTGGTGAGACTGCTCCTTGAATCCTCTGTTCAATTCTGGGCCCCTCAGCACAAGAAGGATGTTGAGGCTCTGGAGCGAGTCCAGAGAAGAGCAATGAAGATGCTGAAGGGGCTGGAGAACAGGACAAACGGCTGAGAGAGCTGGAGGTGATTATCCTGGAGAAGAGGAGGCTGAGGGGAGACCTCATTGCTCTCTCCAACTCCCTGAAAGGAGGTTGTGGAGAAGAGGGAGCTGGGCTCTTCTCCCAAGGAACAGGGGACAGGACAAGTGAGAATGGCCTCAAGCTCCACCAGAGGAGATTTAGGCTGAACATTAGGAAAAAATATTTCAGGGAAAGGGTCACTGGTCACTGGCAGAGGCTGCTCAGGGAGGGGGTTGATTCACCTTCCCTATAGGGGTTTAAGGGACAGGTGAATGAGGTGCTGAGGGACATGGTTTAGTGATTGAAGGAATGGTTGGAGTCGATGATCTGATGTATCTTTTCCAACCTGGTGATTCTATGATTTTATGATTCTAATGTGTTGTGGGATACAGGCATCTCTCCAGCTTAATCCAAGTTGCAGCAGACGTTGGCCAAGCCCCTATTAATGCCCTTTTCCTTTGTGTCTCGCTGTTCAGATTAAAGGACCTCGAGGTGGCCAAGCTAGGAGACTCTGATGTCCATGTCAAGATGCTGGCAGCCCCCATCAATCCTGCTGACATCAATATGATCCAAGGTAACTCGCAGGCTGTAGCTCTTCTGTGTATTAATTCTTGCGTAATGCTCCTGGTAGGTTGTCTCAGAGGGTTCGGAGGCAGCTCCTGGGGTTGGGAGGTTTGGGTTGTGATGTGCCCTCCAGCTCACACTTGGCTTTCTGGCAGGGACCTACGCCATCCTCTCCCCACTGCCGACCGTGGGAGGGAATGAAGGTGTTGGGGAAGTGCTTGAGGTCGGGAAGCATGTAGCAGCTCTGAAACCTGGGGACTGGGTCATCCCAGCGGTCACCGGACTCGGTGAGTGCATTCCGCAGCATCCTCCTTGAGCCACAGCACTGCTGGATCCTCTCTTGCAGGTCAGCTCTTCCTCTGCTTTCCCCCAGAGCATCTTCTCAGGAAATTTTGGGAATGCTCCAGCCTGCCAGGAGCTGCCCAAGTCTGCACAGAGAGCAAACCCATGCTCATGGCCCATGGGAACCCTTCCTTTGGGACCTGGTACAGGGATTTTAGGGATCCTGGAGCAGAACGGCTCCTCCGCAAAGCACCCTGATTGCTGGCTGTGGGTAGAGCCCTGTGCCCCTCCTGCTTACAGCAATTACATCCAATTGGATGTGACTTAAAATGAAAAACCAGTTCCATTAGCGAATGTTTGGGCGAGAGAAGCAGCAGTTGGAACCCATTTAGTGCCGTATTAGCCTAATCATAAATCTAATGGCCTGGATTGTCTCAGACAAGAAGCATCAGAAAAACTGCTGGAGCTGCACAGAGACATCTTCATTCCTTACCTGCTTAGATTTAGGTTCAAGTTTTATTCTTTCTGCCACATATTTTTATTTTTAATGCTGCTGTTTTATTCAAAACCAGCTCAGTTCTTGATCCCCAGGCAGAGCGAGCGATGCTGCTCATCCTCTGCTGGTGCAAGGAGAAGGACAAGAGCTCCTAGAGAAGGGGGCACGTGCGATGCAAAACCACGGAGCACGTGCAAGAGGAGCAACGGCGATGCCATTGCTTGTGCTGAACTTTAATTTAGAAATAATCTCCTTTTCTATAGCACTTTTATGTAGTTATAAAGCATGGCAGCAATCTGTTTCTCTGGAAACAGCTGCATTTTGCCACATCTGCTTAGAGCTGCTTTAAGGACCTGAGATAAAGCGTTTAACCTGGGCAAGGTCGTGGTTACATCTCATTACAGTTTTTGCCTTAATAGTGCTCTGATAGGGAGAGTGTGGGAATTTAATTTTCAACAAATGCCTCTTGTGCTCTTCTGAAATGCCAATGGCTGGAAAAATTGTTGGATCTGGTTTAATGTAACAGCTTGGCTTTTGCCTGTTTCTTCTTAAAAGGCTATTTCGCTTGATGGGAGAAGGAAAGCAATCTACTTAAGATCCAAATGTGGTATATTTAAGCATAAAAAAGGAAGTAAGTGGATGATAGGGGGTTAAATCAGACATAAATGCAGAGGGAGTAAATCCAACTAAACCAGCTTTGACTGTGTGGACTTCTCCATCGGATGGGGAGTGTTTCCATTAGCTCCACACATCCCGTGTGCCTGGGGAGCCCCCAGTCCCGTATTTCTCTGGGAAATGATTAGACTTGGCTGGGTGACAGATGGTGGTGGACAGCAAGGGCTTTGTCCCCTGCCTCTCACAGTGTTTTGACCATACCCATATGGGAAATGTTTCAAAATTCCCTCGCTGGGATTTAAATGATGCACATTGTGGTGATGCTGCTGTTGTGACTGGTGTTAAGGCTTTGGCTTGAAGAAACTCTGGCTTCTCTTGGCAAGAAGTGATGCCTTCTCCATCCCTGGAGGTGTTCAAGGTCAGCTTGGATGGGACTTTGAGTGAGCAGATCCAGCGCAAGTTGAGCTCTCCTAACCTTTTCCTTTCCTTGCCCTCCTTTCTGCTGCAATGCTGCTGGTGCCCCAGGGACATGGCGGACACAGGGAGTGTTCCCCGAGGAGGCGCTGCTGAAGGTGCCCAGTGACATCCCAGTGCTGTGCGCTGCCACCCTGAGCGTCAACCCCTGCACAGCGTACCGCATGCTGATGGACTTTGAGACCCTGGCGCCAGGTACGGCTTTGCTGGGTGGAGGGGAATCCAGGTGGATTTGATGGTCACTTGCGCAGTGAAAGGGATGTCACCTGGAGTCCTGCGTCCAGCTCTGGAGTCCTCAGCACAGAAAGGACATGGAGCTGCTGGAGTGAGTCCAGAGGAGGCCAAGGAGATGACATGAGGGCTGGAGCACCTCCCGTACAAGGACAGGCTGAGAGAGTTTGGGTTGTTCAGCCTGGAGAAGAGAAAGGCTGCAGAGAGACCTCAGAGGAGCTTCCAGTGCTGAAAGGGGCTCCAGGAAAGCTGGGGAGGGCCTCTTGATCAGGGAGGGCAGGGGTGGGACAAGGGGGAAAGATTTTTAGCTGAAAAAGTAGAGATTGAGATGAGATCTTAGGGAGAAATGTTTTGCTGTGAGGGTGGGGAGACCCTGGCCCAGGTTGCCCCGAGCAGTGGTGGCTGCCCCATCCCTGGAGGGGTTCAAGGCCAGGTTGGATGGAGCTTTGAACAGCCTGATCCAGTGGGAGATGTCCCTGCCCATGGGAGCGGGTGGGCCTGAGTAGGCTTTGAGGTCCCTTCCAACCCAAACCATTCTATGAATCTATGAAAATCTGGATTTATTTATATCCAGGTGACTCTGTCATCCAGAATGCTGCCAACAGTGGTGTGGGCCAGGCTGTTATCCAGATTGCCAAAGCCTCTGGAATTAAGACCATCAATGTGGTGAGAGACAGGTGAGTTCCTTGGCACAGGAGAAGGTCCCTGTAGCAAAGGAGCTGCCTTTGGCACATGTTGGAGGTTAGACAAGTCTGGGGTCAGGACCTGGTCAACCTGCCCATTCAACAGCAAATTTTCTCCTATGGTTCAGCCTGGTGTCCTCCAGCCTCTGCTGGAGCTACTTCTGAGCAGGAGGGTGGAGAAGGTGACACTTTGCTTTTTGGATCATCGAATATATTTTATTTTTCCTCCCCCAGACCTGATCTCCCAAAGCTGGTAGAGAGGCTGCTGGCGCTGGGCGCAGACCACGTCATCACAGAGGAGATGCTGAGGAAACCAGAGATGAAAGATATATTTAAGGTACCTCAACAGTTATCCCACTGGAGAGACCATCCAGGACTGTCCCTGCTGTTCAGCACTGCAGGGAGAGGTGCAGGGATGGTGGAAAGGGAGAATCTCTCTCTAGATCAGGATTTAGCCACAGAAGTCAGGGGCTTTTGCTCTTATTGCAAAGGCCAGACCAAAGATTTTCTCTCTGTGACTCTTGGTTTAACTGTTGAGCTTAAGGCAGTTGCTCCCTCAAGAGTTGCAGTCCCATCTCAAAAAGGAGCCTTCAAATTTGAGAACCTTCTTAATAAAGTCCCTCTGTACTCGGCACTGGTGAGGCTGCTCCTCGAATCCTGTGTTCAGTTGTGGGCCCCTCACCACCAAAAGGATGTTGAGGCTCTGGAGTGAGTCCAGAGAAGAGCAACAAAGCTGGTGAAGGGGCTGGAGAACAGGCCTTATGAGGAGTGGCTGAGAGAGCTGGGGGTGTTTAGCCTGGAGAAGAGGAGGCTGAGGGGAGACCTCATTGCTCTCTAAAACTACCTGGAAGGAGGTTGTGTAGAGGAGGGAGCTGGGCTCTTCTCCCAAGTGACAGGGGACAGGACAGGAGGGAATGACCTCGGGCTCCGTCAGGGGAGATTTAGACTGCACATTGGGAAGAAGATTTTCATGAAAGGGGTCATTGGGCACTGGAGCAGGCTGCCCAGGTAGGTGGTTGATTCCCCTTCCCCAGAGGCATTTGAGGCGCGGGTGGACGGGGTGCTGAGGGACATGGTTTAGAGATTGGTAGGAACAGTTGGACTTGATGATCTGGTGGGTCTCTTCTAACCTGGTTATTCTGTGATTCTGTGAAACCCTTGCAGAGCATCCCGAAGCCCCGGCTCGGCCTGAACTGTGTTGGAGGCAAGAGCACTACGGAGATGCTGCGGCACCTGCAGTAAGTTTGGCTGGGCAGTGGCTGGGTTGTGGGCTTGGGGATGGCAAACCAGTCCTAGGGAGTCCTGCTCCAGAGCCCCCCCAAGCACAGGAGGTGGCTGGACATGCTCTCTGCTGATGTTGACAAGGGGAGAAGAGATGGGTTTGGAAAACAGCAGTGACTTGAACTTATCATCACCTCATGTCTGAAATGCTCCCAGTGGCTGGAGGCAGCTGAAGTCCAGTTGGGAAGGTCCCGCGGGTCCTGGGCAGGAGTTACTGGTGTGTTTAGCTGCAGATTGAGGTAAAAGTTTCACTCCCAGGTGTGTGGGAAAGAGGGAGGACCCCTGGAAAGTGGAGCCTGAGGAACAACTGAGGGAGTCCTGCTCTGAGAAAAGACCTGAGGCACTGGTGAGACCACTCCTCAAATCCTGTGTTCAGTTCTGGGCCCCTCACCGCAAGAACGATGTTGAGGCTCTGGAGCGAGTCCAGAGAAGAGCAACAAAGCAGGTGAAGGGGCTGGAGAACAGGCCTTATGAGGAATGGCTGAGAGAGCTGGGGGTGTTTATCCTGGAGAAGAGGAGGCTGAGGGGAGACCTCATTGCTCTCTCCAACTCCCTGAAAGGAGGTTGTGGAGAGGAGGGAGCTGGGCTCTTCTCCCAAGTGCCAGGGGACAGCACAAGAGGGAATGGCCTCAAGCTCGGGGATACCGAGACTTGAATTCAATTGTGCTGCTGTTCCCGCTACCACTACTGATTGTGACAAGAGCCTCTCGCAAATCAATCCCTACTGCATGTCAGGGTTCGTTCAGATCTTTCTGAGCTCAGTGGGATGCAGGGGCACAGCGTGGAGGACGGGGAACCTGAACACACTGGGCTTCTTCATGGACTGGCCCCATCCCTGCCCTAAATCCCAGGGATTTTCTGTCTTAATCAAGTATAAGATAAACTGAAGCAATTCCTCAAGGCTCAGCACAAAGTCCTACACTTGGGTTACAAGAATCCCATGCAGTCAAACAGGCTCAAAACAAAAAGGCAATTTGAAACAGTTTATTATTGGCAACAACAAACACTACTTAATGATTTAATCCTAGACGAAGGTGTTTGTCCATCTACCCCACAACTCGCAGCCCAAGATGGCTGCTGTGTCCACCCGACCCATTTCACAGTCCGTCGCCGTGTCGGGCAGGGTTGTTGGGTGGGCAGTAGCAGGTCGGGCAGTGTCGGAAGGGGCGAGCTGGGACGGGTGGTGGCTGTGGCACGGGAGCAGCCCCAGGGCGATCCCAAGGATTTGGCCCTGGCCACCAATCTGGGCGTGGAGGGGGCCCAAAGAACAGTGGCGCAGGAGGTGATTGGCGCTGAGGTGAAGGCGGCAATGGAGCCGGAGCCGCCTCTGGGACGTTTTCAGGACCATCTGCGCGGTGCTGTTCGGCCTGGGCTGGACCGGCACTGGTGCTGGGTCCGTCGGTTTCAGCCCGTGGCTCGGTGGCTGTGGGGCTGGGGGCTGCAGGGCTCTGGGAGTCGTTCTGCTCCTCATCCATTGGTGCTGCCACTTGGCCCTGCGACAGCTGTGGCCCAGGAGCAGCACGAGGTGCTGGCAGCTCATCCCTCGCAGGCTCTGGAGCTTGGGACTGAGCTGGGCTAGCACTGCCGACCAGCCAAGGAAGAAAATTTGGCCCGGGAGCTGCCTGCTGAGGGGGCTCCATGTCTTGTGGGGCAGGAGGTGAGCGGCGTTGGGGTGAAGCTGCAGATGCAGTGAGAGCCGCCTCCGGGATGTTCTCTTGGCTGCGTTTGCGTCGCCGTTTGGCCGGGGCTGGACCGGCGCTGGTGCTGGGGGCGTCGGGGTCAGCCCATGGCTCGGTCGCTGTGGAACTCGAGCCTGCATGGCTCTCAGCGTCCTCCTCCGTGTCTCCTGTCGCCGCCTCAGCATCGGCTGCTCTCTTCCTTGGCCTCTCGTCCTCCTGCCCAGGGCTGCGTGGGGCTGCAGCCGGGGCTCGCTCTGTGTCCTCAGGGCTGAGGAGCTGGGGCTGGTCTCTCTGGAAGCCGGGGCGGTGGAAGAAGTGCAGCTGCGGATGGCAAAGGACAGGAGTCAGTGCCAGCATTACCAGAGGAGGAAGACACAGATTCTCTACTCAAGCATTTAGCTAGGATAAAGGGCTCTTGGTGGCCTGTGAAGCCTCCAGCTTAGGCTGAATAAGATGTTGGGATGGAGCTTTTATAAGTGGTGACCTTGCTGGGGTTCTCAGGGTTTGGAAGCAGAGAAGCACAGGGTTTTAGAAGCTTCAGAAATGATGGAGAACCCCAGATCACTCAGCGTGGAATGGTCAGCGTTCAGTAAATGCCACAAGAAGATTGGAACTTTTGGTTCAGCCGGATAGAGAGTGAGCACAGAAAGAGCCCCAAGTGCTGGGACTGTGCTTGCTTTTCACAGCTGTGCCCAAGTCCCTTTGGTCAGCACTTCTGCTCCTCCAAAATGCTGCATTCAGAATTCCTGACAAGGACCCCGAGACAAACTCGGGCCATGTGCTCCCACACCCATCCTCGCTCCCTGCCTGGGAAAGGTTTCTTCTAGCTGAATGTGACCCTCTCCCCACCAAATGTCTGGAGGGTTCTCTCCTGGGGGAGGAACTCACGTACCTTGCCCAGAGAAGCTCCTGCTGCTGCTAATGCTTGCAGCTTCCCGATGGTGATAGAGATGGAAGAACGTCCTTCCACTGGCTGGAATCCATGGAGGCTCAGTAGGACGATGAAGCCTCCCATGGACTGGGTGTCAAAGATTTTCCTCCCCAGCACTTCCTTGACGAAGAGATTCTGAGCGATGACGATGCACTTGCCATCGTCAGCCCACCAGATGGACTGGAAGCGGTGGCTGCTGACGATGTTCCAGAGGACCTTGAGGAACCTGCGGACTGAAGAGGGTCTGGGTTTGGCACAGCTCTCCTCCCACCAATGCTAGCGGAGGCTGGGCACCCTGCACTCCTCAGGCTTACCTTGAGAGTTCTCTCCTGCGAGAGATGAGCTGGCAGCATCCTCGGGTGCTGCCATAGCACCAACCTCGTGGTTGGGAGAAGGTGGAGGCACCACCCCAGGCTCCTCCGTGTCGGAGGATGACTCTGGTGCAGATGACTCCAAGTTGTTCCCCATGGCTGAGCTGGGTTTCAGCTTTGAGCCTCGTCCCTTAGGCTGAGCAGCAAGACAGAGTCGTGCCTGTCAGCGGCTGAAGGGCTGTGGCGTCTGATCCCTGGGCAGCAGCTTATAAAGTGCCCTGGGTCATTGTGACACCTGCGTCCCATCACTGTGACCTCACCGTGTGGCACACATCTCCTGGTGACAGGAGCTGGAAGGCAGCACAACTTCTAAAAAGTCCTGTTGTCTCCCCTAAATGCAGCTTGTGACTGAAATGAACTGGGGCCCAACTCAGAATATGGATTTTGGGTTCTCTCACAGGGATAACCTGCAGCACCAGCCCATTCCTCAGGGAATCCTCGAATCACTGAGTCATTTAAGTTTGACAAGGCCTTTCAGACCAAGTCCGGTCGCATTCTAATCACTGGCAAACCCACAACTAAACCATGGAGCAAGCATGACATCTGCGTGGCTTTTCAATCCCACCCTTAGTAAATCCCCCAGTGAGCTGGGCAGCCTCTTCCAGAGCAGGACAGACCTTGCCAGGAAGGAATCTCTTCCGATACCAAATCTAAACCTCCCCCAATGCGGCAAGTGGCCGTTACCTCTCACCATCCCATCGCTTGTTCCTTGGGAGAAGAGCCCAGCACCCACCTGCTCAGAACCTCCTTTAGAGGAGCTGCAGAGAGGGATGAGGTCTCCCCTCAGCCTCCTCCAGGCTCTGGAGAAAAATGGCCTTTAGGGATGTGCTGGAGGGACCCTGTTAGTCGTCAGTGGGAATGAGGAGCGGTGGATGCATCCAGGGCTGGGGTCAGTCCCAAAGGATTGGGGGTGTCTCCAGGACGGGTCTGTCCCCAGGGAGGCGTGACAAGGCTGCAGTGCTGGACATCAAAGAGCCCAGAGCTGCAGTTCTTCCCTTGGGCACCTTCCCCCTGTGCAGAAATGCCTGTGCCCTCTGCTGTGGAATAACCCCCACTCTGGGATTTCTGCCATGACTGGCATGGGAGGAAAGAGGAGCCAATGGTGGTTTCTTCACCTGGGAGGGGTCGTGCCGGGACCAAGGATAAAGTGGGAGAGGGATGGCTGAAGAGGTGGCCTAGAAGGCCAGTGGCATCTTGGCTTGGATCAGAAACAGCTTGGCCAGCAGGGCCAGAGAGGTTATTCTCCCTTAGAATTCGGCACTGGTGAGACTGCTTCTCGAATCCTGTGTTCAGTTGTGGGCCCCTCAGCGCAAGAAGGATGTTGAGGCTGTGGAGCAAGTCCAGAGAAAAGCAATGAAGCTGGTGAAGGGATTGGAGAACAGGTCTTATGAGGAGCAGCTGAGAGAGCTGGGGGTGTTTATCCTGGAAAAGAGGAGGCTGAGGGGAGGCCTCATTGCTCTCTCCAACTCCCTGAAAGGAGGTTGTGGAGAGGAGGGAGCTGGTCTCTTCTCCCAAGTGCCAGGGGACAAGATGAGAGGGAATGGCCTCAGACTCCACCAGGGGAGGGTCAGGCAGGACATTAGGAGAAAATATTTCAGGGAAAGGGTGATTGAGCAGTGGCAGAGGCTGCCCAGGGAGGGGGTTGAGTCACCTTCCCTGGAGGGGTTTAAGGTGCGGGTGTATGAGGTGCTGAGGGACATGGTTTAATGATTGATAGGAATGGTTGGACTCAATGATCCAGTGGGTCTCTTCCAATCTGGTGATTCTAGGATTCTGTGTGGGGTTGGATTTAGATAGGGCAGAGGGAAAGGCTGGAAGGACAAAGCTGCAGGCTGGGGACCAGTATCTGAATGCCCCCTTCCCCTTCCAGGCCCAAAGGGACCATGGTCACCTACGGGGGGATGGCAAAGCAGCCTGTGACGGTGCCTGTGGTGAGTACTAGAGACGTTTTCTATTTCCCTCAGGGCATGTTCTCTATGTCCCACTGCTTATGTCCCCGTCCTCATGGCACTGCGGGAGCCTGGTTCTCCCTTACCTGCAGCCAGAGGGTTCTGCTGATGCTGTCAGCTACTTGGATGGTAAATTCAGAGGCTCCAGCCACCTTTTGCTTTGACCAGTGGACTCTGTTACAGTATGAGCTGCTTTGCACTCCAGCACAGAGCTCTTGCCTTTATTTATGGTCAATATAGGCTGCTGTGAAATCCCAGTGAGGAAATGGCCTCAGAGCCACTGAGCATCAAACCCACTTGGATGCCACATTTCTGAGTCCATCTCTGCTTCCCACTCTCTCCTGATTCTTACGAGTGCACTAACGAAGGTGTGAGGACCCTCGTTGCCACCTTCCACCACTGTCACACTGGGAGGGGACAGTCCTCACCCTGGTGTGTGTCTCCCTCTCTCCAGAGCGCCTTCATCTTCCGAGATGTGCGACTCCGTGGCTTCTGGATGACCCAGTGGAAGAAGGAACATGCGCAGGGTGAGCTGAGTGTGTGCTGGGGGGCGGCACTGGCACAGAGGGTCGGTTCGGCACAGGGAGCGGATGCCAAACCACCATGCTGGGGCCATCCTCATTGCTGTCCCTTATTACAGAATCACAGAACCATAGAGCAACCAGCTTGGAAGGGACCCATCGAATCTCCTAGTCCAACCATTCCTATCAAACACTAAACCAATTCCCTCAAGACCTCATCCACCCGTCCCTTAAACACCTCCAGGAAAGGAGACTCAACCACCTCCCTGGGCAGCCTATTCCAATGCCCTATGACCTTTCTATGTCACGCGTGCTGACAGGCCTCAGCACAGCCAACATGCAGGGAAGTTGCTGCTTGGCTTGGGCAGGGCCTGCAGCATCACCATGCCGGGGGCTCTTGCCCCACGCAGCGAGCTGGAGCTGGGAGCACAGCACACCCTGGTGTGTCCAGGACCCTGTCTGGGATAGATGGTGGCCCTGGTCTGGCACAGGACGCATCCTGGACTTGATAGGAATGGTTGGACTTGATGATCCGGTGGGTCTTTTCCAACTTGGTGATTGTATGATTGTGTGATGCCGAGAGCTCCCTTCTTCCCTCTCAGACCAGGAGAGCCTGAGCAGCATGATGGACGCCTTGTGCCAGCTCATGCGGAGGGGGCTGCTCACTGCGCCGGCCTGCACGGAGGTACCGCTCCAGGACTACAGGGCAGCACTGGAAGCTGCCATGAAGCCCTTCACGTCCTCCAAGCAGATCCTGCTCCTCTGACCCGCAGCTCCTGGGCACCAGCAGCCACAGCTTGGTCCTGCCTCACCACAGCCAAGCGTTCCGTGGCTGCCTTGTCATCAACCAAGAACTGCTGAAGGGGGAAAACCTTCAAAGTCAGGGATTTTGGAACTTTTCAATGCCCACTTGAAGATTTCAAAGCCTTGGCAGCTTTGCCTCAGAACCCACCTCCATCTCCCTCTCTTTTGTTCTGCAGCCGAGAGCCCTCAGCCTGGGGCCACTCTCAAAGGTGATGCACTGAGAAAGAACAGATTTCTTTTTATTGTTTCTATTTTAGTTTCCTTTTTCCCTGCCCAGTCTGTGCAACTCTGGCAAGATGGGGCTGTGGACACCATGCAGGCTGGAGGACAAGGACACTAAGGTTTTCCCAGCCCTGGACATAATGTCATCTCAAAAAATGAAGTCAAACGAAAAAAAAACACCAAGAGAAGCGATAAGTTCCCAAGTGCTGCCTCAGCATTCGGAGCTGTGGGACAGCAGAGATGTCATTGTCCCCTTGGGGACAGCTCTGGGGTGGTGGCATTGAATGCAGAGACTGGGGCCCAGTGGGACTCATGCAGGTCAAGGGGGTTTCTGGGGATACCAAGACTTGAATTCAATTGTGCTGCTGTTTCTGCTGCCACTACTGATTGTGACAAGAACCTCTCGCAAATCAATCTCTACTGAATATCAGGGTTTGTTCAGATCTTTCTGAGCTCAGTGGGATGCAGGGGCACAGCGTGGAGGATGGGGAACCGGAACACACTGGGCTCCTTCATGGACTGGCCCCATCCCTGACCCAAATCCCAGGGATTTTCTGTCTTAATCAAGTATAAGTTAAAAACGAACTGAAGCAATTCCAGAAGTCTCAGCACAAGGTCCTACACTTGGGTTACAAGAATCCCATGCAGTCAAACAGGCTCAAAACAAAAAGGCAGTTTGAAACAGTTTATTATTAGCAACAACAAACACTACTTAATGACTTAATCCTAGACGAAGGTGTTTCTCCATCTACCCCACGACTCGCAGCCCAAGATGGCTGCTGTGTCCACCCGACCCATTTCACAGTCCGTCGCCGTGTCGGGCAGCCGGGTTGTTGGGTGGGCAGTAGCAGGTCGGGCAGTGTCGGAAGGGGCGAGCTGGGACGGGTGGTGGCTGTGGCACGGGAGCGGCCCCAGGGCGATCCCAAGGATTTGGCCCTGGCCACCAATCTGGGCGTGGAGGGGGCCCAAAGAACAGTGGCGCAGGAGGTGATTGGCGCTGAGGTGAAGGTGCCGATGGAGCCGGAGCCGCCTCTGGGACGTTTTCAGGGCCATCTGCGCGGTACTGTTCGGCCTGGGCTGGACCGGCACTGGTGCTGGGGCCGTCGGGGTCAGCCCGTGGCTCGGTGGCTGTGGGGCTGGGGGCTGCAGGGCTCTGGGAGTCGTTCTGCTCCTCATCCATTGGTGCTGCCACTTGGCCCTGCGACAGCTGTGGCCCAGGAGCAGCACGAGGTGCTGGCAGCTCATCCCTCGCAGGCTCTGGAGCTTGGGACTGAGCTGGGCTAGCGCTGCCGATCAGCCAAGGAAGAAAATTTGGCCCGGGAGCTGCCTGGTGAGGGGGCTCCATGTCTTGTGGGGCAGGAGGTGAGCGGCGTTGGGGTGAAGCTGCAGATGCAGTGAGAGCCGACTCCGGGATGTTCTCTTGGCTGCGTTTGCGTCGCCGTTTGGCCGGGGCTGGACCGGCACTGGTGCTGGGGGCGTCGGGGTCAGCCCATGGCTTGGTCGCTGTGGAACTCGAGGCTGCATGGCTCTCAGCGTCCTCCTCCGTGGCTCCTGTTGCCGCCTCAGTATCAGCTGATCTCTTCCTTGGCCTCTCGTCCTCCTGCCCAGGGCTGCGTGGGGCTGCAGCCGGGGCTCGCTCTGTGTCCTCAGGGCTGAGGAGCTGGGTCTGGTCTCTCTGGAAGCCGGGGCGGTGGAAGAAGTGCAGCTGCGGATGGCAAAGGACAGGAGTCAGCATTCAGATATGTTTCAGTCGGTAACCCTTGCACCCCAAGAGCTCTGGGGCTCTGGTTTGACTGGAGAGGCACTGGGTGCTGATGCAGCTGCTGGAGCAGCCCCAGGTCGGCTCTCGGCTGGGTTGGGACCAAACCCTTGCCAACCTGAAGGTGTTGAGAGACTGTGAGACTGCAGAGACAGGACAGGGGAATGTAACAAGAGGTCTTTTGAACAACAACAACCAGTGTTTATTAATTAATCCTAATGTGTTCCTCCATCTACGTCCCATGACTCGCAGCCCAAGATCACTGCTATGTCCACCTGACCCATTTCACAGTCCGTCGCCGTGTCGGGCAGGGTTGTTTGGTGGGCAGTAGCAGGTCGGGCAGTGTCGGAAGGGGCGAGCTGGGACGGGTGGTGGCTGTGGAACGCGAGCGGCCCCAGGTCGATCCCAAGGATTTGGCCCTGGCCACCAATCTGGGCGTGGAGGGGGCCCAAAGAACAGTGGCACAGGAGGTGATTGGCGCGGAGATGAAGGCACCGATGGAGCCGGAGCCGCCTCTGGGGCATTTTCAGGGCCATCTGCGCGTTGCTGTTCGGCCGGGGCTGGACCGGCACTGGTGCTGGGGCCGTCGGGGTCAGCTGATGGCTGGGTCGCTGTGGGGCTGGGGGCTGCAGGGCTCTGGGAGTTGTTCTCCTGCCCCTCATCCATTGGTGCTGCCTCTTGGCCCTGCGACAGCTGTGGCCCAGGAGCAGCACGAGGTGCTGGCAGCTCATCCCTCGCAGGCTCTGGAGCTTGGGACTGAGCTGGGCTAGTGCTGCCGACCAGCCAAGGAAGACAACTGGGCCCGGGAGTTGCCTGGTGAGGGGACTCCATGACTTGTGGGGCAGGAGGTGAGCGACGCTGGGGTGAAGCCACAAATAGAGTGAAAGTGGCCTCCAGGATCTTCTCTGGGCTGCATTTGCGTCTCCGTTTGGCCGGGGCTGGACCGGCGCTGGTGCTGGGGCCATCGGGGTCAGCCCATGGCTCGGTCGCTGTGGAGCTGGGGCCTGCGCGGCTCTCGGCGTCCTCCTCTGTGTCTCCTGTCGCCGCCTCAGCATCCGCTGGTCTCTTTCTCGGACGCTCGTCCTCCTGCCCAGGGCTGCGTGGGGCTGCAGCCGGGGCTCGCTCTGTGTCCTCAGGGCTGAGGAGCTGGGGCTGGTCTCTCTGGAAGCCGGGGCGGTGGAAGAAGTGCAGCTGCGGATGGCAAAGGACAGGAGTCAGTGCCAGCATTGCCAGAGGAGGAAGACACAGATTCTCTAGTCAAGCATTTATCTAGGACAAAGATAGGCTTAGGCTGCATAAAGTGTTGGGATGGAGCTTTTGTAAGTGGTGACCATGCTGGGGTTCTCAGTGTAGAGAATCACAGGTTTCTCCACATCTGAAAATTGATGGAGAACCCCAAATGACTCAGCGTGGAATGGTCAGCGTTCAGTATATGCCACAAGAAGATTGGAACTTTTGGTTCAGCCGGATAGAGAGTGAGCACAGAAAGAGCCCCAAGTGCTGGGACTGTGCTTGCTTTTCACAGCTGTAACCAAGTCCCTTTGGTCAGCACTTCTGCTCCTCCAAAATCCTGCACTCAGAATTCCTGACAAGGACCCCGAGACAAACTCGGGCCATGTGCTCCCACCCCCATCCTCGCTCCCTGCCTGGGAGAGGTTTCTTCTTGCTGAGTGTGACCCTCTCCCCACCAAATGTCTGGAGGGTTCTCTCATGGGGGAGGAACTCACGTACCTTGCCCAGAGAAGCTCCTGCTGCTGCTAATGCTTGCAGCTTCCCGATGGTGATAGAGATGGAAGAACGTCCTTCCACTGGCTGGAATCCATGGAGGCTCAGTAGGACGATGAAGCCTCCCATGGACTGGGTGTCAAAGATTTTCCTCCCCAGCACTTCCTTGACGAAGAGATTCTGAGCGATGACGATGCACTTGCCATCGTCAGCCCACCAGATGGACTGGAAGCGGTGGCTGCTGACGATGTTCCAGAGGACCTTGAGGAACCTGCGGACTGAAGAGGGTCTGTGTTTGGCACAGCTCTCCTCCCACCAATGCTAGCGGAGGCTGGGCACCCTGCACTCCTCAGGCTTACCTTGAGAGTTCTCTCCTGCGAGAGATGAGCTGGCAGCATCCTCGGCTGCTGCCATAGCACCAACCTCGTGGTTGGGAGAAGGTGGAGGCACCACCCCAGGCTCCTCCGTGTCGGAGGACGACTCTGGAGAAGATGAATCCATGCTGTTCCCCATAGCTGAGATGGGTTTCAGCTTGGAGCCTCGTCCCTTAGGCTGAGCAGCAAGACAGAGTCATGCCTGTCAGCGGCTGAAGGGCTGTGGCATCTGATCCCTGGGCAGCAGCTTATAAAGTGCCCTGGGTCATTGTGACACCTGCATCCCATCACTGTGACCTCACCGTGTGGCACGTGTTGCCTGCCGACAGGAGCTGGAAGGCAGCACAACTTCTAAAAAGTCCTGTTGTCTCCCCTAAATGCAGCTTGTGACTGAAATAAACTGGGGCCCACCTCAGAATATGGATTTTGGGTTCTCTCACAGGGCTATGCTGCAGCACCAGCCTGTTCCTCAGGGAATCCCCGAATCACTGAGTCATTTAAGTTTGACAAGGCCTTTCAGACCAAGTCCGGTCGCATTCTAATCACTGGCAAACCCACAACTAAACCATGGAGCAAGCATGACATCTGCGTGGCTTTTCAATCCCACCCTTAGTAAATCCCCCAGTGAGCTGGGCAGCCTCTTCCAGAGCAGGACAGACCTTGCCAGGAAGGAATCTCTCGCGATACCCAATCTAAACCTCCCCCAATGCGGGAAGTGGCTGTTGCCTCTCAGCATCTCATCGCTTGTTCCTTGGGAGAAGAGCCCAACACCCTCCTTCTCTGAACGTCCTGTAGAGGAGCTTCAGAGAGGGATGAGGTCTCCCCTCAGCCTCCTCCAGGCTCTGGAGAAAAATGGCCTTTAGGGATATGCTGGAGGGACCCTGATAGTCATCACCTAGGGATTCACCCTAGGGTATTGAAGGAGCTGGCAGATGTATTGGCCAAACCCCTTTCCATCATCTTCCAACAGTCCCGGAAGACTGGGGAGGTACTTCTGGACTGGAGGCTGATGTAGTGCCCATCTACAAGAAGGGTCACAGGGAGGCTCTGGGGAACTACAGGCCAGTCAGTCTGACCTCAGTGCCAGGGAAAGTCATGGAACAGGTGATCTTGAGTGCTATCATGAAGCACTTGCAAGAGAACCGGGTGATCAGGCCCAGTCAACATGGGTTCACAAAAGGCAGGTCTTGCCAAACCAACCTGATCGCCTTCTGTGACAAAGTGACTCGGCTGCTGGATGACGGAAAAACTGTGGATGTGGTCTTCCTGGACTTCAGCAAAACCTTTGACACAGTTTCTCACAGCATTCTGCTATGGAAACTGTCACCTCTGGGCTGGACAGGTGCACATTGTCCTGGGTAGAAAACTGGCTGGATGGCTGGAGGGCCCAGAGAGTGGTGGGAAATGGTGTTAAGTCCAGCTGGAGGCCAGTGACAAGTGGGGTTCCCCAGGGCTCAGTGCTAGGTCCAGTCCTGTTCAATGTCTTCATCAATGACCTAGATGAGGGCATTGAGGGTACCCTTAGCAAGTTTGCAGATGACACAAAGCTGTGTGGAAGTGTCGATCTGCTGGAGGGTAGGGAGGCTCTGCAAAGGGACCTAGACAGTCTGGAGCGCTGGGCAGTGTCCAATGGCATGAGGTTTAACACGGCCAAATGCCGGGTCCTGCACTTGGGGCACAACAACCCTATGCAGAGCTACAGACTGGGAGAAGTCTGGCTGGAAAACTGCCAGGAGGAGAGGGACCTGGGGGTGTTGGTCGACAGCCAACTGACCATGAGCCAACAGTGGCCCAGGTGGCCAAGAAGGCCAATGGCATCCTGGCTTGGATCAGAAACGGTGTGACCAGCAGGTCCAGGGAGGTGATTCTCCCTCTGTACTCAGCACTGGTGAGGTCGCTCCTTGAATCCTGTGTTCAGTCCTGGGCCCCTCACCACAAGAAGGATGTTGAGGCTCTGGTGCAAGTCCAGAGGGGAGCAACGAAGCTGGTGAAGGGGCTGGAGAACAGACCTTATGAGGAACAGCTGAGAGAGCTGGGGGTGTTTAGCCTGGAGAAGAGGAGGCTGAGGGGAGACCACATTACTCTCTACAACTCCCTGAAAGGAGATTGTAGAGAGGAGGGAGCTGGGCTCTTCTCCCAAGTTACAGAGGACAGGACAAGAGGGAATGGCCTCAAGCTCCACCAGGGGGGAATTAGGCTGGAGATTAGGAGGAAGTTTTTCACACAGAGGGTCATTGGGCATTGGAATAGGCTGCCCAGGGAGGTGGTTGATTCACCTTCCCTGGAGGTGTTTAAGGCATGGGTAGATGAGGTCTTGAGGGACATGGTTTAGTGTTTGATAGGAATGGTTGGACTCGATGTTCCGATGGGTCTCTTCCAACTTAGTTGTTCTATGATTCTATGATTCTGTGATCAGTGGGAATGAGGAGCGGTGGATGCATCCAGGGCTGAGGTCAGTCCCAAAGGATTGGGGGTGTCTCCAGGACGGGTCTGTCCCCAGGGAGGGGTGGCAAGGCTGCAGTGATGGACATCAAAGAGTCCAGAGCTGCAGTTCTTCCCTTGGGCACCTTCCCCCTGTGCAGAAATGCCTGTGCCCTCTGCTGTGGAATAACCCCTGTCTGGGCTTTTAGCCATGACTGGCATGGGAGGAAAGAGGAGCCAATGCTGGATTCTGCACCAGGGAGGGGTCGTGCCGGGACCAAGGATAAAGTGGGAGAGGGATGGCTGAAGAGGAGCCAGCAGTTGCCCAGGTGGCCAAGAAGGCCAATAGCATCTTGGCTTCGGTCAGAAACAGCTTGGCCAGCAGGTCCAGGTTGGTTATTCTCCCTCTGTACTCAGCACTGGTGAGACTGCTCCTCAAATCCTGTGTTCAGTTCTGGGCCCCTCACTACAAGAAGGGTGTTAAGGCTGTGGAGCTAGTCCAGAGAAGAGCAACAAAGCTGTTCAAGGTGCTTGAGAACAAGAGGAGCAGCTGAGAGAGCTGGGGGTGTTTATCCTGGAGAAGAGGAAGCTGAGGGGAGACCTCACAGCTCTCTACAACTACCTGAAAGGAGAATGTGGAGAGGAGGGAGCTGGCTTCTTCTCCCCAGTGACAGGACAAGAGGGAATGGCCTCAAGCTCTGCCAGCGGAGGTTTTAACTGAACATGAAGAAGAAATATTTCAGGGAAAGGGTGACTGGGCAGTGGCAGAGGCTGCCCAGGGAGGGGGTTGAGTCACCTTCCCTGGAGGGTTTAAGGGATGGGTGGACGCACTGAAGGAAATGGTTTAGTGTTTGATGGGAATGGATGATCCAGTGGGTCCATCCCTGGAGGGGTTCAAGGCCAGTTTGGATGAGGTTGGAGCCCCTGATCCAGTGGGAGGTGTCCCTGCCCATGCCAGGGGCTGGGACTGGGTGGGCTTTGAGGTCCCTTCCAACCCAAACCATTCTGTCACTCTACGACTAAATGAATTATCAGCAATAGATATTTCGCTCTGCTGGTAAGGAGGCCCCGGCCCAGGCTGCCCAGGGCAGGGGTGGCTGCCCCATCCCTGGCGCTGTTCAAGCCCAGGTAGTATGGGGCGCCTTCCACACCGGTGTCAGCGGCAGGTGGACCCCATCGTTGCCGCTTTAAGGCGAGGCGGCGGGTGTAGCGGCGCGCGCCTTGACGTCAGTGGCGCGGGGGCCGCCGCCGCCATGCCGCGCGTTTACATCGGGCGCCTCAGCTACCAGGCGCGTGAGCGGGACGTGGAGCGCTTCTTCCGGGGCTATGGGAAGATCCTCGAGGTGGACCTCAAGAACGGGTGAGGCTGCCGGGCCCGGGGCTTTTGGAGTAGGGAGCGGGGAGGGTGCAAGATGTCTGGTTGCTATGGTAACAGCCCCGACTTTTCTCCCTCCGTCCTTTCCGGGACGCTTGTGTCCATGGTAACAGCCCCCCAACCCCCCTTCCCCTTCTGGGATGCCTGGTTGCCATGGTAACAGCCCCGGCCTCCCCCAGTCATAGAATCATAGAACAACCAGGTTGGAAGAGACCCACCGGCTCATCGAGTCCAACCATTCCCATCGATCACTAAACCATGTACCTCAGTGCCTCATCCACCCGTCCCTTAAACCCCTTCAGGGAAGGTGACTCAACCCCCTCCCTGGGAAGCCTCTGACACTGCCCAATGATCCTTTCTGGGAAAAACTTCCTCCTAATCTCCAGCCTGAACCTCCCCTGGTGGAGCCTGAGGTCATTCCCTCTCGTCCTGTCCCCTGTCACTTGGGAGAAGAGCCCAAGCTCCCTCCTCTCTACAACCTCCATTCAGGTAGTTGTAGAGAGTAATGAGGTCTCCCCTCAGCCTCCTCTTCTCCAGGCTAAACACCCCCAGCTCTCTTAGCTGTTCCTCATAAGGCCTGTTCTCCAGCCCCTTCACCGGCTTCATTGCTCTTCTCTGGACTCGCTCCAGAGCCTCAACATAATCTTTGGGCTGCTGAGCCTGTATGGTTATGAGAGTGGGGGACACACGTACTGTTATGGCAGCAGGGGGTTGAAGGGCAGGATGCTGGGTTCCTGTGATAAAAGGAGGGGAACAGGACACCTTCATTCCCGTGATAATGGAGGGAGAGGGTGTACAGGATTCCTTTCTGTGAGGAAAGGCGGAGGCAGGACACCTGGTTTTCCAAGGTATAGAGGTGGGCCCAACCACACGGGTGTCCTTGGCAAAAGGGGGTGTTGGGAAGGTTGCCCAAGTTGCCATGGCAGCATATGGGATAACTGAGGCTCTGCTTCAGTCGTTGGGTTGCTGGGGGCTAAGAGGGGAGTCCACTGGGCTCTCGTACCCCACTGTCTGGCTGTGGGTGTTCCCTCCAGGGTGAGCACCCAGGGGCAACGCTCACAGACAACCCCCAAAAAGGCAACCAGATGGATTTATTATTATTAGCCAGGAAAAACAGTACTTAATTTCACTTTAGAAGCGGAGAAGCAGAATCTCTTGTAGAAGTCAGTCCTTGGGCATAAGACTCATTAAGTTTTTGCACTGGCTGTACTGGTAGGTGAACCTAGGACAGGTTTCCAAGATGAATAAAGTCCATTATTAAAACAAGCGAGTGTGCACGTGTCGGTGTTTTAACAACCATGGCTTTACTGAAAGTTGCCCATCACAGAAATATCCGAGTGCTCCGTGTTCCAGCCCCATTGTGTGTCCTTTAAAGGGCTTTGAAGGGGTCAATTTTTCTGTTGCTTAGTCTTCAAGTTAAATATTTCTGTTTCATAAACAGATGTTGGGTGGGAAAGAACCAATGAAACTTCATCAGCAGATCTAAAACTTCTGTGTTGTGTGGCTGATGTGGCTCACATCTCTATCTCCTTGCTTGTATTGGAAAACACCTACCGAGAAGCAGCCCCGCAATCCCAGCTTGGAACCATCTGCAGGGAGGTGGTGTGGGTGTGCTTGAGTGGCCCTGATGGCTTCAGGTCTAGAGAGGACGAGGAGAACAACACCAGTTCATATCCAGAATCCCGGTGCTCCGTATGGAATACCCTCTATTCCAGACCTAAGGTCACTTTATAACCTCACATGGGGGAGACAGAGTTCAAAAGTTGTGGATTAGGAAGGAACGAAGGATGCTCAAAAGAACGTAATTAAGTTGCCATTCACCATGCTGTTTGCCTCTTTGGTGCGGTTACTTCAGCTGCAATGTGGGTAGAGCTCAGTCTGTATTTCTGGGATTAACTCAACGCTTGCGCTCCTTTTCTGACTGTATGTTCTGAAGTTCCAGGCTGCTGTAGGTTTGGAGTCAAATTCCAGTTTGACAACAGATATGCCTGAAGCTGTCTGATTTTCTGTGTCTCTGCTTGGGACAGCCTCGCACTGCGCTTTTGCCGAGGTTCTTTGCTGTTGGCTTTGTTCGTCCTCTTATCCTTTCACTGGGAGTTAATTTTAGCAGCGCTTAGCAAATGATTAAAAATTACCGCACGGTGTTGGGCTTGAGTGATCCTTCTCGTTTCTTGTGGGAAGCTGTGGACTATCTTCGGGGCTCAGCTGCCAGCAGATTAGCTCTTCTATATCAATGAAGCCAAAGCGCTTCAGCAAGAGGACAAGACTGCAATGTGATATAGCACAGTCCGAAAAGCTTAGCTGGATTTCACTTGCTGCTGAGTGTAATTTAAGCTTGCAATTCAAATGCAGTTTTTACCAGGGGGGAGGATGGTAAAAGAAAAAGGCCAGTTTCTGTAGAATTCTCCATTCCAACTTGCAATTCTAACTGTACATTTCTAGTTTTCAGGTGGTTCTTTCCTAGGTGGAACCGTGTTGGCAGCTGGAGCTGTGCGTGGCAGTCGTGTTTGTCCTCAATGACCAGAAAATGGGACTTTTCAGCCTGATTTTTGTTGTCTATATCATGCTAAATGCCAGCTGTCAGAACTCTGAGAGCTGTCAGTGATGGGAAAACCAGTCTGCAGAATTGCTAAGTTAAAAAAAAACCTGTTCTGCCTGTGTGCCTGTCCACCCTGCCTCATCCTGACAAGTTTCCAGAATCCACAGCTTCGTCCTCACGAAATACCTGCAAGACAGAGGGATGGAACTTCCCCAATGGACTGAGGAGCGTGGATCACAACTCAGAGCTTTGACCTTCAGTTCTTTCCTCCACTGAATTTCAAATTCTGTATTTGTTGCTCGAAGAGAAGTGATATGATTTCCCTGTAGAGGGAAAGTATTTAATATAATTAAGTATCAAAGTATTTAATGCCCATTAACTTCGATTAGAGAAACTATAATTAAAATCAAATTGGTGTCACAACGTAATGGTGCCCAGTCCACCTGGATGGCAGTAAGGTGAAACATGACTGTGAATGAACTGTGTTGAAACCAGTGGGTTTTTGATTTATTTTTTTCCTCTTTTGGCAATATTTGGGTAAATAAGGTGAGATTTTAATGTTTTTGCTGTAAGGTGTTCAAGAGACCAGAGGTTCTCAGTGGTGTTTGTCATCAGTGCAGAAACATAGAAGAATCCCTACCAAATCTCACATTTAAGTGGTTAAGTATCGAAATGCTTTTTGAGGTTGTAACTTCAGTGGCTCATTTGAATGAGTGTTTTGTTTCAAGCAGCCTGAAAATGCTTTTCCTTGCTGTTGCCCTAGCAGTGGCTGTGGCCTGCTTGGAGCTGGAGGACTGGCTGGTGCCGTGTTCCTGCATCTCTGCAAGTCTCAGAACCTCCTGGCTATAGGGTGGGCGTGCTTATGACTCGAGAAGACAGCCTGGGTGGACCGGGAGACACCTACAACTTAACTTCCAGGAATATTTTTTAGGGCTGGATGTATTGCATTCTTCATTCCAAACAAAGCTGAAGCCAGGAATCGATTTTTATCTGTTTCTTCCTGTGTGGCCACCGTTGTTGATGCCTGCATGGAGGA
Organism: Coccyzus lansbergi; assembly: GCA_033558105.1. Taxonomy (NCBI): domain Eukaryota; kingdom Metazoa; phylum Chordata; class Aves; order Cuculiformes; family Coccyzidae; genus Coccyzus; species Coccyzus lansbergi. The sequence continues at coordinate 209,899 of JAUMJK010000391.1, read as the reverse complement.
GCAGTGAGGTGCAGCAAGCTCGTTTTGAGCACCTCTGTCTACTTGAAGTGATTGTGTGATCCGAAATCCAGAAAACTGCCAAACCATTGACTTGATTTGTAGGGAGGAGCGCGGGGTGAGAGTTGAGCAGCTCCCTTATCGTTGGGAACATGCAAAGCAGCTGCTAAACCAACCCTGCAGGTGCAGATCCAGCTCAGATGGATTTGCCACCCATCTAAACTTCATGGATTCTTAGCTGTGTGAGGACTGCAGAGTTGAGGGACTCTGGCATAGGAGACTCATGCTTCTGGGCATCCTCAGTGTCGGCTGGTGAAGAGTAGTCAGGGAAAATTGGCACCTGGGGGTGGGCTCAGTACTGGTCCTGATGGGCTGGCAAGGAGAGCAGGAGCTGGGGGGATCCAAGGGGCTTTGAGGTGAAGGAGCAGCTGGAAGGAGGAGAAGGATGAGGGTCTACCTTTTATTTCAGGTATTGGACAACTGTAGAAAATCATATTTTTCCTTTCATGTAGGATTTTAAAAAGAACCCAACGTCTTTCAGGAGGTCTGGTCTGTTGCAATTGCTTGGGATAAGGACGTGCTCCGGTAGCTTCTCCCTTTTTTGATACATGACCAGAAAATAGTGTAGCTTCCCATTAGCTGAAGTAAATTGCATTGACATTTTTGGTAAGTACTTTTATGCCACATACGAGGTGGTAATGGTAAACACTTAAAAGATTTACTTGTCCTCCTGTCACATAACAGCAGGTTCAGATGCTGTAGTTAAGGCTGTGTCAGCGGTTGTGGCTTTCTGTGGTGTGAAACTCAGCTTCTCTGCTTCTCTCTTCTCTGAAGCGGTTTGATTCATGTTTTAGCTCATATGGTGCAATATTATCTATATTCAACAGGTGGATCAGTATTGCTTTCATTTCTGAGCCATGTGGGGTATGGTTTTTAGAATTCTTTAAAAGCAAGTGATCTCAAGGTGTCGTAGAATCATAGAATGGTTTGGCTTGGAAGGGACCATGAAGGTCATCCAGTTCCAATCCAAACCGTTGGCAGGGACACCTCCCACTGGATCAGGGGCTCCAAGCCCCATCCAACCTGCCCTTGAACCCCTCCAGGGATGGGGCAGCCACCACTGCTCTGGGGAACCTGGGCCAGGGCCTCCCCACCCTCAGTGAAAAAATTTTTTTCTTAATATTTAGTGTAAATTTCTCCTCTTTTAGTTTAAAAGTATTACCCCTCATCCTATCGCTACAAGCTCTGCTAAAAAGTTTTTCCACCATCTTTCTTATAAGCCCCCTTCAAGTACTGAAAGGCCTCAATAAGGTCTCCTTAGAGTCTTCTCCAGACTGAACAACCCCAACTCTCCCAGCCTGTCCTCGTATGGGAGGTTCTCCAGCCCTGGGATCATCTCTGTGGCCTCCTCTGGACTCACTCCAGCAGACCCGTGTCTTTCCTGCACTGAGAACTCCAGAGCTGAACTGCACACAGGGCTCCAGGTGAGGTCTTACCAGAGTAAAGGGGCAGAATGCGCTCCCTCACCCTGCTGGCAACACTTCTTTTGGTGCAGCCCATGATACAGCCGCCTTCTAGGCTGCAAATGCACATTGTTTGTGTCAGCTTGCTTGTTCATCTCAAAGAAGGAGCTGCTGTGTTCTGTCCAGTGTGCAATCCAGGTGACCGAGTGCCCCCCAAGCTACTTCAAGGTGCACTTCTCAGAATCTCAGGGTCCAACTCCTGTCCCTGCACAGGACATCCCCAGCATTTACACTGTGGGGCTGAGAGTGTTGGCTAAGTGCTTCTGCGATATTGTTCAGTGCTGTGCTCTGATCGAATTCATGTATTCCTCTGTTATTTTAGCTTCAAGTGCCTGTGCATTTATTGCCTTGAAAGTGCTGGTGGTACCAGGCACTTCACCCTGTAAATAATTGCTTCTAAGGTGAGATCTCGCTAAAAGGTTTGAGCTTGCTTGCTCTATTTTTGGAATTGAAGGGAAGAAAGTTCCAATTTGAATGGTTTTATAATGACTGTGATTGTTTCAGTTGTTACAAATCAATCATGCTTGTTTCTTCCATGAAGCTACAGCCCTTGCATGAGAAAGCAGCCAATTTATTTGTGGTGTTTGGAGCCGTTCTGGAGTGTTTCCTTAGTCTGGGTGCTACACATAGCACAGATGTAGCCATGGGGCGGGAGATGGTGAGAAAGCTTAACAATGAAGTGACCCGATGGCTTTTTTGTATCAGGGATTTGTTCTCTTGGATCGTTTAAAACACCAGCACACACAAAAATCGCCCACCACGGCTTGCTCAGACCGGAGTTCAGGTTTATATGTTTGCCTGCAGAAGTCAGAGGGGTCAATTGCTCTTGCCAGGAGTCTCTAGCCTGTGTCTGGGTCTTGGCAAGGAACACAATGTGTTTAATAAAGCGGCATAGCACCTATTCAGTGTGTTTGTGGGGTAGTGCTCATGACCTTGAGCCCCTGAGGAGACTGCGTGGATGTTCCTCTGAGAGACAGCGCGGAGAGGCTCTGCAGAGACCTTCTGGGAGATATGAGCAGGTTTGAGCAAGGACACCTCAAGTCCAGTTCTTCCCAAGTGATTCTCTCTCTCTCTCTGTCTCTCCAGGTATGGCTTTGTTGAATTCGATGATCTACGAGATGCAGACGATGCTGTTTATGAGCTGAATGGTAAAGATCTTTGTGGGGAGAGAGTGATCGTAGAGCATGCCAGAGGCCCGCGGCGTGACGGCAGTTACGGTTCTGGACGCAGTAAGCACTACCATGCATTTGTGTCCGTGGTTTATTTTAAATAAAACATCTTTTGCCCATTCTTTTAAAAAAAGTAACGTTAAATGAAAATGCTATGAAGTTGTGAATAGTGCTCTGTAACTGTAAATGTAACCATTGATCTGAATATTTATTAACTTGCTGTATTAAACTATTTTAATTGATAAATTAATAAACACAGTTTCTTGTACCATTTTTATTATTATCATTTCTTGTAACTATTTGGATGGTTTATTTGCAATGCGATGTCTAACATAGACTTAACAAAGACCTCAATGTTTTAATTAAAAGAGTCCTTTGAGGCTAAGATGACTGCCCGTCCCATTTGCTGACCCTTGGTTACCTTTCATAAGTGGCTCTTTGAACTTTGTGGCCCTTGGCTGACCAAAAAAAAGAAGCCATGTGACGACCGCAACCTTTTTCCCATTAGACCTGGGTGGTGAGGATCCCAGGGGTTAGAGACGGATGAGATTAATCTGAACTAGGTGCCTGAAAAGCTTTATTCCTATCAGATATTCAGAAAACCTTTAAGTAAGCGACATCAGAAAACTGATTTAATTCTGTTTCTTCTTTCAAGCTGTTTAAAAATTAAGTTTAATTGCACATTAACTGTAGTGTAATGATAATCATGAGCTTGTAGTAAATTCTTTTTAATGCTTTGGATCGTTGTAACACTTTATATGAGGGGGATTGACTTTTAGACTAGTGGGTGGGTGAGTTTTTAATGTATTTGCAATCGTGTGGGGCAGAACAGTTCTCGTCGGGGATGTAGAGCGAGCGCTCCATTTCCCTAGTTGAAGTACTGCTGTCTGCTTGTCACCTCCTAAAGGTGGATATGGTTATAGAAGAAGCGGAAGAGATAAGTACGGTCCTCCCACCCGTACAGAATACAGATTGATTGTGGAAAATTTGTCAAGCCGCTGCAGTTGGCAGGATCTGAAGGTATGGGGCCCCTTTCCTTACGCTCTCTCTGTTAAAGAGCACAAAGGGTAAAAAAAGTTAGCTGCCATTTCAACAGGGCAGTTGTGTTCTTGACTCCAGCTTGTTAATGTGTCTGTGTGCACGTATGCATACAGGTAGATTCTAGAAGCAATACACACATTAAGTCAATAGGGAGCTGTATTTGCATATATGAAATCATTACTGCAGTGCTGGGAGTCGACACTGAGAGAAGAACTTTGTTCCTTGACACGAACTGTCACGTACAGATGTGTTTTATCGTATCTTTAAGCACTGTTAGAAGAGACTTGTGCCAGTGGCAGGATTCGCTGGAAGTGGAGGAGTTCACCCTTGGCACTTTGGGTTTTACGCATCAACACATAACGTGCTAGATGTGTTTGGAAACGATAGCATTGTTCTTGCACAGTCTCCGTTAAGAATTTCCACATCATGTAAAGCTGTTATAAAGAGAGTTTCAGGGAAAAGATGCTTCCAGAATGAGCAATCGTGTAAAACCCCTGCCAAAAGCTAATATTTTCTCCGAGTCCAAAGATGTGGGGAATGATTCTTGGCACTTGATAACCCCGTGTAGCCCACGGTGCCTCCGAGTATGCTGGAGTTGACGTGTTGACTCATGATTATCTGCATGGGGGCAGGACAGGGAACAGGATTGCAACAGGAGGTGCAAAAAGATAGTATTTCCTTATCAAACTTAGCAGCAATGGTTAAAAATTCTTGTTCTTACAGGAATGCTTTCTTTTATGGTTCTCTTTTTAAGGATGTGTAAAATTTGTTCTAATCAAACTTTGCCGTAGTAGCAACTGGTCTGTAATTGAATATGTAACAGTAGTTCAGGTACGTACTGAGATTTTTCCAACGTCTTCTGTGGTTAATGCTTCGCTCCATCACTAGCTTGTCTTTGCTTCTGGTATTACAAATTGTAAGTAGCGCATGGCATGATTAATCCTCTCCTGGATGCGTTGCTCTTTCTGAACAGCTTTCATTGCAGTGTACTTAAGGTGGCAGTAAACCAGAGTGAACTGGAATTGTGTGCCCCGTTTCCCTTGCAGCCAGAGTCTGCAGCAGCTGAACGCTGCTCCTGTCCAACTTGGAGTGGGGCAGCACGGCCCTCCCGGAGACTCAGAGGTCTTTAATTGAAACAGGGAAGCCAGGAAGCACGAAGTGGGGAAATGAGTTGAGTTTTTCCTTCTGGGGGGTTTCTTCCAGCTGAATGAGATGCGCTGCTGAGGCGGAGAATGAAGGGAAGTCTGCTTGCCTGTGATCTCCTTGCCTCTTCACGTTCGACCTTTAAGTTTATCACCTCTCCCAATTAGCTTTGAAAACGCAATATGGAGAGCAAGCATTTGATTTCTTTAATGACCTTTGTAATTTGAAACTGGTCGTACTCCAGAGTATACTTATATGAAGCTTGAGGTGGGGGACCTTAAGTTATCCTTATATTGTTATTATTATTAAGTTATCCTTATATTAAGTTGACCTAGGCTCAAAACTCTCAACCCACCCTTGGTTCTGATCACTCAAGCTGAAATCATAGTGTGTTATTTGCTTGCTCAGAAACCTTAGCACTACAAATGGTGTTTGGTTAGAACCCACGGTCACGTCCCTGTGAGTAGAAGAGGATGTGAGCGTCGTTGCAGCGATGCACAGGGTCAGCCTGGAATCCTGGCTCTGCATTCGAGGCAATGGTTATTCTGTCCTCTTCCTCTAGGATTATATGCGTCAGGCAGGGGAGGTGACATATGCAGATGCACACAAAGGAAGGAAAAATGAAGGTGTGATTGAGTTCAAATCCTATTCTGACATGAAAAGAGCCCTTGAGAAGCTGGACGGGACAGAAGTAAATGGCAGAAAGATTAGATTAGTGGAAGACAGACCTGGATCACGACGGCGCCGCTCTTATTCTAGAAGCCGAAGTCATTCGAGGTATGTGTCTTTAAAATGTTGCTCAGGCTGAATCTGACTCAAATCACAGAAATATACAGCAGGTTCCAAAACTTCTTGGAAGTGTTCAGAGTTCCCAATAAATCTAGTTTTGGAGAATTTATTGGTTACGTGGCAGCAACCAAGAGAAAGGGGGCTCTGTTCAGATATGTGTCCCTTGGTGAGACATCTGCTAGCTGAGCACCCAACAGCGTTTTGTGGTTCTTCCCTGCTGCATCAGGCCTCCAGTCCCTGCTGTCTGGCAGGAAAATGCTGCTGGGCAGGTGGACCTGGGCAGAGAGAGTGAAACAGAAGGTGCTTTTAACACTTCAGCTCTGAACGTTGTGTTCTGCTGCAAGCACCAGTACTGACAGTTCTTTCTCAGCTTGGAAACCTTCAGCTGATCCCTGTTTTTTTAGAGATTTGCTGGTTTTGTTGTATGACTGAGAGAACAGCACATAACAGAAGTATTCTGCCCTTTCCGTTCTGGGGCAGGGCTTGTTGCAAGAAGTTCATGCAAACTTCTACTGCTCATAGAACAGCTCGCTTATTAAATCGAAGCCTGAAACCAAAGCTTTATCTTGGGAGACTCACTGTATTCAGACTCTGATGTGATTGGGAAAGTGATTCTCCTTTCCTTGTCTTAAATAAGGCTGCGTGTTTTCTTCCAGATTAGGAACCCTCCTCACATCCAGACACAGCAGTAGGGAGAAGCGTACTCTGTGTTTAACTTTTCTGTGTAACACTTTCACTGTTTGACTGCTTGAAAGGTGTGGGATTTTACACCCTGGGGAGAGGAGACCACAAGCTCCCTGTTGGCATGTGCTAACATTAAGCTGTTTGGTTTTGTTCCAGGTCTCACTCTCGAAGCAGACATAAGAGCAGGAGCCGCAGTGGCAGTAGCAGTCGCTCCAAGAGTAGATCAAGATCCAGGTATGTCCTTGGGAGGGAAGAAATAGGGCTGCCTGCTTAAATGTGCAGTAGGAATACTCTTTGCTTTTCTTTTCCCTACAATATGATGCGCAGTGTTTCAAATCCAAGCAGCACTAAAGTGGAGCTGTCTGTTGCCCTTGTGCTTCCAGGTCTGTGTCCCGTTCCAGAAGCAAGAGCCGTAGTCGAAGCAAGAGCCGTAGCAGAGGCCAAAAAGAGAAAAGCAGGACTCCAAGTAAAGAGGGTAAAAGTAGGAGCCGCAGCAGGAGTGCAGAGAAATCCCGAAACAAAAGTAAAGATAAATCTGAGGGCAGCCTCCATAACAGTGATAAGAAAACAAAGAGCAGGAGCCCCAGCAAGGAAAAGAGTAGGAGCAGGAGTGGGAGTAAGGATGGGGGAGAGACGAGGGAGGGCATGAGAAGTAGGAGTAAGGAGAAGAGCAGAAGCAAAGACAGGGAGAAGAGCATTAGCAAGGCTAGAAGCAGGAGCAAGAGCAGGGAGGAGAGCAGGAGCAGGAGCCACAGTAAAGATAAAAGGAAAGGTAGGAAGAGAAGCAGGGATGACAGCAGAAGTAGAAGCAGGAGCCGCAGCAAGAGCGAGAAAAGCAAGAGGCACAGCAAACGAGACAGCAAACCAAGTAGCAAGAAGAAAAGGAAGGACAGCCACGAGCAGTCCAGGTCAGCCTCCAAAGAAAAGGAGCACCTGCAGTTGGAGTCTGACAAAAAGGAAGCAAAAGGTGAGGGTGAGGATGCAGCTGCATGCCAGGTGTCTCGCTCCAGGTCTAGGTCGATTTCCAAGTCAAAACCAAATATCAAATCAGATTCTCGTTCCAGGTCTAAATCCATTTCAAAGCCGAGATCCAAGTCTAGATCTAGGTCTGCCTCTAGGTCACACTCTCGATCACAGTCGAGGTCTCGCTCCAGATCCTAAACTTGCTGCAACCACTCTTGGAATGGATGGAAAAGTCTTTGATACTTGTTTAGTAGTTGTAGAACAAGTGATTGCAGTAGAACACATGTCTGTGCTATGTATTTTTAACAACCCTGGTGGTACGTTTGCCTTTGTTAGCTGCAGTGCTCCCTCCCTGCAGTGCTTTCCACTGCAAGGCTGTTATGCTCATTTTTTCTCCAATAGAAAGGTTCTCTTTAAATATAACTCCTCCTAGAGCTCCAAAATGTCCCTGTTTTCAGGAAGAGCCTTGCAGAGAAGGAGCACTTCCCCTCCATGGGTCTGTGAGATTGCAGTGACTGGTAGGTAGGTCTGACAGCCTCAGCAGTCTTTGCCCGTGAATCGATGCCCTTTGATGTTTGCCATTTAGTGGAAGTGCTAAGTCGTAAGTTCCATACTACTTTCCTTTCATATTTCTTGGACTTGAAGTTGTGAAATGGCACAGTCAAAAGGCAAGGAAAAAAAAACATACTTGCAGCAATCCATAGGGAAAAGAAATGCAGTTCCATATTCTGGTATTGTGACAAAATCCTTGTTTTATATTAAAGTTTTTTATTTTATTTTTCCTTGTCTTGCAAAATACAGTGGTTCCTGTTTCCATGAAATTGGAATAAAGACTATTTTTGCTTGATGACATTTGGTGGTGGCTCCATGAAGCTGTGTTGTGATTGTCACTGGTTTAGATCGATTGGCATAAGCCGGAATTTGCAGAAGAGTTAATCACAGCAAATGAGTTCTTGGTCTAGAAAGCCACTTTACGTTAAATGTAGTCATGACACTCAAATACAATCCAGTTACAATAATTCATTTCTCTGGAAACACTTAGTGTGTTGTTCTTTGGAGCTTTAACATTGCAATAAGGAGAAGAATAGAGGAAAATGAGCCCGAAGCGATGACGGAGGTGACAACTTGTTTTCACTGTCTGTATAAATGAAGCGTAATGAGCTTCAGCTTCCATAATGGAGGGGAGAAAATTCCTCGTTCTCTTAACTTGCTCGACTCAAGTCAACTGAAATCATCATTTGTCCCACAGTATTTTAGGTGTTGCACAGCTGATTCTGAAGGCGAGTGTGGCTGCCACAGACAGCATGTGTTTCCACTCTGCTGTATTCCCGACATCATAGAATCATAGAATCACCAGGTTGGAAGAGACTTACCAGATCATGGAGTCCAACCATTCCTATCAAACACTAAACCATGTCCCTCAGGACCTTGTCCACCCGTCCCTTAAACATCTCCAGGGAAGGTGAATCAACCCCCTCCCTGGGCAGCCTGTTCCAATGCCCAATGACCCTTTCTGTGAAAAACTTCCTCCTAATCTCTAGCCTGAACCTCCCCTGGTGGAGCTTGAGGCCATTCCCTCTCGTCCTGTCCCCTGTCACTTGGGAGAAGAGCCCAGCTCCCTCCTCTCCACAACCTCCTTTTAGGTAGTTGTAGAGAGTAATGAGGTCTCCTCTCAGCCTCCTCTTCTCCAGGCTGAACACCCCCAGCTCTCTCAGCCGTTCCTCATAGGGCCTGTTCTCCAGCCCCTTCCCCAGCTTTGTTGCTCTTCTCTGGACTCGCTCCAGAGCCTCAACATCCTTCTTGTGGTGATGGGCCCACAACTGAACACAGGATTCGAGGAGCAGTCTCACCAGTGCTGAGTGCAGCGGGAGAATAACATCTGCGGACCTGCTGGTCACACTGTTTCTGATACAGGCCAAGATGCCACTGGCCTTCGTTGCCCCCTGGGCACACTGCAGTGGGTAATTGTAGTTTGGGGATGCTGGGACTGCCTAGTCGTGGCTGAAGGTTCAGTTGCCTTTCATGGAAGGGAGCTGATGAATAGAAAGCCCATCTGTTCCAAGTTCACAGCATCCAGGAGGGCTCTGTCATCCAAGTGGAATTCCCCAGCACTGGCTTCTCCAGTTACGCCCAGAACAATTGTGAGGTGAGGCTGGAACCCCAGTTTGTCTCTTCTCAGTGTATTTTCCAGGAGTTTTTCCTTCTAATAAAACACCATAGGGGGCTTTGGGAGCACAGAGTGGTGGGGGCAGCTCTGCTGTGTGTCCCCCGCATCCCCACGGGTGCTGGGAGGGAGGCAGGCGGCTTCCAGCGGGAGTTTTGTCAATGTTTTCCTTGGGCCATTAGGAAATTGCTCAAAGTGAACGTTCCCCAAGCTCTTCTGTTTATGGGTGGCTCTGAATGGAGAACTGATGGCCCAGCACCGCGCTCTGCCCACCAGCAATTTTCTGCAAAATAAGAGGTGAAATGTATTTTGTGAAGTCTTGCTTGGTTAGAGGGGAAAAAAGAGGTTAGTTACGGCTTATGAAAAAATTCTCCTTAGCAGATTTCAAACTGCTAACAATACTTAACGACAGCGGTTCTCGCAGCTAGATGTGAACTTCGTAGGTGCGAGTAATGCTGTATAATGTGATCATTTGAAACTTGTACAGCCACGTTAAGGAGATGAAAGGGTGATGGATCATCAGAGTTACTTTCAACAGGGAATATTTCCATAGAGTTTAAGAGGGGTCAGGGCTTGGTGAGTGGCTGAGGCTTTATCAAATGTCACGTTACTACAGCGCCGTGAGAAAGCTTTGCCGAAGCGATATTTCATTTCTTTAGACAGAAAAGCCTTTTTTCAGCTCAGTATAGTTAGTGCTTTTACATCTTAGGCTCTCATAATAACATTTCTAATCCCTTTTGCTACTTAATCTTAGTACAGAAGCAAACCAGTCCAGGCGAGGTGTTTGCCAATAGGGCATAATTAGCTTAAAAATGCCTTGAAGAAACTTTGTGAATGATAAAGTCCAGGCTAAATCACTAGAAAGTGACTCTGGCTTTTGCTGTCTGGCTGCCGAGGCAGCTCCTAATGACAGGAGAGTGGGTCCAGTGAGCCCCTTGAGATAAACATTCCTTCCCTGACTACCCTCCTTCTGGAGACTGAGGGATGGGGGAAACTTTTTTTCTGAGCTGTATATTTTTACTGCGTGCAGTAGGGTATGTTCCCTGCAACAGGGACAATGTGAAGCCTCAGCCCACTGCCCACCTGCAGGATGCCTCAGTTTCCCTACCTGTGGGATGGAAATAATGACTCAGGTCTGCCTTCTCTCCGGTGACGGGCATCACCACTTCTGGGGCTGGAAGAGGAATTTCCATCGTAAGGGCATTCCGAGGCATCTTCTTCCCCATAATTTCACAGAAAGGGTCATTGGGCACTGGTAGAGGCTGCCCAGGGAGGGGGTTGAGTCACCTTCCCTGGAGGGGTTTAAGGGATGAGTGGATGAGGTGCTGAGGGACATGGGTTAGTGATTGATGAAATGGTTGGACTCAATCTGATGTGTCTCTTCCAACCTGGTGATTCTATGATATGATTCTATATAAGCTTTTTTTTACTATCAAAATTAAACATAATAATTAATAACAATAAAGTGCATGGCTGGAGAAGAAGCCTCTATGGAATGACCCACACAATATGTCTGCTTGAACGATTAAAAGCAATGCAAAACAAGAGGAGCCAGCTTTAGGCTGGAGATACCCATCCAGACTCGCTTAAAACCAGCCCTGAAATGGGATTTAGCGTTGGGAGATGCACCTCTAATGGCTATGAATGGGAGAGGGGCAGATTTACACTAGATATAAGGAGGAATTTCTTCATTATGAGAGTGAGGAGGCCCTGGCCCAGGTTGCCCAGAGCAGGGGTGGCTGCCCCATCCCTGGAAGGGTTCAAGGCCAGGTTGGATGGGGCTTGGAGCCCCTGATCCAGTGGGAGGTGTCCCTGCTCATGGCCGGGGTGGAACTGGGTGGGCTTTGAGGTCCCTTCCTACCTAAACCATTCCATGATTCTATCATGGGGCAAATTCAACTCTTAGGCGAGCTCTGAGGAGGGAAAGCATAAAGTCACGTGGCAGGCACCATCCAACCAGTAATAAGCCCCCAAGTGGGGATCTCCCAACAGAACTGCTATTACTGCCATTAAAACCAAAATATAGGTCTAAATAAACATAGAGAGTTTAGTAATTTATAACTCTTCTGGCTCCTCACCGTCTCCATAAAACGGGACCCAGAGGATGCTTAACCACCACCCAGGAACATCGGCAGAAATCAGGCTTTTGCTGGAGTTTGCTAACACAGATGAGGTGAGAAAAGTGTTTGTTTTGTGACTAATTTTAAAGAGGGGTATTTCATGTGCCTCACTCAAGGGATGAGGAATATTATGCTGTGTGTTTCAAATGAGCCATTTCAAATCTCATCTATTATTTTCCTGAAATCCCATTCCATTTGCGTCGGCATAGCTTGGGGCCGGCTCGTGCTCCTTCCTCGCTTACCGTGGCAGAAAAACCCCAAAGCGTCATTAAAAATCCTACCACCGGCTCTATTATTGATGCAAAATTCAAATGCAAAGGAAAATAGCCTTCTCTGCTAAGAAGAAAAACAAGTTGAACAAATGCAAAGAGGAGGAAATACTTCATGTGAACCATCATTGAGGGAGGCAGCGCGATGGAGGGATGCATCCCAGTCCCCATCCAGGGGATGCTGGTGTTGACAGCGGTTGACATCATAGAATCACCAGGTTGGAAGAGACCCACGAGATCATCGAGTCCAACCATTCCTATCAAATCGCCCCTTCAGACATGAATGTGCCTTCTCCATCCCAGTGCCACCCCATCCCAGTTCATTCCCATCCCAGTGCTTCCCTGTCCTGTCCCTGTGCTTATCTGTCACAGTTCAGGCTCCACACCAGTGCCAGCCCCATCCCAGTGCCTCCTTGTCCCCGTGCCAGCCATCCCAGTGTCTGCCTGTCCCAGTGCAGGCTTCAGGACAGCACCATCCTCATCTCAGTGCCCGTTCCTGTCCCAGTTCATCCCTGTTCCAGTGCCTCCCCATCCCACTGCAGTGCGCATCTGTCCCAGTGCCCCCCATCCCAGTGACGGCCAGTCCCAGTCCATTCCCCTCCCAGTTCATCCTTATCCCAATGCAGTACAGGCTCACAGTGCCAGCCCTGTCCCAGGTGCATGTACATCCCAACACCTGCCATCCCAGTTTGTCCTCATCCTATTTCATCCCCATCCCAGTGCATGTGTATCTCAGTGCCTCCCTGCCCCAGTTCATCCCCATCCCTATTCCACCCTCTCCCCATTCCTATCCCATCCCTATCCCCTTCCTTCCCCATCCCCAATCCCTAACCCCAATCCCCTTCCTCATCCCATTCCCAATCCCCATCCCCTCTTTTCCCCATCCCCATCCCCAATCCCATTCCCCACCTCATTCCCAATCCCCAATCCTCATCCCATCCCCCTCCCATTCCCCATCCCATTCCCAATCCTGAATTGTCGTCTCATCCCCTGTGTTCCCCATTCCAAATCCATATCCCCAATTCCATTCCCCATCCCTATCCCCAATCCCCAATCCCCATCCCCTCCCTTCCCCAATCCCCATCTATCCCCAATCCCCATCCCCATCTATCCCCAATCCCCCATCCCCATCTATCCCCAATCCCCATCCCCTCCCTTCCCCAATCCCCATCCCCATCTATCCCCAATCCCCATCCCTTCCCCAATCCCCATCCCCTCCCTTCCCCAATCCCCATCCCCATCTATCCCCAATCCCCATCCCCTCCCTTCTCCAATCCCCATCTCCATCTATCCCCAATCCCCATCCCCTCCCTTCTCCAATCCCCATCCCCATCTATCCCCATTTATCCCCAATCCCCAATCCCCATCCCCATCTATCCCCAATCCCCATCCCCTCCCCAATCCCTATCCCCTCCCTTCCCCAATCCCCATCTATCCCCATCTATCCCCATCTATCCCCGTCTATCCCCAATCCCCCATCCCCATCTATCCCCAATCCCCATCCCCATCTATCCCCATCCCCAATGCCATTCCCCGTCTCATCCCCCCTCCTCTCCCCCCTCCCCCCGCCCCGCCCCCGCGCATGCGCAGTGTCCCGCCGCCCATCCCTGGCCGCGGCGCTCCCTCCCTCCCTCCCTCCCCCTCCCCCGCGGTGGTCGCGCGCGGTGTGGCGGACGGGCCGGGTGAGTGCGGGCGGGGGCGGGCGGGGGGCGCGCGGTCGCCATCTTGTGCGGGGGGCGGCGGGGAAATGGCGGCGGGGAGAGGAGAGGAGAGAAGAGGAGAGGGGAGCGGGGCGGGGGCGGCCGTCGGAGCGCCCGGGCGGCGTTCGCATTCAAACTAAAGTTCATCCAAGTCCCCGTGGGCTTGGAGTTGGGCAGGAGGTCCCTCTGGCAGCACGGGGTTTATCGAATGGGGCTTTCGAAGCACTTTTTACATCCTACCTTCCGTCTGATTGTGCTCAAGAGGCGTCTCCCTCTATCATCACCTGTTTGCGGTCTCTCCCTATTGATAGAAAAAGTAGTTGCTGTTAAACAAAGTTGACTTTACTAAAGGAGAGTTAACTTTTCATCCAACTTGCTGTATTTTTTTGAAACACCAACTATCCCTCTGGGAGAATGTTTTATAAGATTTTTTTTTTTTTTCAAGTAGTGCTTTTCACCATTTGTTTGTTGGAGATAACAACATAGAATCATAAAATCACCAGGTTGGAAGAGACCCACAGGATCATCGAGTCCAACCATTCCCATCAAACGCTAAACCATGTCCCTCAGCACCTTGTCCACCCGTCCCTTAAACACCTCCAGGGAAGGTGAATCAACCTCCTCCCTGAGCAGCCTGTTCCAATGCCCAATGACCCTTTCTGTGAAAAACTTCCTCCTGATGTCCAGCCTGAAGCTCCCCGGTTGAGCTTGAGGCCATTCCCTCTCGTCCTGTCCCCTGTCACTGGGAAAAGAGCCCAGCTCCCTCCTCTCCACAACCTCCTTTCAAGATCTGTACTGAACAGATGTGTTTTCCTCTAGTCACCTCTCTACTTCCCTATTGCTGCAAAAAAACAGTCACTGCTTCAACCAGTGGAATATTTTGATTTAAACTTGAGCTAAGTTCACCCAAGAAACTTGTGTTGTTGAAAGTTAGAATGTCCCTCTGACCATGTGGGTTTTTCAAGTAGTGTTTTTCCAGACACTTTTACATCTTATGTTAAGTATGATCTGTGTTCAACAGACAGTGTTTTCCTCTGATCGCCTCTGCATTCTTTCCCTATTGATAAAAAAGTAGTTACTATTACAAAAAGTTCACTGTTTTGATTTAAACTAGAGTTTTTATTAAAACAACTCTTAGACTCAATGTCCTTCCAACAGCATGGTGTTTCTAGAACATTTTTTTAAAGTATTCTTTCACTGTAACACTGTGAACAGAGCTAGATAACTAAAGTGTTGAATGTCATACTTTTTAAAGTATTGTAGAGTGCTCTGGGTGAAGAACAGTGTGAGAAGACCTTAATGGTGTTTGATAGGAATGGTTGGACTGGATGATCCGATGGGTCTCTTCCAACCTGGTAATTCTATGATGTTCAGAAGAAAGGGATCAGGGTAGCTGTATTGGTGCCACAAGAAATCAGATTAGATTTTTAATGTGGAAACATTTACTCTAGTTTAGTCAAGTATTGCCCGGTTCGTACAAAACCATGTACGCATTGGTCTCTAACCAGGACTAAGGGATAAGGAGTGCTGATCTTTTGTGCTGAATTACGTAAGACCTCTCTGGCTTGAGTTTTGTTATAAAACAGAAATAAAAAGAGGGAAAATGGGTCCTTGGTGCTGCAAAGTCTTGTTACCACACAGTGATTAACAGCAGTCACGTGGGGGCTTGTTAGCGTTGGGGTTTGCTTCCCCACTTTTCCCTCTCCCATCAGTTAAGGTTATTTATTTTTGACGGTCAGAATGGTGTTTTCAGTGAGTATTGCTACTCAGAGGTGTAAGAGGTGTAATAATCCTCAGGATAGCTTGCTGGATTGTGTTCTCATAAAATAATTACAGATGCAATTAAAACAGAGGACATTTTTGGACAAGTCTTATGAGGAGCAGCTCGGGATATTGGGGTTGCTTAGCCTTGAGAAGAGGAGGCTAAGGAGATACCTCGTTGCTCTCTATAACTGCCTGGTTGTAGAGAGGAAGGAACTGGGTTCTTCTCCCAAGTGACAGGGGACAGGACAAGAGGGAATGGCCTCAAGCTTCACCAGGGAAGGTTCAGGCTGGATATCAGAAAAAAAAAAACTCATGGGAAGGGTCATTGGGCAGTGGCAGAGGCTGCCCAGGGAGGGGATTGATTCACCTTCCCTGGAGGTGTTTAAGGGACAGGTTGACGAGGTACTGAGGGACATTGTTTAGAGTTTGACAGGAATGGTTTGACTCGATGATCCGGTGGGTCTTTTCCAACCTGGTGATTCTCTGATTCTGTGAATTGGGTCAAAACCAGACTGAACCCCAGCAGCAGTTGCTCTGGACCTCTGGTCTTTCTGTTAAACAATAAAGTATTTCCCAAGTTTCAGTGTCTGTTCTTCTTCCTCAGACAAACACTGTTCCCTCCCTCCCTGATATTATGATTTTTAATCTCTTTCTGCCTTCCTTCTTGCCCTCCAGTGGTATCTTGCCTTGAGGCAGAAGAAGGTATCACAGTGGGTTGAAAAATTAGATCAGAGACTGGTGCGGGAAATGGACAAATGTCTGTTTGTTAATGAAGGCGAGCAGTGAAAGCTCTGACACGTGGAATCAATTAGCAGTCAGAGTTCCATCCAAGCCCCATCCTTTCTAATTAGCAGCACTAACTATGCTCTGCAGGCGAGGTGTGTGTGTGCAGATGTGCTTTGCTAAGTTGGGCAGATTATTTTCCAGAGGATGGTTTGACTTATTGGCAAAATACTTTACCTCCAAGGAATGGATGTTTTATTACTGAGTTTAGCATCTTTTGGCTCACCTCCTGTTGTGTTTTTTTAACTTCTTATTGAACGTAGCTAAGTGATGGGATAAAAGCGTGGCAGATCTGAGCAGGCAGAGGTAGAAGCTGTGTTCCTGAACCAAACTAGAGTTTGTTTTGATAACCCTGTTTGTTTTGTAGCCTCAAAACTGAACAAAATGCCTGATTTAAGCAAGAAACCTGAACATAAGCATTGGCAGAGTTGGTTCTGGAGTGGTGTGAGGCAGATTCAAGCTTCCTTCCGTGTTGCAGTTTGCTTGGTAAAGGGCACTGCAGAGCTGTGGTCCCATCAGATGATCCCAAGCACAGAAATAGGCATCACTGTAAAACTTGTGTAGCTTGGCTCTGTCTTTGTGGTGGGACAGACAGGACTTTTGGAAGGTTTGCAGGGTTGCACTGACTCTTCCAACCTGCATCAGGATGGCTTTTAAATATTGCATGGTGGCTGTCCTTGGATTCCTGCTGTTCCTTGTCCTTGTGCAGCTCTTTCTTTTCTCTTTGTCCATAGTTTGTTGAGTTGTTGTTTGGTTTCTTTGACTGCTCCCTTGTATTTGATCTTTGCCATGCTACTTCGTGTTGTCCCCAGAGGCTGGAAGGTGAACGGTGGGAATGCCGGAGCAGGGAGAAAATAGCTGTAGGCAGTTCAATGATGAGCTGCAGCGGTTTTGGCGTTCACTTCCCTTGTTAATGCTAGACTCACATGCCCTTGTCATGGTTCCGAGGAGATGCTTTCTTCCCTGTGTTGTGCTCAGAGGATGTCTTTATGCCTAGAGAGGGCTGCCAGCGTGGCACAGGACCTGGGAACCTGTGTTCCATCCCATAAAGATATGTTTTTGAAATGTACTTCTTTCAAACAGTGCAAGGCCTTACCTGTTTAGCATCCCTGTCATTGTTGTTTACTTGTATTGAAACCAGATGCAGATTTCTGTACTTCCACCCTTAGCTGCAGAAGGGGAATTGCCTCTGGAATGCCTGGAAGGGCTCTACAGCCCCCTTGCTTCCCTGACTGATGTAGACAGTAATGGGTTCTTGAAGAAAAATAGCATCTCAAATGGTGTCTCGACTCGGGTTTGTGACTCACTGTACTGAAGCTGATGCAGGGATATTGGAACACAATGTGTCATTTATTTATCCCTCTTATAAATCACAAGATGTTTATAAATCCCATTTGGAAAATATTGGTGCAACTGTGTGAATTGTGGGTGAGGGTGTTTCTCTTTTTTTTTTTTTTTTTTTCTTTCTCTCTTTCTTCAAAGAATTAGCTTGAAATTTGTGTGATAACTTTTCAAGGTGAAAAGTTGGGTGATGTGGTCCAAGTACAGAAAGGGTGGGGTTCTTGGGGTCTGGGCACTGGGGTGGGGGCTCTCAGTGAGGCTCTGAAGCTTCCACAAAGTCCTTTAGGGTATCCAATAGCACTAAGCATATAATTAAATGCATTGCTGGATCAATAACAGAAATATAGCTCACAGAATTTGCACATTCTCTTCCCCAGCTCACCTTTTATGACTGTGATATCTGTCCATCTGTACTTGCTGAAACTTCTGATGGGAAAGGAAGGATGGAAATGGTTTATGTATGCGTGCAAGCTGTGCTTTTCTCATAATGTCTAAAAAAGTACTTCTCTGGGTTTTTGTTTAATTAGTTCCTGACTAAATACTTCACTTTTCAGACTCAGATGGTTTTCTAAAAGATTCATTTCTGACCTAACCTTTTCTGCAACAGGGACAGCAGTATTTTTGCAATTTCTCATTGTATTTAACACAAAGAAGGCATGTGATACTTAATTGGAAGAAGTTTGGATGGTTTTATATGGCCATCTGTGCCAGATTTGACTTTAATTCCTTCATTCTGTAGTAATGCTAAATCTGCAAATAACAATTTGACTGTGTACTTTACCAAGCTATTTAGAAAACAAACACCAGAAGAAAAATCTGTTCTGCAGTTTTTGTTGCACAATTATGTACAAAGAATATGGGTGCTCTGGCTGGTTCTGCCTCTTGACTTCAGTATCAGATGGAACTGAAGGACCAGATGACACTTACTTGTATTTTTAAGCTTCATAGAATATGTTTACCTTTTTTTCTTTTGAAGTACTTAACATGCATTATTCAACGTGGAATGGCGGCTGCTGGTGTCACTATAGGTCCCAGTAGTTCTGGAGTTGAGGACTAATGCCCTTCATCCCAGTCATTTGGAGTTCAGATAACAAACCTTAATTATCCCCTAGAAAACTATAAGTCTATTCAGAAAGGTAGAGCGTAATGAAGTGGCTTCAGAACAGAAGATAATAAAATAACCGATGCAGAGCTTTGGCAGCCCTTTAAAACGTCTGTCTGGGAGCCTATACCTAATGTGCAGAGGTAGATGTGGTGTTAGGGATGTGATTTAGTGGTGGACTTGGCAGTTTTAGGTTTAGAGTTGTACTTGATGTCTTGAAGGTCTTTGCCAACCTAAGTGATTCTGTTATAGATGCAAACTGTGTTGGAGGACGTGTTGGTACATGTTGGTAATGGTGTGCTCCTCTTTATTGTTTCCATCAACCACTTCCACTTTAAGAGCATGTTTTATTGCAAAACTAATTCTTTGTGTCTTAGTTAAACATGTCAGTGATGTGACTGAAATTTCTGTTTGCCATTACAAAGAATCACTTTTCCCCCCCAACACTGCATTTTTTTCTGTTGTCACAAAATTGACTTTATCTTGAATCACAAATCTTACAGCTTCCTTGCAAGTCATTAAGTTTTGAGTGAAAATAATTCTGATTACGAGCGGTGGAAAGTATTTATATCTTGCACCTCTTGGTGTAGAAATGAGATCAGATTTAGAAATGGCAGAAGGTCCAGGTTGGAACTGGATGATCTTCAAGGGCCCTTCCCACCCAAACCATTCTTTGATTCTCTGATTCTGGAAGAGCTGGATTTGGTGGTGTGTGATTGCTGTGTGGCACCGGGTGATGTTCCTTAGGGTGTGCGAGTGTTTCAGTTGTTACAGGGGGTGCCAGTAGTGTCACAACCTCAGGCCCTGGGACACATCCCTGGGTCTGCTGGCTGAGCCCCCATGAGTGTGAGGTTAGCATGGGCTGTTTCAGCAGCCAGGTGCCTTCCCCAGAGCCACCATTCATACAATCATAGAATCACCAGGTTGGAAGACACCCACTGGATCATCGAGTCCAACCGTTCCTATCAAACACTAAACCATGTTTCTCAGCACCTTGTCCCCCTGCCCCTTAAACCCCTCCAGGGAAGGTGACTTAACCCCCTCCCTGAGCAGCCTCTGCCAGTGCCCAGTGACCCTTTCCGTGAAAAGGTTTTTCCTTATGTTCAGCCTGACCCTCCCCTGGTGGAGCTTGAGGCCATTCACTCTTGTCCTGTCCCCTGTCGCCTGGGAGAAGAGCCCAGCTCCCTCCTCTCCACAACCTCTTTCAGGTAGTGGTAGAGAGCAATGAGTTCTCCCCTAAGCCTCCTCTTCACCAGGATAAACACCCCCAGCTCTCTCAACCGTCCCTCATAAAGCCTGTTTTCCAGCCCCTTCCCCAGCTTTGTTACAGCAGGAGTTGGTGAAGAGCTGGTGAGAAGTTGCTCAGTACCAAACACCTCTAATGAAAGCTGTAAAAATGAAGGTAAAATGTGGGTCTGTTCCTTGCTTTCAGTAAATGAACGGAAACTGTGAACTCTGCGGACATGGAAGTAAGTTTTGTACCCTCTATTGTGCCTTTTCTTGTTTGGGGTAGGTTGAAGTGCTCTCCAGCACAGCACTGAGTGCCTTGTCCAGCTTCTACGGCAGGAGAAGAAAGGCTGCTTCTTTGCTGGCTCTGCCATACTGCGTAAATCTGAGGAGAAAGGCAGCAAAGCGGGTATGATCGCATTATGGGGAAAGTGGGACTGGAAGGGAGGCAGCGCTGCTCTCAACCTTCACAGTCAGATGCACTGCCGCTGCCTTGCCACACTCTTGCTTTCCAGCGTGCTCTGTGGAGAAAGTTGAGTGGAGTGTTAGCGAGGCAGGGAATGGGCTCGTGTATAAAAACAAAAGTATAAATGTGTAAATGGGAATGTATAAAACACAGTTTGTGGGACGTGCGTTCATATACCCAGCAGCCATAGCCTGTGCAGGTGCTTTTCTTTCCACAGCTGAAATACATACGTGCATGTACGTGCCTTTTTGACACAACAGTGCCAGGAAACCGGGAGACAGCAGCATACAAATTCCAGTAAGGATCAACTGCTGGACTTGAAGCAAACTCACACCATTGCTGTCTGATCTAATAAATGGATTTAAGTTGCATTGCCGTGGTGCCTGTTTATTTGTCCCCCAGCACAGCAGCTGCCAAGCACACTCTGTACATCCATGTGTGCTTAGAGTAGCCTGGGGAGGGCTGTGTTGTACTCGCAAACATGGAAAAACTCCTGAAAACCAAAGTAGTTATCTTAGTGCTCCTGTGGCAGAGCTAAAACAGAAGTGTATGTTTCTCCTCTGTCCCAGACCATTCCCCCTTCTGATCTTTCAGAGCAAATATTTCAGAGCAATATTTTCCTTGTTTTCTCTTCTCTGGAGATTCAACAATTAGTAGGAAAGGTCGAGACTGGGATTTCTCAAGTCTCATTTTTATCTTTTTTTTTTCCACCCTTCGCTGACATATGCAGTGAAAGCACTTAAATTGTCTTCACGCCATTAAATGCTTTCTGGTGGCTACTAACGCTTCATCTTGAGGCACTGGTATGGATCCACTGCAGACTCTGGAAGTTCATTTCAGTCCCTGACTAATGAGGTTCTTGGAGGTGAGGTTGGGCTTTTTTGTAATGGTATTAGCTCAGGCTTCCAAAATGTTGCTTGCTTGAGATGAGTGAGAGGTTTTGATGGATGAGTCCTCATCATAACAAGAGGTGGGCACAGGGGTTTGTGTCCACACTGGTTCAGAGCAGTTCTGCCGCCAGCTTAGCTGGGTCCTGCAAGAAGTCATGATGCTTCTGTTTAAATTGCAGTTTGATTCCCTGCTAGAGTTGTAAGAGCGGTTGGCAGATCAAATGTGTCGGGTGTAAGACACTGCTAACTTAGAGAAACTGGGGGTGCATTGAACTCTGGACTCAAGCTCACTCTGAGTGCATAGAGACTCCAAAAAATGCGTTGACAAACTGCTTTGTTTCTGGTTCTGTTCCAAGGAGGTGTTCTCTAGGTCATTTATTCCCCAAACAGCAGAGTATCAGATGAATCTCTTGATACCAGCTGCTCCTTGAAGGGAATTGTGCCTCCCTGTACCTGAAAGCTTATCCAAAAAGGCTGTCAAATTCAGGATTATTATGTGATTTGCAGTCTTTGGGTTCCTGCACCCTTGCTTTTCTGACATTTACCCTCTCATGAAGACACCAAAATCCTCCTATCCGCCCAGCGGCACCTGGTGGGATTTCTATTGAAGCGCTTCTCTTCCCATTATATCCGATTGCGTACAGAGAAATACAGCAAAACCCCATCCACCCATTGAGCCGTCACACTTTTGGATGTTTGAATGAACTTTTACCTTCTTTCTTTCCTCTTTTTTTTTTTTTTTTTGTTGTTTTTATCTCCTCACCGAGGCAGGATGGATGTTCAAAGCCAAAACTGGTTTTCTACAGTAACGATGAAGCGGTTTCCCTAGGCTGCTCTGCGGTTCAGTGGCAGACACGAGATCAAAACTCGAGTATTTCTGACCTCTGTCTCTGGATTCCCCGTGTAGGGATAAAGTACAGAGGTCCAGGTGGCAGCATTTTAATTATAAACCATTATTTCTTCCAGAGTGGTAGTCACTCATCATCGCATAAATCTGAATCTGCGACTTGGGGCTGAATGACTCATCGTAGTCATCATAGTTTTGCTCTATCTTCTTTTGCGTTAAAGTTTCTGCGTCTTAAAATGTTAAAGATAAAAAGCAATCACAAATAGGGACAAACGAGGAATATTTGTGCTTGGCTGCGCCTCTTAAAAATGTTTCAAGTTAGTTTCTGCTCTGTTGTTAATTGCACAGTTTCCTTCCTTTTATTGGGCTATCTTGATTTTATTGTAGATTTTACTGATCGGGAGCATTATAAGAAAAGTAATTTCTTTATTATATTTTTCTAAGGGTTTTACTGCATTTGTAAAATAGAGAGATGGAAAAGACCTGCTATTCTATCAGCTCTTCTCTGGTTAGCACAAGACTATTTTCTACATTGTGATTTTTGACAGTTGCCCTGGCCTGGTTTTAAATAAATTCTACAACTTAATTACTTCTGTCCAAGTATTTTCAAAACCCCTCATCCCAGAGGGAGCTCTGTAACTTGTCTTTGCATCAGAGCTTCTTTATTTTTAAAGCCTCAATGCAAAGAATACCTGAAAAGTCACACCCTTGCTGAAACTGGTACCAAAATGTTGGCTGTAAGTGTTTAATTACACGGGATATCGCTGTGTGGTGAGCTGTGGGTCCCAGCCGTGCGGTACTATCGTGCATACGACATTTTCAGCCCTCTGGATGGGTCTGTGCTGGCGCTGGGGGTCTGTTCTGTGTGCGTAGCCACGGGCGCCAGTGGGGATGCTCAACACCCACAGTTCAGTTGAAACTGGTGGCAGTTGAGCTGCCTGCTGCCTGCTGCAGCTTGGCTGCTGCTGCGCTTTGCTCCCTGTTTCACCTTCCTGACTCGTTCAGACTGGCCTCTGTGCCTTTATTCTGCACAGTTACGCAGGATTGTAAGTAGCTGGAGTTTTATAAGTTAGGGGGACAGAGTAGGGAGGTGTGTGTGGGGGTGTTCCTCCTAGAGGCGTTAGGTTGTGATACCCAAACCTATTTGGTGTTGCAGTTCACTGTCCTGCTTTTCACCCAATTAAAAATAGCCATTAAAAGTTATGATGCTTTTATTAGAGTTACCTGAATGCTTAAACATAATAAATTATCCTACATCAGATTTGCGGTTGTGCCTTTGGCTGCATTAAACTGACACTGTCAGCCTGTAGGCAGAAGGTCCAGCATGGGGAAAGCTTCAGATCAGGAATGCAGTTTGTCTGCCCTAATTTAAGTGCTCAGCAGTTAAAAATCTGCCCTGGCCTTGTGTCTTAAGGCACTGCCCACTGTCCAAGCTAAGGAACAATCTGCCAAAAGCATATCAGGCTCGTGGTCCTTGCGTGATGCCTGCTCACATTCCGAGTTAAGATCTTGGAGTGACCTTGTTGAATTTGGAGCGAAGACCCCAGTCTGGGCAGTTCCATCCCCACAGGAATATGGTCAGGCCTGTCAGCTGGGCTCTGCTCCTTGGAACTGAACACCAGTGGCTTTGCTTATCCTGGAAAAATCAGTAGAGCTTAGGGTTATGAATTTTGCTTGTTTTTTTTTTAAACAAGCCATTATGTCCATAGATGGAAAATCTTCACATTCTGTTTAAAGGGCAGGACCGTACAGCAAATTTATGGGCAGTGTTTAGTTAGCATCTTGCAAAACTAATCGAGTAATTGGACATGGGGAGCCCATGTAGCTATATGGGTTTTAGTCAAATCTGCTAATGAAGCCTATCAGTTGCTCCAACTTACTGGTTTAACTTTTTACCTTCAAACTGCAGACATGCTTAATGCTCTAAATTCTCTATTCATATTCACTTAAGCATCATGGGCAAGATACAAGTTTGACTTTTTTCCCCATACTTTGGAACTAGAGTTGCCCTGAAAAGCCTTTGTGAAACGTAAGCAACAGGCTTGTTTATTTTGTACCTCTTGTTTTGTTTTGTTTTATTTTCGCACCCTAGTTTTCTTTCTTAAAACTATTTAAAGAGCCTAGAGACTAAGCAGAAAAATGGAACAGAGTATCTGGGACAGAGTCATCGGTATCCTGACACCAGATCGCGAAACACTGAATGCGATAGACGAGAAAGACGGCATTGGTACTGTGCCTGGTACCAACTTACAAGTAAGAAAGCAAGGAACGCAGCACATGAGTGGCCACCACACATTTGTCGACGCAGAATGTTTGCAATGTATTCTGTAGTCTGCAAGTAGAAGTTGTACAGAGGAAACACTTTGTTTTAAACTGGGTTGGCGTTACCAGGGAAGTAGTAGCACTTTAGTAATGTTCCTGACAACCTGTTCATACTCCCTCTCCACTTCTAATTTCTTGCTCAATTGATTTCTAAAGGCTGGAAGTATTTTAAGTAATTGTTTTTTTGCTGATGGAAGTTATAGGCCTTATCCTGATTCTCAGTCATGTCCACACCGCATACTCAGGCAAGAAATCCTGTTAATTTCAGCCCAGCGTGAGAACGACATTTTCTCTGAAAGACAAATTTTATAAGTTTGTGTGGTCTTTAGGTTTTCCTACTTTGAGTCTTCAGGTTTTCTTATCAGTGTTGGTTTTTTGCAACTTTTGTTAGCTACCTGTATCTCACGCGTTCATGATAGTGACAAATGCAGCTCTCGTGTGAATCAAAGCCAAGGTCTGATGGTTGTAGACATGGTGTTGTGTGTTAGAGGAGGCTGAGTGTCTGTTGACTGTTTCCCACATTACCTTCAACTGTTATTGGGGTTTGATTGCACTTCTCATGGCTGAAAATGGATTCATCAAATTGCCCTCCAGGCTGCAAGTTCTGAATCTGGGGGGGGGCGATGGAGAAAGATCAATTTCATGTGCAATAAATTGGAGCTGAAGGGATTTGAGAGCTCTGAAAAATAAGATTGTTGTTATTGCATCAAGCATTGAGAGTCAGGACCACCTTCCTCTTCCTTCTCCTCCTCCCTGTGTGCTCAACAGTCTTCCAAGTGGACTGTGAGACCTCACATTGGTCAGCAAATGTCAGGAGAAGGTGGAGGCACTTGTCAGCACGGAGTACTTGGAGATCACTGATTTGCATTCCTGTAAAAGTGGCCTGGAATTGCATCCACTCACTTTCTAGGAGAATCTTTGATTGATTGTGTTGCAGCTACCTGACTTTAACTCTCTATTTAATCAAAGTCATTTTACTTCTGCTTCTTGAAACAGCTTAACTGTGCGTTGCCACCGGTTTCCTCGTGAGCAGCATCAGCATCCCTCTGCAGAAACAGCTTCGCTTTTGTTGATTCCTTGTAATAGCAGAAAATTATCAAAGAACCACGATATTTATTAGACTGAAAGACAACGAGTACCATCCCATTGGTTTGTGTTGGATGATCAAGTGTAAGAGCACTGGGTACCATGGTCTTTTAATCTGGAAGGAACGTGTAGTGGAACATGGGAGCTGCCTACACAGGACTCTTTGTTCTTAGGAGACCAAACGCTTTTTTTCTCCTGCAGAAATGCCAAACTTTTTTTTTTTTTGGCTTCTGGTGTTTAATCCTTGCTCACCCACCCCCTCCCTTTTCATGCTATATTGCAATTCTTGCATGCGCAATGAAATAAATTTTTTTTTAACTCCCTTCCTGAAAATTCTCTGGAATGACAGATCATTTCTGGAGGATTTGTGTGGATTCATATCACCAAAAACACTTTGTTGAATCCCTTTGTGTAAAGAAAGATGTAGTCCTGATAGTGATGCAGTTGGGCATTAGCTCAACTTAGGAATGAGGAACATTGCCTCGAAGGAGACAATTGATAGGAATGGTTGGACTCGATGATCCAGTGGGTCTCTTCCAACCTGGTGATTCAATGATTCTATGAAGAGTCTTGGGACAGAGCTGGAGACTGCTTCCATGGATCTACCACTACACAGCATCAAAGGTTTTAATAAAGATGCTCATTTTTCTAACACACGCTTAGGTTTTCTGGGGCTGCACCTTCCACTGCCCCTCTGCTCTTGTTGCTGAGCCGTCCTTACCAGCCACAGCGCAGAACCCCTGGGATCTGCTCCTTGAGCATTTGGGGAAAGGCATTGGTTTCTTCTCTTCTGCAGGAAACTTAGTGCACTAAGAATTATCATTTCTTTGAAATTGGATTGTTCTTCTTTGTGCTGAAATAATAAGGATGCTCTGTCTCTTCAGGGCCGCAGAGGAGGAAGTGAGCTTTTTCGAAGGAAGTCCAATGTCTTTGAAGCTTTAAGAAATACAGGCTTCAGAGAAAAAATAGGGAAGAGGAGGAAGAACATTTGGGATAAAGCTTTGATAGGGTGCTGGAGGCAGGATCCTGAGCCGAGGAAGGTGTAGAGGAAGAACAGTGCTTCTCAATGCACCTGAGCTCTGCTTCAGAGGTGAAGGGAATGCTTTTAAACCAGGTTTAGCGGATTTGAGTGAAGAGCAGATGCTAAGAAATGATCTCAGACTAATAAAGTGCTGTGAATAAAAGCTTTGGAGCAGAGCTTGCAAACGCAGCTCACCTTTGACTTGTCTCTCGTTCTGGAGTTCAGTGTCTCTGTATTGCAGACAGTAAAGATCAAGGAGTGAAGAAACTTTAGAGCTGTTTGCTCATCAGAAAGGCATTTTTTTACATTTTTTATTCTTTTGGTGCTTGGTTGCCTTTGCAGATCAGCACTTGTCACAGACACACATTGATGCTATGTGGCACACTTTCATAATTTTATCTGGAAAGGAGGTTGTGGTGAGGTGGGTGCTGGGCTCTTCTCCCAAGTAACAAGGTATAGGATGAGAGGAAATGGCTTCAAGTTGTGTGGGTGATGTTTAGATTGGATAGTAGGAAAAATTTCTTCATGGAAAGAGTGGTCAAGCCCTGGCAGAGGCTGCCCAGGGCAGGGGTGGAGTCTCCATCTGTTGAAGGGTTAAAAAAAATGTGTAGCTGTGGCACTTTGGGACATGGTTTAGTAGGCATGGGCATGTTTTGCTGATGGTTGGACTGCATGAGCTGAGAGGTCTTTTCCAACCTCTATGATTCTATGACCCACGTCTCTCCCCTTTGTCTTTGGGTCAGTGCCCTGCAGTGGCTTTCACTAAGACTGGTGCTGTGCAAGGCTTAGCTTATCAATTGAAGAAAGATCTGTTATATCTCAGTGGCTGCTGTTGTTCAACAGCATTGCCTCTGCCTCTCCCTGCATTCCTCTGCTCGTCTGGGAAGTTATTTCCCGCCAGACTGTGAAGTGTCATTGAGGAAGGGCTGCGAACCACTTGGCCTCTTGCAGCTTCAAGTGCTCTCTGTGTTCATGCAGTCCCATCTGTCGTTATGCTCTGAGGTCTTCAAAGCCCAGCTAGGAGGCGTATTGGACAAGTTGTCCTCTGGAATGTGACCTTTCTATGAGCAGCTGGGTGATTCCTGCTTTGCTGAGATTTTAGGGAAGTCGCTGTGTGTTGTTACTGCGGTAAATGTGATTGTGCTGTGTTGGATGAATTAGCACTATCAGCAGAGTTTTGAGTTGTACTGCTTTTTTTTGTGGATATTTATTCTGATTGGCTTGTCACAAGGCTTGGTTTTATCAGGGGAGCACATCCAAAGCGTGTAGAATTAATTGACAGCAAAATGCATCACTGGGGCTTGGGAGGGGGCTGTTGGTGCATTTTGAGAAGAGTTGTGTTGGGTATTTCTCACTTCTACTGTCACTTATTTTTAATGCACGTACAGGACAGGACAAGAGGGAATGGCCTCAAGCTCCACCAGGGGAGGTTCAGGCTGAACATTAGGATAAAAATTTTCATAGAAAGGGTCATTGGGCAGTGGCGGAGGCTGCCCAGGGAGGGGATTGATTCACCTTCCCTGGAGGGGTTTAAGGGACAGGTGGATGAGGTGCTGAGGGACATGGTTTTAGTGATTGATAGGAATGGTTGGACTTGATGATCCAGTGGGTCTTTTCCAACCTGGTGATTCTTTGATTCTGTGATTCTATACAGACATTTTTATCCCATACCTAGTTGCTCCTCAGGGAATCCTATACCCTTCCTAGCCCTAAATACTTCTGCTTATTCACTTGCTTTCTTCTGTTACCTGCAGTTCTGTTTAAATGAGTTTGGACTGATACACATCCTTACTGAAGAAGAAGTAAAAGCCAAACGAGCTCCTCCAGCCTCAACAGTAAATGCCAGCCCAACCAACTCTGCTCCGGCTGCTGTCAGCGTTCCCGCTGCCTCTCAGACTCCTTTGGAAGGTGAGTTTTTTGCTGAGGATGAGAATATGCAGTTTTTGAGAAGGCTTCTAGAAGCAGGTCCAGCTGAGACGTGTGTTGGTCGCGTGGTGCTCCCTGGCGTGGAGTGAGTCACTGTCTGATCACGAATATTTTAAGAGATTTAGAGTGGATGTAATTACTGCGTAGTCATAACAGTACCGGGTGCGTGCTTTGTGCTTGCCTTTGTGCAAGGTAAGTGTGATTATAGACACGATTCTGGGCTAGATTTGTTGATGTGCTCAAACGTTCCTCCCACGCTGAGTTTTAACTTGCATCCTAGGATCTCTAACTGGTGATTTTGGGAAGCAGGAGGCCTTTCTTTCCAGGGTAGTCGATCAGCAATGACAATAGTGTTTCCCCTTCACATGGGTGATGCACAGTGAAGTCTGCATCAGTGTTAAACTAAACTGCCTGGTTTGCTTTAAGACCGGGGTGGTCTGATCGTTTATACCTTATTAAACACTCCAAAAGGGAGTGATTGCATCCACTGGGCAGTCTCTTGGCTCCATGCAAACTCCTGAAACCTGGGGTTGTTTAACCTGGAGGAGACTGAGGGGAGACCTTATTGCTCTCTACAACTACCTGAAAGGAGGTTGTGGAGGGGAGGGAGCTGGGCTCTTCTCCCAAGGGACAGGGAACAGGATGAGAGGGAATGGCCTCAAGCTCCACCAGGGGAGGTTTAGGCTGGACATCAGGAAAAAAATTTTTCATGGAAAGGGTCATTGGTCACTGTCAGAGGCTGCCCAGGGAGGTGTTTGAGTCACCTTCCCTGGAGGTGTATATGGAACGGGTGGACAAGGTGCTGAGGGACATGGTTTAGTGATTGATAGGAATGGTTGGACTTGATAATCTGGTGGGTCTCTTCCAACCTGGTGATTCTATGATTCTATGATTCCTTGCTGCCTCTCTTGTCTCCAGTTTCACTGTAAAGCTCTGCATATTCTTTCATGCCTACAGGCATTTGCTTACACTCCTGTTGGTTGTGGGTCATTCTCCTCTGCGGAGCTGCAGAAGTGTTGATCCATCAGGCAGAGAAGTGGCTTTTCCTTGGACACTCCAGCACTAGGAATTTTCCACACCCTTTAAGTCCCAGTGTATTCCATGGATCCATATGACTTTTAATCAAGCAGAGCTCTTCAAGTGCTCTCAGATATTGCAAGTTTTCCCTGGTTTTTCTTTTCCCTACCTGGAATTGCAGGTCCCAAGGACACTGGGAGAGGCTTTATGCTGTGGTACAAGCAGACGTGCGTGTACTCTGTGTGTAGACCGTCTGGCTACCCGATTCCGGCCAGGACTGTCTGAAATCTGCATTGGGCTACAGGGAGCAATTGAATATAAATGAAAAATACGCGTCGTCTTAGGAGAATGAGCACAAGGACTGGTTGGGAGACCATGAAAATGGCTTTGAATGAAAAGCGAAGTGACTCAGAGCTCAGTGTTCTGCATTGTATGATGGGCTGTGTTTTTCTCTCTTCAAGTGCTTAATGGTGCATTCAAAATGAATCGATCAAACCAGAGCACGCAAGCGGTGCCGCTGGTGCCAAATGGGAACGGCGAATACATAGGAGCCCCCACGCACAATTTGCACATCAGGTTGCTAGAGTAAAATATACATCAGGATAGTGTCGATGGCTGAGCGATGCAATTGTGTTCTGTAAAAATATTAAACATAAATTAAATTGCACTAGGGAGAACTCAAATTGCAGGAGAAAGTAAGTGATATAGTGGAGTTATTTCTTACATTTTCATGCTTTCATTCAGATGAGAGATTGATACATATCCCCTGCTTGATATAGAAATAATTGTTTCTATTCTCCCATCAATAATGTGATATTTTTAGAGGCTGCCTGTAAAGGATTTTCATACGCACAAAGTATATAGAAAGGCTGAAGTTTTTAAACTTAACCAACTCTATTAAAACTACCCGAACAAGGTGGACTTGTTTGACATTTGTCTTTCAAGGTAGAGGGTTACTAGGAATAAAGAAATATAAGAAGGTTTGTAACTGTGTCCTGGTTCTAGCCACGAGGTTATATCCTCCTTTATCACTTTTGCAGGAGGCAGGTTCTCCAAATGAAACTATGATAGATAAAAGGTTTTTCCTTTAATGAGGTGGTGCACTCTCTCTGTGTGCCACTGCAGATATAATTACTTCCCTCGCAATGGGAGACTGAGGTTCACTTAATGAAAGTTTGTAAAGGACTTTGGCAGAACTAATTGCATGAAAGGTGTTTTAACATGTTAATTTAATAGTTGTCTTTTCCTTTGCTGCTGCAGTGGCCAGAGAAGGCGTATCCTGCTCCAGTTCCCAAACCTGCGAGCAGATGGATTGCTCTGCGAATGGAAAGTCTGGTACTCAGCTGGGCTCCCAGCAGCACAGGGGCAGGTAAAGAACCACCACATCGGTCCCTTTATTGTGTTTAAAGATGCTCAGAGAGAACATTGTGTTAGTGAAAAACGTTGTTGTGTGTGGAGGGAAATCTTGAGAGCCAGTGTCACCATGATAGGGCTGCAGCAGAGCCACCAGCAGAACTCTGCGAGTCACCTTCCTGTTACCCTGGAGGCTCCTGTGCCTGACAGAGGGAAACTCCTCTCCAGGGCTGCGTCCTCATTTCTCTTCCCAGCCTGTGGAAGTGCTGGTTGTGTGCTCGAGGCCTCATTTCCCCACCCTACAGATGAAAATGACATCTTGATTTCACCTTTTTACTACTACACAGGAACTTAAAAATCCCTTTGAGTTCCTCTGGTGATAACAGCTGTGCCAGTACTTCAGAATGTTGTTGAAGGATCTATATCTAGCAGATCCTGCAAACATGATTCACTTCTTTTGGTTCTCAGGCCAGACTTCCTCATTGTTCCAAAGAGGTACAGAGACACTGGGAATGCTGCAGGGGTGTTGTAGCGCTTTTAATTTGGTTTTGTTTTCAATTTTGGATGTTTAGCGATACCAGAGCCGTTCCAGATGTTCGCAGAAACAGGGGAAATAGTAGAAATCTAAATACCAGCAGTGGCTCTCAGGTGAATGAGGCTGACAGACATGCCAAACGTGTCCGAAGGAAGAGAAAAATGCTTTTGGAATCTGACTATGAGGATGAAAATGCAGATGAGTATGAGGTAAATGATTTCCTCATGTATTTCCTTTAAAGAGAACTGAAGAACAGGGACGATTCTGTGTCTTAGCTTTCACTGTGCAATGCAAACTGAGCTCAGGGAGGTTGTTCCATACCCATGAGAATGGTCTGGGCTGATCCTAATTTGCATCCGTTAGGGGAGTATCTGTTCTGAAGTCTGAGGAGTCATATGGGTGAGGAGTGTGGGCACAGTCAGGAAGGATTTCAGACCATAACTTCATAGGTGTGGCCTATGCACCAACTGTATTTCACAGTAATACAAACACATGCTTCCAGAAATGCTTTCTCTGACTACAGTCAAGTACTGTTATGAGAGATTGGTGTCAAACCTTGATTGCTCTTTTATTTCGTACTTGCATGTACGCTCGTTCCAGTGCCCGAAACCTGCATTAACGGCAGATGAGTAGAAGTACCTCAGTCCTGACCTTACCTGTTCTTGACTTGCATTAAGCATCTTAACTCCCCTTGGTGCAAGCCTGTACTCTGCCAGCGTGTGCCTCTGCATCTCAGGCCTCAGTCGTTTCATTTAAATTCATGTGTTGCACCACTTTTGTAATGTAGAGAGGTTGAGGTGGGTGTTAACCTGGAACGTGAGCTGCAGTTTCTGATGTCAGGAAGGGTTTAGCTCATGTTATTGCTCAGCTTTTCTCCATGAGGTGTATAAGACATGGTAAAGTATGTATGATTTCAGAAGATCTTGCATTCTC
Source organism: Coccyzus lansbergi (assembly GCA_033558105.1). Classification (NCBI taxonomy): domain Eukaryota; kingdom Metazoa; phylum Chordata; class Aves; order Cuculiformes; family Coccyzidae; genus Coccyzus; species Coccyzus lansbergi. The sequence goes on along the minus strand of JAUMJK010000391.1, from coordinate 177,724 downwards.
TCTCTTGCCCCTTCTCCACCTCCTTGTTTGAACTCTGGAGCATATTTGTCAGGCAGCTGTGATGTCAGATTTTGCCGTTTTTTATTTGCTTCAAGCAATTATAGCACTAGGTGAGTTAAATGCAAGCTTGAAAGGAATGGATGGCAACTGACTTGGGGTGTGACACAGAGAAAGCACATTTTCTGGGGGGTTCCTCTGTGGGAGTGGTTTATGTGAAGCTTCTGCTTCCTTCAGGGCCTCATAAATTACTTTTTTTCTGCGTAGATGGACATAAGAATCTCTGAAAGGAAAAGAAAGATGGAGTGTTACAGTGAGGGCGTTGATGTGAGCAGTCAGTCCTGCACTGCAGAGAGGAGATCCTGTGTATTGTGATGGAGACTGGGGGCCTGTGCTGCTCACTGTTTCCATATTTGAATGAATTTCAGGAGTGTCTGTTAAGTAATTTGCAAAGCACTTTGGGATACCGCAGGATCACAGTTCTATATGTAACTCCCCTACTAATGTTCTCGCAGGGTTATTCAGAATACAATAATGTTAGTGAATACTCCTCTTAGTTACGTGTTACAGCCTTATTGTGCCTGCATTGTGAGATGATCAAAGAGGGAGGAAAAAAACAATATTGCTAAACTTTTTTTTAACGTATCTGTGTCTAGGAGAAGAATAAATCAAATAATATGAAAAGCCGCAGAAACACTAAACCAATAAAACAAGGTGAGCTAAGCTCATAGTCTCTTTTCTTTAATGTGTATAGATTTTTTTTTAGTAGCTATTATAAAGTGAATAATAGTAAACAGAAGAGGAAAGGACAGTAGAGCTCATTTCACATTCAGAGTTGCTTTTTAGGTACATAACCCTCCTACCACAGCCAGTCCTCTGCAGTGGATCAGCCAGGCTGTACTGGCTTTGCCTGCGCAGTGGGCACAGGGTAGAGGAGACAGCCTGCTCCGAAGCTCACTGAAGCCAATAAGAATCCTTTTTCCGTTGACTTTGGAGACCTTTGTTAGCCACAGATGACAAATTCTAAGTAAAAAGTAATTTTCAAAGAACGGGTGGTTGATTATAGATTTTGACTTAAATTTATTATGCACTTTAAAGGAGTTAGCGTAGGTAAACTGTTATAATATGCCTTGAAAAGGTAATTTTCTGTGTGTATGACCGTGGTCCTACTTGAGTGAACCCAAACACCTGCCCAAGCTGTTGTTTCATCATCCATACCCTGGTAGCTGCCTCTCTAGTCGATGCATTGTGCTATTAGCAAGCTATAAATACACGCGTGTGGATGTATATATCTAAAATCTTGTGAACTGAAGACAAATTCGCTGGATTTTTAATTTGTTTTAGTTTAGCTTTGTTTCCACTGCAATAGTGTTGCCTCTTTATGCTGTCTTTTAGTTTGTGTCTAACCCTTCATTCCTCTGTGAAATATCAGGAGAAAGAATTATTCTCCACAATTTGAAGTTATTATATCTTTTACGGTGGCAGCTTTCCATGGGCAGCGTGCCAGCAATCCGGGCGGCACAGTTCATTTGACCTGTGGCATAATAAATACTTTTAATGAGAAATGAGCGCGGGTTTCCTACTGCTGGAATTCCTGCCTTTCCTCAAAAGTTGGGTAACACTGCCTCCTTTGGGGATGCAGCAGCAAGACAGCGTCGGTGTGTACGTGGGAGGAGAAAAAGGAGAGGGCAGAGTGGGAGGCATCGGAGAGAAACTAATTTTTCCTCTTTGTTTTTGATTGCTTAGTTGTTCCTGGAAAAAAGAAGGTATGGAACTGGGTTTCCTACTTAGAAGAGGAACGGATGCCAGCTGCTCCCCTGAAACTATTCAGAGAGGTTGGCAGCTTTTTCAGCTCTCTTGCTCTGTTTTTCTCAGGCAACATCACAGAATTGCTCGCTCAGAGGAGGCAGGATTGGAGACTGCCCCGAGCCAGCAGTTACATTTATGAGTTGTTTTGGTGCAAGAAAGCAGTAAAACCCTCTGCCCTGTGAATCCCACCCCAAATCAAGGGGCAAGAAGCGGTGGTTGAATCCCACTGACAAATAAACAACAACTGTTTCGATCTGCTTTGGGTAGCTTTGGATAAATGGGCTGTGAGGTAGTTTCTGAGTAGCGCTGGAGAGGGACAGCTTGATGTCTTCATCTGTGGTTGTACAGCACCATTTCCACCCTTCCCCTGAGGACAACTGCAGGTCAGTCAGCTCGGGAAATGCTGTTATTGTCTTAGTGAGCAGCGACCGTTAGGAAGTAAGGTAGGAGTTGTGTTCATTTCTAGTCCAATGGATTGGAGGTGAGAGAAGGTGAGTTCAGCCTTGGCAAAGCACTCCACTCTACCAGCCCACTTACAAGTTCAACTTTCAGGGAGCTCCGAAAAGCCAAGGACTGTTGGCATCTGACAGATTGAATGAGAGAGGAAGTCAGGGAACTGCTGTGGGTGCAACGAGCCATTCACAATTCCAGTTCACATTTCTTTTGAGCCTTTACTACACTTTAAAGGGCTACAAGGATGATCTGAGGGCTGGAGCACCTCCCGTACGAGGACAGGCTGAGAGAGTTGGGGTTGTTCAGCCTGGAGAAGAGAAGGCTGCAAGGAGATTTTAGAGTGACCTTACAGTACCTGAAAGGGGCCTGCAAGAAAGCTGGGGAGGGACTTTTTACAAGGGCATTTAGTGATAGGCTGAGGGGAAATGGCTTTAAACTGGAGAGGGGAAGATTTAGACTAGACTTAGAATCATAGAATCATAGAACAACCAGGTTGGAAGGGACCCATTGGATCTTCTAGTCCAACCATTCCTATCATACACTAAACCAAGTCCCTCAAGACCTCATCCACCCGTGCCTTAAACCCCTCCAGGGAAGGTGACTCAGCCCCCTCCCTGGGCAGCCTATTCCTATTCCTTAATGAGGAAATTCTTCATGATGAGGGTGGGGAGGCCCTGGCCCAGGTTACCCAGAGAAGTTGTGGATATCCTACCCCTGGAGGTGTTCAAGGCCAGGCTGGATGGGACTTTGAGCAACCTGATCCAGTGGGAGGTATCTCTGCCCATGGCAGGGGGATTGGAATTAGGTCATCCTTGATGTCCTTTCCAACTCAGACCATCCTGTGATTCTATGAAACGTTTAATTTGGATTAAGACTGCAAATAAATGAGAAACAAATGTTTTCTGGAATAACTGTGTAAATGGGCTCCAGATCAAATATTCTCTGTCCCTTTTACCACTTGAGAAATTACCCGTTTGGAAAGTCCAGACTGCTGACCTCACACTTACACAGGCAAAATGAATTTAGTCTTCTTGGCTGTATTTCTGCCAACCCTCCTGCACTGGGCTGTGAAGGGGATTCTTTTGTGTTTGAATAGAACCTGTTTTTGCATCTAATGAAAGATTTGTTCATAACTAATTGCAGTAGGCTCATGGCTCAGTGTTTTTGAAGGATTAATTAGAGTAACAAGTGAAAATGAAATATGGTGATGATGCTGTTATTGATCTTTGTGCCTGGGCCTGTCAAGTAAGCAGCAATCACTTAGCGATAGAATTTTCTTCTCTGAGCTAAAAATGTGAAACCTTATATTTATCTGATGGCTGCTCTGCAATAGATTTTGTCGTTAGGAATTATAACCACATGTTTTCTTCCTCCCCTCCCTCGCAGTATCAGTCATTCCCACAAGGCCGAAATGGATTTAAAGTTGGGATGAAATTGGAAGGGATGGATCCTGAACACCCCTCTCGATGTTGCGTTCTCACAGTGGCTGAGGTAGTTGCTTTTCCTGTCTTTGATTCTAAAAGTCCCCTGAACTTTTAGGATTTCTTTCAATAAAAAGCAGAAACATAAGAATAGTGGTACTGTAATTCATGGACTGGCAGAGTTCGAGGTGGCACTGAAGGAGCAGTGATACATGATTCAGGATCTGTACCGAAACCCTACTGTCAGATTTTTACAACTTTATTTTACAATCTAAACCTGTTAATTGCATGCAGGGGATAAATGTTAAAGAACGGGGCCGTTAGGCCTTAAGTCTTAGTGTATATAAGCAAGTCAAAATGCATTTATGCTTTCTTAGTTCTGTGAAACCTGTATTGATCAGGTATAGACATAAATGCTCTTGGGCTGCATTTGTCCTCCAGACATCACTGCACAGTAATATGTGTGTAAGTACAGAATAGCAGGGCCGTGATGTTACACTGAGTGATTTTGTTTTCAGCTGTTTGAAGCGAGGAAAGAGGAGCATGGAGACTGGAAGGCATAAATGAGGGAAAATAAAACTAGATTTTGAGAAATAAACAAGATCTTTTGTTTACTTTTATCTGTAAATCCAAACATGGAAGGAGTGTTTGATTAGAGTTTTCCTTTCACGATTCTCTAACCCTTTATGATAAGCAGAGCTCTGCTCATTACAGGTACGAGGGTACAGAATGCGATTGCACTTTGATGGTTATCCGGAGTGCTATGACTTCTGGGTTAACGCTGATTCCTCAGACATCCATCCTGTCGGCTGGTGTGAAAAAACAAGTCATAACCTGCTCCCTCCGAAAGGTATGAAAAAAACCTAGAATGGTGTACAAGTACCCATAAATTCTACTAGGAGCTAGTTGTTCTGGCTCCTCATGTTTCATTTTTAGTATGATATCCTGGTCGAACTCGAGCTGAGAGGCTTAAGGGGGAGAGGTGTAACTGAGATAGTGAATCACAAAAGAGCAGAACAGCTTCCTTTTGATATTCCCAAAGATTGACGTTGTGAGTCGAATTAGAAACTGTATTGGATGAGTATGTAAAGCCAGGAGTCTCTCTGGGGCTCAGAACTTGCTTCGTTCCTGCGTTCAATTTCCTAGAACTGTTTGAAGGTTGAGATTAATGATTGGACATTATAGTGAAAAGGAGAGAGGTGTTTTAGCTGAAATGCACAACCTTGAAGGCTGCAGAAGGGCAGTTATCATGCGAAGTTCATATTTTTCCCAGGTAATTTCCATTTCTGAAAAACCAATCTGAATGTAATGGGGCTGAGTAAAACAATCTTTTTCTCTCTCTTTTTAGGTTTCAAGGAGGGAGAATTTAATTGGACTTCCTACTTGAAGAACTGCAAAGCTCAAGCAGCTCCAAAAAGTCTTTTTAAGACCTTCGGCACTGTAAGTGGTGATATTAAATACAAGATGTTTCAGGCAGGTCTGATGCTAAGTGAGTTTTGACTGGAATATTTGCATGTTTTTAATATGCTCATGTCAGAGGTACAGCCGTGGTACAATCAGATGCAAGCTATTTCCTGCTGTGATTTATTTTCAAGATGGGAAACTAGCACATTTTTCCTTCCTTCTCCCAATCACTGGCTTCCCAGAGAGAGAATTTGTATGTCCATTCCTCTTTAATACTGGAGAAACAGATTTACCATTTATTAAATATATTACAACCGTCTGTTTTGCTGTGTCCCTGCAGTCCGGATATTTGTGCCACTTTCCTCTAATTTAATCATTTCCAAAATAATTTCTGGTTTCCAGCAGCACACTGATGTGCGCCATGGGAATTCATTAGGAGGCTGTGGATCTTGAGAATTTTTCATCCTTCTCCCACTGTTGCTCACTTCGTGGTTCTTAGCCTCAGTTCCCAAATAACTCCCACTCCCACTTTGTGTCATTCGGATGACATGAAGTCCACGCTTTGGTGGATTTGATGCTGTGGATGGATTGAGTGCTGACAGTGCTGGCCTCTTCTCCCAAGTGACAGGGGACAGGACGAGAGGGAATGGCCTCAAGCTCCACCAGGGAAGATTTAGGCTAGACATTAGGAAAAAATATTTCACAGAAAGGGTGATTGGGCACTGGCAGAGGCTGCCCAGAGAGGGGATTTATTCACCTTCCCTGGAAGTGTTTAAGGGACAGGTGGACAAGGTGCTGAGGAACATGGTTTAGTGATTGATGGGAATGGTTGGACTCGATGATCTAGTGGGTCTCTTCCAACCTTCCATCATCTTCTATGATTCAGTTGGATCAGGGCCAAACCATGCTCTTCTTCCAACCAAGTCACCTGTTTTCCTTGAAGACTCTCTAACTTTTCCATAAATAGGACAGGTCCTGCAATGCTTTTGCTTATCCTCAGCCGACCCTCATCACTACAAGATGTGTGCATCTGAGCCTTTGACTCTGTAGTGGTTTTGGGTACCTGGAGATTCTGATATTCGAGCTGCATCAGCTCTGTTTAGAAATGATAACAATCATTACAAGAATCATAGAATCACCAGGTTGGAAAAGACCCACAGGATCATCGAGTCCAACCATTCCTATCAAACACTAAACCATGCCTCTCAGCACCTTGTCCACCCATCCCTTAAACACCTCCAGGCAAGGTGACTCAACCCCCTCCCTTGGCAGCCTCTGCCACTGCCCAATCACCCTTTCCTTGAAATATTTTTTCCTAATGTTCAGCCTGAACCTCCACTGGTGGAGCTTGAGGCCATTCCCTTTCGTCCTGTCCCCTGTCACCTGGGAGAAGAGCCCAGCTACCTCCTCTCCACAACCTCCTTTCAGGGAGCTGGAGAGAGCAATGAGGTCTCCCCTCAGCCTTCTCTTCTCCAGGCTGACACATCTTATCTGTAGCCTTCTTGCTACTAACTATAGTGTGTTCTTATCTGTGGGCTTCAGGGTTACAACCAGCAACAAAGGAGTTTATAAGGGTGATTTAAGTACCCTGACCTACAACGTGGCTGATTTTCCTTCCCTGATGTTCTGTTCCTCAGCCTGCCACTCCTTCTGGTTTTCGTCTGGGAATGAAGCTAGAGGCAGTTGACAAGAAGAATCCATCACTGATGTGTGTTGCAACCATCATGGACGTGGTGGATAACCGCCTGCTAATTCATTTTGATAACTGGGATGAGAGTTACGACTACTGGTAAAGACTTTACGTCTAATCTATATCTGCGAGTAGGCTGTGGTTTATTTTGCTCTTCCACTAAGGGTAATGTCTTATATTTAAATTGTAGTCGCTCAAGTTGGGGTCTTAAATCAGTTTTCAAGCATCAAAATAATTACTTCGGGTTTTTACAAAGGGCCTAGTAGCTTCATCACCCCTGTTGGGTCATGGGACGGAAAGATAGTGACCAGGGATGGCAAAATGGGATCCTGAACATACATAAGTCTATGGGACCTGATGGGATGCATCCCAGAGTCCTGAGGGAATTGGCAGATGTGGTTGTCAGGCCACTCTCTATGATATTTGAAATGGCAAATCAGAAGTCCCTGGTGACTGGAAGTAGGGTAACATAAGAGTGGTGAGACACTGGAACACGTTGCCAAGGGAAGTTGTGGCGGTCCCATCCCTGGAGGGGTTCAGGGCCAGGCAGGATGGGGCCTTGGGTAACCTGACGTAGTGGGATGTCCCTACCCATGGCAGCAGGGGTGGAACTAGAAGATCTTTAAGGTCCCTTCCAACCCAAACTATTTTATGATTTCCTTGCTGCTTGGGTGCTCATCAGGCTTGGTGCGAATGCAGCTTGAGCTGCCTGTGAGGCATCCGAGGGAAGAACTGTCCAAGATAATGCAGTTGGGTCAGGTCAGGGAATGTTCATGTTATTCATTCCTCAGGCAGAGCCAAAGGAAGAGTGAGCTCTGCAAGTTGACACCACTGGGATTGGCAACATCCTCTCCTCCAGAACTGGTAGTGGGTATTGGCACATCTCTCTGCAACCTTAAATTTGGAAACAGGCAGTACAGAAGTCAGTAAAAATCTTCTGCTTTTGCTACAGCAGAGTTTGGCTCAGGCCCTTTGAAAATAAAAACGATTGCCAGCATTTAGGCTTTTCCGTGCTGACCTGCACTGCAGTTGTTCTGCATGTGAAAATCTCAATCCCCTCTGCCCTTGTACTGGGGCCAAGTGGAATACAGTCAAGGAAACGTTTTCCCTTTCTGGGCTGTGTTTTCCAGCCTCCTTGAATGGAGTCCCTTTGAATTTGTCTATGAAAGCGACACAAGACACATGCGTATCAAAACCGCACTGATTTGATCTGTGTTCTGTGTTCTCTCCCCATCTCCTTTTGTTTGTTTATTTCAGAGCAGGCAGCTGCTGGGGACAAGTTGGTCTTTTCTTTCTTTGCCATCAGTACATCCCGCAGAGCTTTGTAACACCCATGTTTCCATTTGCAGGACTTCAGATCTTGCTCCTTTACTGTTTCAGCCTGTGAAGCTTTGTTTCTATGCCGTTTTTAGTTTGGAATTTGAAAATTTTAATGGGAAACATGAACAAACAAAGCTTCAAAGTACAGCTTGGCTGAAAACACATTTTTTCCTAGATGTGAAAGGCTGCTTTGGTCCCTTCCTCGGAGTGGATATGACAAAAGGGGCTGTCTCCACTTGGCCTGTTCTCTCCGTCAGGTGATGTAAATGTGCAATAAAATTGGGAGCCAGGCAAACAACCACAAGGTTTCAGCTAGAATTTAGTGAATAACGTGCAGTTCTTGGCAAGGACCTTAAAAGTAATTTTCCTTTCTTCCACAGTAACAGCGTTGGAGTTAGGGACGAGGGTTCGGTTTCTGTTTCTTGGTTGATCTGTGTCCAGACTGCACTGCGGTTGGTGTGATCCAAAACTGACTGGTGCCAACTTTCCCTCTTTGATTCAGGTGTGATGTGAGCAGCCCATGTATTCGTCCTGTTGGCTACTGCCAAGAAACTGGAACCCCACTGACAACACCACCTGGTATGTTGGAAGTGAGACTTATTTCCTGCCTCGGTAAAAACCTGCAAGCTTTATCTTCCACATAATAACATGTTTGCAAGTTACAGGTTCAACTCCACTCTTTTCTCTACTGACTGACCATATTATTGTTCATACATTTCCCTCTGGACTCGGCACTGGTGAGACCACTCCTCGAATCCTGTGTTCAGTTCCTGGCCCCTCACCACAAGAAGGATGTTGAGGCTCTGGAGCGAGTCCAGAGAAGAGCAACAAAGCTGGTGAAGGGGCTGGAGAAGAAGAGGAGCAGCTGAGAGAGCTGGGGGTGTTTATCCTGGAGAAGAGGAGGCTGAGGGGAGACCTCATTGCTCTCTCCAACTGCCTGAAAGGAGGTTGTGGAGAGGAGGGAGCTGGGCTCTTCTCCCAAGGGACAGGGAACAGGACAAGACGGAATGGCCTCAAGCTCCACCAGGGGAGGGTCAGGCACGACATCAGGAAAAAAAATTTCATGGAAAGGGTGATTGGTCACTGTCAGAGGCTGCCCAGGGAGGGGGTTGATTCACCTTCCCTAGAGGGGTTTAAGGGACGGGTGGACAAGGCACTGAGGGGCATGGGTTAGTGATTGATAGGAATGGTTGGACTCAATGATCCAATGGGTCTCTTCCAACCTGGTTATTCTATGATTCTATACTTTTTGCCACTGCATTGCATTTTGTTCCATAGCTCTTTCAAAAGAGTGGGGTTTGGTAATTTATGATTGAATTTGATTTCAGAAGGAAAAGAACTTTGAAGTATTAGCAGCATTTATTTTAAGGCGAAGTGGAAGAAAAAGGCATCAGTGTCATGATTTCATAGAATCACCAGGTTGGAAAAGACCCACTGGATCATTGAGTCCAACCATTCCTATCAAATACTTAACCGTATCCCTCCGCAAAGAGGCCTGAAGAGGCTGGTGATAATTTCTGGAAATGATGGAGTAACTGAAGCCGCATCTCTTTCTACTGCACTGAAATTCAGTAAATGAAAAGAATGTTGGCAAATGAAAAAGGACAAGAACGCACAGGAAAATCAATGTTGTTTTAGGCCTTGGAAGTGCTCATTCACCTTAAAAATAACAAATATAAAAAAAAGATGCCTGCTGTTTGCTAGATTGGCAACCCTGGAGCAAGAAGTTCTGTAATTACTGCATATCAAGTTTAGCGGAGTGGGTGGCACTGCAAATCCTTCTGCATTGGAGGAATTAACCTTTGTGCCTTTGCTGCAGATGCAGAAGGGATTGGAACTGCTTACCCTTCCACACCAGCACATCTGTCCCTGCTCCTGGAACATACAAGCAAGGCTGTGGCATGCAGTTCTTGTGCTCAAATCACGATTGCCTCTACCCCTAGCAGTCAATTCTGCTATCTCTGCTGAGAGATCTATGTGCAGCAATCGCCAGACTGTCCTGTGTGTTTAGTCACCGCGCCCTCCTGCCAAAGGGAGACAATGCTGAGGCTGAAAAACACTGAAATAGGAAGGGGGAAAAAAAAAGAGCAGTTTCTTAAATGTAGCTGCCAGGCAATGGAGCCTTTTATCTCCAAACTGCAAGTTTTACTCAGCTATGGGTGAGTAGGTAGCAGGGAACAAGAAGTTTCTACATCTTGCAGGCACTCAAATATAGAATAACTGATAAAATAGAATCATAGAATCACCAGATTGGAAGAGACCCATTGGAAGAGTCCAACCATTCCTATCAGACACTAAACCATGTACCTCAGCACCTCATCCACTCGTCCCTTAAACCCCTCCAGGGAAGGTGACTCAACCCCCTCCCTAGGCAGCCTCTGCCACTGCCCAGTGAGCCTTTCTGTGAAAAACTTCCTCCTGATGTTCAGCCTAAACCTTCCCTGGTGGAGCTTGAGGCTATTCCCTCTTGTCCTGTCTCATGTCACTTGGGAGAAGAGCCCAGCTCCCTCCTCTCCACAGCCTTCTTTCAGGTAGTTGGAGAGAGCAATGAGGTCTCCCCTCAGCCTCTTCTCCAGACTAAACACCCCCAGCTCTCTGCCATTCCTCATAGGGCATTAATTCAGTGATGCTGTTGCACATCACTGAATCGTCTGACTAGCTCTTAATTGGCAGCTTTCTTTACAGAATAAGCATTGATTAAGCTGTACGGAGATGAACTCTTCAGGCTTTTCAGGTCAGGTTATGGCCCTGTGTAGAGCTTGGGGGAACTTGCAGTCCTTTAGTGTGCGCTGGAAGTGCTGTGTGTGATTAAACAGAGCACTATCCGGCGCCATCCATTGTAAGCACTAAATTAACATAATAAGTGTGTGTTATATAGGGGCTTTTCTATTGTTTGTAAAAATAAATGTGGGGGTTTTGTGCTTAGAAGTTAATTCTCTGATTTTTCAGGCTATGAGAATTCCCGGCCCTTCTCATGGGAGAAATACTTGGAAGAAACTAATTCCCAGGCAGCCCCAGCAAGAGCATTCAAACCGGTTGGTGGATTTCTTTGATTGCCCTGGACCAGGAGGGGAAGCTGCTGTTATCTGCCCTTTCTTGCTAGAAGCTTTATTTGTTGCTTGTTCACTGTCTTTGTGCCAAGAGGGTGAAACTGGGCTTTTGCCTTTGTGCCTGAGTTTAAGATCTTCTTTCACTGCTGCTAAAACAAAACACACAGCAGACTATGAAATCAAAAAAAATTTAAAAAAACCCACCAAACAAACAACTGCTGTGAAAAGCTGTCTTGGAAAGGATTTTTGACTCTAAATACCTTCAGTTGCTCCACTAGCAGCTTTAAGGGAACTCCTCTAAATTATTTTCATCTTGCAGACCCTTCTTCCCCTGGGTGGTAAGGCTGGAATTGAGGCAGACTGAGAGGCTCCTACTAGGGGCTTATATTTTCTAGTGGAGATCGTGGTTCTTCTAGGGGAAGACCCAGCTGTGCCTTCCACAAAAATAAACATAACAATGAATGGGTCATCATCTCCTCTAAAGCCCTTGATGGAGTAGGATCATTCTGTAGACTAAATCTGAAGATGTTTCTCTCAACCTTGGGTGCATGAGATTTTGTTCCTCACATTGGAGTTCAGTACATTTAGCTGGAAGCTCACTGTGAGCAGAAACAAAACAAAAGCCTTCAAAATACCTACTGCCTCCCCCAACCCTTGACTTTAAAGTTGATTTGTTTTCCATAGCAGCTTCTTCCACACCATCATCTCACCTTCCTAAACTTAGCTGCATGTTTAAAAACTTTTCTGTGCCTTCGTGGCACTCGTCTTGATTCCTTTCAATGAAGTTAGTGTTGCAGGTTAATACCTGCTGCCCTCTCATACATTTTGTTGATAAGCTCTTTGGGTCTGAGGAGGAAGAACCATCAGGAGGCCTCAGATAAGGGAGGTGAAAATCCAGCCAGACAAGTTTGATAATTGCTAGATTTCAGCAGGTGTCCATTTGAAGTTGTTGTAGGTTGTAAGGTGGGTGACAGGGAATAGGAAGAGGCTGAGTTTGCCTCTTTTCAGAACTGTGATGCCACAGCTGGAGTTATCTGCTGCACAACTGAACTCCAAAACATCCCTAGGATTAAGGTTTTCCAGAGTAGGGCAGACAGCATCTTCAATCATGCAGTGCAGCATGTGAAGCACCTCGGGGCCAGCGGGCAGGATAACGAGTGAAGCTGTCAGTACGGGTGTTTGTTGCCCCCGGGGTAGGCTCAGTGCTCATAAAATCTCAACAGCGCTGGAAAACAGGAACCTTCACAATACAAAACCAAAAGAATGTGGTAATTGGTCTTCTGCACAGTAGAGGAACAATAGAAGTCATTTTCTCAAGAGAGATATTTTGGGAAAATAATAAAACTCCTTGTGATACAAAAAGAAACAGTGAAGTGCGACCTACTTCAGACTCCAGTCTAAAGTCAACCGTGATCTCTCATCATGGCATTTGTTCCTCAGGTTTGCGGAGTATAGTGAGAATCATCACCCAGAGATAACAGAGCTTTGGTCCAGACAGGGAGCCTTCTCAAAAACCATTATTCACTTTTTTTTGGGTTCTTCCAGTGGTGAAGTGCCTTCTGAGGGAGAGTGAATAGAATCGTAGAATCATTAAGGTTGGAGAAGACCTCTAAGATCACCCAGTCCAACCGTCATTGGACATAGTGCACCTGCCATGTCTGACTTTTCCTGTTTACCCTACATCTCTGCAGTTGCTGCTTTGCTTTCTGAGGTGTCTGGCTTTGAGAGAAGAGCAGAAGGGCCAGTTCTGGCTCTCATGGAACTCCAGAATATGAGTCAGCATCCAAGACTGTGTTTCAAAGATGAGACGGGAGAAAAAATAATAAAAGAGGCACTTGATATATCAACAGCTAATAGAAGTCTTTCAGGATCAAACCTCATTATTTTTCTGGCTTGGCTGGTCTGAAGTGCAAATACACGGCTCAGTTATTGATTTTTTTTATTATTATTATCATTATTATTACAGCCAGCAATTACAGGAAATCAGTACATAAAAATACATATTGAGAGCCAGAACAGACATTTCTCACTGAATTAGTTTTTAATGGTTTTCAAGGGCTCTTTTACATGTAGTCTGGCGACACTGACCATCAGCACAAGGAGCAGATCTTGTGGCTGGATTTCAGCCTCCTCCTCCACCTGAAGACCCAGGAGGAGACAGCTTGGTTGTCGGCATCATTACTTCAGTGCATTGGCTGGGGCTGTCGATTCAAAAACATTCATGTTTTTATGTTGCCAAGAAGGCAGCAACCCTGCAGTGTGACTTAAACAAATGAGCCTGCTTATCTTCAGGGCAGAATTTTGTTCTCGAGCGCTTAGGCTCCTTCCTCGAGGAAGACGGACAAGGTTGGCTGGTTCAATAAGACGGTCTTAAAACTAAAAGCAGTTTAGGTTGTCTGGCTTCCAGTGTTGTGTTGCTGAAAGCTTGTGGATAAATATCTGTGTCCAAATGAAAAGACCAAAGAGAAACTTTAGGTGTGGAATCCCTTTAGCTCAGAAGTGGACTCTTTCCCTGCCCCAGATACTGGCAGGGAAAAGAGCAAGGGAGATCATGAGGGAAGGGTGATTATCATCTTTTCATTAACTTGATCTTGTTCAAAGACACAATTTACCATCTCTTGCTAAAATCCTGACCTCCTTGTGCAGAAGTGAAGAAGGACGTGTTTGGAATGAGCATCCATTGCTCCGTAACCCCCAGCTGAGGAGGTCGCAGGAGGAATTTGCAGTCAGGGCTTGAAAGATAAATGGAAAAATTGGGAAGTGCTGTCTGTTACTTGGAGGTCTGCACCTATGGGTGCTGCAGAGGGCACACATCAGCTCAAAGGGAGGCACATACTGGAGTTTTTACAAAGTAATTTGACTGCTGGAGTTTGAGAGGAAGGGAAAGTCGGCAGCTGCAGATGGGAGATCGGTGGCTGGAGCTGCTCTTGAGTGCCAGCACCCCAGTTCTCAGCAGTCCTCATTAACAAGACAGAGTTAAGGAGGTGGTAACTTGCTTAATGAAAGAAACTCCGTGACATCCTGATGCTGCATCTGGTGCTCGGAAGGATGTCATGTGTAGAGATGTCACATGGTGGTGTGTTCCAGGTGTAGAAGGGTGGTGAACTGGCCCCAACCTGTCAGGTGTGAGATGGAATCTCTGCTCTGTTTGGAACTTGTGCTGTCACACTGCCTGGTCTGTCAGGGGAGCTTGTGGTAGCATCTGGCCTTTCTTCTGACAGGGAAGTGCTTCTTGTCCTGGCTGTGAAATGCTCCTCTGCACTGAGAAAGCTCAGACATCCTCTTGAGTAGTTTTGGTGTGATGACAAACAGACAGGTCGATCCTCTAGAAAACTCTGGTTTTAACCTCCGATGCAATCTGCCATGTGAGATCAGGGGCCAAAGCTGCAAAGGTTTTTGATTGATAGATGAAAACTTGAGCGCATTTTATTCCGAGCAGGTGACTCACTCTCAGCGCCCCAGGCCTTTTAGCATTCTGCTTGCAATCCTCTCTTGCAGCGTCCTGCTCACGGATTCCAAGTTAATATGAAGTTGGAGGCTGTGGACAGAAGAAATCCCATCTTGATAAGAGTGGCAACAATAGTTGACAAAGACGACTATCGCATTAAGGTATGACCTTGCTTGAAAGCGCAGAACCCTGCTGCTGAGGATTAGAGTGCTTGGCAGAACTGATTTGGTATGGGAAGCAGCGAGCAAGCGCCTTGCCGACGATCCAGCCTCCAGGCCTGCCCAACTGGAAACGATTTCTGTTGTTTTGTCCTCTGGAAATCTGATGGAATTGCTGGTGGTGTTAGTTACTGTTTTAATGTAACTATTTTGAAATGGCATTTGACAGTATGATTTTCCATCTCTTTGCGGTTTCTGTGTGAGCTGTGTGAGGGAAGGCAGCGGTAATGTTCTGCTGCTGGGAAGCTGCCTCACAGGTTTTTTTTCCCAGTGTACTTAAAGGAGAACCCAAAGCAAGTTAAATCCTGATACATGTGGAAAGGGGCTTCATTCTTCAGTACGAATTCCTTAGATAAACGATTTTAACTAATTCTTTTCACATAAATATATTGCCAGAAAAAATCTGTTGTGCTTCGGCTTCTGAGAAATTAAGTTTGAGCCGGCTAAAGCGAGAACTGGACCAATGAAGGCTTCTTGGTCACAGGTCTCCTTCCAAAGGGATCATTACATGGGCAGAAGAGGAGTTCACTCCCCGTTAGCGATTTGGTTCCCAGTCTCATCACCATTATCACAAGCAAAAGCCAAGATTTTGCTGCTATACAGTAGCATGATATTCAGTTCACACATGGCTGAGAGCAGTGGTGGCTGCCCCGTCCCTGGAGGGGTTCAAGGCCAGGTTGGATGGGGCTTGGAGCCCCTGATTCAGTGGGAGGTTGCTTAAGGTGGGGTGGAACTGGATGGGCTTTAATGTCCCTACCAACCCAAACCATTCTGTGATTTGATTGCAGCTTTACTGCACAGACAACTCAGTAGCCTTTAAACCATCCCTCCTCTCTGACCTGGGTTTAAGTTACCTGTTGCCAGTCTCTTCGTCCAGCAGAAAATTCTAGTTTGTTCGCTGCGACACTCGCTGAACTTGTTGGCTTTTATGCTGTTTTGAGATCCTCAGAATTGAAAACAATTAAATGAACAATGGTGTTTGGATAGATTTTGTCTCTGTGTGTTGAGTGTGCTGGATTAGCTCTGTGCTCTGTGCTTTCTTACAGAACCTCTGATTTGACTGTGCCACCAGAATCCAGTTGTTCTGTAAAACATAGATGCAGGGGTCAGGAAAACAAATAGTTACGCTGAGCACAAAGGACGATTGTGCTTGACTGAAAGATTGATTGAATCAGCCCCAAGCTGAGCAAAGTGAAATAAAGGGGAAGTTAAAATAAAAGCTGAGTCATGTCCTTCACTGTATATCCCTGACTGACAATGTGTGCTTCTTTTAGATACACTTTGATGGTTGGGACCATAATTACGATTTCTGGGTCGATGCAGACAGCCCTGATGTTCATCCAGTAGGCTGGTGTGCAAAAACTGGACACGCTTTGCAAGTCCCTCTAGGTAAAGCCGATGACATCATATTGTTATGCTGGATGATTTTTCAAAATGCAATCTGCTCTTGAGATGCACGCAGCGTTTTACAAACCCATTTAACTTTTTTTCTTATTACCAGGAGCTGCCGATCAAGTGGGACCAGGGGGACAAGCGTGTCCCACTCCAGGCTGCCACGGCATCGGTCACGTCAAGGGACCACGATACGGAACCCATCATACGTACGTACCTAAGATCTTCTCGCAGGGGCTCTGCCTGCCAGAGTCTGACTGCTATCTGTAATAATAATGCAGCAACAAGCACCTGCACTGCACTGCAATTATCTCAGGGTGTTTATTCTGGAGATAGTTATAACTGCAATCACAGCTCCCTCTTGTGTCTCAGGGTGCTGTTTCATCATAAATTCTGTTTATAGCAGTGTAATCATTACAACTGCAATGCAATCCAAAAGAGATTAATTCACTCCGATTTCTACATTCCAGCATTACTGAAGGAATGGGTTTTTTTTTGTGAAATAATATACTCGGGAACAGCATGCAAGGAGGCAGTTAAAGAGGGAGAGAGTGTGGGTAGGTTATTAAAGTATAAGAATGAGGAGAACTAGCTCATGTTTTGTGCTCTGCCTTTTGATTGCTTATGTGCTTGTGGAAAAGGAAGGTTTTTCTTGATTAAGCCATTTTAAAGAGCAATGAAACAAACTCAGATGGGAGATTTGAAGATCCAGTAGTATATAATATGGCAAAGGGCTTTGCATTTTTCAGAGTGGAAGCTGCAGGACTTTGTTGTTTCATTAGATTTTGTTCAGGCAAGCAGGTTACAGAGGAAGAATCATAGAATAGTTTGGGTTGGAAGGGACCTTAAAGATCATCTAGTTCCAGCCCTCCTGCAGGGACATCTCACTAGGTCAGGCAAAGCCAGAAATACTCAGAGAGATCATAGAATCACGGAATGGTTTGGGTTGGAAGGCACCTCAAAGCCCATCCAGTCCCACCCCTGCCATGGGCAGGGACATCTCCCACTGGATCAGGGGCTCCAAGCCCCATCCAACCTGACCTTGAACCCCTCCAGGGATGGGGCAGCCACAGCTTCCCCTGGCAACCTGTTCCAGAGTCTCACCACTCTCATGGTGAAGAAATTCTTCCCAATGTCTAGAAATTCTTCCTAATCTCTAGAGCTCCTCTTGTACTCTGAGGTGTCTCTTGGAAACTGTGACTTGGGTTTCTAGTTTTGCAGTGGAGTCCCCTGCTTGCCCGTAACTAAGGCAGAGTAATAATATCTTACGGGAAAGTTGGGGAGGGCTCTTGATCAGAGAGGGCAGGGATAGCATGAGAGGGAGCAGTTTTCAGCTGGGAGAGGGAAGATTGTGATGAGATCTTGGAGAGAAATGTTTTGTTGTGAGGGTGGGGATCCCAGGTTGCCCAGAGCAGTGGTGGCTACCCAGTCCCTGGAGGGGTTCAAGGGCAGGTTGGATGGAGCTTGGAGCCCCTGATCCAGTGGGAGGTGTCCCTGCCCATGGCAGGAGCGGGACTGGATGGGCTTTGAGGTGCCTTCCAACCCAAACCATTCTGTGATTCTATGATCTCCCTGAGTATTTCTGGCTTCGCTTTCTCTGGGTTTGTTGATGAATATGCCTGTCCAAGGCTGGTAAGGCTGAAGGGCTTAAAAACGTGTATTGTCATCTCTCCCTCTTCCTTTTTTTCTTTAACAGGTTAGTTGGCTGCCCATACTCCAATGTGAACCTCAACAGAGAAAACTTGTTACAGGACCGCCTGGGCATGGAGAGACCCTCCCCTAGCAACCCAGCACCAAAAACCGAGAGGCTGGAGACTCCTGCCCCATTTCTGTTGGGAGCAGGAGACTCTTCTCAGGAGGACTCTCCGCAGTCCAGGTGAGCTGAACCCTTTCCTTGGGCAGATTCTGGAGAGCAAAACTATTTTACAAGGCTGAGAAACTCAGGGCTTAGCAAAGAAGTAGCAGAACATTGAGTCCGTCCTATTGACCCGTGCCCCAGACACTCTTAACACAGAGCAGTACACTTTTATACCCTCGTATCCCTTAATAGGTTTCTCGATTCCTTAATCCCGCTGCTCTGGTCACATTCCAAGAAAGGAAATTGCCTCCTGTCTCCATAAATTTTTCCTGCAATTTCAATTTAAAATATATTCTTTTCCTTCGTTTCCTGTCCTGAAACTGTCAAGCAGGGTTATTTTGCACTATTAAACTGCAACTGCATCCACCCCGTAGTCATCTGCCTTGCACTGGTAGGCGGAATGTCTCTGTGTATCACTTCACAAACAAGTTGAGCTCCTTCAGACACTTTATTTATTATCATCACCTTTAGTCTGTGTGAATCCAGTCTCCTAGGGCAACCTCCAGCAATACTTTTGGTCTTCATTCTATGTGAAAGTTCACATAAGTTTTAAAGTTAATTTATTTGCTTAGATTTATAACATTTTCAAGATGCATTTGGAAAGAAAAAATTACGACTCCTCTCCCTTCTCTCCTGTTCTGGCTAAAGTTTGCCTCCTTCCATCCCAGAAATGTTCAGGCATCTCCATTTCCTAATTTTAATGCCAGAATTGGTTGCATTTCAGTGATTGCCACAAAATGCTTACAGGAGCTTTGGGATTCTCCCAGAGTAAATGTCATTCTAAAATGGTGATATATTTCCGTTCTTCTGTATATTTCATTTCCTGGTAGCAGGAGGTCTGAGCTCAGTATGCAGAGCTGATAATGCCCTAGTGCTCGTCCTTCCGCAGGCAACTTGCGTAGTGCAGTTTATCATAGAATCATAGAACAACCAGGTTGGAAGAGACCCACCGGATCATCGAGTCCAACCATTCCTATCAAACACTAACCCATGTCCCTCAGCACCTCATCAACCCATCCCTTAAACCCCTCCAGGGAAGGTGACTCAGCTCCCTCCCTGGGCAGCCTCTGCCATGCCCAATGACCCTTTCTGTGAAAAATGTCCAGACTAAACCTCCCCTGGTGGAGCTTGAGGCCATTCCCTCTTGTCCTGTCCCCTGTCCCCTGGGAGAAGAGCCCAGCTCCCTCCTCTCCACAACCTCCTTTCAGGCAGTTGTAGAGAGCAATGAGGTCTCCTCTCAGCCTCCTCTTCTCCAGGCTGAACACCCCCAGCTCTCTCAGCTGCTCCTCATAAGGCCTGTTCTCCAGCCCCTTCACCAACCTTGTCGCTCTTCTCTGGACTTACTCCAGAGCCTCAACATCCTTCTTGTGGTGAGGGGCCCAGAACTGAACACAGGATTTGAGGAGTAGCCTCACCAGTACCGAGTCCAGAGGAGGAATAACCTCCCTGGACCTGCTGGTCACACTATTTCTGATACCATCGTCGAACTCATGCATCAAACTCAGTCATGGAGTTTGGAGTCATGGAGTCTCCAAGGAGACCTTATAGCAGCCTTCCAGTACCCGAAGGGGGTTACAAGAAAGCTGGGGAGGGACATTTTGCAAGAGTTGTAGTGGTAAGGCAAGAGGAAATGGCTTTAAATTTGAAGGGGCGAGATTTAGACTAGATATTAGGAAGAAATTCTTCATGGTGAGGGTGGGGAGCCCCTGGCCTAGGTTGCCCAGAGAAGTTGTGGATATCCTACCCCTGGAGGGGTTCAAGGGCAGGTTGGATGTAGCTTGGAGCCCCTGATCCAGTGGGAGGTGTCCCTGCCCATGACAGGGGTGGAACTGGCTGGGCTTTGAGATCCCTTCGAACCAAAACCATTCTGTGATTCTGCGGAAAATCTTAAATGTTATCTGGAGGTTTGAAGATTCAGAAATGCTAAATTTCTTGATTAGATTGTAATCCATGCTTTACTGGGGTTTGTGTAGCTGCTGGAATCAGAGCATTAGTCTACAGGGACTGGTTTATTTCACATAATCTCTCGATCTGCCCTGAAGAGTGAAAAACACTTAGTTCTGTGCCAGTGTTGCTGGTAGGGGAGAGTAACATTTCTACCACTAGATGGTAGTTGTATGCTCTCAGTTGCAAGGCACAGCCAGCTTTGCTCTCTGCAGGAACAGGGAACCGAGGATGTCAGCATAACTACTATCATTTCTCTTTCTTCGCAGAAAATCTGCACCAGACAGTGAAAAGTCATGTCAAAGCAGTGTTCACAGCCTGTCGGAACAGTCTGATCACAGTCAAAAGATGCACTGGGTGGAAGAGAATTCCTCTGCTGACATCAAAGCCAAATCGAAAGAGTAAATAAGACTTTTATGATGTATTTTCATGCATTAACAGTTGCGTTTCTTGATGCTGCTGCTAGATCTGAAAGACAGATGTAAATCATAACTTAGCATGTCCCACTTCCATCAGAGGTAGCATTTTAGAGTGACCTGGTAAATCTCCCTTCCTTCGACTACTTTGGGTCCTCTCTTCCCTGCACTAAGCTCCAGTCTGAGTCCTAGCCATGAATTTGATGGCACAGTCTTTAGCTTAGAGAGAGAGGTCAGGGACAGAGCATTGCTATTGCTTATTTTAAGAGGGAAAAGTTTTTGATTCCTGTAAATCCCATTAATCTCTGTTTAGAGAAAAAAAAAAATGATACCAACTTGTATATCGTTTGAAATATTTTGTAATTGATGCTTTCAGGCTCGGGTGCTCGCATGCCTATATAAACTTCCAGCTGGCGAAACAGCAAAGCAATGGAAAAGGTTGGTTTATTTTATTTCCTTTTCTGTGTGTGTGAGCGTATATGTGCAATATTCCACTGTCACAAGGAGCTTTTGCAGCTTTACAGTTTTTTTGTCTTTGATTCCTTAGCCAAGAGAAAACAGGAGGTGATGGTAAGGGTGGTCTTTCTTCCTTTAAAATGAGGAGGAAGGGTGAAATCACTCAGAAGTGAAAAGGTTTAATACTCTTATAGAATAATAGAATTCTTTTGTTGGAGAAGACCTTTGAGATCGAGTCCAACTTTACCTGTCCACTGCTAAACCACATCCCTCAGCACCTTATCTACTCGTCTTTAACACACCTCCGGGGGTGGTGACTCCACTACCTCCCTGGGCAGCCTGTGCCAATGCTTGATAACCCTTTCAGTGAAGAAATTTTTCCTGTTGTCTAAGCTAAACCTCCCCTGTTGCAACTTGAGGCTATTCCATAGAATCGTAGAACAATTAGGGTTAGAAGGGACCTTAAAGATCTCATAGTTCCAACCCCCCTGCCCCTACACCAGTGCCGAGTGCAGAGGGAAAAGAACCTCCCTGGCCCTGCTGGTCACACCATTTCTGATCCAAGCCAAGATGCCATTGACATCTGGGGTGTTTATCCTGGAGAAGAGGAGGCTGAGGGGTGACCTCATTGCTCTCTCCAACTCCCTGAAAGGAGGTTGTGGAGAGGAGGGAGCTGGGCTCTTCTCCCAAGGGACAGGGGACAAGATGAGAGGGAATGGCCTCAAGCTCTGCCAGGGGAGATTCAGGCTGGACATTAGGAAAAAATTTTTCCCAGAAAGGGACATTGGACACTGGCAGAGGTTGCCCCGGAAGGTGGTTGACTCACCTTCCCTGGAGGGGTTTAAGGTGTGGGTGGACGCGGTGCTGAGGGACATAGTTTAGGGATTGATGGGAATGGTTGGACTGAATGATCCGATGGGTCTTTTCCAACCTGGTGATTCTATGATTCTATACACGTCTGGGCAGTGTCTCTATACACGTCCCAGGTTACCCGTCCCTGCTCACTCTGCCTGTGCAGTTCCCTCTTCTTTAGTTTAACCAGCAGGTCTCGATGCAGCCATGCTGGTCTCTTCCCTTCCCTGCCTGATTTTCTACATAATTTTTCTGTATAATTTCCTCTTATCCCATTACCTGGGAGAAAAGACCAGCACCCAACTTTCCTCCTTTCAGGCAGTTGTAGACAGTGATGAGGTCTCCCCCTCAGCCTCCTTTTCTCCAGGCTAAACAACTGCAGTTTCCTCAGCCACCTCTCATTATTTTTGTGCTCCAGCCCCTTTATTGGCTCTGTTTCCCTTGCCTGGATGCACTCCAGCCCCTCAGTGTCCTTCTTGTAGTGAGAGGCCTCTTGCAGAGTGATGCCTCATGTTTATTAACTGAAAAGCTAAGCTTGCACCGTCTCTGTGTCACTACATACTCTTCTGAATGGCAAGGGATTTAACTCCTATCAACTTCCTTCTTTAGACTCCACAGTGTCTTGAGAAACATAACTAGACTAATTTTGCGTTGTGACTTGTTCAAGTTTCTCCTAAGGATGAAAAAGAAAACAAACAATTAAATGGCAAAACAATGCTTTGTTTTGTTTTTCTGGTGTGTGACAGGTTAAGTTTTAAGAGCGGCTTTCTGGTATCGCTTTAGCAAACCATATGCTTAACTTTCAGATTTACTATAAAAAGCCATTTCACAGAAGTGAGCTGACCAGGCTTTTCAGAGGATTTAAATGGTAATAAGTCTCCAATCAAAAATAGTTTAGCAGGCACAAACTGGGACAGGTGCCGAGCTTTTTTTTTTTTGTTTAGTACTCATTTTTACCTAGTTCTCCCTTGTGCAGTTGGAGAGGGAGAGCTCTGCCAGCTGTGAGCTGCAGCTGGCAGGGAAAGCTGCCTGCTCTCCCCTCTCCTTCACCTGAAAAAGAATGATGGGAATCAGTGAAGAGGAATTCTACAATAATCCACTGACCTGTAATTTCACAATTACCCAGAGATTTCATCCCATTGACAGTTAAACTATTAGAACTCTGCTTCTTTCTCAGAAGACAAACTGCTTTGTTTAGCTCATGGTTTGGACGCTTACCCCTGAGGATTTGGGCTTAATGAAGACAAGGAGATGGTCTGTGGTCATAGAATCACAGAATAATTTGGGTTGGAAGGGACCTCAAAGCCCAGCCAGTCCCACCCCTGCCATGGGCAGGGACACCTCCCGCTGGATCAGGAGCTCCAAGCCCCATCCAACCTGCCCTTGAGCCCCTCCAGGGATGGGGCAGCCACCACTGCTCTGGGAAACCTGGACCAGGGCTTCCCCACCCTCACAGCAAAACATTTCTCCCCAAGATCTCACCTCAGTCTCCCCTCTTACAACTGAAAACCATTCCCCTTCATCCTGTCCCTGACCTCCCTGATCCAGAGCCCCTCCCCAGCTTTCCTGGAGCCCCTTTCAGTACTGGAAGCTGCTCTCAAGTCTCCCAGGAGCCTTCTGTTCTCCAGGCTGACCAACCCCAACTTTCTCAGCCTGTCCTCATACTGGAGGTGCTCCAGTCCTCAGATCTTCTTTGTGTCCCTCTGATGAAAGCAGTGCCCACCCAGCAGGGATGTGGCAGTCTGTCAGATCTTTGGCATGATGAAGAATCTCTCCTGCCACAGGGAAGGAGGTTGGGGCAAGTGTGGCTGTTCCCACCAACAGGGAGTCAGGAGTGGGGTGTTCTGTGCCCTGTTGTCAACAGGAGCATCAGCTCCTGACCCAAGCAGTTTTCCCTCAGGCTTTATTTTTTCAAATCCTCCCACTTTGTTCTCATTATCAGTAGTAGAGACCTGTATTTGATGGTGTCCAACATGCTTTAAGAAGTGGAGGTGAGGTAAGGTGACACAGCTGGTAACAGGGGAGTGCCCTTTGACTAGATCAAGCTCTACCCTCCAGCACTGCTTTTCCTTAGGCTGGTGAGGAGCAGGCAGGCTATGGAGATCTGCTTTTTCTTTCAAATGCTGTTTTCTTTCGTGCTTTACATGTAGCGGCTGGCACACCCCACAGATCCTTAAACACCATCCCACTGACAGCCGGTTGTGCCAGCACTGAGCGAATCCCGCGAGCAGCAGCCACACAAGACAGGAACAAAATGGGAATGGTGTCTGGTTGCCAGGGGATGGCGCTGAGCAGCCTGCACACAGCCCTGCAGGGTAGGGGGCGAGGGGCTGCTCACCTTAATCGCTGTGAGCCAGAGCGATGCCTCTCATCTTATTTCCATCCTCTGTTTTGCTTCCTGTTGCGTAACCAGGCAAGTCCCTGTAGGACCATGACTCTGCACTACTCAGTGATCTCATTAGGGAGGGGTGATTTCTTCCTTTTTTTTTTGCCCTGATTTTCAAAGCTTCCGTCACTTGAGACATGAGGGAGTTGATGTCTGGAGGTAACGTGCAGCGCTCCTGGGCTGGGAGTCTCCTGGGCGAGCCCAGGCCGTGGGCTGGCACAGTTCACGCTCCTTACAGGCTGGTTACAGCTGTGAGCTGGAACGGTGCCACTAGTTTCCAGCCGAAGATGCTGTTACCAGAACTCCTCCACCTTGTCAATAACATCTCTGTTGGCAGCATGACATCATTTTCCAGGGAAGAAGCTAATGATAAAGCCTTCAGCCTGGCAATCTTATCTTTTTTTTTCCCTTTCTAATTCTCGGAAGGGTGGGAAGAACACCCTGAGAGCTCAGTGTGCCATGCAGTAGCCGTGCCTGGCCGCCTGCTCACCCTACCTTGCTTGTCCCTCCACAGCATGACCCTTCTTTCTGCATTGCTATAGGTGCTCCTACTTGAAGCCTTGCTCTGACTTGTCTCATTTTGTTTTCCAGACCCTGATTTGGATCTCCAGCACGCCCTCCACCAGTCCATCTTCATGCCTGCCCTGGCCTCCAACCCAACCCACCGCCTCCATCTCTGCTGGGAGCAGCACTGCAAGCTCCTGCCAGAGGTCTCGGGCCTTACGGCCAGGCACGTGGCCAGATGGACCGTGGAAGAGGTGAGTTCCCTCTGCTGCTCTCTTGGGGTATGGGAAAGGCAGAGCCCTCCTTTTCTAGAGTGTTACTTGGAAGACGTCTTTATTCCCTTTTCTTTCCTAGGCAGTGCTTTTCTGTTTGCTTCCCATGTGCTGTAGCTGACTCAGCTAGAAGTTATATCCAAGTTCCTTTATAAGGGAGGGGAAGGATCCCTATTAACCCTCTAATGTTCACAGCTTATTTCCCTGGACAGAATTCCCTCCCTTTCTGGTTTGTTCATTTACATCTTGATCCAGGCCTCAGGCCTCATTCTGACAGCAGATTCCCCTTTCTCTCTGTCTCCCTCCCCCTCTCCTGTGACTTTGCTGCTGGTTCACTTTTACATTGCAGATAATTCCAGACTGCTCTGTGCATTCCCACTCCTCCTGCATCTCCCTCCTTGCTTTCTTGGGAACCAAACTGCCCCCAGCCTGGCCTGATTTCTGAGAGAAGTAGCTGTGCAGTTGGGGCTGTGTCTCTGCAGTCCCAGCTCTGGAGGTGTCTCCTGTAATTAGGCAACATGTGAAAACGCTGCTGTCTTTTGTGTGCTGAGTAGTTGGGTTTTGCCTCGATGCCTTGGGCATAAATAAGACTTGTATCCGCGCTAGGAAAGCGGTGACAATTTGGATCCTGGCGCTTAATCGCAGGCCATTTAATTCACGAGAAATGTGCTGTAATGCGCTTGCAAGGATGTAGGTAATCTGCAAAGCAGGAAAAAGGTGCTGTTCTTCATGATGC
The DNA here is from genome assembly GCA_033558105.1 of Coccyzus lansbergi. Taxonomy (NCBI): domain Eukaryota; kingdom Metazoa; phylum Chordata; class Aves; order Cuculiformes; family Coccyzidae; genus Coccyzus; species Coccyzus lansbergi. Next base: position 152,098 of record JAUMJK010000391.1, on the reverse strand, counting down.
ATAGGGGAGCTCCAGAGACTGTTAGATAGTTTATTTTCCCTAAGTGCCTCTTACATCAAATAAATCCAGTCTTGACTTTGCTTGTCGCACTGGAGGACTGGTAGGAGACGGGATTGCAGTGTCACAGGGGATAGAGCAATTCATGTGGCTGTTTGAAAATGTGATCCCTATTTGGTTCTGCTGTTTGTTTAGGGTTTTTGTCATGAAAATTTGTTTGAATTAAATTCAAAGGAAGGAGGGGAGAACCTCTCTGAAAGACTGGCTGGTCAAGTCGTTCTGTTGGGGAAGCTTCCAGCGATTTTTCCAAAAGGTCTTTTTGAAATCAATAAAGGCAGAAGCAGTTAAAATCCTCTGACAAGAAAACATGGAGACTGGTTCATGGAAGAGCTGAGTGAGGATACAGGCCAGATAATGTTGTCCTTTGCAGTTGACCTTTAAGCAACTGCTGGGTGAATTTAACTGGGATATTAGTTTGATAAGGGATGAATGTAAGCAGGGACCACAGGGCACTCTGGATATAGCAACTCAAACCCAGAACACACTGAGCTGTGCTTTGTGCTGCAGCCTGAAACAGCTGATGAAGTTTTGACTGCTGGTCGGAGTGTGAACGGCACATTAAAAGGGTCAGTTGCAGCTCCACTGGACTGGCTGAAGTCATGGCAGTTTTGTCTTGGATTTCAGGGGAGTGGATCTAGTTTTGCAAATTATGTTCATCACAAATTCCCATCGGGATCAATTTGGCCTCTGTGCGAGCATTTGCGGGATCGGCATATGCAGGGAAATGTGGCCGCAGGTCTGGAAGATGAAAGCAGGAGGACATTCTGTGTTTTAGGGAGTCCAAAGTAGATTTGATCTATCGACGTTCAGGCTCCAAACATCTTCCTGCAGGGCAAACATTTGCCTTTGGCTTGTGCTTTGAACTCTGCACAAAGGAGACCCATTCTGCTGCTCTGAAACGAGCAACTGGGAGGGGTAGAATTCTCCTCTGGTTTCAGACTGAAGAACTGTTTTTATTTTACAAAACCCACATTAAGGAAAAAAATGTTGCTTTGATTCTCTGTTGGTTGAGCACAGCTGAACGGCAGAGCAGCAGCAGCATTTAGGGGCCCTCAAGCTAAGAAACTCCTGGTAACACTGAACGGCCAACAAGAGGAGTTACTTTAATGCAGCTTTGTTATTTATGGAAGGCTTCTGTCAAGTTCTCAGAGCAGAGCTAGTGAGGGAGATTGAATCAGGGAAGAACATCATTATGCGCTAAGGTTGTATTGTTCATTAGTTAATCCTGTATCAGATGCTAATACCTTGTCCTTGTGTTAATGGCTTGAGGGTTGTTAAATCCCAGTTGAACGATGCTCCTCTCTGCAGTCTCCCAAGGCGCTGGCAGTTCTGCAAAGCTCATGAGAAAGGAATCATAGAATGGCCTGAGTTGGAAGGGATCTCAAAGATCACCCAGTTCCACCCCTGCCAGGGGCAGGGACACCTCCCATGGGATCAGGGGCTCCAAGCCCCATCCAACCTGCCCTTGAACCCCTCCAGGGATGGGGCAGCCACCACTGCTCTGGGCAACCTGGGCCAGGGCCTCCCCACCCTCACTGTGAAGAAACTCCTGGAATTCACAGGAATACCCATGCTGTGCTGATTTCAGGGTCTCACACAGCTGGAGTTGCATCAGCACGTTCCGTAGGGGCTGCGTGCAGTTTCCCAGGTGCTCTCAGAATTACATGAAGCTCTTCTTCACCCCTCTTCCATTTGCCAGTCTGCAGTCGTAGACTCATAGACTCATCAAACCACCAGGTTGGAAGAGACCCACCGGATCATCGAGTCCAACCATTCCCATCAAACACTAAACCATGTCCCTCAGCACCTCGTCTACCCGTCCCTTAAACCCCTCCAGGGAAGGTGAATCAACCACCTCCCTGGGCAGCCTGTTCCAATGCCCAGTGACCCTTTCTGTGAAAAACTTCCTCCTAATCTCTAGCCTAAATCTCCCCTAGTGGAGCTTGAGGCCATTCCCTCTTGTCCTGTCCCCTGTCCCTTGGGAGAAGAGCCCAGCTCCCTCCTCTCCACAACCTCCTTTAAGTGTAAGACACTCCCACCAGAGAGCTCTGTGAGCTCTGAGGTTGTTCCCAGCAGGAAGGGCAAGCAGGTATACCCCTCCCCAAAAGGAAAGCCCTGATTTGTCTGATCCCACCGTGCTCCTGACCTGTCTGACACCTCACTTTGTGCCTTTTAGTCTCACCCTTTCCCGTGATTGAGGGCTGCATTCTGTTGGTTTCCTCCAAGCCATAGAGTTACTGTTCTTTCACTTTGTGCACCTTGAGCCTCGCTCATACTCTTGGATTGGACTTGATGATCCAGTAGGTCTCTTCCAACCTGGTGGTTCTATGATTCTATGATTGGAGATTTGTCCCCCAGCAGCAATGGGCCAGTCAAACCACTGTAGCTCAGTGGAACCAGGATCCAGCTTGCATCCTGGGGACCTTCTCTCCTACATTCTCCTTTTACATCCTCCCTTCCCTCTCTTTTCTCCATTCCTGGTAAACCCCAGGGCTCCTGTTTGTTTAAAAAGCTGCTTGTGTGGTGCAGAGTGCTCACAGTGTCCGTACAAATACCTTCTGGAACAGATCAAAGGCCCATCACTTGTGTCTGTGACAGTAGCCAGCAGCAGTAGTGCAGGGAAGGACACAGACCCAAGGCAAGCTCAGATCATTCCCTGGAGATTTCTACCAGCCTCTCAGTGCTGTAGACACCAAAGGGCACTCATTGTCTTGCCCTCAGGTGTCCAAATGTCTCTTAAGTTCCTGAAGGTACCACTTGCAGAAGGATTTCTGTTTGTGTGTTAATTATAAGAGATGAGGAGGATTCAAAAGAAAAGTAGTGTTTTGTTATTTATTCATAATGGGATTTTACACTTCTGTAGAAGGCGATTTAGGGTCGCTGCCTGGTGGAGATGTGGATTCTAGGGGTTACCTTTAAGTGGAGCAGAAGACGAAGGCGGAACGTGAGAAGGATGCTCTGCTTTCAGATTGCATAACAGAAACAACAGGAGTCAGAGCTGTTCACCAAAATCGGCTTCTTCCAGGGCAGAGCGAAACCGCAGGGCACGCTGACAGCTCCGTTCCTGCGTGGTCGGAACAGGGGGGAAGGGAGTGACTATTAGTCAAGTGGTGGGATCAGCTGGGAATGCAGTGACACGCTTTAGAAGGGAGTTTGACAGTCGTGAGTTAAAAAAGAGGTTCATATTTGACAGTGACCCCTCCTAACCGTTTGTTTGTGTTCATGGAAGAAATGCCACATCTGTAATAAATCAAACGAATTCGCCTCTGAAACAGAGCTGTTCCTGCAAGGGAGCAGCCAATTAGCATGAGATGTTTGATCTGATTTTGCCTCAGTGTACAAATCTTCTGTGAACCAGTGAAGCTACAGCTGGAGAAGACAATATGTATTAAGTCATCCTCCACTGCATCAGGACTGCTCCTCGCACTGCTTAGTGTTATATAATGTAATCCAAGGGCTGCTCGCACATCTCCGGGGAGATTATTCCAAATGGTAACAGATTTCCTGCTTAGGCAGGTTTTCCCTAATGTGAAATGTAAAATTAACTTTTACTCCTTTAATCCTGTTGGTTCCGTGGATCCTGTGCACCCACTGGGGATTAAAGAAAACCAAAACTCCTCTCCTTCCCAACTCTCCTGCTTTCTGCATGTTGGTAAACCAGCAGTGCTCGTGTGGTTTATTCATCTTGTCTCCCAAAGGAACTTCATCATTGGAGACTGTCTAAATCCATTTTTTTCTTTGTAATTTCACTTTCCAGCAACACCGCAGAGAAAGTGAAGTTGTGGGTGGGTTTAAAATAGCGTCTTTTAGACCTGTAAAGATATTAGTGTTAGTTTCTAACAACTCTTTTGGGCAATGGAGAACCTGGACTTCTACAGAACGATAAGTGGCCAAAAGGGCAATAAGGGAGGTATTATGGGTATCCAGAATGTGCTTTGCAGCATCAACACAGCAGCGTCTTTCATGTATACCTTTGATTAATGGCAGAGTTTTAAGTTGGGACAGTGTTTCCTGCTCTACTCTGCACTGGTGTGGCTCCACCTCAAGCACTGGCTGCAGTTTTGGATGCCACAGGATAAAAAGGATCTAAAGCTGCTGGGGAGTGTCCAGAGGAGGGCACAGAGCTGGTCAAGGGTTTAGAGGGGAAGCCATACAGGAGCAGCTGATGTCCCTTGGATGTTCAGCCTGGAGAAGAGGAGACTGAGGGGAGACCTCATCACGGCTGCAGCTTCCTCACACAGGGAGGAGGAGGCGCTGAGCTCTTCTCTCTGGCAACCAATGACAGGACCTGAGGGAATGGCAGGAAGATCCCAGGGGAGGGTTAGGTTGAACACTAGGAAAAGGTTCTTCCCCTAGAGGGTGGTGGAGCCCTAGAACATCTCCCAGGGAAGCAGTCACAGCTCCAAGCCTGACAATATCCCAGCAGTATTTGGCCAATGCCCTCAGCCCCGCAGTGTGAATGTTGGGGTGTCCTCTGCAGGGACAGGAGCTGGACTTGGTGGTTCTCATGGATCCCTTCCAACCCAGGTCATTCTCTGATTCTATTACAATTTAAAAACTCTTGCATACAAAACTCATATACAGAAATCTGACCTTTTTTTCTTGATGATACTCCATTTTAATTGTCCCTATTTCTTTTTTCCCCACATGTAATTCCAGGTGGTGAGCTTTGTGCAGCGTTTACCTGGTTGCAAAGAACAAGGATCTGTTTTCAGAGAAGAGGTAAGTCAAACCTGCCCATGCTCTGTACTGTGCCATGGGTCCAGCACCAGCGAGGTGGGTTTGTACCCAAGCACTGCAGCTACAGCGCAGAGAGCACAGACATGCTCAGAGTTGGCATTCAAGAGCCTGTGGCATTTCGGAAGCAGCTTCAGCATGAGCTGAATTCCAGCATGGCTAATTGCATTCTGCTGCTTTAAATTTCCCCTGCAGTTCCAATCACTGAGCTTATGCTTAACATCTTGCCTTGGACTATTGTACAGTGGGTTTGGCATCGCTATAAAGATGTCCTGTTGGAATGGTGCGACAAAGATCTCATCTGCGCGCTCTAACGAGCACATATGCCTGCTGCTTTGGGTGAGGCTGGCAGGCTTAGAGTTTCCCAGGAATTGCTGGCTTCTCACAGGGCTGAGGTGAGAGCAGGAGGGGAACCTTTCCTGGAAGAAGCAGTGATTGGGAAATCAGAGCAATTCCTGCTTGCAGCCTGTGCTGTCTTTGCTGCCGGTTCCTGGGTTGGGCTCTGCTCAATTTGGTTCATCGTGGTTTGTGAGACACTGCAACCAGCACAGGACACTCCTCTCCTCTTCCTTAAAGTCCCTCTTTGCATGGATCACATTCACTTAGGCTCTTTTGGGTTCGTGAGACTGCTCCTTGAATCCTGGGTTCAATTCTGGGCCCAGTTGTGGGCCCCTCACCACAAGAAGGATGTTGAGGCTCTGGAGCGAGTCCAGAGAAGAGCAAAGAAGCTGGGGAAGGGGCTGGAGAACAAGAGAAGCGGCTGAGAGAGCTGGGGGTGTTTATCCTGGAGAAGAGGAGGCTGAGGGGAGACCTCATTGCTCTCTCCAACTACCTGAAAGGAGGTTGTGGAGAGGAGGGAGGTGGGCTCTTCTCCTAAGTGACAGGGGACAGGATGAGAGGGAATGGCCTCCAGCTCCACCAGGGGATGTTCAGGCTGGAAATTAGGAAGAAAATTTTTCATGGAAAGGGTGATTGGGCACTGTTAGAGGCTGCCGAGGGAGGGAGTTGAGTCATCTTCCCTGGAGGTGTTTAAGGCATGGGTGGACGAGGTGCTGAGGGACATGGTTTAGTGGTTGATAGGAATGGTTGGACTCGATGGTCTGTTGAGTCTTTTCCAGCCTGGTTGATCTATGATTCCATGATGCTTTGGCCTCCAGTTACACTGCAGGTATGACGTGGAGATTGTTTATGAAGACAAGTGTGCACAGATGCACCTCCCCTTCTGTCATCACAGCTCTACTGCTCTGATCCTAAGAGGGAAGAGGCTGTACCCTCTCTCTCTGTGCGGCACTGATCGCACCCTCTGTACCCAGGCAAAGCACTGCACTTTGTAGTGATGTAAAGAGCAGGATTTTAATAGATGGCTGCTCCCCAGAGCTGGCTTCCTCTTAGCATGAATCAGTCTGTAGTGGATTTTATGTGATTTAGGTAACTGTATTTTGTTTTCCCTCTTTTTAAAATTCATGCACACACACAAAATATAAAGCAAAAGAAATGGAGGCTTGCAAAAAGCACTGTTGACAGTGTAATGATACAGTGCAGGACCCTTTAATTGATTGTAGGGGGAATAATGAAGTTTATGCGAATGAACCAGGGTGTCAAAGGTGCATCCTGATTTCTAGTGAAATTGTGTTCAGAGGAGAGAGTTTGGCAGGTAAGATGTAACTGGCAAATCTAATGAATCCAACCATTCACAATGTGTTTTATTTCTCTAGCCATAATTTAAATGGGTTCTGAAGGCAGTGACTGTTTTCCAGCTCAGAGAGTGGATAGCCATGTTCTATTTTAAAATCTTATTTTTTGCAGCCCTGAAGTCTGATGCCCTGTGCCAAACGAGAGGTGCTGGGGTAGTTTTTAAGGTTTATGCTCATAGCAAATTGTCAGTTCAAAATTAAAACCCTTTTAGCAGTTTGGCTTTGGCCAGAATTCAGGTGTGAGTGGTGGGACTGCTGAGCTCCACCCGCGTAGCTCATTATCTATAATCAGGCCTTTGAGTGCTCTCAGGACAGGATAAATAAATCCCTTGCAGACTTCTGTTGGTGGGGAGGAGAGGCTGAGGTTGCTGCTTACATTAGGAATGAAGAGAACAAATTGTGCGCAGAATTCTAAAACCCATCCCCTTCTCTTTTGCAGTTAGAGAAGGGGAAACCAAATCCCCTGACTCCCAGCTCTTTGCTTTAGTTACATGTTGGTCCAAGTTTATTCAATGTGTTCTCTTCTACCAGTCACCGACGTCCAAAGAAATTCTAGTTAGGACAACTACGGAAATAGAATTGTTATTCTGGCTGAGCTGAGTGTCCGGTGGTGTCTGCTGCACTGGGGAACATCAAGTGAGAGGATGAGATGCTGTCAGTCCCTATAAATGGACTTTAATGGAGTGATTTAGGGAAGACACACAGTATTTGTCTGTGTCCATTAATCTTAGGATTTTTCCCTGCAGCACTGGGGTTCATATTAATTAGATCTGTCCTGTCTCTGTGGATGTTCTTGTAAACCCAAGTGAAGCTTTAACCTCTTCTTAAAATAATCTCTTACGATTTCACTCGCTGCTACCAAAGGCATCCTGTATTTTCACAAGGCAGTTTGTTTTTCACTCGCTTCCTTTGAATTTAATCAAATATCTCCTTGCTCATGGGTTAGGAGAGCGTGTGTGGAAGTCCAGATGGATTCAATGTCCTTACTGTGCCTTGTTCTCTCTTACCATGTGCTGTTGAAGCCTATTTAGTGTCATTGAAAATTAACTCTAAACATGCTTCTGTTTCTCCTTTAAACAGCGACTTAGTGTCTGTGGGAATGAAGTGTCCTGGTTGTGAGAGTAGCCAAATGTTGACAGGTCAGGAGTTGTCCTCATCTGGAAGGTTTTTAGCAGAGCTGAACGGAAAAAAAAAAAAAAGCAGAAAAAGAGGTGTTTGGCTTTAAATTTTATCCTGAGGAGTCTCCACAGTGACAGGACATAGTGAGTGCACTGGGAAATGGTAATGCTAGATTTCTAATCATCGTAGATCAGTGTAATAAATTAATTCTTGGAAAGCTGCTTCCTGAAGACTCACATCTGGATTTTCTGCTCTAATTTTTCGCCACAGATCGTGAATAGGCCATGGGATTTTTGACAGTTGTTAGCTTTTTTGAGCAAATACAGTGAATACAAAGTTTGATGAATGAGCATTCTCCTCTTGGTATCCCTGGGAACCTCACAGGGGTGTGGGTGTCAGAACTTGGGAGACATACAAAGTTTTAGTCTTCAGACCTACATTCGTACTTCCATTCACACAACTTAGAGGAGGCTGAGAGGAGACCTCATTGCTCTCTATAACTACCTGAAAGGAGATTGTGGAGAGGAGGGAGCTGGGCTCTTCTCCCAAGTGACAGGGGACAGGGCGAGAGGGAATGGCCTCAAACTCCGCCAGGGCAGGTTCAGGCTGGACATTAGGAGGAAGTTTTTCACAGAAAGGGTCATTGGGCACTGTCAGAGGCTGCCCAGGGAGGTGGTTGATTCACCTTCCCTGGAGGGGTTTAAGGGACAGGTAGACAAGGTGCTGAGGGACATGGTTTAATGTTTGATGGGAATGGTTGGACTCGGTGATCCGATGGGTCTCTTCCAACCTGGTGATTCTATGATTCCTCAGCGCAAAGTACATTGTGTAATTGAATCATTGAATCATTAAGGTTGGAAAATACCTCTAAGCTCATCCAGCCAAACTGTAGGCCCAACCCCATCTTTTGTGCTCAACTATGTCCCCAGATGCAATGTCTGCACACCTTTTACCACTCATTCAGTAAAGAGATTTTTCCCAATATCCAGTGTAAACAGCTAGAAGTGAGAGTCCTGCGTATCTCTCCATGATAACCTTTATTTTACGTTGTGTTTCCACCCACCAGCTGATAGATGGTGAGGCCTTCCTGCTCCTGAACCAGAACGACATAGTTAAAATACTCGGTATCAAGCTGGGTCCCGCCCTGAAGATCTACAATGCCATCCTCATGTTGAAGTCTGCAGAAGACAACTGAGAAGAGCCCTTCAGCAGAGCCCATGAGGAGTTGACAGGGAGCAGATCTTCAACTGAGAGCGTCACCACTGCAGATCGGGACTCAGATGTATTTTAAGTAGAACTAAAAATATTTTGAGGACATAAAAATCCTGCCATGGTTTGGAATATGGGGCAGCTTCACTTCCAAGAAGAGAATATTGTTATATTTTGTAATTTTATTTGGTTTTGAACTATCAATCTCTTTTGGAGATCTAGAAGAAACCTCCAGTTCTAAGGGGAATCCAGGGTAATGTTGGTGGAGCTGCAATAGCAAGAAGAAAGCTGTGAGTAGAACGACTACTGCATCCAAGATAGTGCCTGAAAGAGAGACTGAGTTATCACCAGCATGTTTAATACATTCTATATGTATGAAAACTGAGAAAAGGGAGTAAGAAAATAGGAAAAAGATGCACTTCAGAGCAACTCACCCCTATCCTTCAGTGCTGTGGCCCAAGAGCTGACCTTCTCCAGACTGATGTTTAAATTCCAGTTTCTCGTAGATCCGAGTTGTTTGATACCCTTGGCTACTAGGCTGCTTACACCACAGCAGAAAGGTTCCACGGGCAAAGCATTTCCATCTGTTATGGCTCACATCGTTTCTGGCAACCAGCAAAACGTTATCACTTGAGTCACCAGAGAGCGGAGAGTCAGCCCTGTGTAGGTTGGCTTTGGGGAGGCAAAGATCTCTGGGAAAAGATCCCTCCCACAGGAGGTAAAGATTGTAGCTGTAATGCTCCTGCCAGTGCTTTTGTACCACTGCCCTCTGGACCAGGAACATCTCATGGCAAAACAGCACGATGAGGAGCACTCAGGAGTTTGATGGGTTCATTCTTGTCCTCTCCACTGCCAGCCAAATACTTGGAACCTGAGCTCCAACTCATCGGTGGCCAGTGTATGCATACAGATTTCCTAGGAAGGGTTTCCTTCTTGTTTGGAACAGTTGAAACACGTGAGCTTTGTACTTTAGTTTTCTCAGCTTCCGCGTGGGCTGTGGTCCATTCTAGCAGAGCTGGTGTGCTGTAGCAGCAGGGCACTGGCTTTGCTCCCTCTCCAGCAGCTGGGGCATTCAGGGAACTGCTTGGAAGGGGAATTGGGGTTTAAACAGCCAGAAAAATGAGCTGAGAACTACTTCTCAAAAGAGAGGGGAGGAAGCAAAGCCTGTGGCTGCAGTGCTGTGTGCGTAGTCCATGCTTTCCTGGCAGGAGGGAAGCACAGTCCTGCTCTGACCAAAGTTTTATGAACTAGCACACAGGACTGTGATGCCCTGGATCAAGGATTTCCTCAGTGTTACTTCCAGAACTGAAGCTCTGGGGGAAGTGGTGAGCCCTGCTGGGGGCTCTGCTCAGTGTTTCCTTCCATGCCTGGTAACGTGCTAGCTCCTGACTCCTCCTCTGGCCCCTCTTTGTTAGGTATTTGACTGTTCTGGAGTTTAGCTAGAACCAGCTTAGCTAGGGAAGCCTTTTCACCCCTTCATTCAAAGCTGCTGGGCTGAACCTTGTGTGTGTGAACCCCTTGGAGCGCTGTCAGCGTGTACAGACGGTGCTGCCAGAGGCCAGTTTGCCATCGGCTGCCACTGATCATTTTCTTGGGGCACAGCATGATGAGGTGCGATCCATCCTCAGCCTCCTTCTTGTACTTACCGTCCTTGTCACCGGTGCTGTTGGCTTAGTCCCAGCCCTGCAGCTTCTCCAAGAGCCATCGAGAACTGAGAATGAACTCTCTCCCTGTGACTGGTGACACAAGGAACGCACTTCATCTTCCCTCTCTAATCACTCCTTGTCCTTCCTGCTGCTGAGAAGGTCCTTGGGAGTTGCCTGAAGTAACAAGTTCCTTGAATTGCAAACAAAGCCGCTGAAGCCATACAGTCCTGGATTAATGGACAGAGCAGTTTGTGTACATACTTTCTATTTTTGTATAAGATGTTTAGGAGTTTGAACCTTCCACGGAGAAGACGTTGGTTTGGTGGGATGTTTCATAGCCAAAACATGAAATGTCATCCAGGCAACTACAGAAGAGTTATTTGATGTGTTAAGGACTAAACAAGATAGGAATTTAATTTATTAAAACACGTTTTAGTACGATAACCAGGATATTCACCAAAGAGTCACATTCCTTTATCCTACTCTACGCATCCGGCTTCAATGTAAAGACTTGAATTGTAAGTGGCATCTCCTGCACTCTGACACAAGTCGCCTTCCGGGCACAGCAAAATTGTTTCCTGACAACTGGAGCAGAGGATCTGTAGCTGCACTGCTTGTCCCTGGTTCCCCACTGACTTGTTAAATAACCCTGAGCCCTTCTTTGCTCCCGTTTCCCCCTCCGTGACACCCAACTGGATGGCATGGGTGCAATTCCACCTTGTTCTTGTTTCTAGCAAGCAGGTCCTGATGGATTTTCTGTTTTAACTCCTTTCTTTGGGAAACTCGGCTGGAGGACAGCAGCTTGCCTCTGGCAGTAAAAGAAAATACAGTGTTATTTCATCTTTTACTATATATAGATGGAGGATGAAGAGAATCGGTGCAACAAGCAATGAGATTCCAGTCACTGAAATTATTCAAACAGAGAGAAATCTCTAATCCTAGAGACTTACAAGCCAGCTGGATCAAAGATGAAAATGTGCGCTCGGAGTTTGCTCAGTGACAGCAAGAGTAGTGCTTGCGAGCAAGGAGGAACCCTTTTAGGGACAGAAGGAGGAGGAATGTGCTTCTTGTGCCTTTTTTTTTTTGTAATCTGAGAATTGTTTTTGCCGAGCAAGCAAGAACGTGCACACATCTATCACTGACTGCTTTGCCAAATATAGCTGGATTCCAATAAAATGGAGCCACTTCACAGTAATGCGAGAGCAAGAAGATTTTAAATGTCTTCACTGGATGTGTTTTAAAATTCCCTAATATTTACACGACTGAAAAAAACCCCTAAACCAGCTCATCTTTTAGCCCCATAACTTAGGAATTCGCAGGTTGCTGTTGCCGTTTCCCTCGCTCTGGGCAGCGCTCGCCTGCGATGAAACTTTCCTGCTGGCAGCCTCTGCCTGCACACACTCTGCCTTTTTCCCCCTCCTGCTCGAGGTCTGCGTCAAGATGAGGGGTCTGCGGGTGCCTTTGATTGTCTCATGCCTTGTTGTCTCGTTTGAAACGTGCACTTTGAAGCAGAAAGCCAAAAAAGTTGTAGCTTTGCGGTGAACAAAGCTGAAACTGGTTCATCCTGGGTTTGGTTTAACTGAGTGTCAGCAGAAACTGGCTGGTGGCCCAGCTCAGCCCAGAAGTCACTTAGAAAGAGAAATATAATACTCAGAATCGATACAGAGCTGTGACAGTTTCCACAGCACAACAGGGAAGTCGCAGTTCTTTGTTAAAATGGAGTTTATTCCTGGATATGGTTTTGTTCCTGATTTTGAAAACAAAACAATCAGTTTTTTCCTATTTTTCTCCTCAATAAGGAGTCCTGTTAACATTTTTTTTTTCCTGCCATCGCCAGTTATCATCCTTGTAATTCATTCAGTAGCAGCAGATTCCTGCTCCAGATAACAGAACATGTTGAAGTTGGACCGAAGCGTCCCCAGCGCTGATAGGAAAACTCCAACCACAGGGAAGAGCATCGTTCAGCACGGGGGATAAGCCAGTTCAGCTGGAGAAGATTTCCTGCCTGCTACTTTCATGCCCTGCTTAAGGATTTATACCACAGAAAGCTTTAAAGTTTCTGACATCTTCTCCATCCTGCGATGAGCCGGCTTAGTTTTGACGTTCCTGTTACTTGAACTGGAAACGTGCAGGGGAAGGAGCACACGCCTGCTGCCTCGGTTCCACCTCTGAAATGTTTGCCTCTTCTAAACCAAACAAATACTTGAGCTTTGTGACACAAGCCATGGCGTTGTGCTCCACCAATGCTTTCTTCTGGAAATGTGAATAAAGTTAATATAAGTTGGAACTTTGCTCGTTCCTTCCGTGTTTGGGTCCAACGCGTGCTTGTCTGGGAGCTGGGCTGGCTCACTGCCCTGAGGGACTGACCCCAGCATGCCTTGGTCATCCTGGCCATCCCTGGCTTTGTCCCCTCGTTTTCCTCCCTCTATCCCTGGCAATCAAAAAGGCAGCATCTTTGTCTTTTCTCTCTTTTCTCAGGTAGAATCATAGATTCACAGAATAACCAGGTTGGAAGGGACCCATCGGATCTTCTAGTCCAACCATTCCTATCAAACACTAAACCAAGTCCCTCAAGACCTCATCTACCTGTGCCTTAAACACCTCCAGGGAAGGTGACTCAACCACCTCCCTGGGCAGCCTATTCCAATGCCCAATGACCCTCTGTGTGAAAAACCTCCTCCTAATCTCTAGCCTAAATCTCCCCTGGCGGAGCTTGAGGCCATTCCCTCTCGTCCTGTCCCCTGTCCCTTGGGAGAAGAGCCCAGCTCCCTCCTCTCTACAACCTCCTTTCAGGTAGTTGTAGAGAGTAATGAGGTCTCTTCTCAGCTTCCTCTGCTCTAGGCTAAACAACCCCAGCTCTCTCAGCCGCTCCTCATAGGTTCTGTTCTCCAGCCCACTCAGCCGAGCCTGAGTTTCCCTTGAGGTGCACACAGGACAGCATCAGCCTGACAGGCTTCGTCAGCCAGGGCTGTCCCTGAGCCCCTTATTCCTCACTGTCCTCTACTGATGGCAGAATATTTCGATCCCTCATGGTTTGCTGTTGCAAAGCATCCAAGGAATCTTCCTGCTGCATAAAGCAAGTTCCAAATTCAGGTGTTTAACCAAAACCAGCACAAACCTGTAATCAGACCTAACCTCTGCATTTTGGGGGGGATCTCTGTGTCTGTTTTACCTCCTTAGCACCCTCCTGGGATTCCTCGCTTCTCCCCTAACCATTTTAATTAACTCACCTGGGTATTCACGTCTGCTCTAATTGTAATTAGCTGATAATTCCAAACCACTGTGCAATATGCCCTCAGGCAGTTTGCCCTCAAAATCAGGCGTTGAAGCTTTTGTCCTGATCTTCCTGGAGGTGTTGCTGATGGAGCTGAGAGGCTGCAGCTGCCCCTGCAGAGCTGGGGGTGAGAAGGGTTCTGGGGTGGATTCATGTCAGTGCCTGGGATTAGCAGACCTTTCAGAACTAAAAATACTGGGGAGCTGGCCCTCAGCCATAATTTCTAAGCTCTCCCATCATCAGAGTAAACATTGGCTCTCATTGGTTTTTCCCTTCCAAGGTTTTTTTGCTTCTGTTTAAACCCTGGCTTGTTTGCTTTTGTTACCGTGATCGGATTCCCAGGCTGGGTTGCCTGGGTGCTTGTTCCATGCCCGGTAACATCACATTCTGCTTTTCCTTGCTCCGTTAGTTCCCTCGGGGCTCTACTGAGACGCATGCTTGTCTCTGTCAATGCACTTGTGGTGTCTCAATTCTTTTGCGGAAGGGATTTGATTTAACCTTAATATTTTGTTGGAGAGACTTCACCAGAATGGGTGCATTTATCACCCAAATGGCTGATTACGTTTGCAGATTATTCTGCTCAGGAGTTTATTGTCCTGAGTCATTTTTCTCCTTGGGTACAAAGAACCTGTAGTTTGTTTGGGGTTTGCCTGCCTGCATGCTCAGTTTGGTTTGTGCTCAGCCCTGCTCCTGCTTCTTGGAAATGTTTTTTCTCTTCATGCTGAAGCCCTTGCACGATTCCTGGGGGGTGGGTGCTTGAAGGTTCCTGATGTAAAGCAAAGACAAGGGGTGGCGGAAGGGATGAGCCAACCTCATTGCTTCTTTGCATCACGAGCATCAATGTGCACTTGCAGCCCAGAAACCAACCATGTCCTGGGCTGCACCCAAAGCTGTGGGACCAGAAGGGCGAGGTGAGGGATTCTGTCCCTCTAATCTGGTGAGACCCACCTGGAGCCCTGTGTTCAGTTCTGGAGGCCTCAGCACAGGAAGGACAAGGAGCAGGTCCAGAGAAGGCCACGGAGATGATCTGTGTGACTACACTGAGCATTGAAAGCTGTAAATTGAAGGGTTACATTTGGACTTATCCCATTGATGCAAGTGGGCAACTCCTTGGGCCTTCCCAGAGGCCAGAGGAGACCTCTTCCTCCTCTCCAGCAGTTCTACCCCACGGAGGACATCGATACTCAGGTATGTGCACAAACCTTCCCTTAGTTCCTAACACACGATACTTTCCTATTGGGGAAGGGTTGACTTGCAGTGCTCATAGAATCACAGAATTACCAGGTTGGAAGAGACCCATCGGATCATCAAGTCCAACCGTTCCTATCAAACACTAAACCATGTCCCTCAAGGACTATTGTGTCACTTTATGGCCTGCCCAGAGCTCTAAGCTCCCCTCTCCAAAGGGGTCAGTGTGTCTGATGGCAGGAGAGCCAGCAAGAGGGAAAAGGAGACCCTGCCCACCTCCCACCCTGTGTGGCACATTTCCTGTGTGATAGAAGAAATGACCACCCATCTTCTTCTCCTTTGCCTCCTTGCTTAGAAGATTTGGCAGAGAAGCAGGGGTGTGTCCATGTCCCTGTGCTGGTGTCTCTGCCTTTACAGTGAGAAATCTTAGAATTGTAGAATCACCAGGTTGGAAGAGACCCACCAGATCATCGAGTCCAACCATTCCCATCAATCACTAACCCATGTCCCTCAGCACCTTGTCCACTCTGTCTTAAACCCCTCCAGGGAAGGGTGACTCAACCCCCTCCCTGGGCAGCCTCTGCCAGTGCCCAGTGACACTTGCCATGAAATATTTTTTCCTAATGTCCAGCCTGAACCTCCCCTGGTGGAGCTTGAGACCATTCCCTCTTGTCCTGTTCCCTGTCCCTTGGGAGAAGACATCCTGCACTACCAGGGACCACAAGAAGGGTCTCAGCATTGATTTCCTACACTTGTGTCTCATCTGCAGGGCAGAGCAGGAACCTGCCCTCTTCATCCTGTGTCTTCGAAGCTGATGGACAAGTTCCAGCTTCAGGAGAAAGAGATAACAGTGGTTGGAGGGGCTCAGGGATGAGCCTGGCTGTGCTCTGCCTGGCATGGACTGTGTTGTGGTGCCCAGCGTTCCAGCAGGGCCCTTGCACCAGGATTTATTGGCTTTGCCTGTCCCTTCTCCTAATAGTTTCCCAAATCTTTGCCACTGAGTACAACCACAGCTTATTAATCGCCCCACAATGCTCTCTCCTCTCTACATTATTCACCATCCAGACACTGTTAATGTAAGCAAGAAATTTTTTTTTCCCTTTTGGGGACGGATACATTTGCTGCTGGAACTTTTCCAGCTGTTTCTCTGAGAAATGCACCCTGGACTTGTGCGAGCAGCGTGTCTGTGCCACAGACCAAGAGATGCTACTTCGGGGGCTCCAGCATCCCCCCCAGCAAAGTCCTTCTCCGCCTCGTCCCTGGTTGGAACAGAGCAATGGTGCCTTGGGTTGCATGTGGTGTGTTTGCAGTATGGTCTGTCCTTCAAAACAAGGTTATGGAGTCACCAAAGTCAACGTGGTGTCACCACGCATCATTGGTTGTATGACGTTTGGGGCCAGAAGGTGGCTTTTTGCAGCAATGCTGGTTTAAGAATTATAGAACCATAGGATCACCAGGTTGGAAAAGACCCACCGGATCATCAAGTCCAACCGTTCCTATCAAACACTAACCCATGTCCCTCAGCACGTTGTCCACCCGTCCCTTAAACACTTCCAGGGAAGGTGACTCAACCCCCTCCCTGGGCAGCCTCTGCCGGTGCCCAGTGACCCTTTCTGTGAAATATTTTTTTCATATCTTCATATAAGAAGATTTTTCCCTCTGCAGAGCTTTGCCTGGACTCCCTCTCAGTTGACTTATATTACCGAGGTGATAAATAAACCTCAAATAAATGCTGTTTCGAACTCCAGTGGTTTCCATGGTTGAGGTTGTGGTGGATCTGCAGCCAGCAGCTCCGTGGGTCATGGTTGCCAAATGCTTCATGGAATCAGAGAAGTGTTTGGCTGGAAAAGGCCTTTGAGATCATTGAGTCCAACCATCCCTGTCCACTATGGAACCCTTCCTAAGCACCTTCATATAATCATAGAACAACCAGGTTGGAAGAGACCAATCGGATCATTGAGTCCAACCATTCCTATCAAACACTAAACCATGTCCCTCAGGACCTCATCTACCCATCCCTTAAACACCTCCAGGGAAGGTGAATCAACCACCTACCTGGGCAGACTCTGACACTGCCCAATGATCCTTTCTGTGAAAAACTTCCTCCTAATCTCCAGCCTGAACCTCACCTGGTGGAGCTTGAGGCCATTCCCTCTCGCCCTGTCCTCTGTCCCTTGGGAGAAGAGCCCAGCTCCCTCCTCTCTACAACCTCCTTTCAGGTAGTTGTAGAGAGCAATGAGGTCTCCCCTCAGCCTCCTCTTCTCCAGGCTAAACACCCCCAGCTCTCTCAGCTGTTCCTCATGAGGCCTGTTCTCCAGCCCCTTCACCAGCTTCGTTGCTCTTCTCTGGACTCTTATCTGCTTGTCTTTTAAGAAGGGGTGGGGACTCTGCAACCTCCCTGGGCAGCCTCTGCCAGTGCTGAGAACCCTTTCAGTGAAGACATTCCTCCTGATATCCAACCTAAACCTCCCCTGGTGCAACTTAGGCCATTCCCTCCCATCCAACCACTTGCTACCTGGGAGAAGAGCCCAGCACCCACCTCACCACAACCTCCTTCCAGGAGCTGCAAAGAGCGATGAGGTCTGTCCTGAGCCTTCTCTTCTCCAGGCTAAACCGCTCCAGGTCCCTTCCCAAACTCAAGAGAAGCTTTCCCGCTCTGGTACCCGGGGCATGCGGCTCTGGGATTTGTTATCCCTGGCAGACACAAAGCGCTGGGAGGCTGTGGTTTGTCTCTGCCTTACACTGTGGGACCACACAACTATTCAATGAGTCTCTCCCAATGGTTTTCGCACGATCTTGAACTCATCTCTCTTATGGAGATGGCCTTGAAAAAGGCCAGGGAAGAGGCTCCAATATAAATTTCCTTTTCCCCCAGCACGTCTCTGCTGCTGGTTGGTGGCTGGGAAAGGGCTTGTTCTTCTGTTTCAGTGGAAAACTTCTCAAACGTCTTCATTTCAGAAGAGCCACAACAGTCAAAACATTGATTCCCCTCCCTGTGATTTTTTTTTTCCCCTCCTCCTCTGTGCCAGAGCCCCGAGTGCTGAAGAATAAACCTAAAGAGCTGTTTACACTCTCTTCAACTACCTGAAAGGAGGTTGTGGAGAGGAGGGAGCTGGGCTATTCTCCCAAGGGACAGGGGACAGGATGAGAGGGAATGGCCTCAAGCTCCACCAGGGGAAGTTCAGGCTGGACATTAGGAAAAAAAATTTTCATGGAAAAGGTCATTGGGTAGTGGCAGAGGCTGCCCAAGGAGGGGTTGATTCACTTTCCCTGGAGATGTTTAAGGGACAGGTGGATGAGGTCCTGAGGGACATGGGTTAGTGATTGATGGGAATGGTTGGACTCGATGATCCAGTGAATCTTTTCCAACCTGGTGATTCTATGATTCTACAATGAGTTCCCAGAGCTAAGAGCACCTTCTTTTTCTCCCTGGATTGTTTTTTCTCTTTTTATTCTTTCTCCCCTGCCTGTGGGATTTCCCTGCCTGCTCAGCCCTGCTACCCTGGAAGATCCTTCCCCCATCCATCAGTTCTTCGTGTGATCAATTAATTCTGCCACCCTCCCACAATCAGTTCTCTTCCCACCCCTGAACACTGCACAAGTCTTACAAGGAGCAGCTGAGGGTCCTGGGGCTGTTCAGCCTGGAGAAGAGGAGGCTGAGGGGAGACCTCGTCGCTCTCTGCAGCTCCTGAAAGGAGGTTGTGGGGAGGTGGGTGCTGGGCTCTGCTACTAAATAATAAGCAATGGGACTAGAGGAAACAGGCTAAATTGTGCCTGGGGAGGTTTAGATTGGATATTAAGAAAAAAAATCTCTACTGAAAGAGTGGCGAAGCACTGGCAGAGGCTGTCCAGGGCAGTTGTGGAGTCTCCATCCCTCGAGGGGTTCAAAAACCATGTAGCTGTGGCACTTTGGGACATGGTTTAGGAGGCACAGGGAGGGTGGGTCAATTGTTGAATGGATGGGCATAAAGATCTTTTTCCAGCCTTAATCATTCTGTGATTCTGATTCTGTTATGCTGGGATCTTTGTGCTCCTGTGATGCTCTCCAGTTAGAGATCACAGGCTGGGATGGAAGGATAAATGAGCATCAGATGTGGTTGGTCTGAGTGGGAAGCGATTCTGGTGGTTGCAGCGCAGGCTGCATTGCTCCTCCTGCAGCAGCCTTGCAGCAGGTCTCCAGTGCTGGCGGCTCTGGGAATGCTTTCCCAAGGGATGGAGGAGGTCCCTTTCCCAACCTCCTCTTCATAAATCACCCACGAAGGTTTCTGTGCCTCCCCTCTGTTTTCTCCACTTCCCCAGGACTTAGCAAAACTCTGGGCTGAGACCTGTTTGGAAGGCAAGCAGCCTAAACACCTCGCGAACCAAGCAGCAGATGAAGGAATCATTTACATTTTGAATAAATAAACCATCATTGGCTTTGGACCAAACCAGTTGTGTTCAGTGTTATCAATTTCTGAGCAAGTCATTTCTTTTTTTCATACCCAGGCAGTTTCTCTTATAAAATGTGCATGAGGACTTGCTGTAAACAGAGCAGGAAGCAGCCTCTGTTTTTGTTTAATATTATACGGAGTTATCCCCTCAACGGAGACCTTGAAGCTTTTCTCCTGCTCTAAAGCCAGTTCTTGTTTATATCTGTTTACAATCAAAACGCACCAAACACCTGGGGAGAGGCAGTGGCGAGAACAACCACGTGTAGGCACAGTGTTTCCAGCTGGATGCTGAAAATAAATCTACTAGAAATGCAAAATCTTTATAAAATCATAGAATGATTTGGGTTGGAAGGGACCTCAAAGCCCAGCCAGTGCCACCCCTACCCTAGGCAGGGACACCTCCCACTGCATCAGGGGCTCCGAGCCCCATCCAACCTGCCCTTGAACCCCTCCAGGGATGGGGCAGCCACCACTGCTCTGGGCAACCTGGGCCAGGGCCTCCCCACCCTCACAGGGAAATATTTTATTCCTGAGATATCATAGAATCCTAGAATCACCAGATTGGAAGAGACCCACCGGATCATCAAGTCCAACCATTCCTATCAAACACTAAACCATGTCCCTCAACACCTTGTCCATTCGTCCCTTAAACCCCTCCAGGGAAGGGGAATCAACCACCTCCCTGGGCAGCCTATTCCAATGCCCAATGACCCTTTCTGTGAAAAACTTCCTCCTAATCTCTAGCCTAAATCTCCCCTGGTGGAGCTTGAGGCCATTCCCTCTTGTCCTGTCCCCTGTCCCTTGGGAGAAGAGCCCAGCTCCCTCCTCTCTACAACCTCCTTTCAGGTAGTTGTAGAGAGCAATGAGGTCTCCTCTCAGCCTCCTCTCCTCCAGGCTAAACACCCCCAGCTCTCTCAGCTGCTCCTCATAGGTTCTGTTCTCCATCCCCTTCACCAGCCTTGTTGCTCTTCTCTGGACTTGCTCCAGAGCCTCAACATCCTTCTTGTTGTGAGGGGCCCAGAAATGCACACAGTATTCAAGTTATTCTATGATTCTATGAATATGATGTAGTGAAGTGAGTTCTTAGAGCACGGTTTGAACTTCCGGAGTCTTCAGCCAGAGCAGTAGCAACTGCATCCCCTTAAGAAGACATGTCTGGTTAAGATCATCTACTACTTCCTCCGAAAGAAGATTTAAGTAGGAGACCTCCCCTTCAAAGAGGCAGCTTTGTTCAGCAGTAAAATTGACTAATTGCTCCAAGGGATAAAGCAAACAAAGTCTTGTGTTGATCCCGCAGGGTAAGACCTGCCCTGGCAGAGATACTCTGAATAACGGATGGGTTTACCTTCTGTTTCCATCTTCACTCCACAAGGGACCATGGCGTGTTGCTCTTGCCTGGCTTCATCATCCAGATGGGTGCAGACCCATCTGCCAGCAGCTACAACGTGGAAAATCAACTACTCGGCTGGAGGGCAAGTGAGGACAAGAGCTCCAGCCTGAGCCTGCTCCTACCACACGCGAATGCTGTCTGCTTTCATCCTTTCTCCCTGGCCACGCACAGCAGAGAGAGAAATAAGATAAGACAGGAGTTATGTGATCTGCTGTGGTGCAGGGATTTGCAGGGGCAGCGGCAGAAGTGTGATTTGTGCCAACTGGCATCAGCTGAATGTCTCACCTGAGGCATCTCAGCTCCCGCACTGGTCAAGGGAGAAACAGCCAGCTTAATCCTCTTTACCCCACACTGTTAGGTTGAGGTCGGATGTGTGGAAATGCTAACTTTCCCCTTTAACTCCTGGTAGAGCCAGAAGATGGCTAAGTTTCCAACAACCAAGATCATAGAATCACAGAATCACCAGGTTGGAAAGGGCCCACTGGATCTTCAACCATTCCTCTCAATCACTAACCCATGTACCTCAGCATCTCATCCACCCGTCCCTTAAACACCTCCAGGCAAGGTGACTCAACCACATCCCTGGGCAGCTTCTGACACTGCCCAGTGACCCTTTCTGGGAAATACTTTTTACTAATGTCCCACCTGAATCTCCCCTGGTGGAACTTGAGGCCATTCCCTCTTGTCCTGTCCCCTGTCACTTGGGAGAAGAGTCCAGCTCCCTCCTCTCCAGAACCTCCTTTCAGGTAGTTGCAGAGAGCAGTGAGGTCTCCCCTACGGATGCTTTCCGTAGTGTTTATTTCACATGATATTATAATACCATGGCAGGATTTTTCCCCTCTTCCCCATGCCAGCTCAGAGTATCATTAATCTGCAAAAGTTCCCTGCAATGCTCGGCCAGTGCTGGTTGACTTTTGGAAAATGTTGGCTTAGAAATACCCCAGACTGGAGGGGTTAGTGACGCAGGCACATGGCTTGGGTGGTCCCAGAGGCAAGAAATCATAGAATCATAGAACAACCAGGTTGGAAGGGACCCATCGGATCATCGAGTCCAACCATCCCTATCAAACACTAAACCAAGTCCCTCAGGACCTCATCTACCCGTCCCTTAAACACCTCCAGGGAAGGTGAATCAACCACCTCCCTGGGCAGCCTATTCCAATGCCCAATGACCCTCTGAGTGAAAAACTTCCTCCTAATCTCTAGCCTAAATCTCCCCTGGTAGAGCTTGAGGCCATTACCTCTTGTCCTGTCCACTGTCGCTTGGGAGAAGAGCCCAGCTCCCTCCTCTCCACAACCTCCTTTCAGGTAGTTGTAGAGAGTAATGAAGTCTCCCCTCAGCCTCCTCTTCTCCAGGATAAACACCCCCAGCTCTCTCAGACGCTCCTCATAGGGCCTGTTCTCCAGCCCCTTCACCAGCCTCGTTACTCTTCTCTGGACTCACTCCAGAGCCTCAACATCCTTCTTGTGGTGAGGGACCCAGAACTGAACACAGGATTCAAGGAGCGGCCTCACTAGTGCTGAGTCCAGAGAGAGAATGTTGAAGCTCTTCACTCCAGGGCAGGAGGATCAACAAATTTGCTGCTACTTAGTGTAAATCCATAGATGGAAGCAGTCAATTGTTGCACACGAGATCATGAAATAGTTCCAAAAGGATGAAAATTAACCCCTACCCTGATATGCCTCTGGGAGCTCAGCTGAAAATCACCACTGAGCCCTTGACAGAGTGTTAATTATTCTCCTGCCTATTAGAACCATGCGTCTAATTGCTCCAGCACCCGTTAGCAGGGTTGGTGCATTACCCTTCCAAATAGCTCTTTTTTCCCTCTGATTTTCATCCAGAGTCACTTGGAGACCAGCTCCAATTAGAATCATAGAATCATAGAACAATCATGTTGGAAGAGACCCACCGGGTCATCGAGTCCAACCATTCCTATCAAAATTCTTCTACTTAGTGTGGTGTCTAAAACCATTGCTCCTCTGCTCATCCCTGGGTCATTGAAAGGGAACCTGTTTTGTAGTGCTGAGAGATGCCACAGGAGCTCACGCTGTTGCCTCAGGAGAATTCCAGGCTCTGTCAGCCTGTTTGTTTACTAATTAGCTAGAATATAGTCCTAAATTCTGTATAATTTCTCAGAAGATTAATCAGCGTGTGGAGGAAAGCAGAGCTCTCATGACTGGGGTTCAGGAGCTTTTCTTCCCCTTGTGGGTGGCTCGGACACCTCGTGGGTGGCTCGGACCCTTTGTAGGTGGCTCAGACCCCTCATGGGTGGCTCAGACCCCTTGTGAGTGGCTTAGACACTTTGTAGGTGGCTCAGACCCATTGTGGGTGACTCGGACCCCTTGTGGTTGGCTCAGACCCTTTGTGGGTGGCTCAGACCCCTTGTAGATGGCTCAGACCCCTTGTGGGTGGCTCTGCACCCTCATAGATGGCTCTGCCACCACCGAACCACACTGAGCAGCCAACGTGTGCCATCATCATAAGGAAAGACGCTGTTTTTTTCTTTCCAGATATACAGAATCATAGAATCACAGAATCACCAGGTTGGAAGAGACCCACCAGATCATTGAGTCCAACCATTCCTATCAAACACTAAACCATGTCCCTCAACGCCTCATCCACCCATCCCTTAAATGTCTCCAGAGAAGGTGACTCAACCACCTCCCTGGGCAGCCTCTGACACTGCCCAATGACCCTTTCTGTGAAAAACTTCCTCCTAATCTCTAGCCTAAACCTGCCCTGGCAGAGCTTGAGACCATTCCTTCTTGTCCTGTCCCCTGTCCCTTGGGAGAAGAGCCCAGCTCCCTCCTCTCTACAACCTCCTTTCAGGTAGTTGGAGAGAGCAGTGAGATCTCCAAGATGCTCTAGTGACTCCTTGACAGGTTTCAGCTGATAATCACACTCCAATGTGCCGGCAAATCCAGTCAATGGTAAATGCATGGATGTCATCATACCAAGGAAGAGAAGAGGTGCCATTTAGCAGCTCTAGATAAGCCTGCAATGAATCAGCTTTCTTCAGACTATCAGTCCTTGGGGAGCGATAGCACATGCAATATTCAGTGGGACATGGAAAGCAACATGGAAAGAGCCATAAATATCTCCATGAAAATTGTCAGTGGTCAAGATAATGAAGCTGAAGAGGATCAGAGGTCTGGAGAGCCTCCTGTGTGAACCACCACATCTTATAGAATCATAGAATCACCAGGTTGGAAGAGACCCATCGGATCATCCAGTCCAACCATTCCTATCAAACACTAAACCATGTCCCTCAGGACCTCATCCATCCGTGCCTTAAACCCCTCCAGGGAAGGTGAATCAACCACTTCCCTGGGCAGCCTATTCCAATGCTCAGTGACCCTTTCCATGAAAAACTTCCTCCTAATCTCCAGCCTAAATCTCCCCTGGCGGAGCTTGAGGCCATTTCCTCTTGTCCTGTCCCCTGTCACCTTGAGACCCTCATTGACTCTCCTCTATCCCATCCTTATGGAAGGAAAACCCAATGGTGTTTACCCACAACATGACGGTGTTTTCAGCACCAGGAAGGTTTTTGAGCCCAGGAATCTTTGCAGGGAGCTGGAGATGCTGGAGGAAACGAGCGCAAAGGGCAGTTCATGCGTGTTTCCATGCTGCTTGCCGGAGGGGTCTGACACAGCCCTCATCTCATTACAGGATTTTCCATAACATTACAAGACTGACATAATTTTTACAGGATTTTCCGTTAGCCAGGCTGTAATTGAAAACTCGCCGAGGAGAAGAGTGTCATGTTCCCTAAATGAAAGTTATCCCTTTTGCTCCCCCAAAGCCCCCTGGTTGTTCTCACTTGCTCCATTCTGGGGCCCTTTGCTAGGACCTCAGGTGACCATGAAATGTCTTTATTTCTGAAATTATAGAATTGTAGAATGGTTTGGGTTGGAAGGGACCTCAGAGCCCATCTAGTCCCACCCCTGCCATGGGCAGGGACACCTCCCACTGGATCAGGGGCTCCAAGCTCCATCCAACCTGCCTTTGAACCCCTCCAGGGATGGGGCAGCCACCCCTGCTCTGGGCAACCTGGGCTAGGGCCTCCTCACCCTCACAGCAAAACATTTCTTCCTAAAATCTCAACTCAATCTCTCCTTTTTCAGCTAAAAACCATTCCCCCTCATCCTCTCCCTGCACCCCCTGATCCAGAGCCCCTCTCCAGCTTTCCTGAAGCCCCTTTCCACCCTGGAAGATGCTCTAAGGTCTCTTTGAAGCCTTCTCTTCTCCAGGCTGAAAAACCCCAACTCTTAGCCTGTCCTCATGCAGGAGGTGCTCCAGCCCTCACATCATCTCCTTGGCCTCCTCTGGACTTGCTCTGACAGATCTGTGTCCTAAATCAACGTGGCTTAATCCTCTCCATAGGAATTCTAGCCAGTATTTTTCATGGTTTCCATTGCCTTGAGTGGCGATGGTCTCAGGCATGTAAGGATTAAGATGGGTTGCATGAAGCTTGTAGTTCTCTAGGTAAAACTTCTCAGTAAAGTGTGGTCACTGGTGTTACTTCACCTCCTCAATTTCTGTCTGTGCATCCAGCCTCTTCAGCCCCTTTGCTGAGGGACATGGTTTAGTATTTGGTAGGAACGGTTGGACTCGATGATCCGATGGGTCTTTTCCAACCTGGTGATTCTATGATTCACCTCTGCTCTGTGCTGCCGACCCAAGCAGCCAAGTCCTTTCCAGTGAGGCTCTTAGGGAAAAAGGGGGGAAACTCACCCAGTGCCAAGAAAAACAAGCCAAGGGCTTGGAATTTTGCTGAGGTCCAGCAGCAAGAAGTAAGACCTTGCAATGGGAAGGGCTGAGCTGTTTTAATTGCAAACAGTGTTGCTGGCTTTGCTTGTAAAATGACTGCATGAGCTGCCTGGTCTCACCACCATCGCATCCAAACCTGCCCCTAGCGAGTGGGAGCTCGCAGCGGCTGCTCCCCTGCTTTGGAGAAGCAAATTTTTGGTGCTTCTGCTCAAGAATTGGTGTGGGGAAAGGCCGAGCCATCGTTTCACCGGATACGCTCACCTCAGACTCCTCTTGGCAAGGCGAGTTGTGCGGCAAAACCTGCCTGGGCCAATTGTCTCTGTGGGGGGAGGCAGGTTGGTTTTGCACGCTGGCTTGTTAGCATGTGGGCTTAATTACTGACAAAGAATAGCAGGAGGTTGGCAGGGGAGGGAGACTCCGTGTGTGTCTCGGTGTGTGTGTGTGTGTGTGTGTGTGAACAGTGCAAACGATTCCGGTTGCTGCAAGTGGTAATGGTTGCCAGATGGAGCAAGGCGCTGAGGATCAGAGCCTGATTCTCATGATGGGTTTAAGCTAAAAAGTATGAGTTATGGGAATTAATATACAAGTTTTTCATAGTGTGGCAGTGCAGACGACACTAAGCTGGGTGGGAGTGTGGATCTGCTGGAGAGTCGGGAGGCTTCAAAGGGATCTGAACAGGCTGGATCCATGGCCTGAGACCAATGGGTTGAGGTTTAACAAGGCCAAATGCCGGATCCTGCACTTGGGGCACAACAACCCTGAGCAGCTACAGACTGGGAGAAGTCTGGCTGGAAACTGCCTGGAGGAGAAGGACCTAGGGGTGTTGGTTGACAGTGACTGAATGTGAGCCAGCAGTGGCCCAGGTGGCCAAGAAGGCCAATGGCATCTTGGCTTGGATCGGAAACGGTGTGACCAGCAGGACCAGGGAGGTTATTCTCCCTCTTTAACTCTGCACTGGTGAGGCCGCTCCTCGAATATTGTGTTCAGTTGTGGGCCCCTCAGCACAAGAAGGATGTTGAGGCTCTGGAGCGAGTCCAGAGAAGAGCAACAAAGTTGGTGAAGGGGCTGGAGAACAGACCTTAAGAGGAGCAGCTGAGAGAGCTTGGGGTGTTTATCCTGGAGAAGAGGAGGCTGAGAGGAGACCTCATTACTTTCTACAACTCCCTGAAAGGAGGTTGTGGAGAGGAGGGAACTGAGCTCTTCTCCGAAGTGACAGGGGACAGGATGAGAGGGAATGGCCTCAAGTTCTGCCAGAGGAGGTTCAGGCTGGACATTAGGAAAAATTTTTTCATGGGAAGGGTGATTGGGCAGTGTCAGAGGCTGCCCAGGGAGGGGGTTGAGTCACCTTCCCTGGAGGGGTTTAAGGGGCAGGGGGACATGGTGCTGAGGGACATGGTTTAGTGTTTGATAGGAATGGTTGGACTCAATGATCCAGTGGGTCTCTTCCAACCTGGATATTCTATGACTCTATGATATTTACCCAATGCTTGGCCTTGCAGGATGCAGGGTTTTGCAATGAGTTCCAGATTTCCACTATTTCTCTGTACACTGGAGTGGGGGCTCAGTGGGCATCTGCTGGCACATCTCAGCTCTCAGGATCTTGGAGTCTCTTCTAGTTTCTCCTCACAAACCCTCTCCCATGCTGCAGCAAGGAATGCGCTCGCTGCTCACATTCTAGGGGGATTTAAGCCATTTCTCTGCTCAGGACCTGGTGAGACTGGAGAAGGGAGTGGCAGTTTTGTCCAGCTGAGGGTGGCAAACCCAGGGCTGTGCTCAGGCCTCACCAAAATCCCACCCAACGGGGTGACACATCCCAGCTGGAAACCAGGACAGGAGGGACCTCCTGCTCCCCAAGGACAAACTGCAGAGCTGGGTGCTTGGGCTGAGGCTGGAAAGGATGCTGCTGTGGTCCTATGGGCTTTTAGTTAATCCAATCATTCTGTTCATTTCTGGGTGATCTGTGTTGGGATTGAGCCTATGGGTGGGAATTTGTAAAGTGCCCTGCAAGACGTGTCTGGAAAGGCACCAACTCCTCATGTACAGGGATATCGGGGAGCCTGAGGCTGACACTGGAGGAGAGAAAAAGAGTAGGGAACTCACTGTAAAGAAGATAAATGAAGGCAGCCTGCATCCATCACACTCTTTTTTCCCCCTTTCTTTCTCATTTTTGCGAAAATGCACTTGCTGTTTCAAACATTTCAACTTTAATCTTAATTAGAGTCTTTAGCAGGGAGATATCTGGGGTAGGAGGCTCACTGCTGGAGGGTGATTTGCCACTTTAGTGGCCTAAAATTGCCTATTTTCTGGATCATTCCTCACCCCTGAGCTGCCAGCACTGACAGCGTGAGAAGTGGCTCAGGCAGTGACGATGCAGTGGTCCAGCCTGGTCCTGCAAGTGCCATTGGCTGGAGATGCTGCAGGACATCAGCCCAAGGTGAGAGGTCACACCTCCTTATCGTGCCCCCTTCCCAAATCCATAACATTCTCTCCAGGCTCACACAGGGGAAAGACCTCGCAGATTCAGGTCTGTGGGTGTCCTACTTTATCCTCGAGCTCATCGTCTGTCCCCAGAGCCTTCTTGCTCTGGCGGTTTTACCTGGGTAAGCTCCAGCTGTCGATTGCATTTATCTGGGCTGTGTTAAGTAGCTGGCAGGTTGCATTATTCTTTAAGTGTATGTAATTCTCCCAAAACTCATCTGCTTCCTCGTCAGGCACTGCAGTTCCAGAGGCTGAAGTTTTGCAGCATCCCAGACAGTGATTCCTAGGCACTTGGGGCACAACAACCCTATGCAGAGCTACAGACTGGGAGAAGCCTGGCTGGAAAACTGCCAGGAGGAGAGGGACCTGGGGGGGTTGGTCGACAGCGACTGACCATGAGCCAGCAGTGTGCCCAGGTGGCCAAGAAGGCCAATGGTATCCTCGCTTGGATCAGAAATGTTGTGACCAGCAGGTCCAGGGAGGTGATTCTCCCTCTGGACTCAGCACTGGTGAGGCTGCTCCTTGAATCCTGTGTTCAGTTCTGGGCCCCTCAGCACAAGAAGGATGTTGAGGCTCTGCAGCAAGTCCAGAGAAGAGCCACGAAGCTGGTGAAGGGACTGGAGAACAGGCCCTGTGAGGAGAGGCTGAGAGAGCTGGGGGTGTTTATGCTGGAGAAGAGGAGGCTGAGAGGAGACTTCATTACTCTCTACAAGTACCTGAAAGGAGGTTGTAGAGAGGAGGGAGCTGGGCTCTTCTCCCAAGGGACAGGGGACAGGACAAGAGGGAATGGCCTCAAGCTCCTCCAGGGGAGATTTAGGCTGGAGATTAGGAGGAAATTTTTCACGGAAAGGGTCATTGGGCAGTGGCGGAGGCTGCCCAGGGAGGGGGTTGATTCACCTTCCCTGGAGGTGTTTAAGGCACTGGTGGATGAGGTCTTGAGGGACTTGGTTTAGTGTTTGCTAGGAATGGTTGGACTAGAAGATCTGATGGGTCCCTTCCAACCTGGTTGTTCTATGATTCTATGATTCTATGATCATGGTCACAGCTGAGGGTGCTGAAAACTCTCTCCTCTGTGCAACACTGAGAGGTCAGGGTGTACAACAGTTTGAGTTGGAAGGGACTTCAAATCCCATCCAGTGCCCCCCCTGCCATGGGCCAGGACACCTCCCACTGCATCAGGGGCTCCAAGCCCCATCCAACCTGGCCCTGAACCCCTCCAGGGATGGGGCAGCCACCTCTGCTCTGGGCAACCTGGGCCAGGGCCTCCCTACCCTCACAGCAGAACATTTCTTCCCAAGATCTCATCCCAATCTCCCCTCTTTCAGTTGAAAATCATTCCCCCTCATCCTATCCCTGCACTGCCTGATCCAGAGTCCCTCTCCAGCTTTCCTGGAGCCCCTTTCAGCACTGGAAGCTGCTCTCAAGTTTCCCTGGAACCTTCTCCAGGCTGACCAACCCCAACTTTCTCAACCTGGCCTCGTACAGGAGGTGCTCCAGCCCTCAGATCTTCTTCGTGTCTCTCTGATGGAAGCAGTGCCCACCCAGCAGGGATGTGGCAGTCTGTCAGATCTTTGGCATGAAGAAGAATCTCTCCTGCCACAGGGGAGGAGGTTGAGGCACTTCAATCTCCCCTCTTTCAGCTGAAAACCATGTCCCTTTGTCCTATCCCTGCACTCAGTGGAGAGTTTCAGACTTTGATGGCTGGAAAGATGCTTCTGGTTTATTCATGGCCACTTCCCCAGCATTAGCGTTAATGGCTCTCATTGCCCTCTTCTGCCTATGGAGCTGCTCCTGCAGCCTTTGCTGAGAAGGTCAAGCACAGTGAGATGCTGGAGCGCCAATAATTTCCTGGAAATAACTGGTGTGCCAGGTTTCCATCCTCAGCGTCTGACCTTTTCAACAGGGAACGAGAAGAATACCAGCAAATGTCTCCTCACTGTTTCTTCCTCTTCTTGATCTTCTCACTCAAGGGAAGAAAATTGCAAAGATGGGATTGTGGAGAGCTGCTCTGCCTTCCTCCCAGCTGCTCGCCGGCCACGCCATATGGCAAACAAGCTCAGCACTGGCTCGCTTTGGGTGAAAATGTGCCTGTTGGGTAGAGATGTACCCTCTGGGTGAATCCTAGCCCTGTGCAAACCCTGTGCTTATGAGGCCACCACATCCCATCCCACCGAGTAGCCTTGGGTTGGGGGGACTGGCCTAGGACCTTCCCAGAGGAGGGAAGATCAGGTGTCTGAGATAAACCTCCTTCTCAGGAAGGGCAGAGGGACATGAGTTCCCCAAAAGATGTTGTTAAATGTCCTGCCCTTTAGTTCCCTCTTTGCTTCAAACCCACCGCCATGCTCTGGCCCTGCACCTCCACCCCACATCTCATCAGTTTTACCACCATCACCATTAAACACGACCAGGGTGCATAGAATCATAGAATCATAGAACAACCAGGTTGGAAGGGACCCATCGGATCTCCTAGTCCAACCATTCCTATCAAACACTAAACCAAGTCCCTCAAGACCTCATCCATCAGTGCCTTAAACACCTCCAGGGAAGGTGAATCAACCACCTCCCTGGGCAGCCTATTCCAATGCCCAATGACCCTTTCCATGAAAAACTTCCTCCTAATGTTCAGCCTAAATCTCCCCTGGTGGAGCTTGAGGCCATTCCCTCTTGTCCTGTCCCCTGTCCCTTGGGAGAAGAGGCCAGCTCCCTCCTCTCCACAACCTCCTTTCAGGTAGTTGTAGAGAGTAATGAGGTCTCCTCTCAGCCTCCTCTTCTCCAGGCAAGCTCCAGTCCCTCTGCCAGGCTGGTGTCCCTGGGGACTGGGACAGGAAGGATTTGGGGGGCTGGTCCTATAGGGTTGGAATCACCTGCTGAGCCCCTCGAGGGGCTGCCCTACATCCCAGGGAGATGTGTGGGAGCTTTTCGCATCCTCCCAAGCCCTGGAAAGCGAGAGATGCTCTTTGTGTACGGCAGCTCTGTGCCTGCGAAGCCACGTGGGTGGGGGGATCAGAATCTGTCAAGGAAAGGACTGCAGAGGATCAGCTTGAATTCAGGGATGAAGCCAAACATCCCAAATGAAGAGAGCTTTGTGTCTGAGCTTCAGTTTGGGCTCATTTCCTTTTCCAAGCGATCTTACCCAGATTCTCCCCACTCCCAAGGCCTCCGCTCCCTGCCTGTGCCCTGGGATGTTTTTTAAAGCAAGGACTTGTATAAATGCAATAATATTTGAGAGATGCTGAGGTGCAGACGATGGGTGGAGGAGCAGATGGATGTGTGAGTGCTGCTCACACTGCTCAGGCTCCTCCTGCTCCTACCTGACCTGCAGTAACTATCTTTAACATACATGAGACAAGGCTGTGGCCATTGCATTTGGTGATTAATTGGTTGGGTTATTTTTTCTAATTACTAATGCTTTAGAGGCTTGACGGCAGAACTGGAGCCTTCTCTGGGGCTGCCTGGGGAGCAGGCACAGCAAGAGGTACCGTTCAAGTTGATAGGAATGATTGGACTCGATGATCCAGTGGGTCCTTTTCAACCTAGTAATTCTATAATTCTAAGTGAGCAAATGTTGGTAAGGGCACAGCTCTGCTTTGGGGATGTTCACCGTGTTGGGGAAATGCAGGGCTCTGAGACCTCATTGCTCTTTACAGCTCCCTGAAAGGAGGTTGTGGAGAGGAGGGAACTGGGCTCCTGAGTGACAGGGGACAGGATGAGAGGGAATGGCCTCAAGCTCCACCAGGGGAGATTTAGGCTGGACATAAGGAGGAAGTTTTTCCCAAAAGGGTCATGGGGCGTTGGAGCAGGCTGCCCAGGAAGAGGGTTGAATCACCTTCCCTGGAGGTGTTCAAGGCACAGGTGGGCAAGGTCCTGAGGGACATGGTTTAGTGATTGATAGAAATGGTTGGACTCGATGATCAGGTGGGTCGCTTCAAACCTGGTGATTCTATGATTCTATGATTCTGTTATTGCAATTCATGAGCTGTCCTCAGCTTGCAGACTGGGGCAGGTGAGGAGACATCTTCCTCTTGTGGCTGCCCAAATGGCTGAGCCCTGTGGTTTTCCTGCTGTGACAGAGTGGAGTTGTTTGGCTTCTACATCAGCAAAAG
The DNA here is from genome assembly GCA_033558105.1 of Coccyzus lansbergi. Classification (NCBI taxonomy): domain Eukaryota; kingdom Metazoa; phylum Chordata; class Aves; order Cuculiformes; family Coccyzidae; genus Coccyzus; species Coccyzus lansbergi. The sequence goes on along the minus strand of JAUMJK010000391.1, from coordinate 120,002 downwards.
GAATATCGAACTGTTTTGGGAAGGGGGCATTTGGAGCAGGGTGGCTCCATGTCCTGCTGGAGGAACAAGGAATAGAATCATAGAATCAGCAAGTTGGAAAAGACCTATCAGATCATCGAGTCCAAGCATTCCTATCAAATACTAAACCACAGGGACATTGCCAGACCCCACTGGTGTCACCTCTGCCAAGAAGGTCCCTCCATCAGACTGTGGGCACAGGCCCCTTCCCCTGCTGCACCAGCACAACAAGCTGCTAATGAAGACCTGGTGCTAACAAGGGTGTGATTTAATAGAGAAGGGGACAAACAAAGGATGGGAGGCACAGAAGGGTTGGGGATAGGGATCCCAGTCAATATTGGGGCCTGGGGTGCATGGAGGACAATTCTTTCCTGGTGTGCTCCATCCTCTGTACTCAGCACTGGTGAGGTCGCTCCTTGAATACTGTGTCCAGTTCTGGGCCCCTCAGCACAACAAGGATGTTGAGGCTCTGGAGCGAGACCAGAGAAGAGCAAAGAAGCTGGTGAAGGGGTTGGAGAACAGGCCCTATGAGGAGCGTCTGAGAGAGCTGGGGGTGTTTAGCCTGGAGAAGAGGAGGCTGAGGGGAGACCTCATTACTCTCTACAACTACCTGAAAGGAGGTTGTAGAGAGGAGGGAGCTGGGCTCTTCTCCCAAGGGAGAGGGGACAGGACAAGAGGGAATGGCCTCAAGCTCCACCAGGGGAGATTTAGGCTGGAGATTAGGAGGAAGTTTTTCACGGAAAGGGTCATTGGGCAGTGGCGGACGCTGCCCAGGGAGGTGGTTGATTCACCTTCCCTAGAGGTGTTTAAGGCATGGGTGGATGAGGTCTTGAGGGACTTGGTTTAGTATTTGCTAGGAATGGTTGGACTAGAAGATCCGATGGGTCCCTTCCAACCTGGTTGTTCTATGATTCTATGATTCTATGATCCCTTTGGAGCACCAGTGCTCTAAGTTTTAATGTGATTGAGCCATCATCCCATTGATCCTGTTCGTTAGCTGCTGACCGAGCACTTCTCCATCAATTTGCCAACACAGCAATCCCTCACCTCTGCCCTGGCTTACTGGGATTTTATGGAGCTGCTGTACCTGCCAATGTCAACAAGAGCCCACCCTGCCCCACGTCTTGCCCTGCTCTCCCTCCTCCAGCAAAGCACGAGAGGGTTGGAAATACAAATTGCCTTCCCCGTGTGGAGCCGAAAATGTTATGGCTCATTCTGAAATGAAAAGGCAATCTCAGAATATTGCATTTCTGTGAAATATTCCATCCCTCTTTTAGCTGAAGCACTTCACTCCAGCTTTTATTTTTGTTGCTTCAACATTAGCAAAGCACTAATGCTTCGTAATTTAGAACATAACCAAAATGACAAACCTAAATGTTTTGATGCAGGAACATCTCAAAAATATAAGGAAGAGCTAAAAGGAAAAGCGCTTTTTTGTGCACTTTGAGATAATCCTTACTGGATGGTCCTCTCTTCCCATCAGGAGTCCCATCTTGATCCCTTACTTGACCAAGTGATGGGAAGGTCCAGCTACTCCAGAGATAAAAAATCCCTCTTCTGCTTAAACTTAGGGCACTGATCCTAGTCCAAACCATCCACCAACTTGGTTCATACCTGATGAAAGTGAGCACCTTCCCTCCAGCTCTCTGTTCCATTCTTTATGTTGAGCAACCTGATCCAGTGGGAGACACTGGGAAAGCCACATTATGTGGGGGCTGAGCCCCCTATGCTGCAGCACTCACAGCCTTTTCCACCTCCTGCTTGGTTTCAATACGTGGTGGGGAAAAAAAAGTTCTTGGGAGCAGCTCTGAGGAGAAGGACTTGGGGGACGAGAACCTCGATGTGAGCTTTAAGTGTGTCCTCACAGCCCAGAAACCACCCGTGTCCTGGGCTGCATCCAGAGAAGTGGGAGCAGCAGGCAGAGAGAGGATTCTGTTCTGCTCTGAGGTGTTTAAAAAGTGGGTAGACGAGGTGCCTGGGGACATGGTTGGACTCGATGCTGAGTGGGAGTGTGGATCTGCTGGAGGGTCAGGAGGCTTCAAAGGGATCTGAACAGGCTGGATCCATGGGCTGAGACCAATGGGATGAGGTTTAACAAGGCCAAATGCCAAGTCCTGCACTTGGGTCACAACAACCCTGAGCAGCTACAGACTAGGAGAAGTCTGGCTGGAAACTGCCTGGAGGAGAAGGACCTGGGGGTGTTGGTTGACAGTGACTGAACATGAGCCAGTAGTGGCCCAGGTAGCCAAGAAGGCCAATGGCATCTTGGCTTGGATCAGAAACGGTGTGACCAACAGGGCCAGGGAGGTGATTCTCCCTCTGGATTCAGCACTGGTGAGGCCGCTCCTTGAATCCTGTGTTGAGTTCTGGGCCCCTCAGCACAAGAAGGATGTTGAGGCTCTGGAGCGAGTCCAGAGAAGAGCCATGAAGCTGGTGAAGGGGCTGGAGAACAGGCCCTATGAGGAGCATCTGAGAGAGCTGGGGATGTTCAGCCTGGAGAAGAGGAGGCTGAGAGGAGACCTCCTTACTCTCTACAACTACCTGAAAGGAGGTTGTGGAGAGAAGGGAGCTGGGCTCTTCTGCCAAGGGACAGGGGACAAGACAAGAGGGAATGGCCTCAAGCTCCGCCAGGGGAGAGTTAGGCTGGACATTAGGAGGAAGTTTTTCACAGAAAGGGTCATTGGGCATTGGAATAGGCTGCCCAGGGAGGTGGGTGATTCACCTTCCCTGGAGATGTTTAAGGCACAGGTAGATGAGGTCCTGAGGGACTTGGTTTAGTGTTTGATAGGAATGGTTGGACTTGATGATCCGATGGGTCTCTTCCAACCTGTTTTTTCTATGATTCTGTGCTAGCACATAGTATGGATTCTGCTTGACAGAGACACGGGGTGAAATTAAAACCAGCTTCAGATTTCCTCCCCCAACCTGCGCTGACGCTGTGTTGTCAGGGCTCAAAATGCAATAGCCAAGTGGCTCCTGGCTAGTGCTGGTCCTGGCTTTGCAGTCTCGCTCCCTGCCCCTCCTCCTCTCCCCAGGCATCAGGAATGTAAATGCAGCAGGCAATGTTATCTTCCCAAATATTTTCTGCGGAACACGGATCTCTTTCTGCTGCATAAAACTCCACAGAGCTGCCTTTTGGCCTGAAGTCATCGGCTTGATGTTCCCTTCAACTGGAAAACGTTTCTTTTTCGGTTGTTTGTACAGAAGGAATAACTCTTTGCACGGAGCTCCGTGACCCAGGAGCCTGGTCAGGCGAGGAGGAATTGCTTTACATGGCAGCGGAGGAGAGATCCAGTAAATCAGCTCCCACCTTGGCTCCTGGGCTGGGCAGAGAATAAAATACAGCATCGTACAGTATGATGTGTGCAACCCAGGAAAAGTTTGCAAAACAGGGCTATAAATCACCGGGAAGAGACGAGGAATTTAACTTAAAGCATTGGAAACGCGTTAAACCTTCCTCATTTTGTAGATTGGGTGAATCTGTATTTATCTGTGAAAACATTTCTTCTTTGTGGAGACGGATGACATTTCCAGAATTAAAATCTTTAGGCTTTTCCAAGTTGTTGTTGAAAAGCCAGCGAGAATTTCATTTCCAGAGACATAAAGATAATGGCTCCGCATTTACAGAAATGATTAATTACGAGTCTGTTTATATTTACAGTCACTTCACTTACCACCGAGAGGGGCCACCTCCAAGGCAATCTGTGGAGCCTTTCATCCCGTGACGCTGGGAACCCAGCGCTGTGGTTATTTCCAGGCACGATACCAATAAAATCTCTCTGAAAGAGACTTTGGGAAGACGCTGGCTCATCCCCCTGCTCCTAATGGCTTGTCCAAATCTCCTTCCCTGCCTGCCCTGGCTTTGGGGGATGCAGGGAATTATTTTCTTCCCCCGTTTCTCCCTGCACAGCCTTGGGGAAGCTGCTCCAGCATCTCCAGCTGGATGGATGGTGGATGAAAGCCCTTGTGCCCTGCAGGCACTGGCTGCCAGCAACCTGGAAGGGGATAGTGGTCTGGTTCCTCAGACAGAGATTGCTCCCAGACACAAAATCATAGTATCATAGAATCACAGAATCACCAGGTGGGAAGAGACCCACCGGATCATCGAGTCCAACCATTCCCATCAAACCCTAAACCATGCCCCTCAGTACCTCATCCACCCGTCCCTTAAACCCCTCCAGAGAAGGTGAGTCAACCCCCACCCTTGGCAGCCTCTACCAGTGCCTAATGACCCTTTCCATGAAAATTTTTTCCTGATGTCCGGTCTGACCCTCCCCTGGTGGAGCTTGAGGCCATTCCCTCTCATCCTGTCCCCTGTCCCGTGGGAGAAGAGCCCAGCTCCCTCCTCTCTACAACCTCCTTTCAGGTAGTTGTAGAACATTCTGCCTCTTCCCAGCATGAGGAATGTGTGACCACAGGCCAGGGATGCAGAAGTGAGCAACAGCTGTCACAAGGCTTGCTTCAAGATTTGCAGCTGGCTTGGTGGTGGGAATAGGGCACATCCCTGCTCTGTGCCTCAGTTTCCCCATTGCTAGGGAATGTACTGCTTCGTGCTTTGTACTTCTTCACAGCTGCAGCCCCAGGGCTGAGCAGAGCTGACCCATCCAGCCCCATCCCAGCCTCACTGCTCTGACTCCCCCCTTCCCCAGGGCAGCATCACCCACCCCAGCCAAAAGCAGAGAAGCCGCTGCGGGTCCCTCAGCCAGAAGGAACTCTGCTAGCAAGAAATCTCACTGCTAGGCCCTTCTTGCTGCCTAAAATACTTCTTTGGGTCGTGACCCTGCTCTGGCAGGCAGCGTTCCCCTCCCCATCACTGCCAGCACAGGTTGGCAGATGCCTCTGCCAGATCGGAGACATCGCGGAGGCTCCTCTCTCTCCTCTCAGCTAATGGGGAAGGCTCTGCAGCCTCGCTGAGCTGCAGCCAAATCCCGCTCCAACAGCTGTATGTTCTCCAGCATGAGTCATCCCCACCCCGAGCTTTCAGCCTCTCCATAACAACATTCCTTCTCTCTGATCTCAGATCCTGGCTGCGAGCACTCGCCGTCTACTTCTCCTTCCTCCATCCACATGGTTCCTCCTGGCCAGGCCCTGGCCCCGGCCGAGGCAGGAGGGAGCAGAGGAGGTTCTGCTGGGATCTCCAGGGCTTGGCACAAGGTGGATTCAGATGTCTACCCTCCCCCAAGATCAAGAGGAGGTGCCAAATCACCATCAGACTTATTTTTTTTAACTCTCTCTGAGGAAGGACAGCGGCATCAATTGTTTTCCATATTGCCTTATGTTCCTTCCCATCTAAGGCATGTCTATAAGACACAGGGGACAGTCCTCTGAGCCTTTAGCCCTGCACATCTTCTGTCCTGCCACAGGCTCTGCTCCAGAGCCTCCTCCCCAAGTCTGTTCTTCTCTCTCCTGGCTGTCACTCTTGTTCTTGGCTGTCACTTCTTTTCCCAGTGGGTTCCTTTCTTCACCTCCCTGCTCCTCTGGAGGTGATCCCACTGTCTGCAAGGACACAGGCAACAGCTACAGACACTTCCCTCTCACGAGCTGGGCACTGCGGGAAGGGTGGAAGAGGCAGGCTGAGCTCTTCCTTCTCTGGTGGATCCTGTCCCCTGCATGGCCCATCTCTAACAACTGGAGCAGCTGCCTTCTCGCCTATGCTTCCTCCAACAGCTTTCATCACATTAATGGGGCACAACAACCCTGAGCAGCTACAGAACAGAAGTCTGGCTGGAAACTGCCTGGAGGAGAAGGACCTGGGGGTGTTGGTTGACAGAGACTGAACAGGAGCCAGCAGTGTGCCCAGGTGGCCAAGAAGGCCAATGTCATCTTGGCTTGGATCAGAAATGGTGTGACCAGCAGGGACAGCGAGGTTCTTCTCTCTCTGTACTCAGCACTGGTGAGACTGCTCCTCAAATCCTGTGTTGAGTTCTGGGCCCCTCAGCACAAGAAGGATGTTGAGGCTCTGAAGCGAGTCCAGAGAAGAGCAACAAAGCTGGGGAAGGGGCTGGAGAACAAGAGGAGTGTCTGAGAGAGCTGGGGGTGTTTATCCTGGAGAAGAGGAGGCTGAGAGGAGACCTCATTGCTCTCTCCAACTGCCTGAAAGGAGGTTGTAGAGAGGAGGGATCTGGGCTCTTCTCCTAAGGGACAGGGGACAGGACAAGAGGGAATGGCCTCAAGCTCAACCAGGGGAGGTTCAGGCACAACATCAGGAAAAAAATATTTCCCAGAAAGGGTGATTGGTCACTGTCAGAGGCTGCCCAGGGAGGGGATTGATTCACCTTCCCTGGAGGTGTTTAAGGGATGGGTGGACAAAGTGCTGAAGGACATAGATTAGTGATTGATGGGAATGGTTGGACTCAATGATCCAGTGGGTCTCTTCCAGCTCGGTGCTACCAGCTCCCTGCCCTGCCAAGAGTGCTGACCCTCACTCCTAAAGCCACCACCGCTGAGCTCCCACTGCTGAGCTCCCTCCGCTCCCCTCTCCAGCCCTTTGGCCAGCTCTGGCTGGCATGAGTACAGCCTCTGAATGGAAATCAAATTTTGCTCAAAAGCATTGATTTGGTCTGGATCGTGGAGTGCCCAGATGGTCTCCAGTGGCAATGGAGAGAGACCCTGAACGTGTTGCTTGAACAGCATGAAAAGCCAAAGTCAAACATCATTCCGCCCTGGGCAGTTGTGTTGATGAGCTTCCCTGGACGGCTGGGATGAGGGAGGCATCGCTCTGGTCCAGAGTTGCAGCTGGCACCTTGAACCCTCAGTTATAATCCCTTGCCCTTCCCCAGCACTCATCACTCAAGAAGCTCTGAAGTTTCCAAAATGCTGCTCTAATTGTGCCTGGCAGGGGGTTGGAAGGAGCTGACACCATGCAGCATCTCCGTGGCGTAACCCAGAAGTGGAGATTCTCTTTTTGGCATCATCGACTCACTGGCTGAGGCTCCCCTGAAGCAGACTGGTGAGGATCCCTGCATCCTGCATCCATCTCTGAGCTTTATCCCTAAAACCTGTTCTTCGACAACCCTCCTTGCCATATTGCCAGCTGCCTGGATTCTGCATTTGCTTACAGACCGTGGGGTGCTGGCGGCAAAATCACGTGGGGAATTGTGTTTTGTGGCTCTCTGGGGAGAGCAGGGGTCTGGTTTGATGCTCTTCAATTTACCACAGCTATAGGGAGGAAGGGGAATGCAAGCTCGGTACATTTTTCATTTCAGGCTGATAAACAGCCTGTCTGCCTGCAGAACATCAGCGACTTGGGGGTGTGACGAGGCCGGACCTCCTCAGCTCATGCCAGTGCCTTGTGTGGTGGTGTTGGTGTGAGAAGATGTTGGTGAGAGCTGGGATCGGTTGTTTCGGTGCATTGTGATTTGCTGCTGCTGGTTACAGCTGTGGGACACCGCTCGCTGCCCCAGGGGGATGCGGGGATGGGGATGCAGGGATGAGGATGTGGGGATGGGGATGCGGGGATGAGGATGCGAGGACGAGAATGTGGGGATGGAGGTGTGGAGATGAGAGCATGGGGATGCAGGGGTGAGAACGTGGGGTGGGGATTCAGGGATGAGGATGCAGAGATGAGAATGTGGGGATGGGGATGCGGGAATGAGAACATGGGGATGCAGGGATGAGAACGTGGGGATGAAGATGCAGAAATGGGAATTCAGGGATGGGGATGCAGGGATGAGAACATGGGGTTGAGGATTCAAGGATGAGAACGTGGGGATGGGGATGCAGGGATGAGAACATAGGGTGGGGATTCAGGGATGAGGGTGCAGAGATGAGAATGTGGGGATGGGGATGTGGGAATGAGAACATGGGGTTGCAGGGATGAGAATGTGGGGATGGGGATGTGGGAATGAGAACATGGGGATGCAGGGAAGAGAACACGGGGTGGGGAGTCAGGGATGAGGGTGCAGAGATGAGAATGTGGGGATGTGGGAATGAGAGCATGGGGATGCAGGGATGAGAATGTGGGGAATAAGGATACAGGGATGAGAATTCAGGGATGAGGATGCAAGGATGAGAATGTGGGGATAAGGAAACAGGGATGAGAATGTGGGGATGAGGATGCAGGGATGAGTATGTGGGGATAAGGATACAGGGACGAGAATGTGGGGATGAGAATGTAGGGATGAGGATGCAGGGATGAGAATGTGGGGATAAGGATTCAGGGATGAGAACATGGGGATGAGGATGCGGGAATGGGAATTCAGGGATGAGGATGCAAGGATGAGAATGTGGGGATAAGGAAACAGGGATGAAAACGTGGGGATGGGGCTGTGGGAATGCGAATTCAAGGATGAGGATGCAGGGATAAGAATGTGGGGCTGAGAATTCAAAGATGAGAACATGGGGGTGAGGATTCAGGGATGAGAACTTGGGGTTGGGGATGCAAGGATGAGAACGTGGGGTAGGGATGCAGGGATGAGGACTTGGGGATGGGGATGCAGGGATGAGGACTTGGGGATGGGGATGCAGGGATGAGGACTTGGGGATGGGGATGGGGATGCAGGGATGAGGACTTGGGGATGGGGGTGCAGGGATGAGGACTTGGGGATGGGGATGCAGGGATGAGGACTTGGGGATGGGATGGGGATGCAGGGATGAGGACTTGGGGATGGGGATGCAGGGATGCAGTGGCACAATCTTTGCAGTTGGCAGAGAGTCTGTGTCTCTCTGGCGGGTTCAGGGGAAGGAAGGCAAAGCTGGTTCCTTGCAGAAGCTGAGGTTTGTGCTTGCCCGGAGGAGAAAGTGCCCCCGGAGCCTGCTCTAAACCCTTCCTTGCGGGTGTGTGAGCATCCAGCGCCTGGGCTGCCAGAGCCAGCGGAGGGCAAGGCTGTTATCGCAGCTGCTGGAAGGGGAAAACTCCTTCAGCGCTTTTCCTGGGACGGGCTTGGCCTGGCAGGCAGGAACCGCACCTCCCGGAGCCTCGCAGGCCTCGGGGCTCCTGCATCCCTGCCCGGCTGCTGCCCCCCCCCACCCCCACCCTCCATCCCCAGCCATCCCTGCGGAGCCATCGCAACTTTCCCACGGCCAGGAGGCGGCTGCGGTCCCTAGGGAATGGGGAGGGGGGCGGAGGAGGGGGTTGTCCCGTTCCATCCCATCCCGTCCTGATACGGTCGGTCCGGTCCCATCCCCAATCTCCATCCCATCCCACCCGCAATCCCCATCCCCATCCCCATCCCCATTCCCATTCCATCCCCATCCCCAATCCCCATCCCCATCACATCCCATCCCATCCCATCCCATCCTCATCCCCATCCCCATCCCCATCCCCATCACATCCCATCCCATCCCATCCTCATCCCCATCCCCATCCCCATCCCCATCCCCATTCCATCCCCAATCCCCAATCCCCATCCCCATCACATCCCATCCCATCCCATCCTCATCCCCATCCCCATCCCCATCCCCATTCCATCCCCATCCCCATCCCCAATCCCCAATCCCAAATCCCCAATCTCCATCCCCATCCCCATCCCCATCCCATCCCATCCCATCCCCATCCCATCCCCAATCCCCATCCCATCCCATCCCATCCCATCCCCATCCCCATCCCCATCCCCATCCCCATCCCCAATCCCCATCCCATCCCCATCCCCATCCCATCCCCATCCCCATCCCCATCCCATCCCATCCCATCCCCATCCCCATCCCTATCCCATCCCATCCCCAATCCCCATCCCCAATCCCCATCCCATCCCCATCCCCATCCCCATCCCCATCCCATCCCCATCCCATCCCATCCCATCCCATCCCATCCCATCCCCAATCCCCATCCCCAATCCCCATCCCCATCCCCATCCCCATCCCATCCCCATCCCCATCCCCATCCCATCCCCATCCCATCCCATCCCATCCCATCCCATCCCCATCCCATCCCATCCCATCCCCAATCCCCATCCCCAATCCCCATCCCCATCCCCATCCCCATCCCATCCCCATCCCATCCCATCCCATCCCATCCCCAATCCCCATCCCATCCTATCCCCATCCCATCCCATCCCATCCCATCCCATCCCATCCCATCCCATCCCCATCCCCATCCCATCCTATCCCCATCCCATCCCATCCCATCCCATCCCATCCCATCCCATCCCATCCCCAATCCCCATCCCGTCTCATCCCCTCCCGTCCCCTCCCCGCTCCGCCCCCCGGGCGGGTCCCGCCCCTCCCTCCCGGCTCCATCCCGAGCGTCCCGGCGGCGAACGGGAGCGGGAGCGGCAGCGGCTCCATGGACCCGGCCGGGGGGGCGGCTCGGACCCGGTGAGTGCGGGGAACGGGGGGGACACACGGACGCGTGGACAGATGGACACACGGACACACAAACAGGCGCGCGGACTCACAGACACACGGACAAACAGGCACGGGGCACATGGACACGGACACACAGGGGCATGGGGATGGACACACGGACAAACAGGCACGGGGCACATGGACACAGACACACGGACACACAGACACATGGACAAACAGGCACAGGGACACATGGACACGGACACATGGACACACAGACACATGGACACACAGACACACGGACACACAGACACATGGACAAACAGGCACAGGGACACATGGACACGGACACATGGACACACAGACACACGGACACACAGACACATGGACAAACAGGCACAGGGACACATGGACACGGACACATGGACACACAGACACATGGACACACAGACACACGGACACACAGACACATGGACAAACAGGCACAGGGACACATGGACACGGACACATGGACACACAGACACACGGACACAGACACACGGACACACAGATGCATGGGGACGGACACATGGACAAACAGGCACAGGGGCACATGGACACACAGACACATGGACACACAGACACACAGACAAACAGGCACAGGGACACATGGACACAGACACATGGACACACAGACACATGGACACACAGACAAACAGGCACAGGGGCACATGGACACACAGACACATGGACACACAGACACACCAGCACAGACACACGGACAAACAGGCACAGGGGCACATGCACACGGACACACAGGCACACAGACACACGGACACAGACACACGGACACACAGACACATGGACACAGAAACACGGACACACAGACACACTGGCACGGACACACGGACACATGGATAAACAGGCACAGGGGCACATGGACACACGGACACACGGACACATGGACACAGAAACACGGACACACAGACACACTGGCACGGACACACGGACACATGGATAAACAGGCACAGGGGCACATGGACACACGGACACATGGGCACAGACATGGGCAAAGACACATGGACAAACAGGCGCACAGACACACAGACACATGGACACAGACTCATGGACACACGGACATGGGCACAGACACACAGACATGGAGGCATGTGGACACAGGCACACGGACACACAGACACACAGGCACAGACATGCGGACGCACAGGCATGGATGCAGAGACATAGACATGGGCACCGACACATGGGTGAACAGGCACGTGGGCACACGGACACACAGACACACCAGGGCACATGGACATGGGCACATGGACACATGGGCATGGACGCACAGACACATGGACACAGACACACAGACACACAGGGAGGTTGTAGAGAGGAGGGAGCTGGGCTCTTCTCCCAAGTGACAGGGGACAGGACAAGAGGGAATGGCCTCAAGCTCCACCAGGGGAGATTTAGGCTGGAGATTAGGAGGAAGTTTTTCACACAGAGGGTCATTGGGCATTGGAATAGGCTGCCCAGGGAGGTGGTTGATTCACATTCCCTGGAAGTGTTTTAGGCACTGGTAGATGAGGTCCTGAGGGACATAGGTTAGTGTTTGATAGGAATGGTTGGACTAGAAGATCCAATGGGTCTCTTCCAACCTGGTTGTTCTGTGATTCTGTGACACAAGGACATGGGCACACTGACACAGGGACACACGGCTACAGACGCATAGGCATGGACATGGACACTCGGACACAGGCACACAGACACCAGGGCATGTGGACACAGACGCCTGGATGCACAGACACACGGACACAAGCATGGGGCACTCATGAGTGCTGAGCACCCACAGACATCAGGCAGCTGTGGGCACAAAACACCCGTGGACACCAGGCACCCACAAGCTTGAGGCTCCCACGGGCACCCACAGGAATGGGGCACCCGTGGGCACTGAGCATCCACAGATGCAGGGCACTCACAGGAATGGGGCACCCACGGGCGCTGAGCACCCACAGATGCTGAATATCTGCAGGAATGGGGCACCCAAAGGTGCTGAGCACCCACAGATGCTGGATATCTGCAGGAATGGGGCAGCCACAGGCACTGAGCACCCACAGGAATGGGGCACCCAAGCGTGTTGAGCACCCACAGATGCAGGGCACCCACAGGAATGGGCACCCACAGGCACTGAGCACCCATGGATGCAGGGCACCCACAGGAATGGGGAACTCACGGGCACTGAATAGCCACAGATGCTTGATATCTGCAGGAATGGGGCACCCAAAGGTGCTGAGCACCCACAGGAATGGGGCACCCACAGGAATGGGGCATCCGAAGGTGCTTAGCACCCACAGATGCTGGATATCTGTAGAAATGGGGCACCCAAAGGTGCTGAGCACCCACAGATGCAGAGAACCCACAGGAATGGAGCACCCAAAGGTGCTTAGCACCCACAGATGCTGGATATCTGCAGGAATGGGGCACTCAAAGGTGCTGAGCACCCACAGGAATGGGGCACCTACAGGTGCTGAGCACCCACAGATGCAGGGCACCCGCAGGTGCTGAGCACCCATGGATGCTGAGCACCCACAGGAACAGGGCATTCGCGGGTGCTGAGCACCCACAGATAGAGGGCACGCACAGGAATGGGCACCCAAAGGCACTGAGCACCCACAGGAATGGGACACCCAAAGGCACTGAGCACCCACTGGAATGGGGCACCCAAAGGTGCTGAGCACCCACAGATGCAAGACACCCACAGGAATGAGGCACCCACAGGCACAAACCACAGAAAACAGGCACCCACAAGTTTAAGGCTCCCATGGGTACCCAGAGTTGCGATCGCTGGGCACCCACAGACACCACACACCCACAGACACCACAAACACACGCATTCCAGCCACTTAGACTCGTGCTGACACACACAGAGCTGTGCACACACGCTCGTGTGCAGCCCACGCATGGACATGCACCCCTGGCACAGCCAGAACCCAGGACCTGGGAAGGAGGTGGCTGCGATACCCACATCCCAGCAGTTCTTGCCGTTCCCGAGCCTCCTGGTCGTGGGTTGAGGTGAGGAGCGGTCATGCAGCAGCAAATCCCCACATCGGGTCGGATGTAGACACTGGAGAGAGGAGAAGTGGGTGGAAGTTATCCTGGTAGCTCCTGGACTTGGGGATTGGGAAGGTCTTTTGGCACAAGGGATAGGAATGGTTGGACTCGATGATCCGATGGGTCTCTTCCAACCTGGTTGTTCTATGATCCTATGATTCTAAGGGGCTCAGCTTCGCAGCTTGCAAGGGGGGAACAGCCACAGCTGGATCCATAGCTCCAGCCTTGCTTCCAGGTGGGTTTGGATTCCTATTCCCACTCTCATGGAAATGGGGCTTTTGCAGGGTAAAGAGTAAGGGAGATGGGAGGTGTATAATGCTGGTGGGAAGCGTAATCCCAGCTGGGAATAGGTCTGCGAACTTCATTGCTTGCAGGCAGAGTGGGATGCGGGTCCCTGGAGTGGGAGGAGATGGGTTATTTGCCTTTGGACCCGCTGGATAAGTTGGGCCGTGCCTGGGAGCAGGGAGGACTTGGCAGCCCCTCGAGTTCCCTCCGGGCTGGCAGGGATTTTTTTTTTTTTTTAAGAGGAGCAGCAGGGAAGGTGCCAAATTCAGAAAGAGTTCGGTCCTAATTCCCTGGAAATCCCAGCCTACGGACTTCCCCCGCACGCTTTCCTTCTCTGGTGGCTGTGAGGATTTGCAAGGTTCTTGGCTGCAGCCCTGGTTTCCTTGGGTGTCCTGCCACCCTGCTTCCCGGAGGCAGGAATTCTCCCAGGAAACCCCTCTGAGCTCCCTCCTCCTCCTCCTCTTCCTCCTCCTCCTCCAAGCAACCAAAAGCTGCCATTAGAAATCCGCTCTCCGTTTAAATTTAGATGCCTGCGCTATCTCGAATTTTGGATTGATTAATTATTTGCATCTGGTTCATATCAAAAAAAAAAAAAGTTGAGCAATGCAGATGTCCTGGTTTCAGCATCAGCCTGGGGGAGAAACACAAAATTGTTCTGCGTTTCTATTGTCTCCTTAAACAATGGCCTGTCAGAAGTGGCTGGGAATGACGATCCCCTCGCAGGGGCTGACATGAGTTAAGCATCCACCCAACTGGCGTGATCTCCTCGCTCTGGGTGACTGCGGCTCGTTCCCCAGCCGTGAAGATTAGTCTAATTAGCAGAGCAAATCTGGGTAAGGCGAGCTCTTGTAATTAGTAATCGGTTGGATGTTTCCGATGCACTCTCTTTGCCTGAGGGGTAGAGGAGTTCAGCGGATGGCCCCGTTTTTTGGGAACAGGGAGAATTTTGGATGAGTCAAGGTGAAAGGAGCTGCTGGTGAGTCCCTCTGCTCCCAACTTTCTTAGCCCATCGACCGCAGGGTGGAAAGCAAAGAGACAGAGCCGTCTGTGTCCCTAAACCACCCCAGTGTTGTCATTGCCTGTATCCTGCTGTCCTGGATCGTATTCCAAGTGACAGTGTTGTGCCGTCTGGGATGAGTGACCTGAAGAGAGGAGGCCGACAAGAAGCTCCTCCAGAGCTTGGCCAGGTGAGGAGGTGATGTCTCCATCAGCAAGTGCTTGGTAGAGGTCGTTGTGTATTAATGTCTTATTCGTTCTGCGCTTCGCTTGGGGAAACTGAGGTCTCTGCTGCTGCAGAGAGAGAGAGAGAGAGATGAGGAATGTTCCATCCCCTTCAGCTGACGGGTAGAGGGTGGTCTCAGTTGGCATCTTCTGGGCTGCAGCAAAGGTGAAAATGCATCACCAGCCCTGTTAAAACAGAGGGTGAGACACCCAGCCCAGGGTCAGATGGTGGTTCCTGCTGGGAAGTGGGGTAATCCTTCCTACACCGGGTTAATTAGGGAGGAAGTTTTTCACGGAAAAGGTCTTTGGGCATTGGAATAGGCTGCCCAGGGAGGTAGTTGATTCATCTTCCTTGGAGGTGTTTAAGGGACGGGTGGATGAGGTCCTGAGGGACGTGGTTTAATGTTTGATAGGAATGGTTGGACTCGGTGATCCGGTGGGTCTCTTCCAACCTGGTTGTTCTATGATTCTAATTAGCATGACTGGGTTTCTGTGAAAGCTTGTGTGAGGGACCTTAATTAATTATGATTGATTAACGGGTGTCCCCAGCAAAAGCTGAAGCTGGAGAGAGCGATTCTGTCACTGTGTTGGGAACACGATTGTGCTGGGGTCACCGCAAGGAGATTTACAGCTTTGACCGAGCCCGGAGGAAGCTTTACAGCTTCAAGCTGGGAGCTCTAGTGAGTGCTGGGATGGTGACAGGGTTTTCTTCCACTTGGAGAGTCCCAGAAAGATGCTCAGTGACTTTCCATCTTCTTTCTTCCCTCTGGACACTTTTAATGTGTAGCCGAAGGGGCAGATTTGAAGCGGATTGAGAAAAATAGGAAAGGAGGCACCACGTGGACAAGGATGTGGAGCCTCAAACACACCGAGCATCCAAGGTGGTGGTTGCACCATGCGCCACAACTGATGCTGCTGCTCCACCAGCTTCTCTTCTCCTCCAGCCGGGATGGGAGGTGATGGGGAAAGGGTTGCTGGTGCCTGGGTGCTGCTCCGTGCAATCCCCTCCCTGCCCCGCACTGGGGGCGGCGTTGGAGGTTAGGCTGGAAAAGGGAGTTATTTTTAAGCATCACGTCTTGGTGCAGACTGTCATTACCGTTCTCCGTACCCCGGTGGGTGGAGAAGACAGGGAGAGCTCTCACAGCTCGACGTGTCCTCGTACCTCTAAGGTCTCGGTTGCCTCTTCCCTGCAGAGGGGACTTGGGGGTGCTCAGACACCGCGGGCTTTGGGATCCCTTGGGTGCCTGGATGAGGCAGAGGGGGCTGCACTTTGGGGGTCTCGGCCATCACCATGATCTTTAAAAATGTTTTGGGCTCTGCTGGCTGACTCGGCAATGAATTTCTAAAGCAATTTGTTCCTGAAGTCAGGAGCAGCTTTCAAGTCACGATGTTTTGGGGAAAAGAAGAGGAAAAAGGTGATGTTTTCTGTTCATCAGGCATTTCGTGAGTGCTCGTTGCAGCCTGGGTTGCTCCCGGTACCAGCTCCTCTGAGGGATGTGCTGCTGATGTGACTTGCAGGAGACCAAAAAATGGGATCCTGGGCCCAGGATGGGATCCTGGGGATGGAATTGGATCCGGGGGACAGAATGGGGCCATGCCCTGAGCATGGGCAGTGCAGCCTGGAGCAGGGCAGGACAGCAGCGAGGGACAGCAGTGTGCCCAGGTGACCAAGAAGGCCAATAGCATCCTGGCTTGGATCAGAAACGGTGTGACCAACAGGGCCAGGGAGGTGATTCTCCCTCTGGACTCAGCACTGGTGAGACCGCTCCTTGAATACTGTGTCCAGTTGTGGGCCCCTCAGCACAAGAAGGATGTTGAGGCTCTGGAGCAAGTCCAGAGAAGAGCAATGAGGCTGGTGAAGGGACTGGAGAACAGAACCTATTAGGAGCGTCTGAGAGAGCTGGGGTTGTTTAGCCTGGAGAAGAGGAGGCTGAGAGGAGACCTCATTACTCTCTACAACTACCTGAAGGAGGAGGTTGTAGAGAGGAGGGATCTGGCCTCTTCTCCCAAGTGACAGGGGACAGGACAAGAGGGAATGGCCTCAAGCTCTGCCAGGGGAGATTTAGGCTGGAGATTAGGAGGAGGTTTTTCACACAGACGGTCATTGGAATAGGCTGCCCAGGGAGGTGGTTGATTCACCTTCCCTGGAGGTGTTTAAGGCACAGGTAGATGAGGTCTTGAGGGACTTGGTTTAGTGTTTGATAGGAATGGTTGGACTAGAAGATCCGATGAATCCCTTCCAACCTGGTTGTTCTATGATTCTATGAAATTCCCTCCCTGGGGAGCTGCTGAATTTTAGATCCCTGCTGAAAAGGTGGAGTTTGCTCCACAACAAAACCCTTTCCAGGTGTTATCCTGGAAAGATAACAGGGATAAACTTGCAAGGGGAGAGCAACTGCCCTCAGCGTTGCCTGCACTTGGCTCTTTTCCGTAAGGTGTTTTTGCAGCTCTCCAGCACATCACTGAGCTGGCTGGATGCAGGTTGGCATCTCCAGTGACATGGCACCAGGGTGGCCCTGCCAGGCCCTGGCACAGCCCCTCCTCCCTCAGATTTTGAAGCCATATCTGCTTTTTGATAGCCTGTGGCGTGCTACAACCTCAAGGTGACAGCAGGGTTGTGGCAGGGGCAGAGTATCCCCAGAGCACCCAAGGGATGCAGGGATCAGCCTGCGAGAGGGACCCTTCCTAAATTGTGCTTTATCCCATGCCCAGCTCCGCTGTCCTTGGATGTGTTGGGATTTAGTGTCAAATTTTAGAAGCTTGTCGGTGAAGTGGGAAGGAGAGGATTGGGGTGGGAGGGTGGAGCCAGCAATTTGCCTTCATGCTGGGGGAGATTAGAGAAATATTGGAGTTTATTTTAATGCCAGGCTTATTGCGGGGATTGGCAGCTTAGCTCCAAACCTGGCAGCGGAGCAGCCCTCAGCTCGCTCTGGAGCAGCATTTCCATTTCTATGCTGTCATTCCTCCCCAGTGGGAATCCAAACCTCAGAACCGGAGGCGTCGCGGCCCCGAGAACCGCGGCTGCCTCCAGGCTGGAAGGGGGTGGCTGGGAGCCCTGAGCCACTGCCTGTCCTTGCCAAGAGTTTGGCTGTCCCCCTGCTGTCCCCTCCACACCGCAGGACCCCCAGCCCTGCCTTCCGCTTGAACTGGGTCTGGCGTTGCTGCTCCAACCTTGAATTAATCCAGTCGCGTGAGTGTCGTCGGCTGCAAGTTGCGGAATTGGATGGCAGTGCTGGCTTTTATATGTTTTTACCATTTTTTTTAAGAGCTTATGTAACCCTGGGGAGTCTATTAATAAAAATAATGGGTTTGAACTCTGGGAAAAACCAGCCCCAACGATGAGCAATTAAATGCTCCAACTTTGGAGAGCAGGCAGCTATCGGGTGGCAGGGAGATAAGGGAAGAGGCGCTTGGGGCAGGGATGGGGGCAGTGGGGCTGGGAAGGGCTTGAAGAGGATTCCCTGCCTGGAGGCAGCTTGTTGGCATCCGTCCCTCCTGCCCTGGATCTCCATCCCTGTGCCTGGCAAAAGGGAGAGCTGAGGGGAGAATGGGGTGAACATCACCTGGATCTGTAGGAGGGATAAAATCATAGAAGGGTTTGGGTTGGAAGCGACCTCAAAGCCCATCTAGTGCCACCCCTGCCATGGGCAGGGACACCTCCCACTGCATCAGGGCCTCCAAGCCCCATCCAACCTGCCCTTGAACCCCTCCAGGGATGGGGCAGCCACCCCTGCTCTGGGCAACCTGTTCCAGGGCCTCCCCACCCTCACAGCAAAGCATTTCTCCCCAAGATCTCATCTCAATCTCCCCTCTTGCAGCTGAAAACCATTCCCTCTTGTCCTATTCCTGCCCTCCCTGATGTAGAACCCTCCCAGCTTCCCTATCTGAGGGGATGCTTGTGGTCCCCACAGGTCTCTGCTCTGTCTCCGTGGGGGTTTGGGGGTGTAGAAGAGATAACAATAGCAGGTTTGGATTTAAAGAGGCCTGGATGTGGCTTGGGGCCAAAAATAGGAGATGGATAGCGTGTGTGTTTGGTCAGAGTGACTTTGGGAGCCCTGACATCTGGTAGGGGTCACTTCCCCAAAGCTAGTATCAAAGACCCTTCCCTCCACTCTTGGGGTTTAGGGGCTTTCACTTTTTTTTTTAATCCCTAAGTAGCCAGCAAGGAATTTAAAGGGTTTGATATAAAATTAAGAGAGGTTCAATCTAAGATGGTAATTATAGAATCATAGAATCGTTAAGGTTGGAAAAGACCTCTAAGCTCATCCGGTCCAGCTGTCAGTCCAACACCGCTGTGTCCACTAAACCATGTCCCGAAGTGCCACAACTCCATGATTTTTTAATCCCTCCAGGGATGGAGACTCCATCACTTCCCTTTATTATCCCCTTAATTAGAGAAAGCTGGGATATAACCTAAATCAGATCATTTGCAGGCAAAACAACCCCCAGTCCTTGGGATGTGGTCGAGTGTCTGGGTGTTTCCCTTTAATACGAGAATATTTAGAAACTCCTTTTCCCATGCAGGGTGACCAGCACATTGGGTTCATCATGTTTCCCCCTTGGCTTGTTGCACAGAAAGCTTTACGCTGCTCCACAGTGGGTTGAGAGTCTGTGTTGTTTTCTCTTGGACTTGATTTTTAATTTTTTTTTTGCCTTTAAATCACCCTTATTCAAATTGTCACGGCTTGACAGCCTTGTGCCAGGAACACAATGTCATCCCAATACTCATATCTTTAATTCCTTCCCTCGGATGCTAATAACACCTTAAGATGATTAAGGCTGGGGAAAAAAACCCAAACCCTGTAGTATCTTATTTTTCTGCTGTCAGTGATGCTGGTCGCTGACTCTCGGCGCTTTATTTTAGGGAGGAAAATGAGAGCGGTCACCCTCCTCTTATCAGGAGCTCCTGATCCAGTGGGAGGTGTCCCTGCTCGGCAGGGTTGGATCTGGACGGGCTTTGTGTTCCCTTCCAACCCAAACCATTCCATGATCCTGTGATCCAGGGAACAAGGTATTGGATTAACCGAAATACGTTGTGCTCTGGGAAGCCCCGTAAAACCCTGGATGTGGAGCTTTATGTAGGATGCATGGAGCAGGTCAGCTTCCCCCTGAAGCAGGAGGCGGCAGCAAATCAGGAAAAAAATGCCTCTTTCAGCTTAAATCCACTGTGGGTGCTTGGTTGCTGTGTCCTGGGGCCTGGTGAGCAGCTCGTGGGTGATGGGATGTTGGTTTAAGTTTTTAGGTCACGTTTCAATAGCAAGCGGAGCAAACCAAGGAGCCGCATTGCTTGCAGGGCAGTTGTGGGGCAGCTTCATGAGACCTTTAGTTTGGGTTTTCACATGCAGCTGTGCCTCAGTTTCCCCCGTGGGCAGATAAACAGCCCCTTCCCTTGTTGCAGTCAAGCTGAGCAGCCTGGTAGCAACCTCTTGCAGTCATTTGAGACTCAGTGACCCAGGACAGATCAACCTTTTGCAGGTGTTTGGATCTCAGTGACCCAGGACAGATCATTCAGCAAGTTTGCAGATGACACTAAGCTGTGTGGAAGTGTCGATCTGCTGGAGGGTCGGGAGGCTCTGCAAAGGGACCTAAACAGGCTGGACTGCTGGGCTGAGTCCAATGGCATGAGGTTTAACACGGCCAAATGCTGGGTCCTGCACTTGGGGCACAACAACCCTATGCAGAGCTACAGACTGGGAGAAGCCTGACTGGAAAACTGCCAGGAGGAGAGGGACCTGGGGGTGTTGGTCGACAGCCGACTGAACATGAGCCAGCAGTGTGCCCAGGTGGCCAAGAAGGCCAATGGCTTCTTGACTTGGATCAGAAACGGTGTGACCAGCAGGTCCAGGGAGGTGATTTTTCCCTCTGTACTCAGCACTGGTGAGGCCGCTCCTTGAATCCTGTGTTCAGTTCTGGGCCTCCAGCACAAGAAGGATGTTGAGGCTCTGGAGCGAGTCCAGAGAAGAGCAATAAAGCTGGGGAAAGGTCTGGAGAACAGGCCCTGTGAGGAGCGGCTGAGAGAGCTGGGGGTGTTTATCCTGGAGAAGAGGAGGCTGAGAGGAGACCTCATTGCTCTCTCCAACTACCTGAAAGGAGGTTGTGGAGAGGAGGGAGCTGGGCTCTTCTCCAAAGTGACAGGGGACAGGACAAGAGGGAATGGCCTCAAGCTCCGCCAGGGGAGATTTAGGCTAAACATCAGGAGGAAGTTTTTCACGGAAAGGATCATTGGAACAGTCTACCCAGGGAGGTGGTTTATTCCCCTTCCCTGGAGGTGTTTAAGGGACGGGTAGACAAGGTCCTGAGGGACATGACTTAGTGTCTGATAGGTATGGTTGGACTCGATGATCCGATGGGTCTCTTCCAGCCTGGTGATTCTATGATTTGTGCCCCTGATGCCAGCAATGTCTCTGTGCTGGTGTGACACAGTGGGGTCCCAGCTGTGCTCACTGCCCTGTGCAACCCAGGGGGTTTAAGGAGATGAGGTTTGAGGCTTTGGCAACATCTCCTGAGCAGGGAGAGAGAAGTAACTCAAGGAAAATAGGTATGCAAAAGAGGAGAGCAAAGCTGATGGTTCCTGATATAGTGCAGCCTGTGGAATCGGTGTCCCTCATGCTCCTGGCATCCCTGTGCTCCAGGTGTCCCCATTCTCTCCGTGTCCCTGTGATCCCCATGCTTCCCGTGTTCCTGACATCCTCGTGATCCTGCTGTTCCCATGCTCCCCACGTTCCTGACATAGAATCATGGAATCATCAGGTTGGAAAACACCCAGCAGATCATTGAGTCCAACCATTCCCATCAAACACTAACCCATGTCCCTCAGCACCTCATTCACCTGTCCCTTAAACCCCTCCAGGGAAGGTGACTCAACCCCCTCCCTGGGCAGTCTCTGACAGTGTCCAGTGACCCTATCCATGAAATATTTTTTCCTGATGTCGAGCCTGAGCCTCCCCTGGTGGAGCTTGAGGCCATTCCCTCTCATCCTGTCCCCTGTCACTTGGGAGAAGAGCCCAGCTCCCTCCTCTCCACAACCTCCTTTCAGGTAGTTGCAGAGAGTAATGAGGTCTCCCCTCAGCCTCCTCTTCTCCAGGATAAACACCCCCAGCTCTCTCAGCCATTCTTCATAAGACTTGTTCCCATGCTCCCAGTGTCCATGCACTCCCCATGTACATCCCCAGTATCCCAGCATCCCTGGCACATGGAGCCCCAGTGGCGTCTCTTCACCTTTTTCTCCTCTTCCCCCTGCAGGAAGAACAGCCGAGCTGGAGACGATGACTGCCGAGAGCACCAAAACCAA
Organism: Coccyzus lansbergi; assembly: GCA_033558105.1. NCBI lineage: Eukaryota > Metazoa > Chordata > Aves > Cuculiformes > Coccyzidae > Coccyzus > Coccyzus lansbergi. Next base: position 97,870 of record JAUMJK010000391.1, on the reverse strand, counting down.
TGGACCCACACGGGAGCTGGAGGCTGGGGGGACTAAACCACCAGTGCCCCCTGCCCCATCGTGGCGCCGGGGACGCCGGCTGCGGCGCAAGTCCCCTCCAGAAGTCCAGGTGAAAGGGCAGCTTCGCATGCGCTCACCATCAGGAGCCTTCGTCATGGTGGGCATCTCGGTGGTGCTGGTGGGGATGACCATCGCCGTGGTTGGCTACTGGCCCCACCGGGGACCTGCGAGCAGCGGGGCCAGCGCGGGGAACGCCAGCGCCGCTGGGGACATGAGGAAGGAGGTGGCTGCTGGGCGCCCCGTGCCCCACAGCGAGAAGCTCAAGCTGATTGGCCCTGTCATCATGGGCATCGGGCTTTTCATCTTCATCTGCGCCAACACCATGCTGTACGAGAACAGGGACATGGAGACGCGCAGGCTGATGCAGAAAGGTCTCTACTCCATTGCGGGTCTCCCTGAGGGGACCTGCCCCGAGGACGAGCACTGCCGGCAGGGAGACAGCCAGCACACCCCCAAGGACAACGCCGAGTGCGTGGAGGGCTGCTACCAGGTGGATCTCTCCTGCCCACCCTGCCCTGGCCCTGGCCCCAAGTGGTCCGAATGCTACGGCCTCAACAGGCTCCAGACCATGGCTGAGCTCCTCCAGCACCCTGGAGCATCTCCCGCCACCTCCCTCCTCAGCCTCCGCTCCGGCGCCTCTGCCGAAGCCAACCTCAGCCTCTCTTGCCATGCCAGAGCCGAGTCTCTCCTCTCCTCAGCCGTTGGCGCTTTGGCGTTGCCCGTCATCAAGCTCAACAACTGCTTGCTGGATGCGGCAGCACGAGGAGTCGGTGAGAGGGCCGAGGGGAGCACCACCGAGCTCCCTCCCAAAGCACCACGGCTCACCCAGGCTCCACTCTCCGCCAGTGGCAGCATCGTGCCCCGTGGCCAGGACCATGGTGGTGGTGGCCACGTTATCATCAACATGGACGGTGGCTGCCTCGGCGCAGAGCCAGCGGCAGCAGAGCTCAGCCTGGACGCTCAGCTCCACACTCCGGGACACTCCAAGTCCCTGGACCTTGGCCGACCAGGGGTGCTGGTGGTGGCTCCCATCAAGGACCGTAAGAACCGCAGCTGGCCCCGCCTGGACCACGTCAGCCTGGTGGGTTACGCCAAACTGGAAAGCACTGGCGAGTCCTCGGACAGGCTGCTGGAGCCTGGCGAGCCCCCGAGCCGCTGCGAGCCCCGGCCTAGCTCCTGGGTGGTGGGGATGGAGCAAGGCGCGCAGGTCTGACAGCCCCACAGCCCTTGGGGACCGTGACATTGCAGTCCCTTGTCCTGGCCCCAGCACCCACCAGCAACTCCAAACCCCCCAGAGGAGGGGTCGTCAGGTGGTGTTTTTAAGCAGATACCAAGAGGGAGGTCCTGACCTGCTGCTCCCGGGGGGGGGACTTGCCTGGGGTGGAATGTCCTCTCCTGGCTGCCTCTCGATGGCTTCCCAGTGGATACCCTTGGCCTTATAAGCCCTTCTCCTGGTGGCTTTTCAGGGGGAGCCCTCTCTTCAGGATGTGACACAAACTGTGGGATGAGGGTGTGGGGGCAAGCAAAGCCCCTCCAGTCCCCGCAGCACTTTATTCCAGCAGGGTTGGGGTGGGACAACGTTTGGAGGGGTGTGGTGTGCCCTTGCCAAGCCTCACCCCAGCAGGAAATCCACTTGACCGGAGCACGTCAGCCCGATGAGGCTATTAAATATTATCTGGATGCCATATGGTCCCACTTTGCCTCATCTTACCTGTGGGATGCTCCAGGTGGGCAGCACACCTGGAGGACCAGGAACTGGTCCTGAAGGGTTTCTGAGGCTGTGCTCTGCCTGCCCAGGCTCAGCTGGAGAGAGGAAGGATGCTTTATAACCAGCTGATGAATATTTGCAGGATAAGGTGATTAGCTCAAGGTCTGGGAAGGATTTATTGTGGTTGACAACATGTCATTTGGGCTTAAACAGCTGCAGCCAGAGCAAAATCTTGGCCTTGGGTTATGACTCGGAAACCTGCGGCAAGAAATTGGAGCCTGAAATGCCACAAGATGCCACACCAGGAGCTGCTTCAGGATTTTGTTTTAATATTCCTCCTTCGTTTTCTGGCTGGGGCGTAGCCCAGACTCAGAAGGTGATGAGAGAACCTTCAGCATCCACCTCCTGCTCCAGCATCTATGCAGTGATAGGATGAGGGGGAATGGCTGTGAATTGGAGAGGGGCAGATTTAGACTAGACATAAGGAGGAATTTCTTCACGATGAAGGTAGGGAAGCCCTGGCCCAGGTTGCCCAGGGAAGTGGTGGCTGCCCCATCCCTGGAGGGGCTCAAGGGCAGGTTGGATGGGGCTTGGAGCCCCTGATCCAGTGGGAGGTGTCCCTGCCCATGGCAGGAGTGGGACTGGTTGGGCTTTGTCTTCTCTTCCAACCTAACCCATTCTATGGGTTTTGGTGCCTTTTGGATGCAGAAGGAGCTGTGCAGGATGAGGCTGGAGAACCAGCCTCGCAGCTGGGATGGAGCAGTCTCCAGAGAGAAGATAGCACAGAAACAACATCCTCCAAAAAGCCATCACAGCAGGAAAATGCAGTAGGAAAATATGAAGAAAGTCAAATGAAACAGAAAACCAGGGTTCCCTGTGTTGGGTGAGGATGCACTGTGGGATACGGTGGTTTGGGTTTTTTTCCCCTGCTTTACAGGAAAAAGCTCTCCATGTGTGATGCAAACTCTCCCCAAAAGTCTGGGTAGCAGCAGCCCCTTTGCAGGAAAGCAGTGAGGGGGCTTATGGCTGCGGCTTGGGTGTCGGTAGCATCCCTGCAGTTTCTCTGGGAGTGCTACCAGGCCACAGCTCAGCTCTTCTCTTCAGCTGCTTAATCTCAAAATTATTTAAGCACTGGTTCAGTGCAACAACAAAAAGTCACCAGCGGGGTCTGCCCTCCAGCAACATCCCAGGGGATGTGCCAGGAGGTTGGTTTTAGCTGAAAATAACTTTTCATTCAGGCTGAACCAGCTGCGGACAGAGCTAAGGCTGGGCCTTGGGCCACGATATCGAAGCCAGCAGCAAGCAATGGGAGCCTGAAATGCCACGAGGAGCCACACCAGGAGCTGCCTCGGGGTTTGGAGCTTTTGTTTTAATTTTCCTGCTTCATTTTCTGGCCGGGGTTCAGCCTCAGAAAGTGGCTGCAACCCAATGTGCAAATGATGGGTGATGAGAGGAGAACGTGCCCTGCGCTAGCATCGTTCTCCCACTCCAGGATCCTCCTCGTGCTCAACTCAGCAACATCTGAGGAGGAGGCATTTCTGAGCCATGCAGGGTTCCTTTCAAAATGCAGAGCTGCTTTATTAATTAATCCAGTGGGGTGAGAAGACCCCACTGTTTCCAGTGGGGATGCTGTCTCCAGGGAGAGCATCCTCTGGGCATCCCTCACCTACAGCTCTGTCTGCAGACATGGTTGTCCTGCCGTGGATGCTTCCATCCCTGCATCATACTGGGAATAACACTGCGTAGGGATGGGTCTGGGTTTGAAAACATTTAAAAATAAAGCAAAAAATGACACTCTGAATGCCTCTGTTGACCCTGCTCGGCTGCAGAGCTGTGAAGTCAAACCATCCTGGAAGCAATGGAGTTAACCCTAACCATAACCCCAACCCTAACCCCTAACCCTAATCTCCTCACCCTGCCCAGGACCCAGTTCTGTAAACTAGAGATTAAATACTGAGATGTTATCAGCCACTGGCATCTCCCCAGCCCAGGAAGGCCCTGCTGCAGGAGGAAATTCCTGCCAAGAAAAGGGGGATTTTGCCAAAAAACAGCAGCAAAAAGGAACTAGTGGTGTTGTCCCCAGCGCTGCCCAGGACTGACCCCAGTGCTCAGCCAGATCAGCTCCCACCCCACACCTGATGCTGCTCAGACCATCAGCTCCCACCTGCAGCCCAAGGCTGGTCGGTAGATCTCCCTCATCATCATCCTTCGTCCTCCTCTCCCTGCAGCTATGCCTGTGCCTGGCCAAGCAAGCCCTTCCTTAAGATTTAAAGTTTCCGTGAAAGAGAGCACTCTGCTAGCAGCCCTGCACTTGTAGTACAGCCAGGGAATGCAAATGCTGGTGCATTATTTAGGGCAAGTGCTCTCTGCTATAAATCTCCTCCCCAAGGTCCTGGGAAGGTGAAGTGTCAGGGCTTCTTGTGCTGGGACTGAGGCTGGAGCTGTTGCCACATCCATGGAGCGACAGTGCAGAGCTTTGCACCTTGTGTTTAAAGGTGAGGACCCCTAAGGAGTGGTGAGGGGAGCGATGGGGTGTGGGTGTGCTCCCTGGTGCTGCCAAGCCTTGTGACCCCTTGGCAAGGTCTATGTGGTGCTGCTTTTGATGCTTTATTTAAAAGAAAGGCAATAAGTGTGGTGCAAAGTGCTTCTCTGCATTAATGAGCTGGTTCTGAGCCAAGAGCCCAAATGTGGGCCCAGCTCTTCCTAGGGACCAGCAAAGGGGCTGGGGGGCTCCTGGAGCTGTGCAGCTTCACTGCTTGTGCCCTTCCCAGCCTAGGGGAATAACCAGGATGGTGGATTCCAGGGAGACCTTAGAGCAGCTGATCAGTACTGAAAGGGGCTGCAGGAAAGCTGGGGAGAGGCTCTTGATCAGAGTGTGCAGGGATAGGATGAAGTGGAACAGGTTAAAGCTGAAAGTTCTGGGCCCCTCAGCACAAGAAGGATGTTGAGGCTCTGGAGCAAGTCCAGAGAAGAGCAACGAAGCTGGAAAAGGGGCTGGAGAACAGGCCCTATGAGGAGCGGCTGAGAGAGCTGGGGGTGTTTAGCCTAGAGAAGAGGAGGCTGAGGGGAGACCTCATTACTCTCTACAACTACCTGAAAGGAGGTTGTAGAGAGGAGGGAGCTGGGCTCTTCTCCCAAGGGACAGGGGACAGGATGAGAGGGAATGGCCTCAAGCTCCACCAGGGGAGATTTAGGCTGGAGATTAGGAGGAAGTTTTTCACACAGAGGGGCATTGGGCATTGGAATAGGCTGCCCAGGGAGGTGGTTGATTCCCCTTCCCTGGAGGGGTTTAAGGGACGGGTGGATGAGGTCCTGAGGGACTTGGTTTAGTGTTTGATAGGAATGGTTGGACTAGAAGATCCTATGAATCCCTTCCAACCTGGTTGTTCTATGATTCTATGAAAGAGGGGAGATTGAGATGAGATTTTTTAGGAAGAAAGGCTCTGGCAGAGGTTTCCGAGGGAAGTTGGGGCTGCCTCGTCCCAGGCGGTGTTCAAGACCAGGTTGGATGGGGCTTGAAGCAGCTTGAGTTGCAGGGGAGGTTGGAACTGAATGATCTTTAAGGTCTGTTCCATCCCAAACCATTAGATGGAATAGGGTGTCCCATGGTGACCTGTGATGCTCCCAGGCTTTTACACCTGTAAAACATCCTCTGGCTACACCCATAGCTTTAAAACATCATCGATGCACAGAAATGGTTGGACTTGATGATAAATGGTTGGACTCGATGATCATAGAATCATAGAACAACCAGGTTGGAAGAGACCCACCAGATCTCCTAGTCCAGCCATTCCTATCTAACACTAAACCAAGTCCCTCAAGACCTCATCCACCCGTCCCTTAAACACCTCCAGGGAAGGGGAATCAACCACCTCCCTGGGCAGCCTATTCCAATGCCCAATCACCCTTTCTGTGAAAAACTTCCTCCTAATCTCCAGCCTAAATCTCCCCTGGAGGAGCTTGAGGCCATTCCCTCTCGTCCTGTCCCCTGTCACTTGGGAGAAGAGCCCAGCTCCCTCCTCTCCACAACCTCCTTTCAGGTAGTTGGAGAGAGTAATGAGGTCTCCTCTCAGCCTCCTCTTCTCCAGGATAAACACCCCCAGCTCTCTCAGCCGCTCCTCATAGGGCCTGTTCTCCAGCCTCTTCCCCAGCTTCGTTGCTCTTCTCTGGACTTGCTCCAGAGCCTCAACATCCTTCTTGTGGTGAGGGGCCCAGAACTGGACACAGGATTCAAGGAGCGTCTTTTCCAACCTGGTGATTCTCTGATCTCTGTGCTTCCCAGCATCTGAGGGAGCTAGGCTGGAGCTGGACCAGGTTTGGTGGTTTAACTTGATTTAACTTTCTTTGCTTTATTTTTTGGCTGTTGTGGGTTGGGGGGTGCCCTTTCCCAGGCTCGCTGGAGCCCTAATGCAGAAATGGGGTGAGCAGTGTGGTACTGGGGCTGGGTGAAAGGAGGTGAGCTGATGTCCAAAGGAGGTGAGCTGACATCCAAAGCCCAGATCTCCAGCTCCGTGGCTTGGAGCCCATCAGGGAGCCCTTGCTGGGGGCAAACAAGGGGAAGGAAAGGATGCCCAGCTAATGGGATCTGTTTGGCATGCAGGGGGTTGGTATTTCATAGAATCATAGAACAACCAGGTTGGAAGAGGCCCATCGGATCATCGAGTCCAACCATTCCTATCAAACACTAACCCATGTCCCTCAGGACCTCATCTACCCGTTCCTTAAACACCTCCAGGGAAGGTGAAGGTGATTTGGCTTTGGGAATGCTACCCCAGGAAAACCGTTTCACCTGGAGAAGCTTGGTAGGATGTGGGTGTTAGAGGAAAGCTTGTGCCTTGAAGTTCTACTGCAGGTCAGGAATCGCTGCGTGCGGCACCATGGAGACTCAGCTGCACTGAAGTCTGGACCAGCCTCAGTGTCCCTCAGAGAATAGGGTGGGCAGGACTGCCCCTGGGATATGAGATGTGCCAGGGACTGCTGGAGTCAGGAGCAGGGAGCTGCTCCTGCACACAAAAGCTCTCTTGGCACCAGATGCTGTGGCTGAGAAGTCCCCTGGTTGGTGTGTGCACCCCCCACCTCATCCCTGGTGAGCGTCTGGGCATGGATTTGCACTGGGACAACTGCTCTGTGCCACCAGCAGCTCTGCAAGCTCCCCTGGTACTCACCAAGGGAGGTGGGAAGCATCCAGCCACGTGTCCCGCTCTGTGGGGCGATGGAGGGATCGGACTCTGGGCAGGGAGCTGCTGCTTCCCCACTGTCAGGTTTTGGAGAGGGAGGTGAGGTGGTGATGGAGTGATGCCACTTCAGGTCTGTGGTGTTTGGAAAGGCTGTACTGGTGTGTACTGGCTCATAATCATGTCCATTGATTTGGTCTTCCAGCCTCCCAGGGGTTGGTGTGGTCCCAGGATGCTCTGCAGAGCAATGGGGATGCTCTGCTCCCCCAAACCAACTTGGGGGGTTGCTTCCTGGGGGGACATTGAGCCCTTAGAGCTGGGGTGGGAGCCAAGAGTTGCTAGGGCTGATGCCCACAGACCTGTAGGTGTCCTGAAGTGGTGCTTGTCCCAGAGGGATGAGGATGAAGTGGGGATGAACCTAGTGCTGTGGAACGGGAGGTCACTCCCTGCCTCTGGCTTTGACTTTTCCTCCTGTGCCTCAGTTTTCCCAGTTATGGAGCTCAGGGCTTAGTCCTGTGTGTCCCACCTGGCCCTTTGCGAACACAGCTTCTCCCTTTCATCTCTGTTTATTCTGGACCTTAAACCACCTTGTTCTTTTCCATCTCGAAGTGATGGAGTTGGTCCTGCTGTTTTCCTGGCTCCTGTAGCAGTTCCCTGTGGAGCCCTGAGAGTGACCCTGACCCTGGGGCACCTCGCTGACCCTCCGGGAAAACAATTCGCTGCTTGAGCCCCCGAAACGAGATAAATGGCCTAAAAATATCCTGGGCTGGAACAAGCTGGTGTTTGAATGGGAACTTTCTCCTCCTGGCACGATGGCTGCTCCTCCTCTGGCTGCTGGGTCAGGGTCTGCCATGGAGACTGGAGGGAAGAACAGGGGACAGGGATGGGTGATGAATGGACATGACTTCAGTAGCTCTTTTCCGAAGAATCTGAGCTGGAGTCATTGGTTTGGGGTGGGATTTGGGGGCTGGAGCTGGCCCAAGGCCACCCAGGAGCCAGGGCTTGGCCCTTCAGGAGCCTGCGGGCGGCTGCTGCCTTCTGCTGGTCTTAGGGTTTCTGTTACTTGTTTACATCTCTCCAGATTGCCATGGTGCTTGTTTACCTAATATTTTCCCTCGCTTGTAGCCAGGCAAAATGCCACAGGGCTCCAGGCTTGGCAGCCTTCGCAGCTGAGGGAGGGGGAAACTGAGGCACTGGGCTAAAAGGCAGCAGCAGGGCTGAGTTGCCCCCTGGCCGTAGGTGGAGGGGGGAAGTACCCCAGGCAGAGAGAGGCTTTGGACACCCAGCCTGAGAGAAGCTTTAAGGCAGGGAGCTTTATGGAAAAGCCTTTCCAGTCATGGTGATCTCCCAGTTGATGGCTCCAGGTCTTGGTGGCAGTGTGAGGGGTCGTGGCCGAGCAGCAGGGGGTTGGTGTTTGCTCTCCCTGAGCTTGTCCTCTGGGGAAATCAGCTGGGTACTTGTGTACCCTGGGCACTTGGGATCATAGAATCATAGAATGGTTTGTGTTGGAAGGAACCTCAAAGCCCATCCAGTTCCCTCCCTGCCATGGGCAGGGACACTTCCCACTGGATCAGGGGCTCCAAGCCCCATCCAACCTGCCCTTGAACCCCTCCAGGGATGGGGCAGCCACCCCTGCTCTGGGCAACCTGGGCCAGGGCCTCCCCACCCTCACACCAAAATATTTCTTCCTGAGATCTCATCTCAATCTCTCCTTTTTCAGCTAAAACCCTTTTTCCCCTTGCCCCACCCCTGCCCTCTCTGTTCCAGAGCCCCTCCCCAGCTTTCCTGGAGCCCCTTTCAGCACTGGAAGCTCCTCTAAGGTCTCTCCAGAGCCTTCTCTTCTTCAGGCTGAACAACCCCAACTCTCTCAGCCTGTCCTCGTACAGGAGGTGCTCCAGCCCTCAGATCATCTTTGTGGCCTCCTCTGGACTCACTCCAACAGTTCCATGTCCTCCCTGTGCTGAGGACTCCAGAACTGGACACAGGCCTCCAGGTGGGTCTCGCCAGAGCAGAGCAGAGCAGAGCAGAGGGGCAGAATCCTCTCCCTCCCTGCTGGTCCCACTGCTTTGGATGCAGCCCTGAGGTGGCTTGTATGGAGCTTGTGGGACGAGGCTCCAGTGCCACCATTGTCCCTGTGGTGGATTGGGCTGGGAGGGCAGGGGCAGCACAGCCTCCCATCATCATCCCGACGCTGCGGTGCTGCAGGGCTCCCAAGGCTGATGGGTTTTCTGCCAGGACAGACCTGGAGCCCTGATCAGAGCTGCTCCTGCTGTATTGCCAGCAGAGCTCACGCCCAGCCAGGAGCTGCAGGGATGGGCTGCGAACTGCCTCCAGCTCACTAAAGCTGGGCAGAGCTTGGAGATGCTCCTGGGTGATAAACAGAGTGCAGGTGATGCCAACTAACACTGCAAAATGCAGCTGAGAAGAGGACTTCAGCTGGGGGTGTTCAGACTGGAGAAGAGGAGGCTGAGGGGAGACCTTATTGCTCTCTCCAACTCCCTGAAAGGAGGTTGTGGAGAGGAGGGAGCTGGGCTCTTCTCCCAAGGGACAGAGGACAGGACTAGAGGGAATGGCCTCGAGCTCCGTCAGGGGAGGTTCAGGTTGGACATTAGGAAATAATACTTTACAGAAAGGGTCATTGGTCACTGGCAGAGGCTGCCCAGGGAGGGGGTTGACTCACCTTCCCTGGAGGGGTTTAAGGGATGAGTGGATGAGGTCCTGAGGGACATGGTTTAGTGATTGATGGGAAGAGTTGGACTCATTGATCCGGTGGGTCTTTTGCAACCTGGTGATTCTATGATTCTTGGCTGCTTCTCCGTCAACACAAGGACTTTGGTGCCATGCTTTGTGCCAGGCTGTGCCCTATACATTATCTGAAGGAGCAGGGACCTCCACAAGCCCCAGCTCCCCGTGACAGGGCTGGTCAAAGCATGTTTTGGCCTGCCGGAGCACAGCATGACCCTAATGGGGTTGGACAAGGTGCCTGGGGCTGCCCCAGCCACATGCGACAGTCCGTGCTAGCTTGGGGAAATAACATGATGTTCGACTCTGCCTCCTTGTTTGAAGTAAATCAAGTTGCTGTGACATGTTACGGAACAGCAGCTCTGCGGCGGCCATTTCCCAACTATCCAGGGTGAGATTTAATACTTGGAGAGGCTTGAAAGCACCCTGGCCAAAGGCAGGGGATGAGGAAGATGCAATAAATTGTCTCCAGAGTAATTTGAATTAAAGGCACTTTGAGTGTGCAAATACAGATGTGTGCGTGAGCAGCTATGGGGTCACACAAGTCTCCCCTTTCCATCTGTTGGGGAAACTGAGGCACGGCAGGGTAGTCCCACAGGCAGGAATGCTCTTCCCACCCAGTTCCCAGTCTCTGGCTACCCTAACTGGGCCAACTGGCTTTGTTCTCTCGGGCTGGTGGCCAAGAGGAGAGGGACCTGGGGGTGTTGGTCGACAGCCGACTGAACATGAGGCAGCAGTGTGCCCAGGTGGCCAAGAAGGTCAATGGCATCCTGGCTTGTATCAGAAATGGTGTGACCAGCAGGTCCAGGGAGGTGATTCTCCCTCTGTATTCGGCACTGGTGAGGCCGCTCCTCGAATCCTGTGTTCAGTTGTGGGCCCCTCAGCACAAGAAGGATGTTGAGGCTCTGGAGCAAGTCCAGAGAAGAGCAACGAGGCTGGTGAAGGGGCTGGAGAACAGGCCCTATGAGGAGCGTCTGAGAGAGCTGGGGTTGTTTAGCCTGGAGAAGAGTTGGCTGAGAGGAGACCTCATTACTCTCTACAACTACCTGAAAGGAGGTTGTAGAGAGGAGGGAGCTGGGCTCTTCTCCCAAGGGACAGGGGACAGGACAAGAGGGAATGGCCTCAAGCTCCCCCAGGGGACATTTAGGCTAGAGATTAGGAGGAAGTTTTTCACAGAAAGGGTCATTGGGCATTGGCAGAGGCTGCCCAGGGAGGTGGTTGATTCACCTTCCCTGGAGGTGTTTAAGGGACGGGTGGATGAGGTCTTGAGGGACTTGGTTTAGTGTTAGATAGGAATGGTTGGACTAGAAGATCCGATGGGTCCCTTCCAACCTGGTTGTTCTATGATTCCATGATTCTAAGATGTTCCATCAGCTTTCTGCTTGGTATTTCTGTCCATCCTAAAGATGCAGCAGCCAGAAAATGAGCTGGGACACACACACAAAAAAATTGATTAGCTGTTAAGGAAAATCTGAACTCCAGAGCTCCCTCTCAGCCCTTTCTGGGGGTTTTGATGCCACACATGGCCCTGCTGGGAGCAGTTTAAAGTGCCTGAAGCCACTGCCAGTGCAAGAAAATGCAGCTGCCAGGGTGGGAACGGGTCTGACTTAGGTCAGAAAAAGCAAATTACCATGAAGCCAGGCTGGGGAGAAGGAGCTGGAGAAGAATAAGAAGAAATAAATAAGGCTTCATGGCCAAGGAAAGAGTTTTGTTTGAAAGTTTATTGAAAAACGCAACACAAGAAGCAATACCGAACACTTACGGCTGTCTAAAGGCTACAGCAACTTTCCCTTTGATTTACTATGAAAGTCCAAAAGAACAGCTCCTATCACTAGCTGATCTAGAAAGGTTTGTTCACTTTAAAAGTTCCTATTTTTATAAAGCAGAGTGTAAACGCTAGCCTAGACAATTCACAATTGCCTTAAAAAAATTTTACAAAGCTCCTTCATCTTCTCAGCTAAATTATTTTTTTTTAATTATTATTATTTTCTTTACAAGTTCCATCTCTAAGGCTGGGACACTACCACCTCTTAAGGTAATTGTACAATTAGGAAATCAGCAAACCACAGTTTATTAAAACCAGAAAGCAGTCAGTCCTTTGCTAACACATCGTCTGTGTTGGTCAGAGATTGCTATTTGGCAACCGGAGCTGCCGTTCCAGTTAAATGGAGGAGAACATGAGCTCCTTTGCCTTCCTTTCGATAAAAACATTCATTCATATATAAATAGCTTCCATATAATGTATATTATACAATCACGAGAGTCTCTGGGTGAACTGGTGGAGTGGGAAGAGCTGGGAACATTCATATAAATAGACCTTACTTAGCTGGTTTGTCCCTAGAAATAACACAGCAGGCTAAGAGGCAAGGTTTAAAAACCCTGGCGGAGGTGGAAGGGGTGTGGGCAGCCCCGGCTGAGGATGGAAGAAGCTTCTTCTGCTCCTATTTATCTTCTTCCCAGGCTGCTGCTGCTCCTATCCAGCTCCCGGGCGCAGAGGCAGCCGTGCTGGCTGGAGAGGGTGAGCAGGGCTGAAGTGCCCCCCTCACCGTGGGGCGACAGCAAAGGTGAGACGAGGCGAAAAAACTTGTGTAAAATACTCGGAGGAGAAGCGAGAACTTGGAAGGGGAAAGGGTGAGAAAGAACAAGTTGGAAACAGCCACCCAAAATTCAGGAATAAAGAATAAAATAGGGTTCTTCTACTCTACGAGCCCTTAAAAAGGGATGCAGGCAGCCACAGCGAGCACGGCCTTGTAGAAAGGAGCCACCCCTCGTGCCAGCAGCCTACAAATCCCCTGCCTGGAGTTGTTTTGTGCCACTCTTCATGCCCAGGGCACAGGACACCCAAGCTTCAGCCTCGCACCACGTTCCCTAAACGCTTGTGACAGCCCAAGTGCCTTTAAGTGCTCTGGACAAATATTTCTCATGCTGGCTCTGTCTGACAAAACTCAGAACTCCTCTGCCTGACTCCTCGGGGGCTGCTGCAGGGGGAGGAGGGAGGACCGAGCGGCTCAGAGCTCGATTCCCAGAAAAGGGACGTTCCCAGAGGGATGCTCAGCATGATGAGGGTTTAAGGCAAGCGTTACCCAACTAAGTTGAGGACAGCAGGGATGCAGACCTGTTAAAGGGTCTGCACTGCAGAGTAAGGAAGGAAAGGGCTGTTTAGACATAAATATGAAGACAAAAATCTCTACACTACGCTGTGGAGCCCAGGATGCCCTAAACCCCCACAGCAGGATGTCTGGTACCCCGTGGGAAGCAAAGAGCATCACGGGTGGGGACCACGGACTCAGAGCAGCCTGAGAAGCAGCTACTGGCATGGGAAGGCAAAAATCCAGCAGCTCCAGCATAGTTTCCAATCAATACCAACAGCTTAATTAAAATTGTACCTGAATTGGAGAAGCTACACCAGCCCTGGTGCAGCTCAAAGGCTGTTTGCAGCTAAACAGCAAGTCCTTGCAGCCTGAGCTAAATCCAGTGACTTCTGAACCACATTATTCAAATTTAAAACAGCCGAGAGCTTTTTTTTTTTTTATTGCCATTTTCTTCCCATCCTCAACTGAGGAGCAGCAGAGCACTCCATGCCCTCAGCTACCAATGTGCCACAATATATATATATATATATATTAAAAAACCAAAAGAAATCACAACCTCAAAATGTACTGAAGTGTTCACAAGTGTCTGGGCAGACTCTTCAGAGAGTTGGGGTTTTTTTTTCCCCCTTCCTTTTTATATTGGAAGGAGAAACCAGGGCACGATTAAAACATTTCCATCAAGCTCAGGAAGCAGCGGTGGGAGCTCAAGCCCCAGAAAAGTCATTTTCTGGTCTTCCCCACCACGCTGGAGCTGGCCCTGGTGGTCTGTGAGCTCAGCCTGAAGATGCTAAACCTGGTATTTCATTCCATACTAAACCAGGAGCTAAACCTGGTATTTCATTCCAGCAAGGGGGGGGTCACAAAGCCAAACAAAGTACAGCCCTTTGAGCCAACGTGGGGGAAGAGGTGGCAGTGTTCTCCATGTGGTTTGGTTCTATCACGACCAGCAACACCCGACACCTCCTAAGATCTCTTTGTTCAGCCTCTCCAAATGAAGCTTACAGGCGTGGGAAGGGTTATCTAAAGGGTTTTAAATTAAATTATAGTAGGGACATTCGTCCTGGTTTAAGGGTGTAACGTGTTTAGCACTGTGAGGGGAGGGAAAAACTCAACCCGTGACTTACAAAAAGAAAAAAAAAAAACCTCCCTAATTTAAAAATCGTGAACACAAACAAGTGAAAAACTATGACACTGAAAAAAAAAATATCAGTTACTGTGAATGCTGCGTAAGCCTATCTTAATAGCATTCAGCGTCCAAACACCTTAAATGCACACTTCTAAGTGCTTTTTTAATTTAATGGCATCTAGAAAACACAACAGGTAGGTAGCACTCGGCAGTGACACACAGGAGGATGGAGAGATGCTATCACAGTCCTCTTAAAGCTCTAAAATTCACAGTATAAGATACTCGAAGCAACTTCCAGTATTCCTTAGATCTACTCAACTACTAAGATGTGTGCATCGGCTACACCACAAAAACCTCACTGTGTTCACACATCGGGGGGAGCTGAAACCCACCGGGGAGGAAACTCGGGGAGCGCCGGCAGCAGCTCAGCTCGGCACACCCAGGGGTCGCAGCCGGAGTCTCAAAGCTCCCTAGAGCTAAAAAAAAAATTAAAATAAAATAAAAATCAAGAGGCAATCGGAAACGCTGCACAAAACTGAAGTCTGACTTTTTCAACTGACTCTCCCAGCAGAAGGACCCGTGGCTTTTTGAAGGGATCCCGCGCTCGGAATATGCACAGTTGCGGCTTATCTCCGTTAATCCCTGACGAGGCAGAGGGAACAGGACTGAAAAGAGTGACCTTGTGAGCCCTGCAAGGTGTGTTGGGGTCTGTGTCTGAAGAGGCATGAGAGGGAATGCAAAATTGAGAACCTGTAAAAAATATTCAGTCCAGTTAGAAATATGGCATACTTTTGTCACAATATATATATATATATATAAAAAAAAAATCTATATTCAATAGAATCCAGTGGAGTCTGGAAAATCTGAAGTAAAAATGTCAAAGCGCAACTCTTAATAAATGATATGAATGTCTCTGAGTGTCAAGTCTTGTAAATCTGAGGTCTTTGTGCTCCAGGTAGGTTCTTGGTAGTTTTGCAGGGTATCTGTTTGCTGGCAGGAACGCTTCCTAGAGAGAGAAAAACAGGGAAAGTTATAGCCATCAGCATCTGGCCTTCCGGGAAAGAGAAGACCCTGAAGCCATCAAGGAACTGGAATCAGAAGGTGAGTTATAGAATCATAGAATCACCAGGTTGGAAAAGACCCACTGGATCATCAAGTCCAACCATTCCTATCAAACACTAACCAATGTCCCTCAGCACCTCGTCCACCCGTCCCTTAAACACCTCCATGAAAGGTGAATCAACCACCTCCCTGGGCAGCCTCTGCCAGTGCCCAGCGACCCTTTCTGTGAAATATTGTTTCCTAATGTCCAGCCTGACCCTCCCCTGGTGGAGCTTGAGGTCATTCCCTCTCATCCTGTCCCCTGTCACTTGGGAGGGAGCCCAGCTCCCTCCTTTCCACAACCTCCTTTCAGGGAGTTGGAGAGAGCAATGAGGTCTCCTCTCAGCCTCCTCTTCTCCAGGATAAACACCCCCAGCTCTCTCAGCCACTCCTCATAAGGCCTGTTCTCCAGCCCCTTCCCCAGCTTCGTTGCTCTTCTCTGGACTCGCTGCAGAGCCTCAACATCCTTCTTGTGCTGAGGGGCCCAGAACTGAACACAGGATTCAAGGTGAGTTATCACCAATGGCAAATGTGGATTCAGACTCAAAGCCACTGCAGGGCTTGGGGCACAAACAATGTCCTCCTCCCATCCTAAAGGACCATATTTTAAGAGCTACAAGTCCAGGAACCCTTAGGAAACTCATCCCCTTTTTATTTAGCTTTGGAGAGACACAAAGCTCAACCACGATGTCTATTAAACCATGGTGTGACTCCTCTCGCCTGGCTACCCGTTCCACCTCCTGGAGCTCTGCAAGTACCAGTTTTGTTGGGATGAGGCACAACACACACAGGGCATCGACTCAGGCAACACCAATACAACTGGTGTGGGGCAAGATGGGCTTTACAGGCAGGGCTCCCGGATTCCTCAAACATCTCCTTCCAAAATCTCGTGATAGAGGTTGTAGAGAGGAGGGAGTTGGGCTCTTCTCCCAAGTGACAGGGGACAGGATGAGAGGGAATGGCCTCAAGCTCCACCAGGGGAGATTTAGGCTAGAGATTAGGAGGAGGTTTTTCACAGAAAGGGTCATTGGGCATTGGAATAGGCTGCCCAGGGAGGTGGTTGATTCCCCTTCTCTGGAGGTGTTTAAGGCAAGGATGGATGAGGTCTTGAGGGACATGGTTAGTGTTTGATAGGAATGGTTGGACTCAATGATCCAATGGGTCTCTTCCAACCTGGTTGTTCTATGATTCTATGATTATAACTGCTGAAAAGGGTGAGCCAGGAGCAGCAGGACACGGTGGCCCCAGGACCTGGTGCTGATACAAGTCTACGTGAAACCTAGAGCTTCAGGTGTGTTG
Organism: Coccyzus lansbergi; assembly: GCA_033558105.1. Taxonomy (NCBI): domain Eukaryota; kingdom Metazoa; phylum Chordata; class Aves; order Cuculiformes; family Coccyzidae; genus Coccyzus; species Coccyzus lansbergi. The sequence continues at coordinate 81,568 of JAUMJK010000391.1, read as the reverse complement.
GAGGTGGTTGAAGCAGAACAGCCTCATCACAGGAGCCAGGTAGGTGCTTTTAGATTGGAGAGATTTAAGGGATGGGTGGACGAGGTGCTGAGGGACATGGTTTAGTATTCGATAGGAATGGTTGGACTTGATGGTCTTTTCCAACCTGGTGATTCTATGATTCTATGGTTCTATTTTGTCTCAGTTCCACAGCAGGATGAACCTATTTGTGACCTTAATTTAATAGGAACAGCCTCAGCAGGACCAATTAGTTACTATTTAACAACTTTACTTAAATTCGATCATATTCCGCTAAACTTTGCCTGCACCGAGACCATCCCCCACCCTAGGTGCAAGGCGCCCCCATCACTCGCTGATTTGCACTCTCCCTACTCACACAGCCTCGTTACTCCTCTGCGATCTCGGTCTCCTGGTGCACAACCACTTTGGTCACCGACATGTCTGGGTGCTGCTCCTTGGCTGCTTTTATCGCCTGCGCTAGAACCTGTAAGAGATCACATTTCAGAGCTGGGCCATGAGGGTCCGCAGGGTGACACGAGACCATTTCTGACTACGGGAGAGAGAAAGAAAAGCGAATCTGCTGATCCAGTGGGTCTCTTCCAACCTGGTTATTCTATGATTCTGGAGGCATCAGAATGTTTTCAATAGGAAAAGCTGCTCTCCAAGATTAGACCCCACCTCTTCACTGCCCCATGGTAGAAGATGGATGAAAGCAATTAATCAAACCCTGTTTATTCTTCCAGCATGTGTGATAAGCACATTTCAAACATCTTCTCAGGCATTTTTGGCTGGAATGAATAAACCAGGTCTTGTCATACAAATGTTCTGCAGCCCCGCCATACCTGAAACTAAAATTACATGCGAAGTGCAGTTCTCTGATGACAAAATCCTCACTTCCAATACACGCTGGAGGCCAATGAGGCTGACTCATCAGAAAGGTTTCACATAAAGCTGATGAGATTCAATGCAGGTGCTGAGTGCTGTGGAATGACTTCTGGCACTCCACGGCAGCAACAGTGCTTCAAAGTCACTTGAAAATTAATGCAGATCATCCAGATCTCATAGAAAATTTTATTTCACATTTTTTGTAGATTTTTTTTTTCGTATTGTATTTGTCTAAAACACTTCTGGATTGCTGTCAACACCAGTTTCAGGGCAGAATGAAACTGGTAGCCCAGCCATACAGCTGGGTCCGGTCAAAGAGGAATTTATTACAGAAATCATAGAATGGCTTGGGGTGGAAGGGACCTTAAAGATTACCCAGTTCCACCCCTGCCATGGGCAGGGACACCTCCCACTGATCAGGTTCAAGGCTCCATCCAACCTGCCCTTGAACCCCTCCAGGGATGGGGCAGCCGCCACTGCTCTGGGCAACCTGGGCCAGGACCTCCCCACCCTCAGTGTGAAGAATTTCTTCCTAATGTCTAATTTAAATCTTCCTCTTGTCAATTTAGAGCCACTTCCCTTTGTCCTATCACTCCACGTTCCTGTAAAAATGTCCCTCCGCAGCTTTCTTGTAGCCTCCTTCAGGTACTGCTCTGAGGTCTCCCCGGAACCTTCTTTCCTCCAGGCTGAACAACCCCAACTCTCTCAGCCTGTCCTCGTATGGAAGGTGTTTCAGCCTTCAGATCATCTTCATGACTCACTCCAACACATTCATGTCCTTCTTATGTGGAGGATTCCAGAGCTGGATGCAGGACTCCAGCTGAGGTCTCACCAGAGCAGAGGGAGAGAGTCTCTTCCCTTGCCCTGCTGGCCATGCTTCTTTTGATGCAGCCCAGCACATAGTTGGCTTTCTGGAATTCGTGTGCACATCACCAGCTCATGTCAAGCTTCTCATCAATCAGCACCCCAGATCCTTCTCCACAGGGTTTCTCTCTATCACATCATCCCCAACCCTGTATTGAAGCCGCAGATTGCCCTGACCCAGATGTAGGACTGTGCACTTGACCTCGTTGAACCTCATGAGATTCACACATGAATCACACATAAATCAGGTCTGAAGTTTTATTTCCACCTCAACAGAATTTCCCTAGGTTCTTCAGAGAGGCAGCCTGTCTAGCTGGTGAGGGCTCCTGGACTGCATCCCAGCTCATACCTGGTCGTGGTCTACATCCGCATCTCCTGTGATGACAATCCTCTTCTCAATCCGTGTCTCTGAAATACCACCTTTTACAGTCTAGGAGAAAAGGCAAGAAGTCCTGTTAGTCTGGAAGTGAAAAGGAATTCAAGCGCACGGGGCTGCCTGTCTAAAGAGAGCATCCAGAACCAGTGTGACCAAACACTGCCACCACAACAGGGTATCAGAATCACGAGGGAAACTGCTGCTGCTCAAAGAAATACGTCAAAAATTCATCTTCTTGATGAAGAGCCATGACCCACAGTAGAGTTCTTTCCCATTGTCCCACAGGACAATTACAACCTGTGTCCACAGACTCCACTATAATTCACTGCTCATTGCAGGGAGGTTAGAACTAGGTGATCTTTAAGGTCCATTCCAACCCAAAGCATTCTATGTTTCTATCAATTAATCCACAGATTTAATTCAACACAGGCAAACTTGGGACCTTCATGGGTTTTTTTCAAGAATTACTCCCACTTTTTGAAAGAAACTGGGGTTGAAGCTTTTGTATCCATCTATCACGTTTTATCATGTTCTCACACTTGTTACCTTTGTGATCTGGGTGGTGGTGGTGCTGCTGGTGGTTTCCGAAGTGATGGTCTGAGCAGTCAGCAGGATGCCGGGGTCTAAATCTCCATTGCCACCATCTGTCTGCAGGACAGAAGAACAGGCTGTCAGTCCCTGCGGGCAGTGGGGACAGACACACGGCCTCCACACCAACACAGCAGGACGCAGTCTGAGGACAGAACCTCCTCTCCACCATGGACCACAGGACAGAGCTGGTCTGCAGCCCACTGCACAGGTCTCTGAAGGCTCAGCACAAAGCTCTTGGGTTTTAAGACTGGAAAACCACAGATCCAGAGAGTCACTCAAGAAGGACCTTTGACATCCCTCAGTCCAGGTGGACATGAATCTGGGGACACTGCTGGCTCGGTGATGCCAGTCATGGCCCTACACGCCAAGCTGCAGGCTTGGACCACAAAGCAGACACCAATCCTGAATTACATCTGCCTGGACCTACAGAGGTCCACAAAGGCAGAGAGCACACTCTGATTCAGAAGATACTTGTTACCTTTCCTCCCCTCTGCCAACACCATGAACATCACTTAGAATCATAGAATCATCAGGTTGGAAAACACCCACCGGACCATCGAGTCCAACCATTCCCATCAATCACTAAACCATGTCCCTCAGCACCTCATCCACCCGTCCCTTAAACACCTCCAGGGAAGGTGAATCAACCACCTCCCTGGGCAGCCTCTGACACTGCCCAATGACCCTTTCTAGGAAATATTATTTCCCAATGTCCAGCCTGACCCTACCCTGGCGGAGCTTGAGGTCATTCCCTCTCGTCTTGTCCCCTGTCACGTGGGAGAAGAGCCCAGCTCCCTCCTCTCCACAACCTCCTTTCAGGGAGTTGGAGAGAGCAATGAGGTCTCCCCTCAGCCTCCTCTTCTCCAGGATAAACACCCCCAGCTCTCTCAGCCGTTCCTCATAAGGCCTGTATGCTTCAAACTCTGCAGAAGCAACGAAAGTCCCTGCACTAGGAACAAGTAGGACTCAACCTTTCAAGGTCAGCCCCCAGGCCCCAAATAAGTCATCCCTGCCAACTCATCCTGGCTGTGCCTCCCTTACCGAGCGCACCAGTAACGAACGCTGGGCACAACCCAGCACAGTGATGGAACGATATCAGGAGTTACCACAAGGTGGGATCATTTTCCACAGACTGGGGGAAATCTCACAGCAGGTCACAAGCCAGCGGGCATACAGCTATTTCTCCCAGTCCCAGAGACACACTTTTCCCTCTTCTTTTCCCAGTTAGAAGAGGTAGCAGCAGTATCTGGAGCAGAACCACTCTATCCATCTGTCCACCGAGAAACAGGATGATGCTCACCACTGCTCCGTGCAGGCATAGCCAAAATCCCCCTCTACTCCCACAAATAAGAGGGATGCTGAGTGACCACAGGATTCATTTGGAATCCCAAATTATACCAGTCTGGTCCATAGGCATTAGGAAAAACTTCTTCACTGAAAGGGTTATCAAGCACTGGCAGAGGCTGCCCGGGAAGGTGGTTAAGTCACCATCCCTGGAGGCGTTTAAAAGACAGGGAGATCATAGAATCATAGAACAACCAGGTTGGAAGAGACCCATCAGATCATCGAGTCCAACCATTCCTATCAAACACTAAACCATGTCCCTCAGGACCTCATCTACCAGTGCCTAAAACACTTCCAGGGAATGTGAATCAACCACCTTCCTGGGCAGCTTATTCCAATGCCCAATGACCCTTTCTGTAAAAAACTTCCTCCTAATCTCCAGCCTAAATCTCCCCTGGCAGAGCTTGAGGCCATTCCCTCCTGTCCTGTCCCCTGTCCCTTGGGAGAAGAGCCCAGCTCCCTCCTCTCCACAACCTCCTTTCAGGTAGTTGTAGAGAGTAATGAGGTCTCCTCTCAGCCTCCTCTTCTCTAGGCTAAACACCCCCAGCTCTCTCAGACCCTCCTCATAGGGATGAAGTGCTTAGGGGTATGATTTAGTAGGGGATGAGTACAGTTGGATTTGATGATTGCAAAGGTCTTTTCCAACCTAGTGATTCTATGATTCTACAGGCTACCCCTACCCGAAGCCACATCCCATAGTCACTGCACTCCAACAACCACGGTTATGACAAACCCAATGCTAACTAAGGCTCCAAACTCTCAAACAGATAAATCAAACCTATTTTAGATCAAGGATTAATTTAAACCTTAGCAATGAAACCATTCCTGCACATGCCAGTATCTCTCCACTAACATTTCTAGTTTCCAGTCACCAGACACTCACTCCGGCTGCACGTTACACAGCATTTCTGCTTTTCAGCACCTCTCTCAAGGTTGAAATGAAGGACAATCAACAAACATTTCAAAAAAGCAAGGAGAGCTGGGAAAGCAAGACCCTTTCTCCTGCAGAATGAAGGGTCAGCTCTGGTTAACTCTACAGTCTGATCTACATCCCAAAGCTGATGGTAAAGACTGTTTGCATGCTTGAAAAATAATTACTCATATGGGAGAGTAAAACGATTGCTCCTCTAAAAATACCAGATACACCTGGAAATATAACCCATTGCATTTTTTAACTTCTGTGCTGTGACTCAAGATGCTTGGAGAGACGCAGGTGCTGCTGTCTCAGCCAGAGGATTTAGAAACAAAATGTTTACTTGAGTTTATCTGAGCCTCTGGAAAACGAATCAGAACACACCTTACCTGTGCAGCTTCGTAGGTGATGGTCTTCGTCTCCGTGTGGACGATGGGGACTTCTTTAGTGGGAATTTCACTCTTGACAGCGCCAGACGCGTCGGAGATGGTGACCGTCTGTGTCTTCACTAGCGGTGGCTGTGAGACAGGGTTAAGAACAGCTCCATAAAGACCTGGTCAGCACTGTCCCATCGTGAGGTGCTGCTGGCAAATGTTCTGACACTGATCTAATAAAAGCACTGTTGGAACCAAGGTCAGACCACAAACCTCTGGCTTTGAGTCTCTGGTAGGACACACTGCTCACAGGGCAGGGATCATGGTGAGGATTAAATAGGGAGAAAAATCCTTCCAGCCTTCCCCAGCGCTGGCGCCCTCAAGGCAGCAGGCGTTAACCTGGAGGTTTAACCCCTGTGTCACAATACCACAAAGAAACTGTCTCCACTGATAATTAACTTTCTAATCACCAGCAACTCATTGCCAGCTGCCAGTAACAGATGACCCTCACCTCCTTATTAAGAACCCTCATCGCATCCTAGGTCTTTAACTTTTATTAAATCAATGTCAGACAAAAGAGAAATATGACACTTTGCACAAGAAATGGAAGGGGTTGGGGGAAGAGAAATCAGTTGTTCCACCACCTGATAATCATCCAGAAGAAGACAGAGTTAGTTCAGACCCACAGTGCTTCCCCAGAGGGCTCGATCTCTGCTCACCATCCCCAAACCTGCCACCGTGACTGTTAGCAGGGGAAGGGGACACCTTTCTGACCATTTAGCAATAAATATCAACACTGAAGCAGGCAAAAATCTCTCCCGCGGTGGAGAGCAGAGAGGGGACATCAGAGCTGCACACTCACAATGTAAAAGCACATTTGACAGCACTTGAAATTTGCTCTGCTGTGCTACGGCTCGGCCCTGGTACACCGGGAAACGGCAAAACCAGAAGGAACTACAATTAAATGCCTTTGGAGCCTAAATATTTCCCGTTGGGGGATGCACCAGGGTGCTTTGATCAAAGACAGGCAAAGGGCATTGCGCAGTGGCAACTGTATTTAACGTAAAGATAGACTGAGACAGGCTTGTCTTTAATGCAAAGATAAATTGAGAGAAGGGTTTGCGTGCAGTGACTGCAGGTAATTAACCAGCTAATTAGCTCCAAGCACGAGTGCAAGCCAAGAAAAGACAACTCCTCTCCGGTCCACGGCATCTGCTTGCTGCAGTGTTTGGTTCCCACTCCCAAGGCAGCCGGAGGGGCAGGGGAGCAGGCGCTGGGGCTTCACTACCTGGAAGCAGCGAATGACTGCAGGCAGCCCGTTATTAACATCTGAGTCGGGACATTCGCCATTTAGCTCTCTAAAGGCAAATCTCTCTTCGCCATCCTCCGCCACCTCCTCCTCTCCTGCCCAGGGCTGCTGGGGACGTGTGGCAGGGGTGGCGGGAGGCTCCAGCTCAAGGAGCTCCCAGTCCTTCTCCGCATCTGCACAAAGCCCCTTTCCACATCTCAGGTCCTCCTCGCTGGTGGGGAGGCTGGCAGCCGCCTCCTCCTCCTCCTCCTCGCTGCTCAGGGAGGAGGCAGCGAAGTGACAGCTGGGAGAAGGCTCAGAGCTGGGTGGCACTGGGGTCTCACTAAAAGCTACTGAGTGCTTTGAGCCCTCCCGCACAAAGCCAGCAGGGTTAACACTGCTCCTCTCTGGCACTGCAGCCACATCCTCTCTGGAGAGAAAGTCACTCATCTTCTAAAAAGAAATAAATACACACACAAAAAAAAAAAAAAAAGGCCAGAAAAAAAAAGAGAGAGAAAGAAAGCGTTAGGGAGAACAAGAGGTCATAAAGCATAAAGACAAAACATCATTTTTGTATAATACATCCCATCTCTAGTAACGCATGCAACAGGAGAGGGTTTGGATGCTTGAAAACCTTTGTGCTATGTGATGTATCACAGCCTTCCTGGTACTTTAATAATCCACTCTCCTAAAGCTTAAGGAATTAACATTGAAACAACTCTTTGCATCTAAACTAAAGGAAGAGCCACCATTAAGGTGTGTGACAAACCTCAACAACTACACCAAAACCAGCCCACAATTCTGCTTTAGTCTCCTTGAAATATTTCACTCTGGGTTTTAATCGGCACGTGTAGATTAAAAGAATTACTCTGCATAATAATCCACAGAGAATCACAGGACTGGAAGGGACCTTAAAGTTCATCCAGTTCCAACCCCCCCAGCAACGAGCAGGGACATCTCCCACTAGATCAGGCTGCTCAAGGTCCATCCAACCTGACCTTGAACATCTCCAGGGATGGGGCAGCCACAACCGCCCTGGGCAACCTGGGCTAGTGCCTCACGACTCTCATCGTGAAGAAATTCCTCCTCATGCCTAGGAGCCTGGGTTTTGCTCTTTCCCTTGCCCCTGGGAACGCACCCACCTCCGAGTACCCTCTTCACGGTTGTAGTCTCTGGGATAACCAAGAGATTTGTCATTGTGGCACTGGAAAAATTAGTGCCTGAATACCTACAAGTCAGTATTGAATTTAGGTGAAGAGTTACCAACAGAGTACTGAACAGACGATGCATTCTGGTCATCTGAAAAAATCTGTATCGTGTCTCCTAGACAAACAATTAACTTAGCACAAAACTTTTCAGCTGAGATATAACGAAATGTGGCTTCAAAATGGAGAGCCAGATGTCGATGTCGATGTGCTGACCCCGTTGCCGCTAAGCATGCGGTGCAGCTGACTGCTCAAACAACTGCCTTTGACCATTTATTCGGGATTGCTGAAATGTTTGGAAGAAGCTTTATCCCAAAAGCAGTTGGCGCATGGAAACCTTTACAGTGGAACAGATATTTGTGATAGTGCATGGGAGAGCAGACACGGAATGAAGCAATTCAGCCTTTTGGGGAGCAAGCAAACACGTCTAGAGCACCTGAGATACTTGGGAAGAAGGTGCCAAGGCAGAGTTATTAACTAAGGCTGCTGCTATCCTGCTATTCATTCAGCTCGTTAGCAAGGTCTCAGCTAGGTCTTCTCACATCTCTGGGAGCCCTCAAGCCAGGAGGGAAGCAAAAGCAACAGAAGAGTTAAAACATTAACAGGCCAGAAAGCTTTAGCACAAATCAACTCTTTGCCCAAACGGCTAAGTGAGGAATTTTTCAGAGGCACAGAGAAGCAGGATTCCAGTCACCAAGATGAATGAAGGCTACGGTCCTGCCCTGTGCTAGAAATTGTGCTTCTCTCCTTATTAACATTGAAATTTGCCTTCAAGGAAGGACAGAATAAGGAGTTATGGGCACCTACGATTTTACACACATCACCCAGCATCAGGGAACAAGGAGAGAAAAGCATTCTATGATTCTGTGAAAACACCCCAAGGAGGGATGCTATGTAATCAATGCCATTATTATTTATTCTCAATAATTAACCTCACAGTTTCGCTTCAAATAACTTCAAGGTTTCTGCCACCTTAGTATAAAAACAGCTACACACCTGCTCAACCCAAAGCAGTGATTAAATATTCATATAAGCACGGCAAGTCCATTTTGTCAACTGTTAATTTTAATTTTGGTGGTGGCATTAGGTTGAGCAGAAACCGTTGCCTCACTTTTTACTACACAGATTCTCTCGCCAACTAAAAACCAGCAATTTGTGCCTAAAATATGAGGCCTGAAGCCTGCGTGTTATCCAGTACAAGGCATTTTCTGTACAACAGAGGCTTTCACCTTGATTGACCTCATCTAACAGCACAGTTCAACAGTTTGTTCTGCGCAGGAACAAGTAGATGCTAATTTTATTCAGGAGATGACTCTGCAACCATTCCTCGTGGGTATCTCTCAGTTCCCAGCTTCTTTATGCTGCAGACAGATCACCTCGAGGATTTTTGTCCATAAGCATCTCCAGCCTCTTGGGCATCTTTTAAGTTCTTGGACTATTGCTTAGGAAGGTGGTGGAGTCACCATCCCTAGAGGTATTTAAAAGACAGGCAGACGAGATACTTAAGGATATAGTTTAGTGGTTGATAGGTATGGTTGCACTTGATTATCTCAGAGGGCTTTTCCAACCTGGTGATGTGATGTGAAACTTCATTTAGTAGAGAGAAAGGCCAGTGATCAGCACCGTGACGGCCAGGTCTGACTGCACACACAGGGAAGCGTTATTTTGGATCGAAAACCCCTTCCACGTGTGCTCCTCCAAAGGCAAATCCAGCTCCCACCCTCACTTGACCTAATGTGAAATATCACCCTGTGACACTTCAGCAAACGGAACAGAAAGGGAGGTTATCAGCTTTGAATACCACGTCTTGCTTCAAAACTGGACCATCTCTACTGCAGTAGATTTTCCCTTCATTATATCATCACTGCATTATATATCTCTTATATATATATATATCACTTACATATATACCATTTATATATATAACTTTTATATATATATATATCTCACTATATATTATCACTTCATTATATATCACTGCAGTAGATTTTCCCTTCATTATATCATTCCCGCAGTGATTTTCCCTTCACTATATAGGCTAAATCTAGCAAATTAATCATAGGATCTTGAGAAGACACAGTCCATCTTCAGGGGTTCAAGGGGAAATGCCTTAGGAGTAAGATTTCCTGAGGTACCAGCTGGGTCACTACTCGACAAGAGGCAGAATCTCTGATCAAACAAAGCGGATCAAGCAGCTACCCAAACGTGGATCTATTGGAGACACAAATACTTTGTAGGCAGTCGAACCAACCTCCCACCTCCCCTTCAGATCCAGAAAAAAAAGAAAATTTGCATTCTGCAATTACCTTGTGTGGTAAAAGCATAAAGGAAGGGAAAAGCTTGACTGAAGCCTGTGGTGCACGTACACATCTCATTAGCAAAGCGCAGCAAGAAACATGCAAACCATAAAGGCAGAATGAAATCCTGATAAGATCAACTGAGCAGAAACATCTTTCTTCTCGCCTTCCTATTCCACCGGGAAGAAGTCAGACTAATTGAAAGGTATTTGCTTCTAAATAAAACTGGTTATTTACAAACATTTCGTTTTTAAAAAAGCACAACTACGTTTGCTCTTATATTTAAAAAGGCAATTTGCACGTAGGTTGCTGGAAAAGATGATATTTACGTGAAAAACCCCAACCAACAGAACTCCCCCAGAAATCGGAACATCTGTTACGAATTCTGATCTTATCAAGATTTGTTTTCATCTGCAAACGCAAAAGCATTCCTACTTTCAGGGCTCAGATTTGCAGAGTTCCAAACGCTCCTTGAGTACCACGAAGCCTGGGAGCGCCTGGGCTGCAAGCTACTCGCTTCCAGAGACCCCAAACTGAACCAGGCGATCGAACACGAAGCAGCCTATTCGCACGAGCCACACGCAGTGCAAAGAAAATGCAGGACGGGATGGATGCAGTGCTCCAGAAGAAACAAACCCAACCAGCTAAATACCGATCTTTGTGCCCCTCACGTCGACAAATACTGAGGATGCAGCTTATTTTAAGCACCACAGTGTCAGAAGTGATACACAATAATTCAAACTGGGGATAAATTAATAACAGGTTTAACTGTGTGGCTGATAGCAGTGACCAAAGAGGATTTCTTTTGCTTAGAAAGTGGTTTTGTATATATTTACCTGTATTTTTTTTCAAGTATCCACTAATTTTGGACCAGATTCCTATGAACCAGCCGCCCTGTGCTGCCAGAGGAGATGCTCGTTCTTTGTGGCACGGGCAAGCACACAGAAATATTCAATTACCCGCATCCCAAAGCAGAATCCTACCCCACAGGGAACTTCAGGATTGCTAAAGTGATGTCAACACGCCAATTACCAAAGACAATAAAAACTCAGAATGACAGCGCACACTAACTCCCTACAACCACTTCCTGAATGCTACGAGTTCTGGCTGGTTATGAATTCCCAGCTCCCTTCTCCTTCCCCCTGGCACGTGTTATTAGGTTATCCCCACACAAGCATCCACAGCAGCGAACAGGCACGGTGTGACCGTCTACGGATGGACAAGTAGATGACGTTGCTTTCGCAGCAAACCACTCACCAGTGAGAGCTCCCAGATCAAATGACGCTCAATCTCGCCACTGGCAAAGCACTTGGGTAAAGAGTATTATAAAGCAGAAAACAAGAGATGCTTATTTTACAATACCTGCTGCGCCTTATAGAATGGGTTTGCCTTAAAGGTAGAAGTGAAAAAGTTCAGAAATCGTTCAACAAACCCCAACATTTGGAACTGGTGGCCGTTATCTATGGATCTGCATCTTGGGGTGGATGATTTAATTGCCATTGAGCTGATCGCACCGTCCTGACCAGCTTAGTCAGATGACAGAAGGACAAAAGAGAATTTCGCCAAAATCAGGCTTGAAAATCCACAGCCTGCTGCAAGCTTAAAAAGACTGAACAAGAAACCCAACAGATTCCGTGATACCCACCAGCCACTTCCAATCCACTGCATGAACCACATTGCGACATGAAACAACCTCAAGATCAATACTTAAGTTGTTCAAGTACAGCTGCTAAGCAGCATGATTCCAGCAGCATTTCCTCTCCCCATCCACCCTGATCCCCTTCCCATCCCTTTTAGGGCTCGTACCTTTGGATGAGGGGGACAAAGCTGCACACTCCTTATGCCAAATCCCCTCTGCAGCAGGAAAGCTGCTACTGCTGCTTTATTTTATTTATTATTTTTATACACTATTTAGTGTAGCAGCAGCAAGTGAAAAGGGTGGGGATTCCGTCAGGGTTTATAACTGCTCCTGCGCTGCTGCATTTCGCCTGCTGCATCTGAAACCTGGAGTTACGGCTCCACTGTGACACCAGGTCAGCCAGGACAGCAGCGGCACCAGCCTCGTGCGGCTCCATCACAGCCAGATCTGCTTTCCTGTGACCGCTCATAACTGCATAGAACGAGCCGAACAGTTTACCCGAAAGTAAATAAACTCACAGAAGAAAATTCAGGAGTTAAAATCAACAGTGACTCTTAATCCAGCTCTAGACACAACCTCAGGCAGCCTCCTCCAGCTCAAACCCAACCAGAGGCTTGCACTCTATTCCCAAGCAGAAAGGCGGCAGTTAATTAGGAACGTGGATTCTTTACTTACTAAAACACAAAGGAGCATTTTTGTCCTCAAATTAACACCAAGTGCTGGGGAGAGGCTCTCGCAGCTGCACTGCACAGGACCTGCGACGCTTCTCTTCCCAGCACAGCTTTCTGCATAGGATCTTCCTCACCATTCCATCTCGCAAGCAAAGAGCAAGAACGTCTTAGTGTTAAGAGAACCTTCTCACCTCTCTGCAAACAAAGCCTTTCTTAAACCAAGCCAGATTTAATCCTCAATCCAATTCCTCTGGCCAGTTTGAAAGCCTGCACTGCTTGCAGCAGGAAACCCAGCAGACCCAACATCGTGAATCCCACCAGGAAAGCCCTGGGGGCTGATGGCTCCTGGTTTGAGAGGGAAAGACTGAGGGTTGGCCCGAGGAAGGCGTTAGCACGGGTCATACATCAGTTGTTAATAAGCAGTGGAAAGGAGAAGCCGATTTGCAATAACATTTATTAATGATAAATGTACATATTTACAAAGAAAAATCTTGAGAAAAAATACAAAACCGAAAAAGTGTTCCAAAAGAGAGCATTTTAGGTAAAAAAAGAAAGTGTTTTTAGTCCCCACAAACGGATTCCACAGGATCGTGAACCTCTGCTGGGAGATCCCAATGCGGCGCAACCCGAGGTTACTCTCCCCTCCAGCTTCACAAAGCAAGACAGTTGAAACAGGGACACAGGAGAAACCACACTGCCAGGTTCTCCCACGTCATCCACTCCAAACCACAGACTAAAGAGTTTCTAAATGAATCCATGACCTTTTTTGGACTATTTTTTTTCCAGAAAGCATCTTACCTCAGTCTGTAGGTCACAACAGGCGCCTTCAACTCATGACCAAGAAAAAGAAAACCCAGTAGACCAGAGGAATAATTCTCAAGAGTGACAAACTACTGACCCTTAGATGAAGGAAAAGACACTTTACCCATGACTTTCCCAAGGAGCCTGTAGATACGACACGGCCAGTGAATAAAAGCTACTCCCCTGGTGCTATGCTAAGGAAATCCACCTCTCCTAAATATTTCAGGACAGGAGGTAAATGCTCAATCTCTGCTTTTTCAGGGCCATCACTAGTTACTGCACAAACTGCAAGGAAAGAGAGCTGGTCTGAGCTACCTGCCCTGCCCACAGAGGCCTCAGTTTATCTTCCATTGATTGCCAGGCAAAGCAACACATGGCAGGAGGTGCAGGCTATACCCTTGATTATCTGTTCAATTTTAGTAACAGAAAAGGAAAAAGGGATATTTTTTTACAGTAACACGCACCTCGAATATTACCAATGAACATCACATCTAGAGCCCAGTACCTAATGCAGCCTCAGAGCTGAATCCACGTTTCAAGCTCTGCTGTTTCAAAACATTAGTGTCCATCTTCTGCTACATCATGAAAGCACAAGAAACTGTTCCGCATTCTCTGCTCAGGAGAGATGCTGTCAGGGTAAGAAGATTCAGAAAGTGAGCACAGAGCCAACTACCAGCTTTGTGATGAAAAATGCTGGAAACTCGGTTGCCGCTCACTGGATCCTACGGGCAAGCACCAAGGAGCCTGGCTGTGCAGGAGCAGTCAGAGTGCACGACACTGGGGAAGCCTCAATGACATCAACACTGCTGACAGCCTTCTCGTAGCCACATCACTAGAAAGCAAATCACTGAAATGTCATTTTCTGCAGCAAGTCACATCGAGAAATCAGGCCTGGTTGAGATTAGGAGCTGTGGACATTCTCACCTTCCCGCTGGAAGGGATACCGGTTCCATCGCACTGCACTGGCCACATGGGAAAAAGGTGCTTTAATTGGGGTTAGTGACAGTGTCGGGGGCTGCCAGGCTTTGCAGCGGGTGTTCCCGAGGGCAACAGGAGCACAGGACACATGCCAGGTCCTTTCACAGAATCATAGAACAACCAGGCTGGAAGGGACCCATCGGATCTTCTAGTCCAACCATTCCTATCAAACACTAAACCAAGTCCCTCAAGACCTCATCCATCCGTGCCTTAAACACCTCCAGGGAAGGTGAATCAACCACCTCCCTGGGCAGCCTGTTCCAATGCCCAATGACCCTCTGTGTGAAAAACTTCCTCCTGATCTCCAGCCTAAATCTCCCCTAAATCTCCCTTTACAGAAACCCTGAGACTAAAGCTAAAACTAATCAACTTCCCCTGCAGGTGGGTATGACAGCACACATCTCAAAATCTCTTCTTCCACAGCATCACATCCTGCACAGATGTTAAGGGTAAAACCAGGAATCAACCAGCACAGCACTGACATGTACGGGGCACAGAAAGAAAGAGAGAACGAGATCTTACACAATCGCCACAGGGCACATCAATAGCTCCCTTTGCCTGGCAAGCAAATGGAAAACAAGTGGAGAAACAACCAGTCAGGGGCTGGAGCAGAGCAGGGGCATCACTGATGAGGCTGAACAGATGAAGTTTCTGTTCCTGATAAGTTACAGGCTTTCTCTGTCACAAGAGATCATGTCCTCCTGGATGAATGCAGACAACTGGCTTCTGACCTACCACAGAAATATAAAGCGTTTGTTCCGTTTCTTTATCCTCTACAGCGATAATTGTTATACAAATCCCACAAATGTTCCTGAGCATTCTCAGAATGTAAAGTTTAAAAGCTTTTTGCTGATAACCAGCTTTATCTCAAGACTTTAAAAGAGAGAGAGAGAGAGAGACGATCTTAATGAAGAAGTTCAAGAACTGAGTTGAAGTGACCGACAAGAACGTGTGTCTTGTTACTCTGGGACAAGATATCCTGAGCACCGTGTCCAAACACTGCTCTGGGCAAAGATTTTTTAACTTCATAGAATCATAGAACAACCAGGTTGGAAGGGACCCATCGAATCTTCTAGTCCAACCACTCCTATCAAACACTAAAACAAGTCCCTCAAGACCTCATCCACCCGTGCCTTAAAAGAATTTCCTTCAGGTCCTTTGGAAATGGTAGACAGAGCTAGAGAAACCACGGCTTTGCAAAAGCCACTGGGATGGCTTCAGATAACTTATCAGTTCAGAAAGAAAGCAGCCAGTAACCTCAACAGCGCTCAAAGCAGTGTCCCAGCAGCTAAGCCAAGCGATGGCTTTTGCAAGGAGGCAGGAGTGTGGTCGAGCTGCTCTCCTCCAGGAAACATGGGAAGAAAATGGGACGGGAGATTGAACAGCTCCTGTCCTTTCCCTCTCCATGCCATGCTGGCAGAACAAACAGTCCCTGGGTTGAATCATATTTCAGGAAGGAGATTCAGGCAGGGGATCCTAGCCAGAAGCATCCCTCCGGCTTCTTCCATCTTGCATCTTCTCCACAGCATGTGGCAAACCAGCATCCTTCCCCACCTCTACCAGCTCTCCTCTGCAGCCCACCCGCTCAACATGGTCTTCCTACATGGGCATCCAAAAGTGTCCCCTGAGCGCTGCAGGAACACAACCCATGGAGCAGAACCAGCCCTCCGCTGCCTGTGCCAAGCTCAGCTCTCCTTCACCCTACGGTGACACCAACCCGGTGACTCCTACACTTCCAGGCGCCGACAGAGGAAGACTGTGTATTAAAGGCAGTGTATTAAAGAGGGAAGAAAACTTTCCAATGCAAAACCAGCGTTCTCACAAAACAAAGTCCTAAAGGCACAAACCGGTGAACTAATCAGAGCAAGAGTAATCGGAAAGATTCCTGCAAGATTAAAAGAAAGGGTTTCACTAGCAACCTAAGTTTCTGAGACACCATTTAGAAAGCCTCAACCTGTACACTGAGAGCAAGAGAGAGGCGGCTCAAGTGGTCCGTGATGCATCACGGTCCCTCAGATCAGACAGCACATGCCATTAGTTATCTTTTTCCTCAAGCTTATCTGCTAGCTTCCTAAATAACACTGTTCACACAGATACTGATCTACAAAGGGTGATAAATACATATATATATATATTCACACATTTTAATCCCTGTAATAAAGGTCTGCTCCTTCTTCTCCAATGCTGCTGGAGCAGCTGCCAACACTGGTGGCTGTTCTCAGAAGTAAGTTTGCCTCCACCAACCCTCCAGAGAAAGCAACAGAAAGCAGACTACGGCCAAAAGGAGAAGCGGTCAGCTCAGCTCAGTCCCATAATTGCTATGTACAGAAAAGAAACCCGTTAGACACAAAGTCCCCTCTTCCCTCCAGCTCGCGAGCCGGTTCTGCTCAGCCCAGCTGGGTCACTCATCTCGGAGCCTATGCAGATCCATCAGGATAACTTGGATAAACATAAGCATGGTCCAGACAATTTACATTTGTAGGCAATAAACAACAAGCGGCATGCAACGGTTTTGTTAGAGAAGTCAAAAACAATCGATGGCTTTAACATTAGAAGTGTGTCCCCATGTGGCAGAGTCAACATGCAAACAGAGGAGTGGTACCTAACAGCAGGTTAAGCCGTTCCTGCGACCTAAGCAGTCGTGCGTCAGGTAGTTCAACACCAAATTAAACAAAACCACACCTGAAGTTGACCAAGATCACCAAATTCAGAAAAATTATAAATCTGTGTTTACAGTAGGTAATTCCTTGCAATGTGTTTTCTGTATCTTCTCAGAAGGGAGGACAAGGGTGGGAAAGGGAAGCTGGGGGGCTTTGCCGGAGGCTTCCCCCACCAGGAAAATGAAGAGTTGCCTGTCCCTGTCTCTACGTTAACGCTAACAACAGTATTGACTATCAACACTTCTTATTTAAACACCAGTTTCCTAGAAAAGGAGTGGTTATGGATTAGATTTAACAGATTGCTGTAAAGCCTCTTGGGATCGGTACCAAATGTTCTTCAGCTTGTGAACATGGTGTGTTTAAAACAAGTTTAAGTGCAAGCTTCCAGCAATTCCCACGTGTCGTCTACAGGGACTTGGGGAAGCAAATGCCTCCTCCAAGGGATTCACTCTCCACGTCTGCCCTCCGACAGCAATCAGGAGCACGAATCAGAGAATTTGCCTTTGCACGCTAGGAAACTGCAGACCGGAGCTGGCAATCCATGACCACTCCTGCCAGGTCCCGGATCAAAGCCACAAAAAGACACACAGCGGGATTAACACGACGGTCGCAGGGTGTCCCTCTCCAGGACAGCAAACTACGGAGATCAAAGACCAGGACAAGGAAGATGCAGCAGAGGCTACAGCCAAGATATTCAGGAGCTTTGGTCTTGAGGTTTCAACATGACCCTGTCGCCACTCAGAGAAAGAGCAGCCACCAAACAGTCAGTGCTACGACCAGAAGAAAGGACATCATAAAGGGAACACGTGGAGAAGGAAAAATGCTAGAGTACAGCTGACACTTTCTGAGCGATTTCTGCTCTTCAGGAATGGGAATAGAAACCTTTGGAAGAGTTTCTTCACTTGCTTGCTGGGGAAAGGCTGTCTCAGTAGGTATCTCCTGCATTTTTAGTTTGTCTTCATCCTGTACTAACAGAGGACGTTCCCGTGTCTGCTTTCGTGGTAGAAGATCAAGAAAGACAGAGAGAGATGAACAAAAATGACAGATGGAAAGTGCCCAAAAGGATACTTGGAGGTGTGCAAAGCGTCAGGACAGTCTTCCCCTCAATGTAAAAATGAAGAGAGCAGAGCTGCTGGTGGCTCGGATCCCATCAGCCTTAGAACTGCAAAACCTAACCCTCTCTGCAGAGCTCATCAACACCTGGATTGGAATCACGTGTTCATTGGAATCATGAACCTCTGGATCACCATCACGCGTGTTTTATGGCTGCCCTCCCAGAAGAGCGTGTGCTCAAAACCTACTGAAGTGGTTTGGACTCGGAATGGTTGAGAGTAGAGTTTGAGGCATTAGAAATAAGAAGGGTGTAGTACAAAATGTGGTCTCTGACAGCTTCCTATCCTACAATGCCCTTAAAAAAAATAGCATTTGTTAAATACTGCTGAGCATCCAGACCGCGGTGCAGATACAAAATGCTTTTTTTCAAAATCCTGACGACGGTATCAAAATTTCAACTGCTTTGAAAATTCTACTGGAACACGTGAAAAATCATTTCATCTCAGAAAACCCGAGCGTCGAAGAGGCAAGATGGCAGTAGGAGCGTTGGAAACTCCTTAAAACTTCGCTCCGTGGTTTAACACTTTTGTTTCTGGAATCTAAAGGATGTGACACACCGGAATGACATCATCATGTAGGATCATGCAAGGGCTCTCGGTGGAGAAAGAAATGATTGTGGGAAGAGCTGCTGCCCAGTAACTCTCCATCCCTTTAGTCTGCCAGATCTGGTGAAATCCGAGCGTGTCTAGGAGAGGAAAAACTTAGCTCTGAGCTCTCTCAGCTGCGCCAGCCTCTTTTGATCAGTACGTAACTTTGGGACTGGTTCTTTGCACACCCCCAAGTGATGAGCGTTGGGGAGAAAGTAGCCGGGAGACTGGGCAGCAAAAGAAAATACAAAATGCAAGAGTAATATGATCATTAAAACAAACAAACAAAACAAAACAAAAAAAAAAAACAGGAAGAAAGACAACATAAAAAGAACAGGGTAGAGTTAAACTTTCATAATTGCTTTTCTCGCCGAATACACGGTTATATCGTTCATGCAGCTTTTTCGAACCAGCCATGCACCAAAATAAGCAAAATCGAAAGCTGCAAAAGCTGCAGCAGTGCACAAGTCCTCTCAGTGTGAGTTAGGAAGGTACATCATAGAGCCAAAAGAAAAAAAACATTATCCAGCAGCTGCTGTTGAGTTTTTGCTTGGTGCCATTGCAATAGCAAAAGTCTGGTTCAGAAGCACATATCAGAGCAGCAGCTTTACCTCGAGCCCACCAACCTGTCTCTCAGAAGATACGACAGTGACTTTCTTGACCTGGACACACAAAGGTGTTAAGGTTCAGTTGTCTTGCAATAAAACACATGGGAACAGCAGAAAAGCAGCCCCTGGCTGAACACACTTTGGCCACCACAGCAGGGTGAAGATACCACCATTAACAGGAGAAAGAGGATTGCTGCGGATCGTCATTTACCAACCTTCAACATGTGCCAGTGGAGGGAAACGCTGGAAGGTGCCTCATCCAACCTGAGTCATAGGATGGTTTGGGTTGGAAAGGACCTTAAAGATCACCCAGCTCCAAGCCCCTGCCATGGGTAGGGACACCTCCCACTGGATCAGGTTGCTCAAGGCCTCTCGAAAATGCATTTCTGGAAGTTCACATGTTCTCCTTTGTCTCAGAGCAAGACCACTCCAGTGAAGCCCAGGCTAGCAGTGAATTTCCAGAAATGCAAATGCAGAGCTGACACCAACCCTTGGTCGCTGTGGATCACTGCAGCCTCCCAGGATCTCACAGCGTGGTCACCATGCAAGAAATTCATCATAATCAAGAAGGTAAGTCTTGAACTGCAACTGTGGAGCTTGAGAGCCCCAGCTCTATCCCACCCTGTGACATCCATGATCCTGTGGGCAGAACCCGAGCCCTGTTGCCCGAGTTCATGCAGAATTTACACCGAGACTCAGCCAACGAAGACAAAAACCCATTCGTGTGTTCAACAGAGTAACTCAAAGGATAATTATCACCGCTCGTTAGTTAATTTGGAGGCTTTTCCTTTTCTAGTGGGAGAAAAACGCTATATAATTGTCATTGCTTTCATCTATGCTATGAGGAGCCTGCAGGTGGTTAAAATCCCTCATTCCTGTTCTGATAACCTTCCCTCCACAGTAGGATGGTTTCTGTTTAGAAAGTATCTCATTCAAAATGGTTTGAAGCTGAAATGCAAATGCTGGGAGCAGGAAGAAGACCAGGAGAGTCTACAACTGCCACCACAGCAGCCAAGAAGCAATTTTTCATTTGTAATGAAAAATCACATTTATTATTTAAGGGCCTGATCACCACTGCTTCTGACTAGAGTTTTACTCATGAGCTTCAAACCTGAGCGAGGTAACACCACTATCCAACAGAGCAGCTCCTCTGTCATCCAAGGGGAAACCAGTTGGTAGACAGATCTCTGCGCCAACTTGGTTTCTTTGAAAAATTACCTTTTTTTAAGGAAATTAGCAGAGAAACTGTGGCTGTATGTGGCTATTAACACACAGGCACTGTTCCTGTAAGGAGGAAGCTTCCCAGCACGTATGAACAGCCCTGTTGTAGCCACCTGAGGAGTCTTCTTGAGGCAGATCAGCACCTGTAGATCCTAATGCAAGACTAAACCCAACGACACACCAAATTAACCGGAGAATAAAATGACTTCTGAAAGCGGATACCACTCCAGTGATTCTCCACTGGGTTACCGGCAATATTTTCTGTGAAGCAATAATTCCCTTTAATTCTGGTGTTTGGGTTTGAGTTTTTTCCCCTCCACGTTTTGGGGAGATTCATTCCCTGGCACCAAGAATGAGCCCGGCCCCAAACCAACCATGGAAAATGAAGTCTAGTATCACGGGTGACAGCAACATTGGGAAAAAGCAGCGTCAAAACCAGGTGAGGAATTCCTACAACCTTCCTACTAAAAACATATATGACATTTTTATGATACTACAACCAAAGCATCAATTCTCTCAGAGACCACTACACGTGTAAAAATTAACTATTAAAAAATTAACTATTAAAACTCAATATAACCCAAAGGAAGGGGAGCTGAGGTCAAGTCCTGCATTGCAAAGCTGTCTCCTGGCACAACACCCACGCGCCGCAAGGTACTCACTCCGTCCACTCCTGTAGGAATCTGCCCGTTGACATTAAGGGTTCGGAAAGGGGAGTGAGTGGACAAACGTTTGTCCCATTCACTCGGCCGAGGCTCCGGGACGGACTCCATAAAGTTCTTCTTCAACTCACTGATGTTGGCGTGATGCTTCTTTATTTCGTCTTGGGTTTTATCTAGATCCTGTCAGCAAAAGGACAAGGTAAATGAAGAGACGTGGAGGTGACACCTGCGGTTGCCTACGCTGCCGCAAAGCAAAGCTGCGCTCAGCAGAGTCGTTGGCGACTTCCATCAGTGTGCTCACACTGCCAACACACAAAGGGAACGTCCTCTCTCCTCTTTGCTTTTGTATTAATGGGGATAAACTGCCATCGGGATGGAGTGGGGTCTCCTCCAGGAGTGGGATGTGCCATCGGTCAGCTCAAGCTACACCAAAAGCGATGACAGGTGAGGTCTAATCTCCTGGGTTTTCCTCATCTGTTTGGTTTGGGGTTTTTTTTAAATTGCAAGGGCAGGTTGGATGGTGCTTTGAGCAGCCTGATCCAGCGGGAGGTGTCCCTGCCCATGGAACTGGACAGGCTTTGAGGTCCCTTCCAACCCAAACCATTCTAGGATTCTATGATGCTATATTTGTTAGGGTTATTTCATCCAAAGCCTTTAAATTGGGTGGAGTTGCTTTCTTTTCTCTCTGTTGGCCTGAATGTTCACGGGTATATACGCAATTAATGTTTAAGAAAATGTTTCCCCAATTTAATTTATTCTCCTCATGCCTATTCTCTTTCATCCTACCAGGAATTATCTTCGGTCCCAGAATACCCCATTATCTTCCCCTCCTCTCATCTCATCCCTCCAGGAGCTACCACAGGAGGTTTTAGACTTCTGAAATGAAGATGAGATGACAGCCCTCTAGAATCGACTGGAGAATTCCCTTTATGCCGGAACAATCAAGAAACTCGGGCTAACATTTCTCACCTGGACAGAGCCCAATTTCTAGTCTGTGATGCCAGCTTACAACATAAATGCAAAGACTTCAAGGCAAGCCAGCTCTCTTCTACTTGTTTAAAATCAGCTTCTCCTTGCAAGCAAATCAGAGTTTGTTGAAGACAAAGCTTTTGCATAAACTAGGCATAAGCCAAACAACAACCTTCTGGACAGTGCCAAAAGGCAGCAAGCATCACACATTGGAAATTGGAACATCAAGGTCAGTAGAAGCATCTCTGGGAAATATCACTGGCTTTGTGCTTTTAGCTGGAGCTCAGCCCATCGATTTCAGAAGATGGGAAAGCAAATGCATCCCTAAAGGAGGGATCTCCCCCAGTATCTGCGTTCCTGCAGCTTACACATGGGGCTCAATGTGTTATCACCCCTCTCTGCAGGGCTAGTGCCCCAAAGACTCATTAACAACACTTCCTCGTTTTGGCACAGTTCAGGGGGAAAAAACCCAGTTTTGGCACACATCCTGGATGAAAGCACAAGCAAGTGCCTGCTAGTTAGGAGGAAAAAAAGCACAAATAAGGCTGCTGAGGACTCCAGGGCAAAGCCCTGCCTGCATCCAGGAGCCCTATAGCTGCTCCTGGTTCGGAGAAGAGAGAAAGACCACCTTGGCCATTCACCGCTGCGCAAGAGCTGGTCCTGGAGGGCTTGCGGAGAAGCTAAAGCCACGAGGAGCTACGTGGAGCCACAATGGGTCTTGAAAGCATCTTGAGGAACAAGCTTGCTAAGCGTTAAGGCTTTTCCTCCTGCGTTGCCCTTTTGGTACAAACACGGAGCATTGGGGTGTTGAGCGCGGAGTGTTAAATGGCTTTCAATAAAATCAAGCGGCAGCTTCAGGAGCGTGAGGTCTGCTGGAAAAACGTCTGATCTGCCAAATGCATGGATTAAAAAAAAAAAAAGGGAATAAAGGGAGGGTGAGCTGCTGGGTCAGCTCTTTTCTAAGGGAGGGCTGGAGCACCTGCAACAGAACCAGTGGGAAGGGCAGCAGGGAGGGAATGGGCTTGGAGTGCCAGAGCCAAGTATTGCACTGCAGGAAAAAGGGGGTTTGAAACAACAGAAAAGCTCTGATTGGGGTTGGGGAGATGGAGCTGCTCCACTTGGGTGAAAGAAAGCGACTGGGACAGTCTTCACAGTGCTCCGGTGGCAGCCGAACCGTGCCTGTCGTGTCAAAGCACCTTCACGCGTAGCCGAAAGCTTATGTTGTAGCAGTCATCAGTCAAAAACAAACAAAAAAAAAAGAAGATTTTAAAAAAACACCCAGAAGCTGCAAAACTTTTAAAATTGAAACGAGAAGAAGGCAGTTAGTACACTCCACTTGCAAGAGATACCAACAGGGATACCCTACCAGCTGCTGGGGCTGCAGTTTGGACTAGGAACACAGAACATAGAGTATCAGAAGCCACAAAACGTCTTCTGTAACACAGAGTATTAAACCAAATAAAATATATGATTGGCAAGGTCTGTTCTGAGATGGTGCTTGGGTGAAACCAAGAGGAAAGAGCTAGAGCCAAAGGTAAGAGCTGTTTGCAGAGGGATGAAATCGCTTCTCTGCACAAGCGTCAAGCTCTTCTGTCCCTTCCATGGGGACCTGACGCACGATGGGGTCTAGGGGAGCGTTCAAGATGCTGCAAGGCCACTAAGTGTTGGGAGGAGGGCTGCAACACTGCATTGCTGCAACGCTGGTAGGAACATCCAAAAGAAGGACTTGCTTCTGCCTGAAGCAGCATGGACATCGTGGTGGCCCGAGTGCCACAGAGGTGACAATTAGCTTATGCAGCTAATGCAGCTTATCCTGAATTTTGCATTTTCACAGATTGCCTTTTGACACCTTCCCTGAAGGTGTTTAAGGCACGGGTGGATGAGGTCTTGAGGGACTTGGTTTAGTGTTAGATAGGAATGGTTGGACTAGAAGATCCGATGGGTCCCTTCCAACCTGGTTGTTCTGTGATTCTGTGACCCAGGAAAATAATTTCTTGCAAGCATGTATGAACTCGTAAATGAAGTCCTGTCACAAAGCCAGGTTGGATGGGGCTTTGAGCAACTGGATCCAGTGGGAGGTGTCCCTGAGCATGGCAGGAGGCTGGAACTGGATGGTCCCTTCCAACCTACCCCCCTCCATGATTCTATGAGCACCCAGCAGTTCCGAGAGCAGACCTGAACACGCAGCTCTGCCAATCATATATTTTGGGTAAGTATGAGAGAATGAAAGTTAGAAGAGGTAGAAGGAAGAATGCACATCGTCATGTTTACTGTCACCATGCAAAAGCGTATTTAAAACCAAAATAATAAAGTCTCTCATGCAACGGCATGCAAAACCAAAGGCAGCAGCAAAAGAGGAAGAAAAAAGTTCAGCGCAGATGCAGAAGGTCTAAGCAAACGCAACTGAAAAAAGCTTCAAGTTCATACAAACCTCCAACATTAAATTGCTATGCCTGATATAAATGTTTTCACCATCTAGCCTCTTTGATCTTTTCTGTGAAAATGAAAGAAAAGGGGGGAACAAAAAGGAAAAAGAAAAAAAAAAAAGAAAAAGCACAAAAAATTAAAACGTTGTTCTTGCGGGAACCGACAAATTGGCAAATTAAAAAAGTTAACTCAAGGTGGGGAGCGCAGCGCTTGGTGCCAGCGTGGGGCGGGGACCCAGCCAGAGTGGGGGGCACCACCAGGAGATGGGGGGCTTGCTCATGGAGGATGGGGTAATGCAATGAGTCCTTTAAAGAGACAGGTCCCAGGGTTTCATCGGCTTTTGCCTCGGTTTGTATCGCTGCCACACAGAGACACTTGACTGGTATTCTGTAGAAACCTTGCACGGAGTCACAACCTTCACGTTGCTGAGAGCGACACCCGTGAGGCTGTAGTGCCTGGTGCCACCTGTGCAAGGTCTCAGTGTGCAGACTGACCACATCTTAACCACCTTTCCCATCCTGGATAAGTCCCCTAGTACTTAAATCATACAAAAAAAGCATTATCCTTTTTTTTTTTTTTTTTTGCATTTCCAGGAATGCACACTTCATGGTTTTCTTTGGTTTCTAACTGAATTTATCACAGAGCACATCAATTTTGATAGGAATGGTTGGATTTGATGATCCGGTGGGTCTCTTCCAACCTGGTGATTCTATGATTTTACAAATCAAACCAAGTGTGTTGCCCTGGAACGCTCAACATGCATGATGCCAGCAACCAGAGTGGTCAGGGGACAAAAAGCTATTCAATTTTAAAGGAAATATTTGATAGCTGCAGTTTAAAAACAAAAACCCAACCCAAAACACACGAAGAAATTGGAGCGCTGTCTTTTTAAACAGGTTACAGATGCATGAGTGATATGGCAAATTTGGTCGGTGAAAGTGTAAAATGTCTAACCTTCCTCATTCTTATCAGCTCTTCCTCTTTTTCTGCAGGCTGCTGCTGTCAGGCAGTGATAAAAAAAACAGAAAAAAAAGAAAAAAAAGAAAAAAAAAGAAGAGTTGTTGGTTCATTGAACTACATTGAACCTCAGTTTTTAACCTTCAAAAAAATGTGAGCAACCTAACTGAATGATCAGCACAAACCTGGGGCTGGTCACCATCCGTGGTGGGCACGGTGACCTCAATGTGGCTTTTCCTCACCTACATTTAAGAAATAAATCGGTAAAAACATTTTTCTTGTTAGTAGATTTGTTTCAAGAGCCCGTTTAGTTTCAGAACGCAGCTGCATGAAGTTGGTTTCGAAATGCCGGGTGAGCATGCACAAACCAACATGCAGCCCTCGGGGGAGAGTTAAAGACACCGCAGCTCTGTTAGTGAACAGCACGTTTGCAATAATTCAGCTTGAGAATTATTTCCATTTGAAACCAGTGCTCTCCAGTGCCGGGCTTCCCACCAGCAGCAGCTTTGTCAGGCAATGCTTTCAAATCCCATTTGCAGCTGGATCTCTCGAGTGAAATCTTACCCAAAAGCAACATACTCAGATTAGCACCGACCTTCTCAACAACAGGACGTTACTTGTTACGCACAGGGATTACGTTCACAGAGTCAGTAAGGAGAGACCTAGCTACAAAACTGATGAGGGGAAATGGTTTTCAGCTGAAACGGGAGTTTGAGATGAGATCTTAGGAAGAAATGTTTTGCTGTGAGGGTGGGGAGGCCCTGGTCCAGGTTGCCCAGAGCAGGGGTGGCTGCCCCATCCCTGGAGGGGTTCAAGGGCAGGTTGGATGGGGCTCGGAGCCCCTGATCCAGTGGGAGGTGTCCCTGCCCATGGCAGGGGTGGAACTGGATGGGCTTTGAGGTCTCTTCCAACCCAAACCACTCCATGATTCTATGAAAATCCAGCCTAACATCGCAAATTTTCTTTACTCTTTATAAGTAGAGACCTGAGACAGTCTTAACACTTTAAGGCAAGTATTTTAGGGAAACTGGATTGCCAAAAACTCCGCATCGGCGAGTGTTAAGTGACGCAGCTGTAGTTGAGGAACAGGGTAAATTTGGCACGTTCAAATCCACAGTTTCCTCTCGCATCTACATTTAGAGAAAAAAAAAATCCAGTGTTCAAGCATTTAGGAAAAAACTCTAAGAATGGAATGAATAGAATTTACATATTCTCAGTTTAAGGCTGGGGTGGGTGAGCAGCCATACAGGAATGGCCTTGCAGGAACGAAGTGCCACGATGCACGCTCCAACCTGCCATCCTGAAGATCCCTGTAGCATTTTCATTTAATAATTACAGGGCACAGCAGCTGCCTCTTCTTCACTTCCATCTCCCAACCTCAATTAATAACGATAATCCCCTGGAGTCTGTCGTATAAAACCCACTATATACATTAGAGCAAAAATGTGGCTCCAGTAATGCTGAGAATGGCTAAATATTCAGAGTAATGTGAAAATTGTATCTCAAGGCTGCAGCCCTGGGAGGTTCCAGTCAATGAGATCTGCAGGATATTAAGGACACTATAATGTGAACAATGGGTTTGTACATTATTTTCACTCGGGAGAACAATGCACGTCTTCCAACACCAGCAGAGCCCTCAGACATTTGTAGGAAGATCAAATAATGTTTAAAAAGAAATCATTTAAACAAAAAGCCCCCAGTGTCCCACCAGAGCCACCCACAACTCAAGTTTTAGCCCAGTTTGCAGAACACATTAACAGTTGCCCCAGTGAAAGCCGAGCAACACCAAAACATTTGTAGTCAGATACTGGGCTGCAGAGCACATCCGTATCACCGGTTTCACTGGAACTGTCCCTGCTGCTGTACCAGGAGTCAGCAGAGACAGCTTAGCGATGGGTGAGCTCTAAATTCAACCCCCGTGAGCTGCTGTGCAACTCCTGCTGGTGTTTTTAACCACACGTTTCTGGGTTGCATTTAGTCTGGCTGCAATTACTGAACCTCAGTTGCCCTTGACCTCGTCCCTCCTTGCACCCGAAGGGCGAGGGGTGGGATTTCCAGAGATCCAGAGCCTTGTACCTCACTCACACCTGAGGAATAAACCTGCAGGGGAAGGTGCCCAGAGCTGATGCGCTAGCCCAGCATGAGTGCAGTCTCTTCCCAAGAGGCTCTGGACTGCAATACCTTTGATGCATCGGCTGGCTCCGGCTTGGCTTTCGCTGCTGGGATTTCCTCACGTCTCACGTCAGGTTTCCCTGCTTCCTTTTCTATTTTAGAGGCAGCGAGAGCATCCTTCACGCCAGGCTTTGCAGGGACGGGTTCTGCAGCGTGGCTCTGGGCGATGGCTGGGGCAGAGGTGGGACGGGGGCTCTTCTCTGGGGTTATCGCGGCCACCGCTGGGAAGGGGGAAAGACAGACAGGGACAAGGTTCAGAGCGGATAACGTTTCCAAAGCCTTTCTAATTACAGTGCTGTCATTTCAAAAGAAAGGGAGGGAGAAGGGAAAAAAAAGGGCAAAGAAACAAAAATGTTGAGCAAAGCAGCTTGTGTGTTTAGTACGGAGAGGTTGAGATTGTTTTCCTTATGGTTTAAATAAAGCAAAATAAAACCCCACAACAGATGGTTACAAAAAGCAAGCTTGCACTCTGCAGAGAAGCCACACCAGAAAGGCAAATCTATTTTTGACCTCGTGCCATCGATTTCTGGGTCGTTCGTACACAACAGACACAGAAGTCCATCCCAGCGCAGCCACTAAAACAGAAACACTGAGAGCTGAGGGGAGCTCTCGACTCACTGGCATCTCCTCAACCAGGATGGGATGGTTTGGGAAAAGCCAACACAAGCTTTCCCCCATCTCCCCAGTCTTCTCAGCGAATCAGACAAAAAAATAATCAACAAGAATCACCCTATAAAACTTCCCAGCAGCTTCCTGGTGGGTTTCAAAGCAACCTGGGGCTGCGTGGCCGCCGGGCACCCCCTGCTGCAGCCCCAGGAACCACTGCCAGCAGATACCCAGCATCTCCAGATCGGTGACAGTGCAGAAATGATCAGCATGCTGCTAGAAAACACCTTCCAGAGAAGGCCGACGGTCTTAAATACAAGCACTAGGCGCACACAAAATCAACTGCCTGCTCTTCCCTTCAATCCCAATTTCCCAGTCCCTGAAAAGCCTGAAACCTCTGAAATACTCAAGCCAATTCAGTGTGACCCAAGCAAGTCCCAAGTAATTCACTGTGTGTTCCTACAGACGCAATGAGCTATTTAGTCCTCCTCATGTTGTTTGTGGCCATTTCACTACATCCAGACACCTGAAATAATTCCTTTGACATGGTCTCATATTCCTGAAGTCACAGTTTATGCAGCAAGAAACACGCTGAGTAACTCAGCCCAGATAACACGGGGTTACCAGTGCCCAGCCAGCCAGTCAAGGACACTAGAAAATTTGGCTTTAAAAAAGAAACTGTACTTTTAAAGTGACTCCTCAGTAAGAATTCCTGTCTCACTGAAGATAATTGCATCTCCTCTGTGTGTATAAACCATGTACACAATAAAGCATCCACGTGGTCAAACCCACACAAGGTGGAAGGGCAAAAAAAGCATCAGATTTTTTTTTAGAATGTGAAATTACACTCTTCAGCCAAACTCCTGGACACCATGTCTCGCTGAAAATCCACATTAAGACCCCAAACCACCACCTCCATCTCCGTGATCTCCCCCCTTCTTTGGCGTGGCAGTTCATTTCTGTGAGCCATGCATTGGGTTATCCTTTCCGAAGGACAACCAGTGCTGTGTCCCGGGGTTATTTATGCCACGGAAAGCGGTGACGGCCACCAGGGAGGTTGTACGGAGGGACGTGAGATGGCAGGGTCATTCGGGATGAGGAGGATGCTGGGTTTGCAAAGCCCTCGTGGTGGTACCTGGTTCCAGCGGGATCGGCTCTAGTTCTCTCATCACCACCATTTTTTCTTCCTCCTCCTCCTCTTCCACTGGGCTTATCTCCCCATTGCCAAGAGCACGTTTGGCTAAAAAAGTTATGCAGGTGTTAAAATGCCACCTCGAATATCAACCAGCACAGGAAATCCTGCTGTCAGTAAATCCACAGGGTCACCACTCTGTAGGGACTCCTGCTCCTCTCACAGCAGTTCAGAGCACTGAGACACATGGGGAAAAGAATAAAGGATCCTGGGTTTTCCCTTGGATGTTCAGCAACGAGTTCTATGCTGTCCAGAACAGCATTAAGATATATTTTCTTGGTTTACTCCATATAGCTATTTTGACATGTGACAATTTAAACACAGTAAGATGCGCTGCTTAAAAATATGAGCTTTGACATACCAACCGTCATTACCCGAGCCAAGAAGACAGTTCCCGCTGGGAAAAGAAGTGTCAAGAGGAGGAAAAAGTGCAGGAGATGAATGAGAAGTGGGGGTAGCTGCAGCTGGGATGCACTGGGCTCCAACACCAGCCACTGCCTGCTCTGCTGCAGCCTATCCCAGGGAATATCCTCCCATCTAAGCACAGGGGCTGGCTTAGGGCTTTCAAAGAAACAGGTGAAACTCCCAGTCACCTCCATCCAGGGCTTCAATCTCCTCTTCCTACAATGACCAAGGAGGGCAACAAAGCTTGTGACGGGTCTGGAGTACAAGTTTTAAAAGGAGCAGCTGAGGGTCCTGGGGCTGTTTGAGAAGAGGAGGCTGAGGGGAGACCTCATTCCTCTCTGCAGCTCCCAGAAGGAGGTTGTGGTGAGGTGGGTGCTGTGCTTCCACCGAGGAAGAAGTGACAGCAGGAGAGAGAACAGCCTCAAGTTGCACCAGAAAAGGTTTAAATTGGATATTAAGAAAAAATTCCTTATGGAAAGAGTGGTGAGGCACAGGCAGAGGCTCCACTCCTGTGGTGGAGTTTCCATCCCTGGAGGGGTTCAAAAATCGTGTAGACGTGGCACTCTGGGATGTGGTTTAGTAGGTACGGTGGGGTTGGGCTGAGGGTTAGACTTGGTGATCTTAGAGGTGTCTTCCAACCTTAATGATTCTACGACTCTATGACTAGCCAACTCTACTTTTAATTATCATCAGAATCATAACTATCATAATATCTGCAGCAGTGAGGTTGCTCTGAAAAAAACCCAACTAGGGAAGCAGTTGGCTACCCAGCAAAGCGCAACAGCAGACTGTAGGTGACCTCCAGCCGTCCCCGAGCCCCCAACCTGATTTTCAGGCACCGCATATTCCCACAGGTCCAGGGAATGAACCTTCCAAGAAGGCACAGGGGCAGAAGAGTGTTAAAAGGCCATTGCACACTCACTTTAACACACAGGCAAGCAGCCAGCCCACGGCACCTCAACACCTCACCCCAATAAAGCTGCACTCGCGTATTACTTGCAAAGCCAGGTGGGATTTTAGTGGCAATGAACACCACCACAAAGGGTGCAACCTCTGTCCTACAGCACAGCATCACTTCAACCCAGCAGGTCACAGCACGGGCGGCCGTGGGAGTCTCACCGATGCCAGATGCCGCTGCGGCTGTACCTGACCACGTCTGCAACAGCTCCGGCAACTTTGGTTCAGCAACAGGAACCTTAACCACCTCTACCTTCTCCTCCTCCTCTTCCTCCTCTGCAATGGGTTTCATTTCAAAAGTTTCAAGAGTGTGTTTGGCTAGAAAGAGGTTCGTATGCATTATCGAGAGCAGCTGGGGAACCACACGGACACAACGGACACACGACGGTCACTGCAGCAAGAGATCCCTCTCCAAGGCAGCAGCTGAGAGCAGCAAGAGGTTTTTTTACAGCAACTGAGTATTAACTTCCCACCACACAACTACATATTAGTCTTTCTAGTGCTTCCAGGCTCAACAGCGAATGGGATGAGAGGGAAAAACCAACACAATTAAGCTTTGCAGGCTTCTTGCCCAGACAGGGACACGTGGGGACACAAACAGCACTTGAGGGTGGTATGAGGCTGAGCTCTGCCTGCAAAGTCTGGGGAGATGCAGGTGCCGACTGGTAAAATCCAGGAGAAACACATCCAGACTCCTCTAGAAAAAACCTTTATATAAAAGCTAGAAGCTTTAATTAAATGTACTTGAGTGATCAACTTCAAATCTACAAACTAAGAATATACAGCCAACAAACTTGATGTTCTAAATGTTAATTCTCCACCTTCTGTTTTCACAGCATCAGGCTCTCCCTGCCAGGTGATGCTGACTAGTGAGAATTCAAGGCAAGGTGAGGGAATGGCCTCAAGCTCCACCAGGGGAGGTTTAGGCTGAATATTAGGAAAAAAATTTTCACAGAAAGGGTCATTGGGCAGTGGCAGATGCTGCCCAGGGAGGGGGTTGAGTCACCTTCCCTGGAGGGGTTTAAGTGACGGGTGGACGAGGTGCTGAGGGACATGGTTTAGTGACTGGTGGGAATGGTTGGACTCGATGATCCTGTGGGTCTCTTCCAACCTGGTGATTCTATGATTCTATAACACAGTTTGCTATGTTACTTTATGAAAGCTCAGTCTAGATTTCATACCATAAAAAGAGTGATCTTAAAAGCACACTGTAAAAAAATTCAGGGTGGGAGAAGGGAAGTGGAGCCGCACACAATGCATTTGCATACAAATTATCTCCAGCCCCAAAGCACCACAGGCATTCATTATTTAAGTGATAAAAGACTGTATATCTGACAACACCACTGCTGTGCTATGCTTATTAATATCCAAAGATGCCGTTGTGTCTACACACCTTTTAATGGCATTAATATTTATTAATAGTACCTATCTTAAAAGAAATTAAATTTTCACGTAGTAAAATGAGCAGTATTTCTCAAATCACCAAAAGAACTCCAGAATAGGCTGGAAAAACAGCAAGCAGGTCCCAGGATGAAGAATTTCAGAAGCTTTACAAGAAGTTTCAAGATCGAACTTTAAAGTCTTCTAATCCGCATTTACAAAAAACCCCAAATTTAATGAGAAGACAGTTCTCAAGTGTAAGCACATCCTGAAGTTTTCCCCACCTCCCCACAAGAATTACAGGTGAATGAGGTGCAAGGCAGAAATTTAAGGAGTCTCCCAGAGCCGAGGCTTGGCCAGACTGTCTCTCCTCTGGCTGTGAAACTCTTCTTGCAAAGGAATGAAAACAGAAAGCCACCAGACTTGGTGAAACGTTGAGTTGCCAGGAACAAGCATGTAAAGGACAGGAAAGGTACTGCAGAGAGTTGTAGCCACCACCACAGCTATACCTGGCTTCTCTCGGATCTGATCCACAGGTTTGGGTTCAGGAGCCTCTACCACCACCACCTCCTCCTGCTTCTCTTCCTCTACGACTCTGAATTCAACTTTTTGAGTCGCACGTTTAGCTGAAGAAACGGGGCACATGTTAACGACTGCCCCCACACAGAAGTGTTACATTCACAGGCTACTCTTTTCCAGGCTCTGACTTTTGGATGCAGGATCACAGCAGGGATTTCTCTACTTCATTTGGGGTTCTAAAGGTCTACAGGCTGTGGCCAAGGTGCAACAAACAGCGCTGGTGCTCTTGCCTCCATGCATCATGCCTGGGTAACCTCTGGCATCCAGACTACTGGCAAGCAGGCAATTTGCTTTGCTGTGGTCCGGACCTAACACCAAGCAGCACATCCCTTCCATCTCCGAGGCATGCAGCCCAGGCTTGGGGTGTCGCTGAACCCTAGAAACCCATGCCAGGAGCCAGCGGAGCTTGGCTGCTACTGGCCATGGGGTGCTGGGACAGCCCTGCCCCCTCAGGGGTTGCAGCATGACCGCGGGGCTCAAAGCGATGCTGTTCCTGCTCTGCCAGGTGCCCTGTGGTGCAAAGGGATGCTCCTCTCAATCTGGATCCCCTTGCTGTAAAGGCATGATCCCCTTTCTCTGGATCCCCTTGCTATAAAGGGTTTGCTCTCCTCTCTCTGGATCCCCTAGGTGCAAAGGGATGCTCCCCTCTTTCTGGATCCCCTTTCTCCCTTTTCTCTGGATTCTGCAAAGGCTTTGCTCCCGTTTCTCTTGATCCCCTTAGTGCAAAGGGTTTGCTCCCCTGTCTCTGAATCCCCTTGGTGCACAGGGATGCTCCCCTCTCTCTGGATCCCCTTGATAGACAGGGACACTCCCCTCTCTCTGGATCCCCTTGCTCCCACTTCTCTGGATTCTGTTGGTGCAAAGGGTTTGATCTCCTCTCTCTGGATCCCCTTGGTGCACAGGGATGCTCTCCTCTCTCTGGATCCCCTTGGTGCACAGGGATGCTCCTCTCTCTCTGGATCCCCTTGGTGCGCAGGGATGCTCCCCTTTCTCTGGATTCCCTTAGTGCAAAGGGTTTGCTCCCCTCTCTCTCGATCCCCTTGGTGCACAGAGGTGCTCCCCTCTCTCTGGATCCTACGAGTACCCCATGATCCAGATCAAGGGGAGCAAACTCAGACACTCCTTCTTCCTCACTCGCTCTAACCTGCTGCTATCTGGCTCTCTTAAAGATGTCAAGGATGAGACCACCTGATAATGCCACGAACTTCAACATCAGCATCACTTTAACAGACACTGAAAAAGTTTCAAGCAGATGCAGCAAAAAAAAATTAAGGAAAACTATGTATTTTAAGATGCTCCATTAAACAAAGCAAATCCTAGAATATCTTCATTCCCGATTTGCTGAAAGGAATTGAGATTGAGTGAGGAAACGTCTTTACAAGCAGAAGTTTGCCACAAGCCTTCAGCATCCACCTACATCCTTTTTGTCTGTCAATTCTTGCTAGTGCTACTACTGGTCTGCATTTCATATCCAGGTCTTGATAAAATGAGAAGTTCTGGGTTGTTTTTTTTTTTTAAGCAGGGAATTTAGGTGGTATTTAAGGAATATTTCAGCATCCTATAGAACTGAGGCACAAAGGGGGAGAGGCAGCAGACACTCACCTCCATCAAGGCTCCTAGAGGCTCGTTTACTTGCCGTCCGCTCAAACTGTGGAGCAGGTCGATCGATCAAGGCACTTGCCTGCCTCGTCTGTGCCTGAGTTCGCCCACTGTAGCGGAACTTGGAGCCCAGCGCCAGGAACCTGCTCTTCGGGATGGCCTCGGTGGAAGTCAGCCTGAAAACCACACACAGCATCTAAAAACCAGACCTCCGGGTCTAGAAATTGGCAGATTAAGAGAAATTAAAACAGAAGTCAAAGAAGTCTCTTGCCGACAGACACTTGGTTTAGTGTTTGATAGGAATGGTTGGACTTGATGATCTGGTGGGTCTCTTCCAACCTGGTTATTCTATGATTCTATGATTAACAAAACAACACGTGCTAACAGTAAGGTCCACAGCCACATAAGCTGAAAGATCAATGTCTTATGTATCTTACAAAGCAAAAGCTGCCTAGAAATTTATTGCAATATAAACACTTGTTGTCTGCACAACCATTTCACTCCAATTGTTGTGAAACCCTAAGGAATGCTGACAGAGCTCACTGCAGCAGCTGATCTAAAGCGCTGGTTATTCAAGCCTACTATTCAGAAAACCCACCTGAAAAACGTGTGATGTTCAACACATACTTTCCACAGCTTCTTTGCTGCCCGGTAACTTGGTAGCTTGAACCCAATTGTACTTTCATACTGTTCTTGCTGTGGAAAAAAATAAGTTACATAGGTTTAGTTAGAAATAAATGTGGTAGGCGGCCAGTCCTCAGCCCAACAACCTGTTCTGCTGCAGCATTAAGTACAAGAGTACCTGAACTCACTCCACAATGTGCAGGAGGAGCTCGGGTCCAAGAAAAGACAGGGTTTGGCCACAAGCCTGAGCATCTCTCAGGATGCACTGAGGTTTGTAGAGGAGCACACTGTGGGTTTTCGAATCATAGAATCATTATGGTTGGTCTCAAAGTGCCAAGTCTACGTGTTTTTTGAACCCCTCCAGGGATGGAGACTCCATCCCTGTGTTGCCTCTGCCAGGGCTTCACCACTCTTTCAGTAAAGAAATTCTTTCCTAATATCCAATCTAAATCTCCTCTGGTGCAACTTGAGGCCATTTCCTCTCATCCTGTTACTCGTTACGTGATAAAAGCCATTTTTGCAGCCATTCAGACTCATTTATCCCCCTGTCACAGCTGTGGGATGGGGTTGAAAATCGACTCTCCTGCAAGACTGGGTCATGGCAGTCAAAGCAGGAGGAGGATGAAGAGGAGAAAAGAGGCAGCCCCTATTGTAGCCCCTCTCCCTACCGTGTTTCCAATGACCAGTCTGTTCCAGGGATCTCACAAGAGGCAGCCTGCTTAGTTAAAAAGCGTGTCTGCATTTTTTAATTGCTTTGATTTTAAATGAAAGCAGAAAAAGAACCTTTGTCTTGCCCCATGTCCAAAAGAGGAGTTAGTCCTCTCCCAGTTTCAACTGTGAAGTTCCTGCTGGTTTCCTCTGGGAATACCACATGGTGCCAGGAGGTGGTGCTGGATGACAAGCTCTTTAAATCATCACCCAACTCCAGCAAGGTCATGGGGCTCTGATTTAAACGCGAAGCCCAGATCAGAAACCCGACAGAGTATAAAATGTTCACTCAGAGACAAGCTTGCTCCCTCTCCCTGCTTTTAATGAAGCAACCCCACTGGTGGTAATCAGATGGCAATTAAAGAAGACAGGAGCATAACAACTCAGAATGTACCTCTCCTGGCCGAATCTTAATAAAGAAGCTGCTGCGTCTGTAGGAAATCTTCAGGACTTTGGGCCAAGGGAAGCGGTTGATTCTCAGTTTGTCTTTGTAAACAAGAAGCCCACTGGAACAGACTCCCAGAGTGATGTCCACTCCTTCCAAGTCCTGGGAAAAGAGATGAGGATTTAAGCAGCGGTACAAGTTGCAGGTAATCCACACACCCCCAATTACTCCTCCAATCCTCCCCCAGGGCTCTCTGGAGTTCAGCTCCCTGCTGCCTAGACTTCAGCTCCCTACACAGCCAGGGTCAGGCCTGCTTTTCCATCACCTTACACCCTCCTACAGATCTCTCCTGTGATGCTGTTTGCTCAGAGGGCTGGTCTAGACTCCACCCTGTATTCCCCTGAGCAAATCAGCCGCCCCTACAGCATCAGAGCCTTTTCCTGAATTCATAGAATCATAGAATCACCAGGTTGGAAGAGACCCACTGGATCATCTAGTCCAACCATTCCTATCAGATTCCTCAGAGCAAGGGTCTCTCTACAGGAGCAATTTTGTAAAGCTTTCTGTAATATATAAATACTAAGCACTGGGGAAGAATCACTTCTCTTGCAAGAATACTTGAGGCATTTCTGTTGCGTCTCTGGTTCTGTAGCAGCAGCCACCTTAATTCCTGTAACTTTTAAAAGAAGCCCCCTGAAACAGGGAAATTTGCTCCTGCAAGGACAGGATAATTGAATTCCAAAATCCACAGCCTGGGCACCCACACTGGATCTCACCTTGGCTTGGTGAAGGTCGACTCCATACATAGACAGCTTTTTTGCATTCTCAAGGAATTCCAGGTCTGCTTGGGCTGGAGTCATGGATCTGGGGAGAAAAAGAAAGGGCTTGGTATTCCCATAACTGTTGCTTTTAGGAGGGGACAGATCAGACTCCACAAAACTGTTTACTCAATAGATTTTCTTTTGCTTTCAATACAAATTTGTGCCCTGTTAAGGATTATTTAATTGCTCCGAATGCAGAAATTTGTGCTTTGAGATACCCTCATAAAACAGACACCCCTTGTTCACGCAGAGCTGTACTGACACCAGAGAAGGAAGCAAGGGAGTGAGGTATGGGGCACAAAGCTTGACTCAGTGGGAGAAACACCAAATCAGCTGCAGCAGTGGGTACGGAATCCTGCACCTTCCAAGACCTCCTGCCTTGAGAACCTCCCAGCCCCAGCTACTGTTCTCCAAAGCAAAGGCAAGGCCAGCTGAGACCACTCAGCAGCAATTCCTACTGGGACAGAGCAGATGAATGAGATATTTTCTGGGAACAGATGGTACCCTGTCTGCAGGAGGGGCCACACAAGACAACTGCGCTGAACAGAAACATCCCGATAATGGAGGCTATTATCAACGTTATTGAAGGGCTCTTGTTAATAAGTTACTGGTGTCCAAGGTCCATCCAACAGCTCTGCTGGGAGAGCAGTCGGCTGTGTACATCTCATTTTGTCCCCTGCTTTGATGTCTTCCTTACTGAGTGCTCACACGTATCTTTTGTGCGATGTAAACAGAGGGTTGAGTGGTGGGAGACAGGGCAGACAAAGGCGATTGTCAGGACAATCCTCTAGGAAAGACTCAGGAGCAGCCACTCTCTCTGACATGTCCCCAATTCTTTGCAATTCAAGCAGCCAGAGACAGAACATGTTTTTTTCCCCACTGAAAGCCCTCTGACAGATTAATGTTCAAAGAATATCAACCAGAAATTAAATGGGTACATATTGCTTCCTCCCTCCTGCTACACGAGCAGATTAAATATAGCTTTGTCCTGCACCTTGAAGTAGCCCCCTAATGAAGCCATGAATAATTCGGCAATGTCATCCACCACTTCTAGCACAGCTAATGGCCTTTGACTTCAAGTCATGAAACTTGTCAGTAGCCCCGTACTTATTTTCCCTCATTTCCTCTCCTCTCAGTGCAAATGGAGAGGAATCAATTTGAAGTATTGATTTGCGGGGTTGAGCGAGGTGTTAATTGTAGCTCTGGTCGCGGCTGGGGGCACACATCCACCCTTCCCCACCGTACTCAGGGTATTGGATCCCATCTGCCTGCAAGAAGGTCTCATCTTTGCTGTTCTCTTTATCAGTGCATCTGCCAGCAGCTTCTCATAGGTCAAGGGGCTGCTGCCCGAAGGCCTCGGTATCACAGTCTGGTTTTATGGGCTATATTTTCCCCTAAAACTCAAATCTATCTCTGGGATGGGGCAGAAGCTGCTGGCTGGCTGCTCTTGCACAGCTCCACAATCCATGTGCTCGAGAGCATCTATGTAAAGGAACTCAGAATAAAAACAGGAAGAGGTTCAACTCCTGAGACTCTTTAACCTGGTACTAGGGACACTCCCCACATTTGGGGTTGTTCAGCCTGGAGAAGAGGAGGATGAGGGGAGACCTCATTGCTCTCTCCAACTACCTGAAAGGAGGCTTTGGAGAGGAGGGAGCTGGGCTCTTCTCCCAAGTGACAGGGGACAGGACGAGAGGGAATGGCCTCAAGCTCCACCAGGGGAGGTTCAGGCTGAACATTAGGAAAAAATTTTTCATACAAAGGTTCATTGGGCACTGGTAGAGTTCCCAGAGGTGGGGAAATTCATAGAATCATAGAATAGTTTGGGTTGGAAGGGACCTTAAAGCTCATCCAGTTCTACCCCTGCCATGGGTAGCGACACTTCCCACTGGATCAGGGGCTCCAAGTACCATCCAACCTGGTCTTGAACACCTCCAGGGATGGGGCAGCAACCACTGCTCTGGGCAACCTGAGCCAGTGCCTCATCACTCTCATAGTGAAGGAATTTTTCCTCGTGTCTGGTCTAAATCTGCCCCTCTCCAGTTTATACCCATAGCCCCAGTCCTACCACTACAAGCCTTTGTAAAAAGTCCCTCCCCAGCTTTCTTCAGGTACTGGAAGGTCGTTATAAGGTCTACTCGAAGCCTTCTCTTCTCCAGGCTGAAGAACCCCAAGAAAGCTCCATTATTTCTGGCTGCCCCAGGCCTCAGACCTTACCTGTATGTTTTATGAAGCTCCACAACCTTCTCTTCCAGCTCTTTTGTCTGGTTTGGGGCCAATTTAAATTCACTGATGTAATCTGGGCTATGGAGGTCAGGATCGTAGTCTCCCAGCTCAGACTGGACCGTGTAGGAACCCAGCAGAGCCAAAGTCGCAAAGGAGCAAGGCAGCCGCCCCGAGATGATGTCTTGTCTGAGCTGAAGACACAAGTAATACCTGGGCAAGGAAAAAGTAAAATACCAATTACAGAGAACTTAGAGAAACTTAAATATCTTGAGGGTCAGAGTCTATTTTTGTGTCCCTAATGAATGCAGCATGATGCTTGTTTCTAGTTTCTACCTGTATTTTCACTTATGGAGCAAACAGTGTGGAGAAAGGAGAACCTAATGTCATCTCCACTCTGCAAAGCAAGTAGAGGACACCTCCGACCAGAAAATCTTGGTTTTAAATAAAAACTTGCTTTGCTACACAAAAACATGCCAGCTTAATAAAAGATGCTGCTTTACATACGTTTGGACTTGATGATCCAGTGGGTCTTTTCCACCTGGTGAGTCTATGATTCTATGTGGGACTTCACATATCCACCAAAAATAAACAAATCCCCACTCCAAGTCATCTGATCTGGTTTGCTGTAGCTTGGAAAACCACCCAAATAATAGAAATTTCACTTCAATAGTCACTGCTTGGCTGAGCAAGCTCCCTGGCTGGCAGCAAGATTTCCATGCAACTCGTAGATTCATTGAGACTGGAAAAGACCTCTAAGCTTATCCAGTCCAACCATCAATACAACATCAACACCCCTACTAAACCATGTCCTAAAGTGTCACATCTACATGACTTTTGAACCACTCCAGGGATGGAGACTCCATCACTGCCCTGGGCAGTCGCTGTCTGTGTTTCACTACTCTTTACGTGAAGTAATTTTTCCTAATTAAAGGGGACAGGATAAGAGGAAGTGGCCTCAAGCTCTGCCAGGGGAGATTTAGGCTGGACAGTAGGAAAAAAAATTCACAGAAAGGGTGATTGGGCAGTGGCTGAGGCTGCCCAGGGAGGAGGTTGAGTCACCTTCCCTGGAGGGGCTTAAGGGACGGGTGGACGAGGTGCTGAGGGACATGGTTTAGTGTTTGATAGGAATGGTTGGACTTGATGATCCTCTGGGTCTCTTCCAACCTGGTTGTTCTATGATTCTATGATTTTAATATCCAATCTAAACCTCCCCTGGTGCAACTTGAGGCCATTTCCTCTCGTCCCATTGTTTGTTACTTGGGAGATAACTCACCTGGTTATGTCCTCTGTCAGCTGCGCGGGATCCGGTGGATAAAACTTGACGTTGAAGGTAAAATCCCAGGGGCCTCCTGCAATTAGAAAGAAGAGGTTAAGAACAATAAACCACACCAGAACAGCTTTGAGATAGTCAAATCGTTACAAAAAAAAAAAGCTGGGAATATCCAGTCTAATCTTCAAAACACAGCGATCAGATCATAAGCCTGCTTTTGCCCGCGTGCACAGCTTGTTGCTGCTTAGCAGATGGTACGATGCAGTTTTGTTTACGAGATCTTAAACGCAAGCAGGAGAAAACAAAGCAGGGCAGGCAAATACGCATGAATAAACCACAACTAGTAGGGGAAAAAAATTAAATTCCTTGCGAAAAAGCTAAATTAGGTAATTTTTCACTGACTAAAAAGAGGAAGATTCATGAAGAGAGGTCAGGCGTGCGCTCCAGGTTAATAAAGGAACATTGTTTTATCACCCGACCCCATTTTCCAATTTCTCACAAGGAGCAGATGTGTAATTCACTCAGCAGCCCAACGCGTTGTGGTCGGGCGGTCAGACCACAGCGAAACTCAGCACAACATGAGCATCAACCTCTGGAAGAGACAGTGAGCGCTACGATAGGAATAGTTTTACAAGTCCAGACCTAAATGCTTCAACACAGCTTGTCGCAAGCCTTGTACAGCACTTTTATGGGCATTAACTGTAGTGAGCAGCCACATATCACACCTAGAAGTGGCATTATTTGTGGTGTGGTATGTGACACACTGAAGGAGTTGCTGGTTTTCCTTGAAAATAACCACATTTACCCACAGAAAACAGTCCTATTATGCACCACATGACCTATTATGAACTCTCAGTAATTTTCACAGTTACAACTCCTCCCGGCTGTGCCCTTTAACTCGGTAGTTCAAAATAATATTTATCTCGGGAAGAGGAGATATCCCCGTGGTTAACTTGCCCAGAGATTTATCACGATCCCAAACAGGGCAGAGCGGGGATGTAGCCTTCATGGATTTACTTCTTACGCAACACAATAACTGGGATTAAACACAGGGCTTGTTGTTTTCACTACACACAGTTGAAAACAAGTTATTCCAAGAAGGCATTTTAGGTAGCAGAGGTCTCCTGCGTGTTGCAAGGAGGATGCAGAGACTGGTTCCCTGTACTTCATAGAATCGTAGAATGATAGAACAACCAGGTTGGAAGAGACCCACCGGATCATCGAGTCCAACCGTTCCCATCAAACACTAAACCATGTCCCTCAGCACCTCATCCACCCGTCCCTTAAACCTCTCCAGGGAAGGTGAGTCAACCACCTCCCTGGGCAGCTTCTGACACTGCCCAATCATCCTTTCCGTGAAATATTATTTCCTGATGTCCAGACTAAACCTCCCCTGGTGGAGCTTGAGGCCATTCCCTCTCGTCCTGTCCCCTGTCCCTTGGGAGAAGAGCCCAGCTCCCTCCTCTCCACAACCTCCTTTCAGGTAGTTATAGAGAGCAATGAGGTCTCCCCTCAGCCTCCTCTTCTCCAGGCTAAAGGAGAAGGATTTGTGCAAGAACGTATATTGGTCTACACATATTCACATATATTCAACATATATTTATGTAAACTCAAATAATTGGCCATTTAACCCAGCTCAGGGGATCAGATTCCACAGCAGGTTGCTCATTGTACTTTCAAATTTAATTTTACCTGCACAGCATGGCCAGAGCAGCTCACGCCCTTTACACACATCCTATTTTTGATTCAGAGAGAGGTTGATAAGAGTACTTTTAAATTCTCCATAGCCCAGCCGCACATCCCCTCTAACCTGTACTTAGCGACATGCTTTGTTCTGTGCCTGCCACCAAAAGCAAAAGTGTAAAAACACTACTTTATTTCCATAAAACACTTTTACTTTCCAAGCAATCAGACCTTAGGCTGGCTCGTGAGAGAAAACAACAGCCTCTACGATTTATTTAACTTCGACACTGCCCTCATCTTGAACTAATTCACTGCTGGCAGACCTTAAAATACTACTTTGGAGAGCATTTGGCATTTGCCCTGATACCGCTCGAGCCATTTATCATTCCAGTACCCCAGCCTGGACCCTGACACAGCCTCAGTGCCCATAAAACCTTGCTAGAGTTTTGCTCAGGCTCTTCCATCCTCCTTTGAGATTGAAATGCTTCCCACTGACATCTATTTTCCCATCCTCCAACAAGGAGTAGATTTCTCATCTCAGTGTTTCACGGTAGCAAGGATAGTGTGAGTTTGTATAGGGTGAACACAGCCCAAGCTATGTTTTCCCAAGGAAATGATGTTTTTTTTCTCAAATCTGGAGCATCACTAAGTGCTTAAGAAGAAGAGAAAGGATGCGCAGACTGTTTGAACTTCTGCTGATCCCTGCCAGCCACCCTCACTTGAACTCTCACCCATCCTTGGGCCCCTGGATCGCCTGCCAAATCCACGATTATTTAGGGAAGGGGGGGAGAAACCACACCCACCACGTGATGAGTTCCCTCTACTCACCATGAACCTGTTTTTTTATTTCTTTGGCAGGATCCAGCCACGTCTGTAAGAGGATAAAAACATTCACAGTTTAACAGACGTTCCAGAAACACCACAGAAAACTGCAAATTGCTAAAAATACAGGGAAAAGGCAAGATTTGACACAAACGCAGCCATGGAAACTGGAGAGACCGTGCATTTTCCACAACTTTTACTCCAGTCTGTGGTCTCGGTGGTTGCATTCCAGCCCTTCACCTACCAGGTACTCACAGGGGAGGCACAAGGAGCAGGAGAAAAAAGAAAGGAATGTATCAGGGCCGCGAGCAGGTACGGTCACAGCCACATCCAGCTACAAGGGGCACTTGTACAATTCTTTTTTTAGTCCAGAACCTTTAAAAATAGGCAAATACGGTATCTGCATTCATTTCAGGCTCCCTGTCTCCATACTTACCCTACTTAGAACAAAGATTACTAAGACTTTCTATTATTAGTTTTGTTTTTAACTACCTAATCACTGAAATGTGAGTGAAAACGTCCAGTCACGGGGGAAGGCTGAAATCTTTACCGGTTGTGTGACATAAACTTCATCTGTTTTAAGTATGACTCAAGTTTCTAGTAATTACCTCGGCTGCGAATTTAGAAATACAGCCTTTCACCCTTCTCTGTAATTTGGGGGTTTGCGGGATGGTGAAGCAATATAAACAACTCCTGCTTTGCCAGCATGGGTCAAGCAGCTCCCGGCACGTCAAGGCTGAGGTTTTTTCCTTTGCAGAGGTCAGAGGCGGCAGTGAGGTGCTACCAGCCCTTCTGGAGAGGCCACATTAAACCTCCTTCTTCGCTTTCCCAGCCCTGAGGAGGATTTGGACATCCAGGTCTCCCGAGGTGAAGGAATTAACTCACTGAATCCCTCACGCTAATCTGTCCTGACCAGAAGGGCACGTAACTTCATGGCAGGGACACAGCGATACTTACATTTTATCTTATGATTTTTATGTGTTTGCTCTTCTAACCTATAAAATGGGGGATAGGAAATCCAGCTGAAAGGTAGACAAGCCACTTG
This sequence comes from Coccyzus lansbergi, assembly GCA_033558105.1. NCBI lineage: Eukaryota > Metazoa > Chordata > Aves > Cuculiformes > Coccyzidae > Coccyzus > Coccyzus lansbergi. The sequence goes on along the minus strand of JAUMJK010000391.1, from coordinate 37,664 downwards.
CTGCCTTTCCAGGATCACCATTTTCATAGAATCATAGAATCATAGAACAACCAGGTTGGAAGGGACCCATCGGATCTTCTAGTCCAACCATTCCTATCAAACACTAAACCAAGTCCCGCAAGACCTCATCCACCCGTCCCTTAAACACCTCCAGGGAAGGTGAATCAACCACCTCCCTGGGCAGCCTATTCCAATGCCCAATGACCCTCTGTGTGAAAAACTTCCTCCTAATCTCTAGCCTAAATCTCCCCTGGTGGAGCTTGAGGCCATTCCCTCTTGTCCTGTCCCCTGGCACTTGGGAGAAGAGCCCAGCTCCCTCCTCTCTACAACCTCCTTTCAGGTAGTTGTAGAGAGTAATGAGTAATGAGTAATTTTAAGCACCTCTACATCCACCCCGGTGCCACGATGGCTCAGCACTGCAGCAAGATGGCTCAGCACCACAGCAAGAACGGCTGCATTTTGAGCAGCTGAGCCTGCAGTGCAGTCGTGCACCCTCAGCACTCGTCCTGCCCAATCCAGCAGACCATGAGGGTACAGCAATTAACGGTACTTTTATCCGGATCCTGTCATGAATCAGAGGGAAACAATCCTCCCTTTCAGTGCAGCATCAAGCTCTTCCGTGCTGACCAGCTGCTCTATCCAATGTCACGGTCTCCTGTTCCCACTGCTCTGCTATTCCCAGCTGGGAAAACGCAGGTCCCCAGGAACACTTATTTTCATTGAATCATAGAATCACCAGGTTGGAAAAGATCCAGTGGATCACTGAGTCCAACCGTTCCTATCAAACACTAAACCATGTCCCTCAGCACCTCATCCGCCCATCCCTTAAACACCTCCAGGGAAGGTGAATCAACCCCTCCCTGAGCAGCCTCTGTCACTGCCCAGTGACCCTTTCCGTGAAAAAATTTTTCCTAATGTTCAGCCTAAACCTCCTCTGGCAGAGCTTGAGGCCATTCCCTCTCGTCCTCCCCTCTGTCACCTCAGAGAAGAGCCCAGCTCCCTCCTCTCCACAACCTCCTTTCAGGTAGTTATAGAGAGCAATGAGGTCTCCTCTCAGCCTCCTCTTCTCCAGGCTAAACACCCCCAGCTCTCTCAGTCGTTCCTTATAAGGCCTATATTTTCTAAATATCAAGGTGGAAAACACCACATACAAGCCTTTCCTGCCCAGGAATACACATGTGCATCTCCACCAGCTCCGCATACCTGCGGGTGAGGGGCAGCGACTCAGCTAAAGGTTTCCTATTAAGATCATTTCTACCTGTAAATCAATAACTTGGTTCTTTTGAAGTTAGTGCAAGAGAGAGATGGAGCTTTGGATTTCAGAGGTTAATGAAATATAACCAGAAACATTCCCCCCCAAAACCCAATTTTGGGTTTTGGGGGGGAATGTTTCTGGTTATATTTCATTTATCCCCAGCAGAGCAAACCAGACTTCATCTGAGCACCTTACTGGAGCTAAACTCATGCACAGCAGCTTTACATTCCCTCTGTCCCAGCACTGAGACACAAATCTGACAAAACTGCCTGTTTTCAGTCCCTACAGTTTTCAGCCACTTCTCAGCTGCGGAGAAGGAGGTGCAGGCTTTTCCCTGCAGAAGAACTGACCCCAGCAAGCCTGGATATGAGAAGAGCAAGTCCCAGCGTTCCGGGAGATGCAGCAGTGAGCACACAGCACAAGTGTGAGAAGCTGAGCTGCTCCAGCTAAATTCTTCATTGGATCTAGAAGTCTACCTAGCCCTTCCTTTGCAAGCACAACAAACTGCTTGAGTAAAAAGTCTTGAATAGTTGCTCGAGTTAAAGCATAACTAAGGGTTTAAAAGAGTTGCTTGAGTCTAACCAAACAAAAAACTGAGAACAGATGAGTAAGAGTTTTGGTATGAAGGGTCACATGTTTTTTCACAGGGCAAAGCCTCAACCCAAATCTGCTCTGGATGGCTCTGACCAAACCCTACGAAAAATGACAGCAGACAGTGTTGGGGCAGCTGGCTTTGACCTCTGCCAACTGCTCAGCCCAACTCCTTTGGTGAACACAGGCTCCAGGACTGTGACATTCCTGCACAGTGTCAACGTTGAAGCTCATCTTTTACAGCCTAAGAGTAAACCTATTCTTAAAATCACAATAAAACACTTGCTGCTTTTTTACGGTGAGAAAAGCCTTACTTTCCCCTGACTTCGTGATCTATCGCTTTACAAATTAATGGCACCACTCCACAGTAAACTAAGGCAACAAGAAGATCCAAGTTCACGTAGCTTTCTTGTACTAAAATCCTCACTCCTGTAGTCACTTCTTCACAATTTCTGCCTCTGTGAAGATCTTCTTAGTCTTTGCTTGGGAGTTTTGAGAAGAGTTCAATACACCACCTCCTCCCCAGGAGAGATGACCCTTGGAAAGAGCTGAACCCAACCATGTGCAAGAACACCACACAACAGCAGCCACTTACCCTGGAGGTTGGTGTGTCCCATATGGCCAATCCGAAGTAGTCTTCTTCCAGGAGATTGAGGTGGTCACAGACTTTTTTAAGTAGATCCTGCCCCTTGGCATGTTTCTGTAAAGAAACAAAAGATGTTCTGTAGGATGGGCTCGGGTTTGCCTGCTCTTGTTCACTGGACAGGGGAGAAAGGGAATGTAATTACAGAATCATAGAATGGGTTGGGTTGGGAGGGACCTCAAAGCCCATCCAGTTCCTACCCCACTGCCACAGGCAGGGACACCTCCCACTGCATCAGGTTGCTCCAAGCCCCATCCAGCCTGGCCTTGAACATCTCCAGGGATGTGGCAGCCACATCAAACCACACTGAACACTATCAGGAAAGGAAAAAAAGCCCCAAGTAGCTCAAAATCTCCAGGTTCTTTCTGAGCAAGAAGGCCTTATAGAAAGGGAAATCAGGCATAAAGATCTAAACTGGAGAGGCAAAGGGAACTGCAGTGGGTGTCTCTGCTACTACCTGCTCTGTGTCTGAAGTTCCCCCAGAGCTGAGCTTCCCAACACAACTCAATAAACACGAGTATTTGTATGGATTTTCCCTCTCGATGTACATCTACTGCACTGGCATCTGCTAGCTTCAGGCTATCGGACAATCAGGAGTGGATCAAAAGACAATCAACACAGGGTATGAAACTGCTGCTCCCACCCACTGCTATAAGCCTGCATCTTAGGAGCAACTCGGGTCAATGGGGTCACAAAAGAAACAACATCCGAGTATCAACGACCAACATTCCTATGGCCTTTCCGTCAACCCAACCTGCCAATGAAACTCAGCTTCCTCAGTTCTGCCTTGTGCACCAAAAGCTTCTTAGTACACAACTTCTTGCCTCCAGAAACACACTTCGAGCATTCCTATGTCCTCTTTTTTAACCCTAATCCTGCAGATGTGAACTGGCCCCAGGAACAGATACCCTCTTAGTCAAAAAGCATGAAGAAAAACATCCCTGAGGCACAAAACTATGGTAACCAGAAGCAGCTAATTCTATTGAAGGCTTTATTAAATAGAAAGTGCAGTTCCAGTGATGCAAAACGAGCTTTACTAATGCATCGCTTGTGCCTGCGTCTCTCCTTTCAGTCATATTTGCATGGCAACTGATCCAGGACCATTGTTTTATTCCAGCCCTTCAGCTGTAAGGTCCTTAGTGCATACATTGTGATTCTATAGGTAACACAGTGCATGTGTCAGCCTGGATATTTCTCAAGGAACTGGCCCTTAAAAGACATATCAGAATTAAAAACTCTCCATGGCTGTGAAATGGAAAAGATGCCTGAAAGCATCTATTCTTCTTGGATAAAGGAATTTGTGCTGGTCTTTGCCTACACACTTGCAATTCCTTCCCAATTAAGTCTTAATAAATTCTCAAAATCACGGAATGGTTTGGGTTGGAAGGGACCAGAAAGCCCATCCATTTCCACCCCTGCCATGGGCAGGGACACCTCCCACTGGATAAGGGGCTCCAAGCCCCATCTAACCTGGCCTTGAACCCCTCCAGGGATGGGGCAGCCACCACTGCTCTGGGCAACCTGGGATCCCCAACCTCACAGCAAAACATTTCTCTGTAAGACCTCATCTCAATCTCTCCTCTCTCAGCCAAAAACTGTTCTCCCTCATCCTATCCCTGCACTCCCTGACCAAGAACCCCCTTCCAGCGAGGGAAACGCTAGAGTAGGATTATATTAATGTTAAAGCCAAGGGTACCCAGCAGCCCCAGCAAGCTGCCACCACCATTTCGGGGAACAGCTTCCTTTCTAGGGCTGCACACAAAATCCCTGGCAAAGGGGAAGGCGATCAGGGCGGTGATGCTCTGAGCTGATCCCGTGCCACAGCAGCAGCGATGCTGTTACACAAACAGCCAGCACTGACCTACTTGCCCAGGATCACTCAAGGTAACCGCTTTCACAAGGAGCCTGTGCCCAGATCCCCTCTCCCAGCCCATTTAGCCGGCGGGACTGGGGAAAAACAAGCTGATGGAAGTATGCTGGAATGGTAAGTACCGGATTATTAATATTCTGGACAAGTACTTCAATACCAAAATGGGGATTTCTGCTGCTTTTTATTGCCTTGACAGCAAGAGAGCCCTGCGAGAGAATGCACGAAATAAAGCAGAACAGCTCTCAGAGGAAGGGGTTTGCAGGGCTGTAAGTCAACTTAATAATTCTAAACTGTTTACTGCAAATACAATCAACTGTAGGCTAAACACAGCACGTTTTTCTTGACATCCAAGCCCTAAATGTTACGTTAGCCAGGAGCCTTGTATGTGAAGGTACTTTGGGTGAACAGAAAAGCACAAATGAACCTGACAACCCATTTTATGCAGAGGAAACGGGCAGAAGATATTTAGATAAGCCCAACGCAACACAAAAAAGCTCTAGTCTGGGATACAAGCGAGAGAGATGAACAGCAAACTCAACTTTTTCTTTTAAGCTTCTCCCACATCTTTTCAAAACAATGAACCCTGGAAATGTAGAACAAGGTAAAAAAAAGATTCCTAGGCACCTAGAGATTCTTTACAACACACTAAATAAGCTGTTCTAGCTTACAGCAAGGTTGTTCTGCTGTAAAGCCTGTCGTGTAATTCCCTGGCAGCAAATTAGAGCCCTGTTAGAGAGTATTTGTGGTGATTTTTCAAGGGGAGGAGAAGGGAGAGGGAAAAGAAAGGAAGCAGAAACAAACCCCAGAAGTACTTACATCCACGGAACACTCAAAGATGGTGTCATCCAGCAAGACAACTTTGCAGTACATGTTTCTGTTTCTTTTTACTGCTTTCTGGGCAGCTTTCAAATCCTTCTCTGCTTTGGTTTCGGGAGCCTCTTGTTTGGGCTCTGGTTTGGCGCACTCTTCCTTCGCTTCCTCTCCTTCCTTGCCCCCAGGGTCTTTGCTCTCGGGCTCCTGGTCGTCCCTTCTCTCCTCCTGTGCAGGCTGAAACCCCCACATCACCCAAATCACAATTTAGATGTGTGAAGCAAAAAAGCCATTGTGTGAAATAAGCATCGCAGAGGCGAACTATAAGGCTCAGGTCTCACCTCCAATTCAGTCCCTGACCTAAATGTGTGACCTGGGACCTGGAGCAGCACCTGGCTGAGAAGGTTAATTTTTCATAGAAAGGTCTGGGTTGGAAGAGACCTTAAAGATCATCCAGTTCCAAACTCCCATTCCATGGGTAGGGACACCGTCAAGCCATTCTAGTCTTTTTTTAATAAAGGATGTCGTTTAAAAAAAGGGTTAATTAGAGAAAACAGGGCAGATAGATGCAAATCTTCATGGTCTCAATGAAAGGACCTTTTGGACTCGTAAGTCCTTCTGCTCCTTGGACAGATGCCCCATACAGCCCCTGCTGCCCTGGGTTCGGCTCCAGCACTGGTCCTCGGGCTGGCAGCAGTGGCATTAAAAGAAGGGGTCAGTGCTCAGATTTCCCGGCCAGCTGAGCTGACCGAGCAGCTTTCTGCCACGAAAAAGGGAAGGCAGCCTTCATACCACCCTCCTTAGCCTACGGAAGCACTTTGCGAGCCAGTTTAATTCACTGAAATAGCAGAAAGAGATGCAGTTTGGGGGCAGGAGGAGGAAGGAAGCTGCGTTTTTTTTTCCACTGCCATTTCAGGAGGTCAAATGAGTTCACGGCCGGCTCTGGCTGTGCTGGAAGTGGCTGGATGCAGCAGGAGCACACAGCTGCGGCACAGCAAGAGCAAAACCCTGTCTTTTCAGCCCATCGCGTCTCATGAAATCACACCCAGGCACAACTGCACCGAGGTATTTAAAAACTAAATAATGTCCACAAGCTGCTGACTTCTGTTCCAGAAGGGCCAGGACAATCGGGAGCAGGGAATCAGTCAAAGCTTGCAATGCCCGTCGGTCAGCATTTATCAAACAGGCAGCACCTAACAAATGCTTTCACGGCAGAAATATCTGCCGAGTGTCACAGTTCAAAAAGCCACTGACGTGGGTCTAAAAGAAGAGCTAAAAAAAAAAAAAAGCCGCAAATGCTTCAGCTGAAACAAACAGCTCACGGTGAAGGAAGGCTGTGTGCACACTCACTCAGAATCACAGAATGATTGGGGTTGGAAGGGACCTCAAAGCCCATCCAGTCCCACCCCTCCCATGGGCAGGGACACCTCCCACTGGATCAGGGGCTCCGAGCCCCATCCAACCTGCCCTTGAACCCCTCCAGGGATGGGGCAGCCACATCAAACCACATTGAATGTGTTTTTTCTCTTCTGTCAAGAAGGGAAATAAGTCCTGAGTAGCTCAAAAGTTGCTCAAAACCAAGCATGCGCTCAGAAACAGTAAATTAAAATTAAACGAAGATAGGAATCATGCATTTTCTCTTGAAGATACAATTTCTGTACTGAAATTGTACGAAAATTTCATCTGCCTCTCCTTCTGCTAATCCCAGCCCTCACAGAAACAAAACATGAGTGGAGATCATCCTGGATTTTTCATACGCTCATAAATTTGGGGAATGAAAGAAGGAGGTGCTGCCTACCTCCTTGTCGACAACTTTGTATTTTTGAGGAGGTGGATTTACGATTACTGCCTACGGTCGGCAACGCTCTAACTTGTAATGTAGTGCAGAGCCTGCAGCACGTAACACCTCTCCAGAGCCCATTCAAAACTAAAGGTAACAGAGCAAGTAATCCAGATCTTACCAGGAATGTGCTCTGACTCCAGGAATTCACCCACCCTGGCCTGGCTGTCAGAAATCCCCATCTTAGGAGAAGGGGCTCTCACCTTTCTCTAACTCCGTGCAGCTGCAATAACGCAAGGAAGACATCTGACAACCCTAAACCAATAACCAGCTGCAGCCTTGTGAAGGTCTCCTTGTCGTCATCTCTGCCTCAGTTTCTACCAGGCTTTAAAACCTCTAAAATTTCACCTGACAAATGACCCTGGCTGCGAAGAGCACACATTACACAGCCACCAGGACCGGGCTCAGCCCACGTGCTGCGCAACAGTCCCTGTCTACGTGATGCATAAGCAGAAAACATTTGTGTTTGGCAGGCTCAGCACCAGCCTGGACTGCACAGATGACTGAGTCCTGCAACACCACACTCGTGCTCCTTGAAGTTGAAGAAATCCCTTCCCAAATCCACACACTTTCGCAATCTCCACTGTGTTCTGCACACAGCAAGGACAACCTGACGAGCAACCTGCTCTGTCCTGAATTACGAATTTGAACCCTAGGCCTGGTATGACTTCCCATGCCTCAGCAGAGTCAGCACGGGGGCACTTTAAGCTATGCTGTGAATTTTAAGTTGTGCTGTGAGCACTATTTCAGGAGCAGGTACTTTGCACAACAGTCTGATACAGGAATGCAAGAGTGGGAACTATGTGCTGCGACACAGGGACCTGACAAGAGCCTTTGTAGCATCCTATGAGTTTTTCTGATCAAACGTAGCATCCTAGGACAGAAAGATTTTATAGTTTTGGCTAAAAAGTCACATTTTCAAGAACAGAAGGGAGCACACCACAGAGCAGGGTGTTTTACCTGTGTTTCCGCGCTGCTTAAGGAATGGAGATCTAACGATGGATCGGTTTTGAGCTCAGGCTCAGGAGCTGCAATCGGGGCTTTCACCAAGATATCTTCATCAGGGTTGGCTCCTAAACCCAGGTCTTTCTGGTTACCTCCTGACTCTTTAGGAGTTTCAGTGTCTTTTTCCTCTTCGGACACCTGAGACTTGGGCCTCCTGAGAAAGGATGAGAAGAGGCGAGAGAGACCCCGGCCCTCGGAGGTGCGGCGCTCCTTCTTGCTCTGCTCCTCGTGCGTGGGGGTATCGCCGTTGGAGGCCTTCTGCTTCTGCCCCGCTGTGGGTTGTTCCTCTGACTGCTGAGCCCCTTCCTCTAGGGAAGCCTCCTGCTTTTGTGTTTCAGCAGCTCCTTCCTCCTCCTTGGCTTGCTGCTGCTCCGAGCTGTCAGCCTCTGCCGCTAGACTCTTCTCTGTTGTCATGATGATGCTGTAAAAAAGGTGCAAAAGTCTTAATTAAGAGCTTTCCAATATCAAAGTCTGCATTAAGCTACTCAAACCAAGCCACAAGTGCAGACACACCACATTCCCCACTCACATCACATAAAGAACAAGCAAATCATTGATTTGGCTATGGTTTGCTTTGACAGAAACATCTTTATCAATGTGCAACTCCCACTACTTGGACGATGTTGACTCTAAATACCCTGGCACCAGGTCTGCAGACTCACAAGGGCAACTGATTGAGAAATGGAAACAAGATTAGGGAAAGGGGAGGAGATGGCAGAGGGTTTTGCCCTTGCAGGGCTGTCATAGAATCACAGAATCACCAGGTTGGAAGAGACCCACTGGATCATCAAGTCCAACCATTCCTATCAAACATTAAACCATGTCCCTCAGTGTCCTCAGGCCCTCTCTTCCTCCAAGTCCCTCTTCTCCTGTGGCACTCCTGGATGTGGAAGCAGAGCAGATGAGGTCACACACACGACCAGGAAATCTTCTTCCTATCACACCATCCCAAAACCCTAGATGGTCCACGAAGCTGCGTAGTCTTGCAGCATCCTTCTCCACCAGTGCACTGGAAGGAGGAATCTGCTGCTTGAGAGAAAACCCAGACAGCGAGCAAGAGTCAAAACCTACATGGCCACAAATTTTAACAGCTTCTCACTTCTAAACGTCTCTGAAGAAAAGGTGGACAGAACCACACTGCTGCTCTGCTCAGGGCAGTGCTGATCTGCTAGGTTGACCTCCACTGGACAGGTCCAGCAGAGCCAAGTAGTTTCCAGGATTTATAAGATCTTTGCATCGCACACTAGAAAGATGCAAAATAAAAAGGCTTCCAACTGCTCCCCTCAACAGAGCAGATTTCTTCAGAGCCTGTGCTATTAAGCTGATGTAATGTTTATTTCAACTTTAGCCTGGGCTGTTGACACAAAAAGATGGAAATCACATGAGAAGAATATCTATTTAAGGTATAAAGAGGACCCAAAATAATCATGCTTTAGAGAGGATAGAACTAATCTTTGTGCGTTGCATCACATGTATCTGCAGCAATAAATTGCCACTGCTTACACCGAGCAAATAGCATATAATCCAATACGCCTCCCAATCCGCCCAGTCCAAGCCTCGGCAAACAAACATTTGCTCAAAATACAGTCTTAAAATTGAGAAACACTTCAAGACGTCACCCTCCTACGTGTTATTGCTTTTAACAACTTTAACTCATCCTGACTGCCGAAATAACTAAGGTGCTTGGAAGACAAAAGTCCTCCTTGCTTTCCAACATGCTCTTCCCCTGTGTTTAATGACAAAGCTCAATATTATTCTTAAAGCTGTGGTTAAACAAAGCAGCATCAGAGACCTTAACTGAATTTCTTTCTTTAAGCGAAACGATTTTTCTGAGTTTACAAGGTTTGTTTTGGTTTGGGTTCTGGTTTTGGAGGGTTTTTTTGTTGCAAGGTGAGCTTCTGGAAAAGCAGGGATGGTAACTCCCAGGGTCTGTGCTCCCAGCAGAGTGACTTGGAGCAGTGTCACATTTAGGACAGGCTCTCTGAACCCTCTGGAACCTCTTCACTGGAGAAAGCTCCACCAGCGAGCTTTGGGGATGAGCTATTAGCCTGGTCTCCTGCAGACGCCAGGTTTACAGCCTCACACCTTACACACCACCAGCTGCTCAGGGAACAGCTCTGGGTTCCTCCAGACCCAACGGAGAGATTGAGCTTCCTGCAACACCAGCTTCCAATCTTCTCTGAGAGAACAGGCAGCCAAGCCTACAGCAGCCACAGGCACCTGATGCACCAGGGACGTCACAAGGCAAAGATGCTGCCAAAATCCAGATGTGACAAGGCTCCAAGTTAGATGGAGATGGAAATGTGGAGAAAATCACGCTGCATCAGACCTTCCCCTCTAGTATTTCACATGAGAGAAGACGGGACAGCTTGGCATGGCCCAACCAAGGCAATGAGAGCACCTGAAGGTAATTTAACATGAAGGTGATGATCATAAACTATTTTAACAAAGAAGATCTGAGGGCTGGAGCACCTCCCATATGAGGACAAGCTGTAATAGCTGGGGTTCCTCAGGGAAGCGAAGGCTCCAGCAAGACTTTAGAGCAGCTTCCAGTGCTGAAAGGAGCTCCAGGAAAGCTGGGGAGGGGCTCTTGATCAGGGAGTGCAGGGATGGGATAAGGGGGAACGGTTTTCGGCTGAAAGAGAGCAGATTGAAATGAGATCTTGGGAAGAAATGTTCTCCTGTGAGGGTGAGGAGGCCCTGGCCCAGGTTGCCCAGAGCAGTGGTGGCTGCCCCATCCCTGGAGGGGTTCAAGGGCAGGTTGGATGGGGCTTGGAGCAGCCTGATCCAGTGGGAGGTGTCCCTGCCCATGGCAGGGGTGGCACTGGATGGGATTTGAGTTCCCTTCCAGTCGAAACCATTCCATGATTCTACGATTCTAATTCTCCAACATGCTGCCGAGTTGGGCATTATGTCTCCTCTCTTCCTCAGAAGTCTCGTAGGAGTTTGTTTTTGTAAGATTATCACAGAACAGGCTCATCATGCCCCAAGTCTACAATGCAGGACGGAGTCCCAGGGCAAAGCTCCTGATCCTCTAGCACACAGGGAGCAGGATGGATGCATTGCAAGACCATCCCACCACAGACACATAACACCAATGAGCTCCCTTTCGCAGCAGCTGCCAGAGCAGCCTGCTTTGTAGTTGCTTCCCACTGTGTTTGTTTTGAATAAATACATTTGTAGGAATCATTATCAAAACACACACTGGAAGCGCGCTGCTCTCGAAAACGAGAAGAATGGAGGCTCTTGAGATGACAACTGCAGGGAAGGCACAGCTGAGGAGCAGCTCTTATCAGCGCCGTAAACAAGACAGACAGTCCACAAACAAACATTTCCTCCGGACACGGTTTTCTCTCTTTAAATACCAGCAGTTCTGGAACAAGAAATGTTTACTTGTTTGGATTTCAAAGCCACAGCCGTGGAATTTTCCCAGTGGGAAGGTAGGTCTTGCTGGAGATGAGCAAACGTCTCCATGTCTCTCCTCCATCCCCTGGGAACCAGATCCTCTCAGCAGGGCTGGGGATGTGGAGATGGGCACGTACCAGCCCTTCCCTTCCCAATAAACACTGCACAGCAGCAGCCAACACGGATAACTCGCGGGATGCAGGAGCACATCTTGCTGCAAGACCCGAACGTGCTCGGGGTCTGTGTGGGCTCCCAGCTGGTTCCCTCCCTTTGAAGTTTGATGTTTCGAAATGGTTTCCTAAGCTGTTCACCGTTCGCAAGCAAGCAACAAGAAACGCATTAACTAAAAAACAAAGCATCTTTGCTGCCTGGAGTTGTTTGCTCAGTAATGTTTTGTTTCCGACCCAGTCCACAGTAGAACCAACGTGAGGAGCAATGCTTCCTTTTTTGAGAATTTAGCTTTTATGCAGGTTCTTTCTTTATCTACTTTATAGTCTTTATTGGACTCTATGATCCACTGGGTCTCTTCCAACCTGGTTATTTTATGATTCTATGATTCTAGCTTTCACCCTGATGCTTTTCATCTTCTCATCTAGAGAAAGCACTGCCCACAGCCAATACAAGGAGGATTTTATCCCACTGCTATTCCACAAGACAATTCTGCAGGGCCTGCAGGTGCTTCGGGAGCTCCTGGACATTAGTGGAAGGTGTCCTGCTCTTGCAGGAGCTACCAAGGAGGGCTGCTCACCTCCTGCTCCGAGCTGTAAATGCTGTGTTGGAGAGGGGGGTAGGTTGAGGTAAAGGGTGAGGGTTTGATGCCAGACAGCCTGTAAAAGGCACACTCTTCACAAGTCTGGGGGAGAGAAGGTATTTAATGCTATGGAAATAAGCAAATCACAGCAAAAGCCAGATACGATCCCACACAGAGATTGCTGAGCAAAAATCTCATTAGAGAAGAGTTCAAGTGTGTATTTATATTTAAGCATTTGTAAGTTTAACAATGTCCTACTCCAGACAAGAAGACTTTAGCAACAGAAAGCGATCTGAGGGGTCACTGGGCACTGGCAGAGGCTGCCCAGGGAGGGGGTCGAGTCACCTTCCCTGGAGAGGTTTAAGGGACAGGTGGACGAGGTGCTGAGGGACATGGGTTAGTGATTGATGGGAATGGTTGGACTTAGTGATCTGGTGAGTCTTTTCCAACCTGGTGATTCTCTGATTCTATGATTTTATGAAAAGGTAATTAAACACATCCAGAGCAGCCTATGGGCACCCCTGAGGACAACACAGAGCAGGCTGAACTTCCAACTGACAGCCTCCCACCTCACCTACACCACACCAGGCCCCAGAAAAGGACCTGGACATCCTGGTGTCCATGGTACGACCAGCAACATCAGTGCTTCAAGGATCATAGAAACATGGAATGGTTTTGGTTGGGAGGGATCTCAAAGCCCATCCAGTCCCACCCCTGCCATGGGCAGGGACACCTCCCACTGCATCAGGGGCTCCAAAGCCCCATCCAACCTGGTCTTGAACCCCTCCAGGGATGGGGCAGCCATTACTGCTCTGGGCAGCCTGGGCCAGGGCCTCCCCACCCTCACAGCAAAACATTTCTTCCTGAGACCTCATCCCAACCTCTCCTCTTTCAGCTGAAAACCATTCCCCCTCACCCTATCCCTGCCCTCCCTGATGAAGAGACACTTCCCAGCTTTCTTTTAGGTCTCCTACTGATGAAGGTATCAGTAACTCCAAACACTAAATGTCAAAGCAAACTGCTAGAAAGGCACCTTACAACCCTGCTGTCCCTGGCAGTAAACCCTCAGCCACCCAGATATCCCCCCAACCCCGTCTGAAGGCTCATCTCCCTCTTTCTACCCAGGGACGTGGCTGCAGGAATCACACATCATCTCCGTAGGCTTGTTGTCACCTGTACACTCACCCTGCTTTTCTACATCAAAATCCTTTAAACAACATAGATTTGAGGCTCAAAGGAGTATATTGGCTTGCTGCTAACATCCACGGTTTGACCCAATGTTAATTCATATCTGGCAAGCAGAGGACAGCAAAACTCGGTTTCAACCTCATACCACTCCACATGCTCTGCTCTTGTAGATGTCGAAAGAAAACCACCCCTCAAGTCAAACCATTCCCCTTTTCCAGCACACACTCATCCCCATTTATCTAAAATAGAGATTTTAGAGTAGCCAAACAGATCCCATCAGTTCCCTTTCAAGAAAGCCTTCAAACCTTGAGGATGCCAAACTACTCACTCACTGCACCCATGCTCCCAGGACGTTGTCATTAAGTGATCATAGAATCATAGAACAATCAGGTTGGAAGGGACCCATCGGATCATCGAGTCCAACCATTCCTATCAAACACTAAACCATGTCCCTCAGGACCTCATCTACCCGTGCCTTAAACACCTCCAGGGAAGGTGAATCAACCACCTCCCTGGGCAGCCTATTCCAATGCCCAATAACCCTCTGTGTGAAAAACTTCCTCCTAATCTCTAGCCTAAATCTCCCCTGGCGGAGCTTGAGGCCATTCCCTCTTGTCCTGTCCCCTGTCACTTGGGAGAAGAGGCCAGCTCCCTCCTCTCTACAACCTCCTTTCAGGTTGTTGCGATGGCGTGTTAGTTCTCTGGAAATAACAATGCTGTTTGTCTGGGTTGTTTTGTGACAATTTACAGAGGCTTAAAGAAACTCTGACATCTAGATACATATCTATCACTGTCTACTACCCGTCAGCATGCTCCAGTCTCCCTTATTTAGACAAACAAATAAGCACAGTGATAGTAAAATCTAACTTAGAATCATAGAATCTTACTTAGATCACAGAATCTTATCTTACATAGAACTTACCCCTGCTTCCAAACCCATAAAAAAGGTTTCTGGCTCATGCTATGACTTACTTCGTTCCAAATGTCTCAGTCTTTCAGAGAAAGAAGAAAAAGGATGCTCCACTGAGAACGTTCATTTCTCAGAAGCACAAAATGTTTTGCAGTGATACCCAACGCCAGATTACGGCAACGACGCTGCTGAACAAACTGTCTTGACCTTCCTACCCAAAGCTGAGCAGCTTTGCCGGACCCTATTGCTGCAACAAGAGCTGGAGACGGTGAGGAAGAGAGAAATTTCTGCTGAAAACAGGCAAAACCCAAATAGTTTCAGCAACAGTGCGGTTTCTTTTTAAAAATGCATTCCTTCCTATTTCATAATGTGTGTGAAAAGCACACGACTCACTAGGGAAACTGCACAGAACACTGCTCTGAAATGGATGGCATAGGCTGAAAAGTTGGATTTTCAAGACCTGCTGCAACCAAACTGCGTTTGGGAGAGGAGGAAACTGCAGCCACCACCAGCAGGACTCACCCAGCGTGTGCTTGAGTAACATATCCTATATGCAATTCTTACTGCAGTTAGAAAAACATAGCAGAGAGCCGGTTTCGGGGGGATTTAAGTAAAAGAAGAAATTAAAATGCAATTAAAGAAGCCTCTTGGTAAGCACTTCTAGAAATTCAAACATGCTGTAAAGCACCAGAACCTAACAAAACTTATTTAAAGTATTTTATTAGAGGAACAGATAGCACTGGCATTTTATAACCACTGTTAGAATTAATCTGCATCACTTTTTAGTGCCAAGACTTTGGGCCATAGAATCATGGAATGGTTTGGGTTGGAAAGGACACAGACAGACATAGAGGGGTCATAGAATCACCAGGTTGGAAAAGACCCATCGGATCATTGAGTGCAACCATTCCCATCAATCACTAACCCATGTCCCTCAGCGTCTCATCCACCCGTCCCTTAAACCCCTCCAGGGAAGGTGACTCAACCCCCTCCCTGGGCAGCCTGCTCCCAGTGCACAATGACCCTTTCCGTGAAAAAATTTTTCCTGACATTAAACCTTAAAGCTCATCTAGTTCCAACCCTCTGCCATGGTTTCTTCAACTCCCCCCTTTGCTATCAGGCACACTGGGACAGAGCTGAATCTCATACCAGTGCTCCTGAACAGCCCTTGGATTTCAGGGTAAGACACCACAGCACCTTCCCCTGCCACACTTAATTCTCCTGATCCAAACATCGCTCCACATGCTGCTCAATGGACAAGAGCACAGAATCATAGAACCATGGAATGGTTTGGATTGGATGGGACCATAAAACCCTTCCAGTTCCAACCCCCTGTCATGGACAGAGACATTTCCTACTGGATCATGTTGCTCAAAGCCTCATCCAACCTGGCCTTGAACACCTCCAGGGATGGGGCATCCTGAACAAAAGTGATGCTGCCACTCAGCTGGCAAAGCTGCTTTACCCGAGGGTAACAGGAGCCTCAGCGAACGGGGAGGGGGGAAAATAAACCACACAACACAACACAGATGGCACATTACAACCGCCAGAATTTAATTCTCACTAGACCAGCCCTCGTAATCTACTGTGTGTCGGCAGCACCGTGCCCCTCTTTCATCTTCTGGTATCGTACAGCTTTCCTATTTAAATGAGGGCAAAAAATAGTAGCTCACCATCTGCTGAAAGCAAATCATTTATGTCAGATTGAAGACTGGGCTTATAAAATGACCTGACTAAATGGAGCAGTAAGTGCGTTACAACTGAAGGGAGCTGGGAGCTCCTCCCTTGTATCCTCTGAAATTCTTCGGGATGCCACAGAATTCCTTATGCAGGGATTCACAGGCTTCGCTCATTAGTAAAGCGCTGAAATTTAAATGAATATGTACACTTGTCGTTGCAGCCTTGTCGGCAGCAATGGGTTTGGAAAGGCTGCCCGCATGGGACCTGTTAAGAAACCTCACTTGAACTTGGAGTAGTTGGACCCAGAATGAAGCCATGGGGAAGCTGCATGCACCAGACTGCCAGCAAAATAAAGACTATCCCTCCACCCGCTGCAATGAAGAAGCAGAGCTAAAAGGACTAAAAACCACATCAGTTTAATATAAGCGCTGTTCCCTATCCCCGTGAGCAGCAAGAGTGAATCTTGGGGCTCCTCTCCCTGCTTCGGCAGAGGTCAGAGCAGAAACAACATTCCACATCAGATGCATAGCACTCGCTCAAGCTCTCCCTCTGCAGAAACAAGTCCCAAACCCACCAGAATGCACCAAAACCTGGGGGAAATGGTGAGCTCAGCCTCGCAGGCAGCAGTTGCACCAGAGCCCTGCCTTGTAGAAGGAGTCAGATCTGCATCCCCAAGCATCCCCTACCCATCCTGCAGGCAGAGAGCATCCCCAGGGGCTGCTCCATCCACCACAAGCTGTAGAGGTAGGAGCAGGGGTAGCCCAGCACACCTGAAATGAGGTTTAACACGGCCAAATGGTGGGTCCTGCACTTGGGGCACAACAACCTTATGCAGAGCTACAGACTCGGAGAAGTGTGGCTGGAAAACTGCCAGGAGGAGAGGGACATGGGGGTGTTGGTCGACAGCAACTGAACATGAGCCAGTAGTGTGCCCAGGTGGCCAAGAAGGCCAATGGCATCTTGGTTTGGATCAGAAACGGTGTGACCAGCAGGTCCAGGGAGGTTATTCTCCCTCTGGACTCAGCACTGGTGAGACTGCTCCTTGAATCCTGTGTTCAGTTGTGGGCCCCTCACCACAAGAAGGATGCTGAGGTTCTGGAGTAAGTCCAGAGAAGAGCAATGAAGCTGGGGAAGGGGCTAGAGAACAGGCCTTATGAGGAACGGCTGAGAGAGTTGGGGGTGTTTAGCCTGGAGAAGAGGAGGCTGAGGGGAGACTTCATTGCTCTCTCCAAGTACCTGAAAGGAGGTTGTGGAGAGGAGGGTGCTGGGCTCTTCTCCCAAGGTACAGGGGACAGGACATGAGGGAATGGCCTCAAGCTCCACCAGGGGAGGTTCAGGTTGGATATCAGGAAAAATTTTTTCACAGAAAGGGTCACTGGTCCCTGGCAGAGGTTGCCCAGGGAGGGGGTCGATTCACCTTCCCTGGAGGGGTTTAAGGGACAGGTGGATGAGGTGCTGAGGGACATGGTTTAGTGACTGATGGGAATGGTTGGACTTGATCCAATGGGTCTTTTCCAACCTGGTGATTCTATGATCCTATGATGCTATGAAATAAAGCAGGAGCCAAAAATCTGTGCACATAACGTGAATATGCAGCCTGCACACCCGCAAGAGCACCACAAGCAAACACTTCATCAGAAGCGAGCAAAGCCAAGGACACGCGGGCTTCATCCCAGCAGGTCACTCCATCCCAAGCACTCCTGACTGCCCTGAAGGAATACCAAGGGTGGCTATGAGAACAAACCAGAGATGGCAACCCTAGTGCTGCACGCGAGAACAGCCTCCTTCCGCCAGCAGCACACTGCTCTCTAACACAACGGTTAAACAGAAATAAGCAATAGATCTCAATCGGCTGAACAGGAGGATTTCTTCCATGCATTATTCATAAGGGCTTTTTTTTTTCCCTTGCCTGAACACAGATGTGTTTACTCACACTGTGCCTCATTTACACTCAAGGTTTAACATAACAGGGCTCATTTTCCCTCCTTACAGTTTCTCAAGAACAGGGGTAAAGCGCTTTTTGCTTTTGTCCTTTTCTCGTTTGCTGTTTCCAAACCAAAGCTATAATTAGAACCCAAGAGGGACCTGTGTGCTCCTTTGATAAAGAGCTGCCTGCTGGATAAATACCACCCGTGCACACACAGGCACCTGCCAAGTATGCACCACAGCACGAGAGCCAGAGGGGTGTTTGATGCTAAAAGCTCTGAATAAGCTTCACAGACTTATTGAATGGTTTGGGTTGGAGGGGACCTCAAAGCCCATTCAGTTCCAACCCCCCTGCCACGGGCAGGGACACCTCCCACTGGACCAGGGGGAAAAAAGCCCCATCCAACCTGGTCTTGAACTCCTTGAACGCCAGGTGCTGATGACTTCGGTTCACATGTATGGACTGATCCTCTGCTGGCGGCATCACGTCCCTCAGCCTTGAACGACCCAGGCCCAACACAGCCACAGAAACTAGTTCTGGAGATAGACCAGGATGTCTGGAAAAGCTTCACCAAGACCAGGATGAATGAGTCAGTGAGCAGGGAGGTTTGTAAAGCAGAGTTTCACTGGGTGGGTACATACCACCACAGGTATCGTGCTCACAGCATCAGCCTGTGCTTGTGCCTTTGTTTCAGGAAGCTACCATCCTTTGGTATATTCCCATTTCTGAAATCTCCTCTTCTTCCAAGGCTCAGCATCATGTGCGGCAACATCAGAACAGGGAAGGAGGAGGAATCTGCTCGCACTGCAAACCTTGAGCTGCACACTCCCAGTATCACAGAAAGAACCCAACCTTGAACTGTGTGAAAATTCAGACAACCATCCAGCTTGCCTTTATAAATCACCAAGAACTCATTAAAGTACCCTAGAAAACTCAGATGAGTCCACAGAACCGCAAGCCTTCTCTGAGCTCCACAAGGCACACAGCAAGGGGCAAGACAAACCAGGATGCAGACCCCAGCCAGCTGCTGAGCTTGCCTCAAGATGGAACAGTGCAGGATCTCCTGTTGGCAACAGGGAGATGCCTGCTCCAGAAAGATCCCCTCTTTTTGCCCCCTTTTTTAATTTTTAAATAGTGGAGATGATGAGTCAATTCAAACTCTGCACCATTCCCAGAAATACAACCTATGGGGCAATCCCACTGTGCATCTCCAGGCTCCTGCCTGGACCCAAGGACAGCAGGTAAGACACTCAGGTTGTTTAAAGCCTGGGTGCAAGCATGTTCTCAGCCAGACCTGGTCCGTGGGTAAGTTAACAGGCAGGTCTGCAGCAGAGTCATCCAGATGTTCCTCCAAATACTCAAACCCAAGAGGGAGATGCTGTTGCACTGGGACAAACTCATGTGCCAGCAAAGCCCTCGAAGGAAGCTGCTGTGATGAATGCAGCCTCATGTGTTACAGGGAGTTGCACACCCTCTGACATCACACAACTCCTCCACAAGGTTGGTCTCCTTCCCATCTTCCCTGCCATGCCCAGTGACCCCAGATACTCCCCTTCCCCAGCCTTCCCCCGTGGCCCTTGGGGTGGCTTCACTAGCTGGAAGGCAAAGGAGAACGTTGTTCCTAGACAGCCAGAGCTGGCATTGCAAAACCTCCCAAATGCAAGATGCACCCCAGCAGCCTCACAGGGATTGGCACCTGCATGGCATGCAATGCCTTCCTGAAGTCAAACAAGCTGTGAAAGATCATACTGAGACATTCTCACTGGCAGTCCCCATCCCACCACAAAGTAGTCCTCCTCTTGGCAAGGCTAGGAAGAAGCCCATGACGAGCACAGCATTCTAACGTTTTCGTTACCCAACATTCGCTGTCCCAGACGTAGCAAAGCATCGCCCACCCTGCATGCAAAAGCTTCTCAGAGACACTTGAAGGTCCTGTCATGTTCAGAATCTCATATGCACATCCTGCTTCTACACAACAGAATCCCATGCCAAGAGGCAGTGATGGACACCAAGACAGTGAGAGAACACCAGGACACCCTGGGGTGACATGGCAGGGTTGGGTTAATTACTGCACTCAATGACCTTAAAGTCTTTTCACAGAATCATAGAATCACCAGGTTGGAAAAGACCCATCGAGTCCAACCATTCCCATCAATCACTAAACCATGTCCCTCAGCACCTCATCCACCCGTCCCTTAAACACCTCCAGGGAAGGTGACTCAATCACCTCCCTGGGCAGCCTCTGCCAGGGCCCAATGACCATTTCTGTGAATTTTTTTTTCCTGATGTCAAGCCTGAACCTCCCCCAGCAGAGCTTGAGGCCATTCCCTCTCATCCTGTCCCCTGTCACTTGGGAGAAGAGCCCAGCTCCCTCCTCTCCACAACCTCCTTTCAGGTTTCATCCAACCTAAACAATTCTGTGACTCCAACCTCCCCAGAGTTGCATCCCAGCACAGGGTGCAGGATGGAAACCTTCCCACCCCCACCAGGAACAGAAACCAAGCGGGAAGGAGAGTGAAGCAGCGATTAAATACAACCTGTGCTAAGCAGCCAATTAAACACGAATAAGAGAACGGCTCAGCCTTGCCACCCTCCCAGAGTCGCTCCTTATGGTACCGACCCAGCTGAACCAACACCACCCTGCCCCCGGACTCTGCCTCCCAGCCCTTTCCATCAGCCTGCTTTTTGTGAGCCAGCAGTGAAGTCAGGCAGCTTTAGTTTTTAATCCCCTTAATTAGGGGTGTGCAGCAGCCTTCATTCCTTAATTACATCCATTGACACATCTGATGCAACACATTTACAAACAACCGTTTTCACTGGAGATGGCTTTGAATCAAAATTGCCATCTTTCCCACACTGGCTGCGCCGCATCGCTGATGGGGAGAAGACACGAGCGGGCTTTTCAGATGCTTTAACAAGACACACTCACATACAGCTCGGAAATGCGATTTTCATTAAATAATCACCTGTTTCTTTGGCAGGATTTAAGCACGGGGTGACAACAGCCATGAGAAACTACTGGCAGCCTGCCTGAAGCAGCAGAGCGGGGAGCGCAGCTACTGAAGGTCTGCAGCAAAAAAGTCACTTTCAGGCAATATTGACCCACGGGACAGAGGGAGGATATTTCGAAGCGTAACCTGTCTATTTTTGCACATTGCTTTTCAGTAGCTCAGTTAAAGGCAGACAAGGCACACTTCATTTCAGTTGCTCAGCTGTCAGGAATCCCTTTGATCCACTGGGAGAGCAAACACCCAGCGATCACTTTATTACCACCACTTCTGCTGCCGAACCAAAGTAATTACACAGACACCTTCTGCCTGCCCACAGAGCCATTAGAGTGTTATCCCGCTGTGTGCTTGTGTTCGCTCCTCCCTTGAATCCCAAACTCCCATCCTAATGCACTAATAGCTCCCTAGGACACAGCAGCTGAGCTCCAGTGTGCAGCCCTATCAGTTCTCATTCCTATCAGGAAGTAGTAAGCAGGATATTAAATATCATAGAATCATCATAGAATCATAGAATAACCAGGTTGGAAGAGACCCACCGGATCACTGAGTCCAACCATTCCTATCAAACACTAAACCACGTCCCTCAGCACCTCATCTACCCATGCCTTAAACACCTCCAGGGAAGGTGAATCAACCACCTCCCTGGGCAGCCTGTTCCAACGCCCAATGGAAATGGGAAGATAAAACAGCACTGTGACTTTTTTACCACTGCTGGAGACCCAAGCAAGCATCCTTGCTGGTCCTCGCAGCAAGCCCTGCTCAGCTCTGCATCAAGTTGCAGTCATTTGCATGGAGGAAATGTGCACGAATGTTGTTTTCTTCAAACTACAGGAAGGAAGAGGAAACTTTGTTCACCCTCGGTACCTGCAGGGAGGCTACACTCACTTTACAGCAGCTGTTTGCTTATATTTTCGGTTGCCGCCTTCCTTTCTGCACACGATGGGTTGGTCTGGGAAGGGCTGTGTGGGTTTTGACTTCACTGAACAAACACGAGCACTGCCGCGTCTGAGCAGGCCTTGAGTGGTGGCTTTGATCTCTTCAAGCCTCTTCTCTACCATCCAGCACGCCAGGATAGTGTCTCATACTGATGCTCCAGGACAGCCTTTAGATTTCCAAGTAACAAGCCACAGCACCTTCCTCTCCAGCCATGCTTAATTCCGCTCATCCCAATGTGGTTCCAACCAGGAGTCCGTACGCTACTCAATGGACAAGATCATAGAATCCTAGAACGGTTTGGTTTGGAAGGGGCCTCAAAGCCCACTCAGTTCCAACCCCGAGCTATGGGCAGGGACACCTCCCACTGGACCTGGTTGCTCCAAGCCCCATCCAACCTGGCCTCGAGCCCTTCCAGGGATGGGGCAGCCACGGCTTCCCTGGGCAACCTGAGACAAAATATTTCCTTTAGCAGGAATAAAACGGATGCAGAAAACAGAAAGCATCTTGTTTATGTGTCTTCTTGTTAAAATTAATCATAGTTGACGCTATTGCTGCTTTCAGGATAAGCTACAGCCCTTGTGTACACAATTCAGCATCCCATTGATACTTATTTTACAAGTTAGGTCTCAGAATAATCCTTACTACATTCAAAGTGTGTGCACACACGCCCCCCCAACAATACAGAGGCAGTATGAATAACAGCATGTTTTTTTGGTGAAGCTCTGCTTATTTTTCCCCTTTTTCTATTTAAATCCCAGTTGTGCAATTGCCTCCTGCGCAGCCAAAGCCTCACCGAGACCAATGATGCTTCATCCAGCTGAAAGCTCCGCAGGCTCATGGGGACTCAGCGTGGTTTGGGTATTTATCAAGCAACAAAAACACCAGAAAATTAAGAATAAACCTTATCATGCTGGGTATTTTGGACTCAAGATCTACTGGTCTCACCCAGCACCCAGTACTCAAGGCCAAATGTTAAAATTATGCTGCAAAAGGGCTGCGAATGCTACAGTCGCAATACCAGACAAGTGAGCTCCCCTTTTCACTGTGCTGCTGACAGCAGGAGCCACACAATAATATCGCTGAAATCCACATTCATACGGCACAAGGGAATAAAATGCCACGCAAATCCTCTTTTCTGCAAGCTCTGTTGATATCATTGTTCAGGGTAAAACTGCCATGAGAGGACCCTTCAAACACAGCCAGGGTGAAAGAGTGGAGAGAGCAAAAAGCATCGGTGAGCTCATCCGGCTCCCTGGCCAGGCGGCTTATGCCAAATCGGCTCCATATTTCTCCGATAAACACGTTCTTAAGCCACCCTCACCATACTCCCTTTGGGTTCAGTGTGGTAAACTGGAGGTAAATGGTTGCCTGCTACTCTGAGCACAACAACCCTGAGCAGTGCTACAGACTAGAAGTCTGGCTGGAAAGCTGCCTGGAGGAGAGGAACCTGGGGGTGTTGGTTGACAGCGACTGACCATGAGATCCAGGCCAGTGGTATCTTGGCTTGGATCAGACACAGTGTGACCAGGAGGTCCAGGGAGCTTATTCTCCCTCTGGACTCAGCACTGGTGAGACCACTCCTCGAATCCTGCATTCAGTTCTGGGCCCCTCACCACAAGAAGGATGTTGAGGCTCTGAAGCGAGTCCAGAGAAGAGCAACAAAGCTGGGGAAGGGGCTGGAGAATAGGCCTTATGAGGAACGGCTGAGAGAGCTGGGGGTGTTTATCCTGGAGAAGAGGAGGCTGCGAGGAGACCTCATTGCTCTCTCCAACTACCTGAGAGGAGGTTGTGGAGAGGAGGGAGCTGGGCTCTTCTCCCTAGTGACAGGGGACAGGACAAGAGGGAATGGCCTCAAGCTCCACCAGGGGAGGTTCAGGCTGGGCATTAGGAAAAATTTTTCACGGAAAGTGTCATTGGTCACTGGCAGAGGCTGCCCAGGGAGGGCGTTGAGTCACCTTCCCTGGAAAAGTTTAAGGGATGGGTGGACAAGGTGCTGAGGGACATGGTTTAGTGTTTGATAGAAATGGTTGGACTCAGTGATCCGGTGGGTCTCTTCCAACCTGGTTATTCTATGATTCTGTAAGACAAACATAATGAAGATGCAAACAAGGTGTGGCCAGGGTTCAGCTCACTTCTCCTTGCTGACGTATGCTATCAGCAGAGCAGCATGGAAAACTAGAGCAGAGCAAAGCCACACCAGCCCACATCAGCTCCAGAAAGCAGCTTGGGTTTGCAGCCTTGGCAAGAAGTGTGGTTTGAGAGTAAAAATGGAAGAAAAGACAAACGCAATCACAATGAACTGGTCTCTGTTCAGGATGCTGGTGTGCACACACACAGCAGCCTGAGCTTGTTGCAGCTCCCCAGTTGCAAAAACAGTCTAGAAGTGGATTGCAACTCCACATTGAGAACATTTCATTAGCTAATTCCCACATGAGGGAGATGCTTAAGAAACATCTGTCTTACCATGCAGTGCCCTCTCCTCAGCACCCAAGAAGGAGGAGAGGATCAGGCCCCTGCTCTGCCCCTGTGTGTTTCAGTTTTGGTGGCTTCGTTTTGAAGCACACGTACGCTCAGCACTGACCTTGCTCACAGATGCTCCCACTGCCACGTGAATTTGCTGTTTCCCAGGCATTTCACCTGCTGACATGACTGCAAGCCTGTTTGTTTTATTTAACCATGCTCCTACTCTTAAGCTACCATCCAATTACTGCTCCCAATTACTCGGTTCTCAAGAGCTGACATTAATTACAGAGTTCCCTGTGCACGAGGTTGCTGCCGGCTGTGCTGGGAATTGGAGACCCTACTTCAATCCCGCTGGCATCCAGCACCAGCCTCTCCTCTGGGAAAAGCCCCCTAAGCAGGGGAGTTGGATTGGATGATCTCCAGAGGTCCCTTCCAACCCCTGCCACTCTGGGATTCTGGAAACAGAAACAGATTCCCAGCTTTACTGGTGGACCAGGAACCCTGAGCAAGAGCAGGTTTGGTGTAACTGCCGATGAGCAGAAGGTGACCGGAGCCTCAAGACCCAGATCTCAGAGGCTGCTGAGATCCCCGGAGTATTCGCAGCACTAAATGCTTTTTTTTCTTTGCGACTCGTCGAGATGCAGTAGCCATTTAGGACTTGGGATGTCAGCCTGAAAATCTCAGGGGTGGTGGGGCAAACATCCCCATCAGCAGCCAACACTGTATAAACCCACATGAGTTGCAAGTACCTTAAGCTGATCAACTGAAAAAGGAGAACAGAGAGCCCAGACTAAGAGAGAAATGCCTGAAAACCACCTCCCTCCAACACGAGTGACTTTAAACCATGAACTGAGTCCATTTAGGTGTTAACATGGATCGGTGAGGTGAGACCCAGATCATCTCCCAGGACAAGGGAGAAGAGCATAAAGCCTTAGGAAACAGCCCAGTAGCCTGTAGGAACACATCGGCATCTGCAGAGAGGAGTGCAAGAAGTTATTTTGCAACCAAGATTGCTCAGATTTAATAATCACCCTGACACAAACCTTCTGTCTGATTTTGAGACAGACCCCGTAAACTTTGGTCTCTTTTTTTTTTTGCTGTTCTACAAATAGACACCAATTGCATAAAAGCCTGAGGCAGCGCTGCTCATGAAACAGCTACAAGCCAGAGGGAAATACATTGCTATAATAATCATCTACTCATTTTTTAATTGAATATTAGATTTTTTCCCCCAAAACATGAACTCTTCTTCATGTGGTGCAGTGCCCTTTCAATGTATGTGACGAACAGCACTGTGAAACACCTCAACAGCAGCAGGGAAGGTCAATGCCAGACTCTTACATACAAGAAGAAAAATCAGTAGGTAAACAGCTCTTCTTTCTGCCTCATTTCTCCTCCCAGCTCTCACCCTACTGATCTCAAACAGAAGATTTTTGAAAAACCCATCTTGTTGCAGTTTTACTCAGCAGCCAGGCTGGAGACCCTCCTGGACCACAAACAGGGAACAGGGTGGTGGCACAAAGTGCTCACATCGCAGGGACACAGGGAGCAGGGATAACTCGTGTGTATCTGGGACCGCTTCAGCCACGCACTCCGGGACAGCAGAACATGCCTCGCTAATCCACAACATATTCAATAGTAAAAGCAGCAATTAAAGCAATTAGTGGTCACCCAGTGAGCTGCTAGTTTACAATAGGAGTTCATTCTAAGCAGAAACAACTTGTAGCATCGTTTAAAACAGGGAGAAGCTGAACAAACATAGACATGCTCATGCCATTAGGAATTAGGCAATGGCTGCGTAGGCTGTTGCTGCAGGTAGTATACATCAAACACTTGTTTAATAAAAGACACGGGTGGTTCTCAGATTCCCAATGAAACACACGCATATCCCCATTGACAGTGATTCAAGGAAAAATTCCACCTACAAAAATGCAAGTGCCACATTCAGTCTTCCTCACAGTTAACGGAGATCACATATATGTGACCACTGCAATCCTACAGAGTTGTGAGGGAATGCATCAGGTACCGCACTGGCTCATCACCTGCAGGATCAAAAATCTACTTTAAAAACATGTATCTGCATTGCTTCAAGTTGAATCTTTTCCAATTTGCATTTTAGAAAACTGTAATTCACTGTTTGGAACAGTAATGACAGACTTCATTAAATTAGAGCAACAAATCTCAAGCTTTATCTCCCAAAGCACCATTACAAGAGCTAACAGCTGCCAAGACCAAGAGGTCTGGATCTTCTTGTATCTTGGAACCTCTTCGTTTTAAGCTTGTGCTAAGCCTGAGGATCTCCCAGGTTGTTTTCAAGAGACTTGCCCCATCCTGAGCTCTAGTGACTCATTCCCAAACTGTGAGTTTCTGACTTGCAGCATCCGAACCGGCTGCACCCATGAAACACCTCGTGATCAGGCAAAACCACAGTAAATGGGTGGGAAAGCAACACAAGGAGCTTAGCTCAGAAAAGCAGATGAAAATCACACATTCCCCCAGTTGCTGTTTCCTCCAGAGAGGAGGAACCAAGTGACCGCTGGGCTCGGTTTACGTAGAGATGTTGAAATGATGCTTCACTTCACAGGGTGCAGTTGGCTGCATCTCTGCACAGTTTCCATAAACCCCAAATGTTTTTGCCCCATTAGGGAGGCTCTGATGATGTTTTCCAATTGAAGGAATACAGAGAGCCTCGTGCTTTTCTCACCTCGTTTTTTCTTTTCAAGAAATGTCTCACAATACTTTCTCGGGGAGTGTTTTCTGCTGAAGTGGAACAGGGTATCCAACACAAGGGAAAAACGCGTAGACCCTTGAAGCACACAGGGACAACTTGCTCTCAAACCTCATACTTCAAAGACTCATAGTTGCAACTTCAGTCTATGTCTGCTCCACACTCAGCTGGATTATGATAAAGCTTATTAGAACAGGTGTTTTTAGTAAAAAAATCCACATTCTACACCTATTCTAGGGTGTTTTTCTGGTGGTAAAGCTGAGTCACAATTCATCAAACTTTAGTTTCAGTATTAATAATCACTACTTGTTTTGTTGCCAGAGTCAGAAGTTCCAGAAGGTTAAACTGTTTCCAAAACAAGCTTCTCAGTTGGTTTTATAGTTAAGGCAACAAAAAGGGACCAGTTCTTTGTTTCTTCACAATTCTGCTTTCGATTTCAAACCCCCAGACAGTAGAATCATAGAATCACCAGGTTGGAAGAGACCCACCAGATCATCAACTCCAACCACTCCTATCAAACACTAAACCGTGTCCCTCAGCACCTCGTCTACCTGTCCCTTAAACACCTCCAGGGAAGGTGAATCAACCCCCTCCCTGGGCAGCCTCTGCCACTGCCCAATGACCCTTTCTGTGAAAAACTTCCTCCTGATGTCTAGCCTAAATCTCCCCTGCTGGAGCTTGAGGCCATTCCCTCTTGTCCTGTCCCCTGTCACTTGGGAGAAGAGCCCAGCTCCCTCCTCTCTACAACCTCGGTGCTGCCATGCACAGCAAGACCAGGGCTGGAGGCTTTCTGCATCTGCTCCTACAACACAAATGACCTACAACTATTTGCGATGAGAAATCATGAGAAACAGTTAATGTATAACCGCCTCCACCTGCAGCAACAGCCCAGCAAACAAAGCCACCCCTATCATCCAGCTCACACCTCACCACCAATGTGTTCTGCAAACCTCACGACCTACTGAACTGAGCACGATCGATCTCCAGGCTGGCAGGTCTCCCCGTACCAGCTTTGCCGTGAATCTAATCGCTAGCAGAGATGCAGCTGCACATCTACCTCAGAAACAGGAGAAGAAAGTTTTGGTCTGCTGCATTTGCATTACCAGATTGCTCGTCTATCTGCAATACCCAGTCTGAACAACCAGTGTTAATAACCAGGGAATACTCATGCTGGAGACTTCAGGACAGTTATAGAAAGAAAGAAAGCTGCAAGAAAAGCGTCACAGTGAAATACCAAATCTCACTTTAATTGCCAGCCACCTTGTTTTGCTGAAGTCATCTCTCATGTTCATTATCCAGTCCCACTCCTGCCTCGGGAGGCACGCAGGCACCTCACACTAATAGATTCCGTTTCCCCGAGCTCTCCCTCTCAATTCATCATGCGGTGGGAGCTCTTTTTTTAATAAACTACATCTGTACAAAGGGAATCTCACCATTTGTCATCATCAGGTCAGATGGAAAGAATCCATCATCATTTTTCGATAAGCCGGGAGCTGCAGAACATGAAGCCCCTAACGGCACCCATGGCACTGCTGGGTCCCCACCAGCATCCGATTGCAGGGCAATTGCAGATGGGATGGAGAGTGCCTGAATGCCGTCAAGAAGAGAAATATTTCCTTCCTTGGTGCCCCAAAACAGAGGGGACAGGAGACAGCAGCTACTCAAGCCATCTCAGCACAGAAGGAAAATAAAATAGGAAACAAATGTGTTCCAGCAAGGCAAAAAGGTGACTTCTTGCAATGAACACTCTGGGACACCACCAGCCCCTTGGGTTCTCACTCCTGTTTCTAATGAGAGAGACAGGCATCCCAAGCCAGGCTGCAGAGAAGGGTGAGGGTCCGAGCGAGCCCCACACTGGGATGGGGAAGACACTGCTCCTCACTGGCCAGCTCCAGCTTTTGGGATGGGACGGGAAGGGAGCAAACAAACCAGATACTACCGCCCATAAACAAAGGAAGCGTTTTTCAAAGACAGCATCTATATAAACAGGAGGGAAATAACACAAGCAGCAGTTACAACAACAACAATAAAAAAAAAAAAAACCTCAATGAGAAGTCTAAAGAAACTACTTCCTCTAACGAAACATGCTGGAAACTGTATCAGACGCTGCTGAAGTCAGAGGAATTCAGCTCGGGGCCATCTCCCCCTGCTATCAGCAGCACACCCTTCCCATGTTGATGCAATTCCCCCTGCTGCTCCTGCTGCCTGCCCTGCAGATAAACCCCCTTCTCCAGGGTCCATCCTGTGCCATCCTATTAAGCTATTTTTCAGAAGCTCCTGAAGAACGAAGCCAGACGATGTGTGTAATTAACTCAGCAAACCCATGCATCTGCAAGGGCTCTCTTCCATCACGTCTGAACACCCCAGGAGGGCTGGCTGCACACGAAAATCAATGGAAAACAAACGTATATTTAGCCTGCATTGTTCCTGCACTCTCTTCCCAGCTGTTCCCCACTCTCCAAAACAGTGTCGAGGTCCTTAACCCCTTTTGACTAGAGCGACGTACAACAAACAGCTGAAAACAGTCATTTTCTCTGCAGTTGGGCTCCTCCCCAAGCCCCAAAACTTTTCCGACTTGCACCTAAATGAAAGTTATCCCAGCAGCTGTACCCACAGCCCACACAGCGATTTACTGCGTTGCTGTTTGATGTGCTCATTCGCCAAGCGTTTCGCCAGCTTCTCGCCACCCAGACTCACTTTCAAGTTGGAGGTTGGAGACAAAAAAGCAGTGATATCGACAGCAGCTGCCTGCCCCAGCCCCAGGAGAGACGGAAGGACATGAGGACAGTGCTGGCACTGCCTAGAGAGAGGGAGGGAGGGAGGGAAGGGGGGAGATCCTCAGAAGGGATGGATGAATGGAGGGACATCACCAGGAGGGACTGAGGGAGGGACACAGGCCGTGCTGGTCCTTCCCGGGAGAGATGGATGGAGGGACGTCCCCAGGAAGGATGGATGGATGGATGGATGGACGGACGGACGGATAGACACAGAAGTGGTGACAGTCCTCCCCAGGAATCATAGAATCACCAGGCTGGAAAAGACGCATTGGATCATCGAGTCCAACCATTCCCATCAATCACTAAACCGTGTCCCTCAGCACCTCATCCACCCGTCCCTTAAACACCTCCAGGGAAGGTGAATCAACCACCTCCCTTGGCAGCCTCTGCCAATGCCCAATGACCCTTTCTGTGAAAAACTTCCTCCTGATGTCCAGCCTAAATCTCCCCTGGCGGAGCTTGAGGCCATTCCCTCTCGTCCTGTCTCCTGTCATTAAGGAGAAGAGCCCAGTTCCCTCCTCTCCACAACCTCCTTTCAGGTAGTTGGAGAGAGCAATGAGGTCTCCTCTCAGCTTCCTCTTCTCCAGGATAAACACCCCCAGCTCTCTCAGCCGCTCCTCTTGCTCTCCATCCCCTTCACCAGCTTTTTTACTCTCCTCCGGACTCGCTCCAGAGCCTCAACATCCTTCTTGTGGTGAGGGGCCCAGAACTGACCCCAGGATTCGAGGAGCAGTCTCACCAGTGCCAAAGGAAGGATGGATGGAGCCATCCCCAGAGCAGTACATCCCCAGGAGGGATAGAAGGACACGTGGCAGTGCCGGTACTCTCCCCACCTGGTTTCTCACTGCTCAAATTTTAATATGGCTACTGAAGATCCCCCCCAAAAAAGCTGTTTTCTTGCATATGATACAACTTCCTCCTACAAGAAGTGACCCTCTGCCTTCTGCCTTTGTTAAGGCACTTTTACGTTGCAGGTGGCCTTTCTACTGCCTCTATACAGTTACATGCACTCACGCAGGAGAAAGAGAGACGTATTTTAGGCGCATTTCTTTGATTTCACACCAACAAGCCCCCGCACAGTTTAAACACGCAGTTTCCATCTTGCACATCAACCACAGCCAAACCAACAGTTGTAAAAGAGGCACCTGAGGCAGAAAACTTTGCCTTAGTGCTGGGCTCTAAGACTCTTCAGACAAAATGAACAGCTGTGTTTTCATTTTTATGAACAACAGGACGGTTCCCTTGGCTGGGAAGGATTACAGTTCACACCACTCTTCTTCCTTATCCATCCAAATAGCTCCATCTCCAGCTTGGGTATTCTCTAACGACTGATGCATATGTGGAGATGTCATCACAAGGAGATGTGTGTTTGCAAGCAGGACCGGAAAACTATCTGCATGCAAAATCTACTATTTAAAAGACAGACTAGCAGGTTTGGGAGATTCAAAGGGGCTTTGTCAGACTACAAAATGCCACTCTGAGCTGCCCCAGCACCTCTTCCAATCCACACCTTTCGGTAAAGCCTCAGAGCATCCTGTTTTCCTCTGGCCTTCACATCAAGAAGAGAAATCAGGGATATTTGGTTGTTGTTCAGTTGTTTCAGGAATGGGAAGGCAGCAAGAGGAGAAACTGTTCGGAGATGTGGCAGCTGAAGCTGGACCTGAATGATTTATACCCTTCCATGAACCAGGGCCCATCCAATGATAACTGACTCCAAAACTCCCCAGGAATGGTCACCAGCTGCATGTTTCTCATTTTCTGAGTGCCTGCCTTGAGGCACTGCAGGCAGCTCACCGAGGCGGAAACCAGGACTTGTGTAAGAACTGCTCCACCATGCTCCACATCTAAGGGATAAAACCAAACCTCCCTTCAACGCTTGTACCTGTCCTGAAGCATCCAGCCCCGTCTCACAAGCGAATTGCAAAGACCAGCTCACTGATTCATTAACAGGCATCGCAGATGAACCCAGGCGGGAATTATTAATCTTGCCTTCAGAGTGGAGTTTGAATAATGGGAAGCAAATACAGCCCGGGGCCCCATACACAATGGGATGGGACTGGTCCCACTTAACGGGCAGCTCACTCTTAAATTTCATGATGTGCAAGCACTGTAGGAGAAACACAATCACACACCAAGACCACATTGGTCTGTGCTCACAAAGAATGTTGGAGGAGATGCTGCAAGGACCAGGAGCAGCACACGCCATCTTCCACCTCCAAGTGTTTGACTCTGCAATTCTACTACACAGCCACGTGAGCGGCTTAGTTATTTATTTAACCGAAAGCTTTTAATTATCTCTCTCACACACACGCATTACGTAGGGCGGGGAAGGGGGGGGAATAATCAGCCTACAACCGGTGACCCGCGGGTTCAAAGGAATCGTGTTTTTTCATAGAAACACCTAACTAGCCCAAACCTTCTCCTGCTGCTTCCAAACCCGCCTCTGTCCACTGGGTATTTTCCGTGGTTAGAACTCGGGCTGAGCTGGTCTCTGTCAGAAGGACCTTAGTTATTGGGCAAAGTGAAAGTTCCTTCCCAGCTCCAAGCTGCAGGTTTCCTCGGGTGGACAAGGGGGATGTTACTTCATGGTGTTAACTTGCTAGAAAGCCCAACTGACACCTCAGGGCACTCAACCTCACCAAGACATGGAAGGGACTGCTCTCCAAACACACAAGGGTAGGAGGGAAGCACACAACTGACCACGGAGCTCTCCCACCTTCAGAAACACATTATAAGCAAACACTCACCAAAGCTGCTGCTCTTCCTACAGCTGCTGGGCTCTGCGTCGAGATCAGCAAGATACAGACTGCTCAGTCCCCTCCAAAAGCACCAGAGTTCAAGTGCTGTGCAACTTTATAAATTATAAATTAGGACCCAGTGGTGTTGGCGCTTGCTCTGAGCACAGATGCTAAAGTGAGTTGGCACAGGAATTTGATTAAAAAGCCTGAATCAAAACTGCAGCAGGGTCTGGGGGAGAGTGCCCTGGAAAAACAGGAATGTGAAACCCACACCCCAAGCTCAAGCAATTTTCCTCTCTGTGGAACTGCTTCATTTAAAAAAAAAAAAAAGGTTTAGTCCATCTGCACAGATGAATTAAAAGCATTTACTTTTAATACACACACAAGCAAAAACTCACATAAACAGTAAACAAGCGTAAACAACTGACTGAACGTAAAGAAACTAATAATATTAATCTGGATTAACCACAGGCCATGAACATTCCTACCTAATCCATAAATCCCTGCTATGCCGCATCCTACAGTTCTCTGCAACTTAAGGAACCACAGCACTGATCAAAACAGCAGAGCAGATGAGAAGTATAAGGTGAAATCTTTATGTATAGCTGCCTCCTTAATCTACGCAAGATTACAGCAAAAGCCATGC
This sequence comes from Coccyzus lansbergi, assembly GCA_033558105.1. Classification (NCBI taxonomy): domain Eukaryota; kingdom Metazoa; phylum Chordata; class Aves; order Cuculiformes; family Coccyzidae; genus Coccyzus; species Coccyzus lansbergi. The sequence goes on along the minus strand of JAUMJK010000391.1, from coordinate 4,493 downwards.
ACCAATAAAGCAGAACAATCATTGCAAAACTTCACCAAACCCAGACTGCAATTTCCACCCGAGGTGCAAAGCTTCACATCGAACTTCCCCAGAGACGCACGACAGCAACAAAACAGCTCCAAGTCTGAACAATTTGAATATCTGCCATTTCCAAACACTCCTGAAAAGTTGCACGGGGGTGAACGGTGTGCGATTAGGAAGAAGCAGATCTGCAGTACAGTTTAAGAACACAATTAAGGTTTATAAGAGGAAATTATTTGCATTTACAGGGCAGCTGCAGCCCTCTCAAAGACTACTGCATTAAAGCATCACCCCCCAGATTCATTGCTGCTTATTATCTCAAAGGTAAAAGCAGCTTCAGCAAGCAGAGCAAGTCCTGACAAACCCAGGGGAGCACATAAACAGAGCCTGGCTCCAGCTCCCCATCAGCAAACCCATGCACACCTCCACCTGCAGCGAGGGGGAACGTGCCTGCTCTGCCTCCCACTCCTGCCAAGTTTCTCTTTTTTGCAGGCACGGACACCTGGAAAGAGCCCAGAGCTCTCCCCATCCACAGTATCTCTGAGTTGCACCAGTTTCACAGGCTTTTTCCAAGAAACAAAAGCAACGTAGCAAGAAGTGGCTAAGAAAAACCTGCTCTGGAGCAGAAGAGGGACTGCCACGTTCCCCAAAAACACCCCTCACCAGAGAATGCATCAAGGGAAGCTGTTCGATGAGAAACTTCCAGACAGGTGCTGTGGGCACACAACCAACACCTCTATAAACTTCCCTGAGGATAAAGAGCTGGAGGGTTACTCATTGACACCAAAAATCCAAAGCTTCTTTGTGATGCTAAATTACTCCAGCAGCAGCACTTCTGTACACAGCATTTTATTCCAGCACGTTACATTCCAAACATCATCATCATCCACCCATCAACATCTCAAAGCACTCGGAGCATCCCCACATCCCAACATCCCGTGGCTGAAAGCCTGCAAGCTACCCCGACACAGAAACACTTTGATCATTAATGAACGCATTTGTAAACGAGGTTGCTCACTCAAGAAGCCCGGATACCTACCAGCCTACCACCCATCAATCCAAATATCTGCTCGACAAGCAGTAAATGGGGCGTCAGGATAGATATGTCCTACCGCTTCCTGAACATCAAGTGCTGTCAAGTGAAAATATCGCATCCGCTCATGCGGAGCACACGGCCAGTTGGCAGCGCGTTATGGGAGCTGGAGATGGGGAGCACAATCATCTAGAGCATCTTTAGGCACATACGGTGTGTGGAAACAGATTGGAAAGAGTCCTTCTTCCCATCAGCGGGGTCAGGAGCACCCGGGAAAGTCTGCTGCCTTCCCCTCAAAGCTCTGCTTCTGGGAATCGGGTTTAAATCACCACTGACCATATAAAAACACAGGGAATTCCTGTTCTAATCTAAACCAATACATGAAATCATGGAATGGGTTGGGTTGGAAGGGACCTTAAAGCCTATCCAGTTCCAACCCCCTGCGATGGGCAGGGACACCTTTACTTGCATCAGGGACATCATCACCCCTTTCTCCATTTCCCAAGGCTGAGTTACAACGGTAAGGAGCTATGTTTATCCTGATATTTACCTTCTGCAGCAGATTATGTTTGTCCACGGGAATCCGAGAAAATCCCCCTCTCCTTTATTAAGGCCGTGTCAGCAGAGAAAGGCTAAGGACCCTGCTGGGCTTTAAAACCACACCGAACACTCAAAATTGTCACGGACACGTAACTGAAGATGCACCACAAGCAAGACATCCCTGCTAGCTCCCACCCCACTGCAGGAAGACCTTCAATGAACTCCAAACACGATGCTCCCAACCATTAAAACCAAAAAATCTACTACAGTACCTTCACGAAATGATGAAGGGAGCAGCTCCGGGGGCAGCGACACACAAATCAGCTAACTGTGAGAGGAGCTGCACCCCAGGACGACAGGCAACGACAGCCCCTCCGCGTCCCCGTCAATACCCAACTGGATTCTCCTCCTCCCCCCATGAGACCTTGCAGGGATTATTTGTACATTCAGTAACCCAGTTGTGAAATCAGAATCAACGAACTAGGAGGAGTGCCCCTCCAGATCTACGTAAGCCACGCAAACAAAACAAAAAGCCTTAAAAGCCTATTTATAAACAACAAAGCAGAGCAAAAATAGTTCAGAATTAAGGCTTTGCTTTGCTTCTCCATATTTCTACCAGCATCTTAATTGAATTATAACCCGAAGAACTGAATTATAACTGAATTACCATTTCCAGCACAACACCTGCCCCAGAATTTCCACAGCCTCTAAGAAATTTACTCTTTGCAGCTGGATGCACAATTTTCAGATGACCATTTTGGCACCCGTTGATGGCCCCTGCCCCAAACCAGCCCCCTCGACGCACAAAAACACCACAAGTTCCTTTTCCCCCTCCAAGAAAGGCATAAGCGACAACGCTCGGGGTTGGCAGACGGGGCACTCACAGATGTCAAGGTGCGATTTTATTCCAGGCCCTTTGGAGTCGTTTTCATTGTAAACTGGAGATAAAGAATACAAATACGCCTCGGCGGATAATCCTGTGAGCCGAAGAGCGCGGCTCCCCAGCGGGCTGGGATGAAGAGCAGGGAAAGAGCCTGTCAGACACTGACACCCACGTTCAGCCCACAGGTCATGCTGCCATGTCTCCTTCCTCCTCCTCCTCTTGCACAATGGGTCAGCCCAGCGAGGTGCCAGCTCCCCGTGTCGTGTCGCCCCCATCCCTCTATCCCCCCATCTCCGAGCTCCCGCAGAACCCAGCTCCAGCTGAGCCTCTCAGCCTTTCAGCTTACAGCTCTCCATGACACACGCTCCCCACGGAGAGCTCGCACACGGATCCATCGTGCACACACGCAGGCTGCACACGCACCATGCATGCATGCAGAGACCCCCGTGCACACACATCACACACTCTGGACACACACCACACAACCCGTGCTGCACAGGGATTTTGTTCACACTCAGACCCCATGCACACGCATCCTTTACACACACAGTGGAACAGAGCACACGCACTATGCATGCAGGAACACGTGTGTGCAAATACATACCCCGCATGCACGAACGTGTGTGTGCAAAGTCACCACGCACACAGACCATGCATGAAGTGTGTGCATGCAAAGACACACCATGCACATGGATCATGCATACATGAGCATGTGTGTGCAAAGCTACACCATGCAAACAGACTGTGCATGCAGGAACACGTGTGCAAAGACACACCACACACAGAGATCATGAATGCATGAACACACATGTGCCTGCAAAGACAGACTGTGCATCCAGGCTATGTGTACATGAACGCACGTGTGTGCAGAGAGATACACTGTGCACACAGACCATGCACACAGGATCACATGCGAGTGCAGCCAGATACACCATGTACACACAAACACATCTGTTCATGCACAGATCAGTGTGCACATACACACAGTGCAGGCAGACACGCTCCTCATACACACACACAGCACATGCACACACGCTCCCCGTGCACACACTGCATGCACACCTAGTCACTGTGCACACACACAGTGCACACGCACAGTGTGTGTGTACACATACACATCCCATCAATGGTGCACGTGTACACATGCACACCCCGAGCAAACACAGACGTTGCACACGCACACATTGCATGCACACACACCGTGTATGCACATACACGTGGCACAGACGTGCTGCACACACTGTGTACACACACATACACCGGTTGTGTACACACCACACCCCCCATGTGCACACACACGGCACGCACATGCTGCACACACAACCTGTGCACACACATTGGATGCACACACACTCCATGTGCACACACACATCGCACACATTCCCCATGCATGCACTGCACAGACACCCTGTGCACGCATATGCCTCGTGCATACACACGCTGCACGTGCACTGCACACCCCATGCATGCACACACACAACCTGTGCACATACACACGTTGCACACACACACACTCCATGCACACACACTATGCACCCTGTGTGCACACACATATACGCATTCCACACACATACACATTGCATACGCATCCCCCGTGCACTCACACGCTACACACACTACCCACCTCGTGCATGAACATCCCCCTCGTGCACACACACACGCTGCACACCCATGCACACTGCCCACACACCCTCAGCGCACACGCACATTGCACGCACACCCCCCATACAAACGCACGTAGCTCACACTCCCACCCCCTGCACACACACTACGAACCCCACGCACGCCCGTTGCACGCACCCCCGGCCGCCGTGCACGCAGGCTGCACCCCCCCACGCCGGTTGCACAGCCCCTCGTTGCACACACAGGCGGGTTGCACACCGCCCCCCCCGCACTCACCCGGCCCCGCTCCGCTCCGCTCTCTCCGCCGCCCGCGCCCGGCGCTGCCCCCTCCCCTCCCTCCCCGGCCACGCCCCCAGCGCTGTAGTAAGCGCCCATTGGCTGAGCGCAGGGGGC